>OY282640.1:127935106-128565701 GCA_958299015.1 Tetanocera ferruginea
ATTCGCGTTCAACTTAAGTGGTAAAAACCCACAAGCCTACTTGAGGACGTGTCTGCATGTTGTTTTCACTGATGAATTAGCACAAAAGGTGATCTGGCTGGGCATGAAGGAGAAAAAAGCGGGCAAAAATTTAATTGTCGTTGATCCTATCCGAGCTAATAAATGTTTGTATATGCCTAAGTACATAACATGAATTTGCATGCGTTTGAAAGTTGAAAATGTTGTTGCGGCGAGCTTACGTTTGCATTGCAGTCTGCTTCATAAATTCGAATCTATTCCAAGTTTTCATTCGTCATTGACTTAACGCATATGCACGCAAATGAATGCTATGTGCTCGGTCCTTTAAATATAAAAATCTTTTATTTAATTTTCCTCAGGTGCATTTCAAAGAAAATACCCAAATGAAAGTATATCGACAGTGGAGGACGTTGCCAAAAAGTTCTTCCATTACGCGAATGATCGCGTTACAAAGAAGAAGAAAACTGATTTTTCTTAAATTATTATTAATAATTATTAATAATTATCATTAAATTATTATAATATTTATAAATACAATTACTTTTACATATTTAATAATTTTAATATTAACATTAATACACATTATGCGAATTTTTGAATTGAAATAAAAAAATCATAAAATTAAAATTTTGCAAAAATGTTTCAATAAATTCAGAATGTTCCGCTTTGAATGCATATTGTTAAAAAAAACGGGTCCGTCGCGGATTCGTATTATTAAACAAAAACGAGTCCGTTGCGGATTCGTATTATTAAATAAAAACGAGTCCGTTGCGGATTCGTATTATTAAACAAAAACGAGTCCGTTGCGGATTCGTATTATTAAATAAAAACGAGTCCGTCGCGGATTCGCATTATTTAAAATAGCGAGTCCGTTGCGGATTCGCATTATTTCAAAAAACGAGTCCGTCGCGGACCCGCATTATTAAAAAAAACGAGTTCGAAACGGACGCGTATATGGAGTCCGTTTCGAGTTCGAAACGGCTCCGTGGAAACGGTAAAAACGATTCGAATTTTTGAGAGGAATTTCATACGAAAACGGACCCGTAACGGATCCGAAACGCAATCCGTTTCGGAAAAAATGTACGAAGAAGTGAGTCCGTTTCGAATTCGAAACGGATCCGTTTGGCACACTGGGGCTATATAAAATCAAATGTTTGTCTGTCTGTCTGTTCCTTATAGGCTCGCGCACCGTTTATCCGATTGAGCTGAAATTTTGACACCGAGTACATTTCAAAAAGTGGGCGGAAGTATATGGGCGTTGCTCTCTATAATAACTTATAAGCACCTGGACCGATTTCCATGAAATTTGGTACGAAGGTTCAACTGCTTCCAAAACAAAATATAAGCTTAAAAAAAATTCTAAAGACTTCTACAAGAGAGCGCTTTAAATAGTGCATATTAAAGACATAATAACTTCTAAACGCCTGGACCGATTTCAATGAAATTTGGTATGAACGTTCAACTGCACCCAAGATAAAACATTTAATATAAAACATTCCAAAGACTTCCGCAAGAAGGCGCTTTAAGACTCAATTGCATTGTTAGGACTCAATAACTCTTAAAGGACTTGACCGATTTTACTAAAATGTGACGTGCACGTGAAATAACTTGACCCTGCAACAGAGTTGAGGCTACTTAAATTTCAGAAAACTTCCGTGAAAGGGCACTTTATTCAATCAACTTTGCTTGGCTCATTCACGTCAAAACGGATGAACCGATTTTGATAAAACTTGGTAGTCATTTGTATCTGTTACTTAAATAGATCCTTTTAAAAGTTTTTTAGACAAAAATCAAGCAATGAGCCGAAGGCAAACGAAGTCAAGAACCAAAGACGAACGAAAAAAAAAAGTTTAACGAACACGAGCAGAAGCTATGTCAAGATGAAAAACATCAACCGAACAGTATCGACCAAAACCGAAGTTGAACGAAGACAATCCAAAAATCGAATCGATGCTTATAGGATTTTTTAAAATTAGACTTTTTTTGAGATAAAATTGCATATTAAATGCATGCTAAGAAAAACTTTATGCGCATTTTTCTCGAAATGACTTTTCAAACTGCACTCAGAAAAAAGTTTCTCGGAATATGATAAAAAAGGCATCATATTAAGAGAAACATGGTTTAGACTTTGCTCCAGAGAATGCCTTTCTCTAAATGCGATCCTAAAAATTCTCTTAAAATGATAAAAAAAATTTCTATGAAAAAGATAAATATATAAATATATATCAGTTTTAGAGATAAAGACTATTTTTTACTGAGAAAAAATTTTTTTTCATTGAAGAAAATACTTCTCATAGTGAATTTTTTATCACAAAATAGGAAAAATTTTTCATTTTCAGTAAATTTTTTTCTATGAATGAGAATTTTTATGTCCGAGTAAAATATTTATCATTATAAGAGACATTGAAATATTTCCATTTTTTAGAAGTGAAGAAATACTTCTTCGAAAATGTAAAAATTTATTCTAATCGAAGAAAATTTTATTTGAAAAAGAAAAAATTGCTATTATCGAAAATAGAGAATTTTTTCACCGGAGAAAGATATGTGCTTTTTTCTAAGAGTAGGTGACCATTTTCCTCAGAAAGCAGATGTCAGATAGAGACGTTGAGGATGTCATTGTTGTTTTAATCATGTCTGGCAGGTACAGTTTTAAGGAAATTAGACTAAACACTTTCGACGGTAGGAGGAGACAAAATCCCAAAAAACGATTATTTAAAAGATTTTAATATATAATTGATAATTTTAAGAATGTTAAAATGAGAGCAGTTTTAAAAATCGTCCTTTTTCTGTGCTCGAGGCACAACCCGAGTATAAAATAAAAATTGTTGTATATAATTATTTGTAGTGACCAATAATTAAATACATTCAACTGATTTTCACATAAAACCAACATATTTAAAATCTTCTCAAACACTTGTAATAGAATTATTTAAACTATTTGAATTGGAAAAAAAATGCAATAAAGAATTCATTTTTATAAAGATTGAATAATTTCATAATGCTAAATAGACTCTCTCAATGATTTGATCAAATGTCAAGAATTATATATTGAATCAATATAGAATTTCAATTATATATATTTAACTAGCAACCCACTCAAATAAAATTTGATAATTAATTTTAACTGAATTGTAAAAGTACTCAGGTTAATTGTGGAAGTTATGCCGAATTTTTTAATTATAGCAAATTGATTATTACACAAGTTAACTAGCACATGCATGTAGCCTAGCAATTGGCTATTCAAAAGCTATTGCTGTTAATTTTAAGCACCATTTGCGACGCCACAAAAGCAATAAATACTCACACCAATACCCAAAAGCAACAATATTTTTTTTTTATAGAATTTTCATTCAATCAAGCTAATTGAAAATCATTCACAGTAAACCACTTAATAAGAAAATTTAATTAACATAATAAATAAAAAGGTGTGTTTGGGTGTGTGCATGTGTATGTATGTCAATGCATGCATCAACATCTACATCTATTTCTGTGTATTTATGCATGTATATGTATTGCATTAATAGCAACAATAATCATGTGTTTTCCCCAGAGCTTACATTATTTTGCTCTTAAGCGCAACAAAATTAATTATAAACAAACAAAGCTATAAGTGCGGACGGCGCCAAAAATATTTACAACACAAACAAGCATAAAATAAAAAAAAAAAATAATACATCTTACAAGGCTCGGTAGCATTTTGAACAAAAGTTACATCAATATCTACTCACAATCGAACAGTTCGTCCAGGCAATAATGACTGACCATTGAATATAAAATTATTTCAGGCAATTTCAACAACAACAACAAACATTACATTAACAACAATAACCCACAAACATTGACAGACATTGGCAAAGCTTTATCAATAGTTTGCCAAATAATCCCATTCAGTTGTTGTCCTTCCTGCACATAAGGAATTTTTATTACTCATCAGCTAATGTATTGTTTGGGATTTCTTGATAACGTGAGTGTGAATATGGCTCTGTGTCTTTTCGGTTATGTGTCTTTAACTGCTGTCTCATTGTTGTTTGCATGGCGTTGTAAATAAATAATTTATGATACACACCCACACATTGAAACATTAACAGCGTCTGTGTCTTGTGATGCGTTGCATGCGCATTATTTTGCTCATGGCTGCCACTGAGCTGACAATTAACGCCGTCACACAAATAAGCACATACACACACACACAATAAATTACATAAGTGTTCGTTAAGTGTTTTTATATCCTTAGGGCATAAAAGCATGCTATAATGGTTTTTATTATGTCTGCGGTTCATAAGAAATAAATCGACTAGAATGAATACCCAAGACTTGAACGTTCAAGTGATCAAAAATCTGTGCAAATATTTGTTTATTTATCTGTTGCCATACGAGAAATATCTGCCGATGATGCCATTTTATGGTTGCCAATAAAAATAAAATTTTTCTTAAAAAAAAGTATGCATTTCTTGTGATTGACTGTTTTATTGACGCCTTATTAAATGGAATGTAGAGTTATTCATTTAATGAGTCTGGGCCAAAAAAAAATTAATTTTCATATTTCAGAACACTCACGTCCTTTACAGAAAATGTAAGGAAGATTTAATATATAAAAGGTTTATATAAACCAGTGCTGCCAGGTGTCAGCAAAAATAAATCCCCATTTTTGCATACACAAGAAAAATTTTCCCCGTTTTTTATTTTGAGTTTCCCCGTTTTTTTCCCCGTTTTTAAATTTAGAAAGAAGTATCAGTTTATAAATGTAATAATATTAAATTATTTCATTTAATTATAACAAAAATAAATACTTAGATCAAATACGTACGTTTCCATAAAAAACATACAATAATTATAAGCGGTATATTGTCGATATTCGGGATAGAACCTTAAGGGTCTGAGATCAACTTAACAATCATTGCAAAAATTGTATAAATTTATTTGAAATATATACATTATTATAATGAAAACTTAAACATTCAGCATTTATTTTAATTACAAAACTTTTTGAAATTTCATCAAAGATTTAGTGTTGAGAGTTCCGGATAAAGAGCTTTGATCGAGAGAGTTCTTTATTTTTGTTTTGTTTAAAGCCTGCAGAAAAATGAACCTAAGAATAGTTCTGAACTAGTTCCAAAAGAGGCTAATACTTGTACCACTACATTACCGTTTTGCATTGAACGAGCTGACGCTTTTTACGGGTTGATGTCATAGGAAAAGACAATTGTCCCTATAAACATTATTTTTTCCCTATATCTCTGCTAGTTCCATTATGAATTATGAATGGTTATGAATGGTTTTGATACAGTCCAGAAGTGGTCATTTGTATATGTATTTGTATTTGTACGATATAACTAATTTAATTATTGTATAGTAATTACATAGTTTTAACTGTATATTTACCATTTACCACTTAACTATTTTCATCGAATATGTTTGCAAAACTTAAAAAAAGTTCGGAATCTAAAAAAAAAAAACGGGCCCCAACACGTTTTGAGAGTTTTTGTTTTTTGATTTTGTTAGTGCCTGCTGACAAGAAAAACTAAGTATATAAAAATAAATTCAAACTGTTCTGTGCTGAGTGTCTTCTGTAATAGTTCCAAGCTGACTCCAATTTCACTAGAAATAAACTAGTTGGTTTTTCCAATTGTCTCCAAAATAACTGCTGAGAATTAACAACGAAAAAAGCCCTTTCAGTACATGTCGCTTTGGGGAATACAATAACTAAACGAAACTATTTTTTTTTTTTAAACATGGAAACGTGTGGAAAATAAGAGGACAAGGGGACAAATGATGACAATGTTTTTTTTAACAGATTGGGTTAATTAAAGCACATAGCTTTAAAACTATCATTCGTTAAGTCAAACCTTTCCCAAATTTATAAGGAATTGTCTACAAGATGACATAAGAAATGACACATTTTGCTTCGACAAGGTAACTCTAAAATTTAAAGTAAGGTACTTTATGTTGTATTTTTATTTTCCCCGTTTATATCAATGTTTTCCCCGCCATCCCCATTTGAACGAAAAATCCCGAAAAACGGGGAAAATCCCGCCACCTGGCAGCTCTGATATAAACATATGTATATCGATGGATTAAAAACTGAATTGAGAACTTTGATTTTAAAAACTTCGCAGTTATCATTAGGGGTATTCACACTGACTTGGGTAGTTGGGTAAATTGGCAATTGCCATACATTTTGTTTTTGTAAAAGTGCCATTCTACCCAAGTACCCATCTACCAATCTACTCTAGCTGACCCCCTGACTTGTTTGGGTAGATTGATTGAGTACTTTTTTAATGGGCTGCCACCTTTTCCAAAAGTAGGCAAGAATTGAATTGACAAAAAACTAAACAAAGTAAGCAAATTATAAGTGAATAAAATAAACAAATGTGTAAAAATTAGTTATTTTAAAATTTTTGAGATAAAAATTGTTAAATGCCGCAAAGTTCACGTTAAAAATTACTCCTATATAAAATAAATTTTTACGCCCGTACAATGGCCTGAATTTTGCTCTCATAAAATGCCATGAATAATATGGTGGCTGGCAACTCTTTTTTAGCTGTCACTTATCTCTCATCAGCTGTTATTCTATAAGTCCTCAATTGCAGTTAAGGGTGCTCGCAGTAATCAAAAGTACTCAATCTACCCGTACCCAACTACCCAAATCAGTGTGAATACCCCTATTGCTAAAAATTACGTTGGCTGAATCTACAGTAAAACCAATAATATCTCGTATTCTTAATTTTTTTCAATGTGCTTTCTGGTTACTAAAAAAAACATAACAGTTGTTACCAGAACTTTAACAGAGGAAATATCGGTAGTCTCGTCGATAACACTGTGCTAGTTGCAAAATACATCAAAAGGGGGACCCAGGGGGATAACATAATTCGAGTGCGCTGATCCTAATGGCGCTATGCGTTTTATACCCTTAACCTGAAAGGTCAGGGTATATTAACTTTGTGCAAACGTTTGTAACGCACAGAACGAAGTGAGTCCGGTATAGAAAAGTATATATATTCTTGATCAGGGTCACCTCATGAGTCGAGCTATTCATGTCCATCCGTCCGTCCGTCCGTCTGTCCGTCTGTGTGTTGTCCGCATGCACAGGATAAGAAGAAGGAGTTAAGATAATTGAATGAAACTTGGTACACATGGTCACCTGGACCCATGGATCTGCACTTTTTAATATTTTTGGAATCCGCCCACGGACACGCCTACCTTCCATAAAACGCAAAAATTTAAAACTGCATAACTCAGCTCATAATTAGCCTACAACAACAAAATTTGGTATGTATGTGTTTTGTATCAACGCAAAGACGTTTACGAAAAATGGATATCATCCGATCACAGACACGCCTACCTCCCATACAACCTAAAAATTAAAAACTGCATAAATGAGCTCATAATTAGCCTTTAACAATAAAATTAGGTATGTATGTATTTTATATCAAAACAAGAATGTTTTTGAAAAATGGGTGTGATCCGCCTAAGGACACGCCCACCTCCCATACAACCCAAAAAATTAAAACTCAATAAATAAGCCCATGTTTAACCTACAGAGATAAAATTCGGAACGTAAGCATTTTATATTGACACAAAAATGTCTTTGAAAAATGGGTGTGATCCGCCCAAGGACACGCCCACCTCCCATACAACCCAAAAAATTAAAACATCAATAAAGTAGCTCATGTTTATCTTACAGAGATAAAATTTAGTACGTATGTATTTTATATCAAAACAAAGACAACTTCGAAAAATGGATGTCATCCGACCACGACCACGCCCACCTCCCATACAACCCAAAAATTTAAAACTCAATAAATAAGCTCGTGTTTAACCTACAGAGATGAAATTTGGTACGTATGTATTATATACCAAAAGTAAGACGCATTAAGAAATTGGGCGTAATACGTCTACGAACACGCTAACCTCCCATACAATATACAGTGGCTCACAGCTTATTTCGTGCAGACGATGTGTTAAACTTTGAAATGCTATAACTTGGTAACTAGTACTGGTAATGAAAAAATTTAAACGACATTTGTTTGCTAGTAATTATATATTTATATATAAACTTTCATTTCTTTATATAATGGTCTACTAAAAAAATATTAATCAAAAAACTGAAAAAGCAGCAAAATTCAACGCCACAGCTTATTTCGTGCACTCCACTGAATCTTAAGAAAATGTACTATGTTTGTTTTTTTTTAATATTTTGTGTGGCCGCCATTTTATTAAATTACATCTTTAATCCATTTACTGGCTATCCATTTACTCTACTAATTTTTTGTAATATCTGGGGGTATTTGTTGCCATTCCTCCATCAATGCATTTTTTAATTAATTTTTATTGGAAATATTCCGCTTGCGAACGCCACTCTCCAAAATTGCCCACAAAATTTCTATTACATTTAAGTCGGGTGACTGTGCAGGCGGATTCATAAGATGCGGGCAATTCCAAATCAACCATGACTGGACGATTCTCGATTTATGTTTTGGGTCGTTGTCCTGGTAGAACCGAAATGTCTCTCGTACGCCCAAGGTGTCGATACTTTGAAGCAAATTTTCTTTTATAAAATCTAGGTACATTGTCTTGTCCATAATGCCTCCAATAAAAAATAATTTTCCAACGCCCGATGCAGCCATAGAGGCCCAAACAATTACTCTGCCGCCACCATGTTTTACTGTAGGCTTGAGATGGTTATTGTTCAGCTCGGTATAAGCCTTACGCCATACATATTGCATTCCTTCGGAGCCAAAAATATTGAACTTAAACTCGTCCGAGAAAATGACGTCATTCCAGAATGTCCTAGAATATAAAACGTGTTATTTGACGAAGTTCAGTCGACATAGCTGATTTTTTTTTTTAATATAAGATTTGTTGCGTGTAACTCGACCATTAAACTCGTTGGCCCGCAGCAGATGACGAATTGTTTCGGCACAGCATTTCTTGCCCAACTCCTTCTCAACCTCCTTGGCCAATTTGGGACCCTAAAGCCTCAGATTTTCTACGATTTTTCGCAGAATAAGTCGCTCGTCCGCTTCTGTACATATTTTATTTGGAGCATTTCTGGCCTTATCAGCCACACGATTTTCTTGCAAAAAGCGCTGGATGATGAACTGCACTGTAGAGGGTCTCAATTTTACTATTTCAGCTATTTCCGGTTGGATTTTTTCTTTTTTAAAGTGAAATAAAACTATTTCGTGCTCTTATATTGTTGTGCGACGGCCCATTTTTTAAACAAATCAATTAGTGCACTTAAGGTTTTAAGTCCAGACTAAAAACAACTGTTAACTCCGATCAGAAGAATCAGGACATCAGTCAAGATAAAAACAGCGAACGAGAAAAAGAAAATAACGGCATCACGTTCAAAAGCTTACATGTAAAAACAGTGTGCACGAAATAAGATGTGGCGTTGAATTCTGCTGCTTTTTCAGTTTTTTGTTTATTATCTTTTTAGTAGACTTTTATATAAAGAAATGAAAGTTTATATTTAAATGTATAATTACTAGCAAACAAATGTCGTTTAAATTTTTTCATTACCAGTACTAGTTACCAAGTTATAGCATTTCAAAGTTTAACACATCGTCTGCACGAAATAAGCTGTGAGCCACTGTACATTAGCGAAAATACTATAAAGGCATTAACATGCAAGCTACAGCAATAAAACTTGAAATTTTTAAAAATTTTTGCAAATTTTTCGTGAAAATTTAAATGCATTTAAAATATGGGCTTCATCCACTCACGAACGCACCCATTGTCAATACTGTTATTGTATTTTGAGAAAGTAGGTTTAGGGTATTTCATAGTCGGGCTAGACCGACTTTAGATTTTCTTTACTTGTTTTAAGTTAGCTCTAGTTTTCGAGTTATTCGAAAAACAGAATATCACTATTAAGGACAAAACAACAATGTTAAGTTGTAATTAAATGAATTTAAATCTATTAAATTTTTATACCCCCACGCGTACTGCGTAAGGGGTATATTAATTTTGTCACGACGTATGTAACGCCCATAAGAAGGCGTGGTAGGTATAGAAAAGTATATATATTCTTGCTCAGCATCACCATCTGAGTTGATTTAGCCATGTCCGTCTGTCTGTCCGTCTGTCTGTCCGTCTGTCTGTCCGTCTGTCTGTATGTCTGTGGACACGATTACAGCCGTAATTTTGAAGCTGTCGAGCTGAAATTCGATATTTAAGCTTTTTAAAAAAATTAAGATCAAGTTCGAGAATGGGCTAAATCGGATGAAAACCACACCTACCTCCCATACAACCCCAATGATGAAAACTCCATAAAGAAACGAATATTTACGCTACAGAACTTAAACTCGGTATTTGTATAGTCTATGACAAAACTTAGGTGTGTTAGAAAATGGGCGTCATCCACCCACTAACACGCCTACCTCCCATACAACCCTATTATTGAAACCTATATATAGAGACTTGTGTCGAAGCTATAAAAGTGAAATTAAATATTTATTATTTTTATATAAAAAGTAAGACGTGAGAGAAAAATAGGCGTAGTCCATCCACGAACACGCCCACCTCCCATACAACCCCAAAATTGAAAACTATATAAAAAGGCTTCTGTCGAAGCTACAAAAGTAAAATTAGATATTTATTCTAAAACCAAGATGTGTTATAAAAATGGGCGTCATCCACCGATGAACACGCCCATCGGTGTCCATACAACGGTGTTCATACAACCCATAATATTGGAAACTCTAAAAATAGGCTAATATTTAAGATACAGACCTGAAATTGGGTATTTGTGTATATTATCAAAATTGACATGTTAGAAAAATTGGCATCAACCACTCAAGAACACGCCCACCTCCAAAATAACCCCTAATTGAAACTTTACTTTGCAGGAAAACAATTTGATATGAATGTATTTGAGACGTCATCAAAATAGTAAAATTTTTTAAAGTGTCATATAAAAAGAGCTGCAATTTAAGATTTTGTACCATTGCGAATCGCCAGTGGGGGTATTTTAACTTCGGCTAAGTCGAAGATATACCTTACTAGTTTTTAATTTTTTTAAAACTAGTAATTATGTAATTATTTACTTTAAAACTAATTAAAAGCAAGTAATTATGATAAAGAATTCCCAAAAATATATAAATTCAAAGTTATGTTCTTGTTGGTAACAGGGGCGCAACTAGGAATTTTTTGTTGGGGGAGTGTTATCAAATGTGGGGCTTATTTATGAAACAATTTTACGTAATAATAGCGGTTGCGATGTAGAATATAAATGCGTCCGATATTTGCACTATGGGTTGCTTGTTCAAACTTGAGGCTTTTTTTCTCAAACTTTTTTTTCAAAAGCTTCATATCACAGCATAAGTTTCAACAATGTTTAAACAAAGCATATGTTTGCTTGTTTTTTTGTTTTTCTTAACCCTCCATCACTTACCTTAGGGTGGTGCAATCCACCCAATCACACTTTCTATGTAAGATTTCTAATGCAATACTCGTGTGACGAACTAACAGTCAAAATATAATCTCTATTCAATATTTTCAGTTCAATAATTTTCAGTTTTTAGTGGTCTTCAAGATATAAGCGTGACAGCGCTATTAAAATAAGACGTGTTTGGGTAATAAACCCAGGTTAGTTAAAAAATACTTTTTTTTTTGGGTAAATTACACCCAGGAAGCTTAGTAGCAAAACTCAGACAACGTGCTCTAACAGTGATAAATACATTTGATAAGGACACATATCCAATTTGCACTAATAACAGTATGTCCTTCAACGCAGCGCCTTCGCAAATATGGAAAACTACAGACGATAGTTCTTCCAGTAGCGTAATATTACTGCAAAAATTTTATAAATTTAGCTGATCTTGTTGAGGTGGAAATTTGTTCTAAAAAGAAAAAGTACTTATGCAATTTTTTAGTTGTATAATTTCAACTTTACAATCGAATATTTCATATTTCAATTTTAAAGTTTTTGTGTTACATAGAAATAGCCATTCTTTTCATAACAAAACATTCGTAAATAGCGAAAATAATCTGCAATTTATTGAAAACTACCACATTTTTTAAGTTTAAGAAATTATGTCCTTATTATTGAGAATTTCTTTTGTGGGTGGAAGACACCCAAAGTTACTTCTGACGCAACGCAGCCATAGGTTAGTGATCCAGAGTAATTTTGTTGGTATTTTTTTTTTCAGGGTACATTTTTTGACACCTCACGAGTGATTAGCAACAAAGCCAAAAATGCTCTGTAAGGTTTGCCATTTCACCATAAATAGACTAATACACAAACAGCTTTTGCAAATCAATGAAATTTATTATTAAAATTCGTGCTCTGAGACAAATTTTTCCAGTTTATGGTTGTCATAATCGACCCACCGAACTGCTGTATCGGCAAGTGTCAATGAATATCGCAATTTATAATTCGTCGCCGTTCTCAACAATAAGGCTTGTGTTATTCGACCACCTGGAACATTTTTAGTAAGGACCTCGGTATGACACCATACAAAAGTGCCTACAAATGGTGCAAGAACTGAGGGGGTGCGATAAAACCATGCGAGATAACGCCATATGGCTTTATCTCCCATCGCATTGAGAAATAAAGCCATATGGTGTTATCTCCCATTGTATTGAGAGATAATGACATATTTTATTTTTGGCAATTGAGAGACAAAACCATATGGCGTTATCTCTCAATTCATTGCTGTTGCATTGTTATTGTTGATTTGATTGTTATTCATTATATTCCGTAACTCTGCTTATGAATGTAATATTGTATCCACGTGTTTTGTGATTAATTATTACCTTTTCAAATGATTTCTAATCATAACAATTCTTTTTTTTTGTCAGTGAAATATAATTAGCTATTTATCCTTTTACAGAATTTTTACACCTCAATTAGAACATTCTGTAAAAGGGAAAATCATTAGCTTTTGTTTTTCAGTGAAAACTAAGGATTTTCTCAATGAAACGTTTGAGGTTTTCTTTTACAGAGAAAATTGTTATTAGATTGGCTCTCAGATTCTCGGCTATAAGAAACATTACCAAAATAAACCTTTTAAAATAAAATATCAAATGAGATATAAAGCCATGTGAGATAACGCCATATGGCCTTATCGCTCTTTGTGATGGGAAATAAAGCCATACAGAAATTTTGACAAAAATATGGCTTTATCACTCTTCGAATTGAGTTATAAAGCCATATGGCGTTATCTCGCATGGCTTTATCGCACCCCCCCGCAAGAACTGAAGCCGGGTGAATTACCAAAACGTCGTTTGTTTGTATTTTATCCAAAAGTTGTCTTCAGCGCCGAAGCTTATTTTCGACTCAATGGGTACGTCAATAAACTAAATTGCCGAACTTGGTAAATTAAAAATAGATGCAAGTTAGGAGCTGACGATGCATCCCGAAAAGTGAAATGTTTGGAGCGGTTTGTGGGTCGGCGCCATCATTGAATCGGTCTTTTTCAAAAATAATAAAAATCGCAACATTGCAGCCAATGGAGCAATTCACCCTGCGATGATTACCGATTTTTTTTTTTTTGCACCAAAAATAAAAGAGTTGCACTTATTGTTAGTTGACATGTGGTTTCAATTGGACGGTGCCACACGGCAAGCCATTCCATCAATCTCAAGTTTTTAACAGTCCAATGGCTGCCAAAATCATGCCATTTTACCCCATTAGAATATTTTTGGTTGGGCTACGTGAAGTCTCTGCTATACAAAGAAAAACCAGCCTCAATTGCAGCCCTGGAAGACAACATTACAAATGCCATTTGTTAGATACTAGCCGAAATCCTGGAAAAAGTATGCCAAAATTACATTCCGGATAAACCGTAATGGTGAACGTTACTAACATGATGGATGTATACATAAAATTATCTTTTAAAAGGAAATTACAGGCATTGATGTATCGCTCCAAATAAATATTATACTTGCTATGCTAATTTTCTATTTTTAAAAATCAAGCTCTTAAAAAATCACCCTTTATATCAACTGAAATATTTCGGTCAATATGGATTATCGGAATCTTGTCCGTTGTCAAAATTTGATCTCTCGCCGAATGTCGTCACTGTTCGTGCAACGTTTCTACTGAAAACGGTCTCCTTGGACAATCCTTTATATCACCTTCGGGCACTCACCCCAAATTTGAGGTATGACGTTAGATTTTAATGTAAATTATGGTCATTCGTTTTCAATTCTTGCACGAGCTGGATCTTTTCCAGCTAGTTGAGCAATTGGTCCCTTTGTCACTTTTCAAATGCGTTTCGGTGCCACTGCATCTCAAAAAACAAATAAAAATTATGGCTCTTTTCATATGTATATGAAGGGCGAGTTGCTTTATCTTTTTACAGTAGTGTGTGTGTATATTCATCCCAGTAGACAATGACATCGCTGCTAGCAGGCCTTCCTGTGGATTTTATAGTACTGCCGCACTCATATACAATTACACTTTCTTTTTTATATGAAGTGGGAAAATTTCGCAGGCCTTCCGCTCCGATAGCTTAAAAGAGGCCTGATAGAAGCACTTCTTTAGAATGGCTAAAAGTAGGGGTAAACAAAAAGTGTTGAAAAAATATTTTTTTCATTTACACCTTTTTCTATTTATTTGTATATTCTATGATTTTATCTTCTCTCCTATGTTTTTTTAAGTTAGATTACTATCAATCTATAATCTTTGATATAGCAGTAAGAAGGGCCATTATTGCGTCATATTTTTAAACTGATATATATTCTAACTTTTAACGAAAAAGTTGCCCTGAAGTATATGAAAAGTCAGTCTTTGTAGGGAAAACAAATTTGTTGTGCTGCCTTTTGTGCAGAAAAAGAAGGCCTTAAAGAAGTGCTCATAAGAGCAGCGAGGAACGGATGTGTTTAGTCTTCAAAAGTAGCAGTCAATGCAGGCCTTCGTATGAAGAGCGCTGGTTTAATTGCCTATTGGGATTATCCTGCACATTCATTATCCTGCCCAACCACCGTAGTACTAACCAAACACTTTCTGAAAGTGATGTAGTTCTGTGTGCTTTCAGTTGAGAGCATGTGTGTGTGCGTGAAAAAATAAAATATTTACTCATATTCCTTTTATTCAGCCACTTCAGTTAGAAATGTTGAGGAAGCTATTTGATACAAGTGCCGAAAGCCATAAAAAAAAATTCTCAGACATAAACAATATACGTAAAAATATGTAGGAAATTTATATAGAAAAAAGCACACTCCGACCATAATGAACTATTGGTTTCGGAATACAATCCAATTCGCTGTTGTATTTTGTTTTATTTGTTTCGTTAAATTATATGTTTTCGAAGGTATTTGCTTTTATTGCACCACTTAAGTATATGCTATTATTTAAACATTTTTTTTTTTGTTTTATATTTTTATTCTATACATTAACATCAAACCTTTCATATCAAAACAGCACTTGTGGTTATCACAAACTACTTCTAAGTGGTTTTTCTTCATTTGAAGTGAAGCAATATTTAGTTGCATCATGATTCAATAAAAAGGGCCAACAAGAATTTCAATGACTCTTCATGTCAGCAACAGAATCATCCATAGTTAACGCTATTGCGGATATCAATTTTCCGCCACTGTAGATAATCGAGACTTCATATTTTATTCCAAATGTAAAAATATAAGATAGCAAAATATTTTACATCGTGTTCAGGGATGCAGAATGTAGTTCTATTGTATTGTTTAATATAATTTTCAAGTCTCTGACCTCTACAAAATATTTTAAACATTTTGTTTTGTGGAGTAATGGAAAAACCTTTAATTTTTTATATTTTTTTAAAAATGAAAATCTTAAATTTATTGCTTGACAGAATTTTTTTAAGCTTCAAAATGCTTTTGAAGGTAAATTTAAGTATTTGCTCTTTGGTTCTGAACCATAAAATACTCAATGTATATTTAAAAATGTAAAACAGGTTCTAATGTTTATTTTTTTAAAAGCATAATTTTAATTTCATTCTTTATATTATTTACTTATTAAGCCTTGAAAACTTCTACTGATTATGGAGAAGTAAAACTCTTTATTTGTCATATAAAATTAAATTTTATTAGCCACTTTGTTCTCAATCATTTTAAATATTTACTGGCTAAATTGTTTCACATCAGCCTAATATATGCGCTTGCTCCGACAGAAGAAAAGGATGACGAGACCAAAGAAAGTTTATACGAGCGCCTTGAAGACGCATAAGAGCGCTGCCACTGGCATGACATAAAAATTGTGCTTGGTGACTTCAACGCCAAGGTGGTTAAGAAAAACATATTTGGTCCAACAGTCGGAAAGTTCAGTCAGCATGACTATAGTTCCGATAGCGGAATGAGGTTGATTGTGGAACAGCAAGAGACATGGTCGCTAGTAGAGCATATTCAAACATCTCAATATTCATAACGCCACCTGGCTGTCTCCTGATAAAAAAAAGCGCAATCAATTTGATTACGTTATGTTTGACGAATGGCATTCTTCCAGTGTACTGTACGTATGGCATGTACGATCCGTGGTGCCAAATTCGTATCATTGTCGCAGCTAAGATTCGACGTTTATGTGTGTGCAGTTAAGAATTTTCGCCATCCTCCACAAAGAAGGCTAGACCAACTGCAGTAAAAATGGACAGCCATAGTCGTCGCTACTCGACTTTCAATCCTGCTCCGAGAAAGAATTCCTCCGATCAACAATTTATGCGTGCAGTGGACTCGTATCACCGTTGTAGTACCAATTTGGGTTCTGCGATAAGACCAACTTTTTCGGATTTGGGGGAGTCCCCCTAGTACAACTGTGACCTTGGTTTAGTTAGATTGGCGCAAAATTTAAAAAAAAACCGTGTTTTCCAAAGGGTCGATTTTGAGCTATTCTAAGCCTAATAAAACGTTTGCTACGTTTTTTAATAAAGATATACACAAACCAGATGAACGATCTTAATAACTAATAGAGGCAAAAACTACAACAGTGTATCCCGTTTGATGTGTACGGCTGCAGAACATGTGATAGGCTACCAACGCCTTAGTTGAAACGAGTTGCACGACCAGGAATGTCTCAACGCCACTGCAGAGAAGTACGCCATCTACAATGCCACCATCTACAATGCTTCTATGGACCAATAAAGAGCAAAAAGGACGGAAGAAAGACGCCTTTTCAGGCAAAAAAAAAACGAGAGGCAGAAATGCGGAGTGCGGTAAAACTAAGATGCATGACCACAGGAATGAGGTTAAAAAATGTTAAAAAAATAAGCCTGACCAATGGATTTAAGACCGGGGCCTCTTTCTGCCAGGATGAACATGGGAATCTAATGACAGATATCTAGAATACACTGATTTTGTGCACTCTGAAAAATATCAAGTGTTATATTAACAGTAGTGCGCTGTTATTTCAAAACACTGTTACATTGAATGATTTGCGTTTAAGTAAACAATTTTCTTTGTAGAATGAACGTGTCAAAGCATTTTTGTGCTGTTAAAATCAATGTTGAAATGTCTGTCTTCTCTTAGCAATATTTTGTAAATGTGTGTTGCTATATTTATATTGTCGTTGCCAAAAGCTCTGTGGAAGTGTGCTAGACTGTCATGCGGGTTCGTATCCTTGCTGTCTAACTATCAAAAATTGTAATTTAATTAATAATTGAAATAATAATTGTGTTACATTAATTAATTGGTAAAAAATAGCCTTCAAAATAAGTTGCTTACAATCTTAAAAAAAAATTGTAAATTTAATTTTTTCTTAAAAAAAAAATCGTTGTTGGCCTTGCCGGTATTTGAACCTACTACAGTTGAGACTAGACACGCACGTCAGCACACTCGACCAAACATGAACTTTCAAAACAGTGGTAAAATTTCAATAAGTACGGTCTTATATCTGTGTCGACAAGGAATAACCGCTAAAGTCGAGTTAGGACTTACTTACTTTCATTGAGATTTTTCGCAACTAAAAACACTAGTACGCACATTTTTATGGTTGTAACTTGAAAATTAAATGTTTGAGGCCATCAAATCTAAACAGCAAAAGGTCATGGTGTCCTTATACTAGGTAGCAATTTTAATTTTAAAAATGCTCTCCTGAAATATTGAAAATGAGCTTAGCTGTTATTCTTTGTCGACACAGATATGGGTCTCGCGTTTTATAGACCAACAGTCAAACGACTGTTGATGTGAAAATTTCATTTGTTGGATGGTATTTAACAGTGAAATCTGTTATTTCAACCCATGATTTGTTTGATACGAAAGCATTTTTTCCCTGAATGTGGAAGGAACGCATTTCCTAGACTTTTAAATGGCGATGCCAACAGCAATTTCGATAATAGAGAGGAAAATTCTAGAAACCTCAATTCCAGAATTGTTGACAGTTATACTGAAAAATAACAACAGCTCGGCTTATAAACAAGAAATCATCATGAGCAGATGGCCTATCGGCTGAGCTTTATGCCTTTAAAAGCTTCTATGCAAAAAATGGCCGAAATAATGCATTCGAAACGATTGAAACCTCTGTGTACTCTGCTCAATCTTCAAGAAAGTTGTTCCAATTTTTGAGTCAACCACCGTGGGCAAAGTCTTTCTTATATCGCATATAAGAACCTGTTGTGCGTATTATGAGATTAAAACCAATGCAATCAACTGATTGGACCTTCAGTGTGCCTTCAGACCTCGAAAATCTACTATCTACCAGATATTTACGCTACGATATATCTTGAAGAAGACCCTAGAGAAATAAATCGACACACATCGTCATTTAAGACAGTCCGTTAAGAAGTCACCTTTTCTTTACACCACTATGTCTGAATTTTGTATTCCTACAAAGATAATACGTCATTCGACACCAAACGAGGTTTCAGACAAAATGATTCCTTATGCGACTTTTTCAAATTAATGATGGAAAAGCTCACCCGAGAAGCTGATCTGAGAAGTAGTGGCGCGTTGTTCTATAAGAGTGTTTTGCTTCTGGCATGCAAATAATACCAATATCATTTATAAAGAGTGATCCAATAAGAGTTTCCTACTTTGTTTTCTAAATAAAATACATTAAAATCAATATATTGTTGCAAATTTTTATTTAGAATGATATTTCGGTTCCTACTTTGTTCCAAAGTTTAAAAATTATTTCCTTCAAATGTTGCCCATGACTATCTCTAAATGGTCCAAATGGACCTTGTATTGGATCACCTTTTAGAAAGTGTTTAGTCGAGTGGATCTTGCACTGAACGTAAAGAAGACGAAATACCTCGTGGGTCCACTTTTCGACAACTCCTTGAACTCCTTGAATAACAAGATTTATGTTGGTTTCCAAAGCATCAATAGATTCGGGTTTTTCGACATAAACAAGTGATTTACCATATCCCCAAAGAAGGTTATCCAATGGCGCAGTGGCGTACCGAGAGGCTAAGCCGCCCGGTGCGGATTCCAAATTTTGCCGCCCCTCTCATATGCAATACAAAAAAAAAAACATCTTTCATATTAATATAGGGTTTTGTATGCATATTTTTCACTTTAGAATGTGAACTTTCATTGTTCTCTACAGTTGAAAATAAAATTTATTTATGATATATAAAGTGGTGAACAAATAATATAAAATGCAGTACAATAAAAAAAAAACATAGAATTACAAAGATATCGTTACACTTAACGATTTTCAGAATCTTAAGTGTCCTTTCACACTCAAAAAAAGGAACAATCTATGTATATTAAAACTGTTGCACGTATGTGTGTGTTAGTTATAGACTCCGAAACCGCTAAACCAATTGATATGATTTTTTCAGGGTAGCTGTCGCAAGGCTTTGAAAGTGTTGCTGTGTTGCAACAATTTGCAATACCGCTTAGCTTTGAAATTACAGGTCGTACAATCTCATAATAAGAAATTTAATCTCAATTTACACGTGCCGCTCCATTGGTAACATTTTGTAAGCTTTATACAAGGGGCGTGTCACGTTTTGATCAGCTCAAATTTTAGGTATAAATTAAGAACTATAGGCAGAGCTGTAAAATTTGCATTCATATTCAAAATTCTAAGTAAGAATTCTTACTAAGTAAGACAAAATAATGCTATTCAATGAAAACAAAATTGATCCATGAATAAAATTTTCAATTCACATTCAATTTCAAAAATTTATTTATTATTCATTTCGATTATTCATTTTTCTTTATTCAGAATAATGCATTCATTTTTTTATTTAAATGAATGCTATTCATAAAGAATGCAATTCACAAAGAATCGTTATTCATTTTGCATTTATGCATTCATTTTTAATTCATTATTCATTTTTTGTTCATTGTTCATTTTTTATTAATATTCATTTTTTATTCATTGTTCATTTTTTATTGATAATTAATTTTTTATTCATTATTAATTCTTTATTCATTTTTAATTTTTTATTCATTGTTAATTTTTTATTCATTATTCATTTTATATTCATGAGAGAACATTATTTTCACTCTATTCACGTGAAGCTACCCAGTTGCGAATTTAAAACTGATATTTTACTTAAATTAAAAATATAAAACAATTAGCTCAAGGCCCCGGTAATTGCGCTGTTGCACTTAACTAAAAATATACTACTTTGGTTGCAAAATTAACACCACAGGCATGAATAAAAACGAATAATGAATAAAAAATTAATAATGAATAAAAATTTAATAATGAATAAAAAATGAATAATGAATAAAGAATTAATAATGAATAAAAAATGAATGCATGAATGCAAAATGAATAACGATTCCCTGTGAATTGCATTCTTTGTGAATAGCATTCTTTATGAATAGCATTCATTTGAATAACAAAATGAATGCATTATTCAGAATAACGACAAATGAATAAAAGAAATGAATAATTAATCAATATTTAAATATTTAGTTTTATTGGTTTATCTATGTTATTTAAAATTATTAATTAAGCAAATATAAAAAAAATAAAAAAGCATTTTAAGGCATTTATAATATAAAGAATAACAAAAAAGGTTAAAACAAGTAGCAAGCAGATTTGGTACCATTTTTTTATAAAGCTTTATATTTTCATATGTATTGTTTTGATCATTACCCGCGATTACCTGTGGAAGTTGCATTTCAAAGAAAATTTATTATATTTTTATATTTTCTTAAAATTTATGCTATTTCAAGGAAGTACATCTCCTTATTTTGTTACAGGACCAAACTTTTAGAGATACAAGTTTATTTATTTTGACTTTAGTTTCAAGTTTTTATGAGCATTTTAGTAAGGTGATACGTTTAGTGAAATTTTTGATTAAATATTTTTGAAGTTAGGCATGGCTTTGGAGGTCAATAAAAAAAGTGGTAAGGCCTTACAAAAATGGATTTCTTTCATTAAACATATCCAAAATCATTAAATCATCGTAAAAAAATCAAGAAAAAAGTCGAGATATCATCGCAATGCACGCGTTTTGCCTGATTTTTTCCTAACGTGCGACGTAAGTCAAAATTATCTAATGTTGAAGAGGCAAAGAAAAGTAATTTAATATGAATTCAAGCATTAAAGCATTGAGAATTAAAAAAGACAAAAATGTAGTTTTGATCAATCTACCTTAAACGTTAATAATCGCTATTATTCCAAATGTTGACTTACGTCACATTAGAATTAGGCCAACGATAAAAAAGTTTATTCTTATATGACACCGAAAAATCAATTTTTAAAATTAATATTTTTTTTTATTTAACATTTTATTAAATTCTTATTTTTCTTGCTTTTTTATTAGCAAAATCGTTAATTACATAGTCAAAGTCTATTTCAGTACTTAACTTGTATTCTTTAGATAATATGACAAGTTTTAACTTAGAGAAGCTCCTCTCACAAGTGGCAACACTAACAGCAGTGGTAAGAAAGATGCGTAAAAGTATAACAATGTTTGGAACTGCGTTTTCTAGACTTAATTTAAAAATAAATTGTAAAAGTTCAAGTGGACCTTTCATACAAGAATCAGTTTCTTTGTGCGCAATAGAAACAATATTCTGAAGTATTTTCTCTCAACGAGAAACTCTTCCTTGTCAATTTCTTCGTGACAGAGTTCATTCAGTTTACATTCCAACTTATCATTCAAATCAATGGAGTAAGAATTGAGTATTTTTCAGCAAGAGCATGAAGCTGCTGAAACCTTATGGTCATTTCTCAAAATTATTTCTCCAAAATTAATAATTTAATTGTTAAATTAGAAAATGACCCAAATCAGTATAGACCACACCTAACTCCCCTCCAAAGTGATTTTATTAAAAAAGTAAAATCCCTTCAAAAATCACACAACATTATAATAGACACGACTTAAATTTATACGCATAAGTCTTAATTTTTAATATGCACTCTGAACTTATAATTCGCCATGATCAAACGAAAATTCCACTACTGGGTATTTCCACTGATAAGTAAAAGCACTCAAAAACTCGAAAAATTTCGAGTAACTGGAAAACACCACTTATTCAAAAGGCTTTATTTAGCTTTAGTGCCGCCCCTAAACTAATGCCGCCCGGGGCGGACCGCCCCCCCCGCCCCCCCCACGGTACGCGGCTGCAATGGCGTCAAATCATATGATCTTGGTGATGGTGCTACGAATTATGTTGATGGTGTTACGAATAGTGCGCTCAGGTGGACGCTCATAACTACCAAAATTATGTTGAAGAGATCTATACACTGAGAAAAAAACAAATACCTTGCTCCCGTAAAAAATTTCTCTATTTTACATTTCTATCTACATTTTCGAAGAAATATTTCTTTACTTCTAGGAAATGGAAATATTTCAATGTCTCTAATAATGATAAGTATTTTTCTCGCACAAAAAATTTATCATTTATAGAGAAATTTTATTGAAAATGAAAAACTTTTCTTATATTTTGATAAAAAATTCACTACGAGAAGTATTTTCTTCAATAAAAACAAATATTTTCTCAAAAAAAAAAGTATTTTTCTCTAAAAACGATATATTTTTCTATTTCATGGAACCTTTTTATCATTTTTAGAGAATTTTAAGTATCGCAATTAGAGAATAGCATTCTCTGGAGTAAAGTCTTTACCATTTTTCTCTAAATTTGATGCCTTTTTTATTATATTCTGAGACACTTTTTTCTGAGTGTAACATTCTTTTACTGATGACTGATTTTGGTAGTAAGTTTACACAATTAATAAACGTTGTTCAGAAGTAAGTCTGTTCATAACTGAGTCTATTGAATACTGAACACAAACGTCATATGGACAAGCCATTTGACACATAACAGCTGTCAAAACAACGCAGTTGAAAAAGGGACTTCGTATTGGGTTAAACTTTAGAAGAACCTATTCGAGTGGATCTTACACTGAACATAGAGAAGACACAAGGTATCAACAAACAAAAAGTTCCAGCGTCTAAGAAATCACTTCACTGATGTCAACGTGTCCTAAGAAGTTGATAAGGAATTTTTTCTTAGGATCCAGTGTAAAATTCTGCAACCATTTCAGCTTCAAAATCAGACGAAGGATAACTCTTTCCAACAGGTGTTATTTTTCATGCCCGTGGTACTATAATCATAAGCACAAACTTGGATATTTTCTGTGTATTCAGAGTGTACAGTCTGTGCTTCATCTTAGGGCTAAGATCACAAACCTTTATGTATAGCTATATTTCAGCTGGTGAAAAAGAAAGCTTTGGATGTCGTGATAAGACGGTGCCTACACTAATAAATTAGTAGTGTCCGACCGATTATTCGGCTTCGGCTTCGGTAATCGGCATAATCGGCTGATATTTTGACCTTCGGCTTCTGCTTCGGCCGAAATAGCCGATTATTTTTGCCGAATGTTTTTTTTTTAACAATTTTTCTTTTAGTTTTTAGAATTTTTTAAATTATTCAGTGAACTCTATTAAAAATTCCACATTTGAAACATTTTCATTGCTCGTTTTGTGTTTCTCTCGGATCACTCGTTGAAAATTTTATTCATAATGATAAATGCAGCGAGTCCGACTGTTTCTTTTTTGCTCTTGTTATGAACTGAAATAGTGAATACTTTATCCTGACGTCAATAAATCAATTAGAGAAAAATCCGAATTTTGCAGAAAAATTATTGCGTTTAACTCGAATTTTAATGATTTCAGTTCCTTTTTTTTGTACTGAAATGAATATTAAGGGTTTTAAGGCCCGATGTTGAATGTGAACCACACCTAAACGTCAAGTTTTTTCTGCATTTCATTTGACATTTCTCAATTTCAGACCAACTCAATTTGAACCATGGAAAAAAACCAATCAAACAACGCGTTAAAGTTATTCAAGCTTATTATGAAAATGAGCGTTCAAATCAAAATGCATATCGTGCACTTAATTTTTTCGGTCAATTTAGTCGTCCAAATGACCGTACAATCGGAAAAATCGTGCAAAAATTTGAGCAAACCAGGTCTGTAGGAGATGTGAAAACACCAGTGCATGCTCGTTCAGCTCGAACTGTAGAAAATATTGCTGGCGGCATCATCGGGCCGTATTTTTTCCAAAATGACGCCGGTCAGGCGTAAGATATGGATGTGGACAATATGTGGTTTCACCAGGACGGTGTCACTTGAAGAACAGATAACGAATCAATGGGTCTTTTGCGCGACAAATTCAATGGCCGAATTATCTCAAGTGGTGGCGATGTCAATTGTCCGACAATGGAGTGAGGTGAGCTGCTGAGCTCGCGGCAGCCATTTGGCCAATATTTTGTTTCATACATAATTGAACCATACCAATATTGTCATAATAAAAATAAATGACAATAATTTCTTAAATAATTTGTATTTTATTCCAAATCAACATCGGCACTTAAAATGAAACCATCCTTTATAACAATAGCAAAGAATAAATTTGATCATTTTTTTTTACTTGAAAACATTTGTTTGTTATTCGGCTTCGGCTTCGGCCGATTATTTCTTTCTTGCCGAAGAATCGGCTTCGGCTTCGGCTTCGGCAAAAATTCACATTCGGTCGGACACTATAAATTAGATTGATAAAAGCAACAATTGTAAAGGACTAAGTTGACTGACAAAATTAACTAATGTTTAAAATTTAATATTTAAAAATCAAAACTCAATTAAGTGCATAGAGTTTAAAATGTTCCGTAATCAACAGCACAAATTTTAACCTAATCATTTGCTCACGCATTCAACGTTTTCAACAATCCAACTGTTTAAGTTTACTTTTTCAATTTCAACAGCACTGAACTATTTCGGTAGAAATGTTATTTGCAGACTTTTCACACAACAACAGAAAAAAACACGAGAAAACTAAATGCCAAAAATAACCACCAAATTCAATCACGTTTTCATTTGCATAAATCTGGCAACGCTTGCGGGCATCCAGTGCCAACAAATCACAATATGATTTTCTGTCAAATTGTATATTTTTGAAAAATGTTCGACGTGTTTGAAAACTCATTCGTCACACAATAAGCAGCACCAACATCCGTTCCAAATACTGTGAAGGGGAAAAAAAATATAAAAATATTTATACTAAATAGACGTTTGAAAAAAAAATGTCAAAAAAATATTGCATAAAAAACAAATACACGAATGTGTGCAGCGGAAAAACAAGTGAGTGCTTTGCATTCTGACAGCTCGTTTGACAAATGCAAAAACGACGAACGGAAATGAAAAATAAATACACGCTGGTCAAAAAAAAACATGTTTGGTATTTATTTTTGTCGATTAGCTTTTGCGACAAGAAGATTTTTTGCACTTTCACTTGACTTGAAAAAAATTACTTGAATAAAACAAACTTTATACGTTTTCAATATTTTTAAACTGAATAATATTTGCAGCATTCTATTATTAATATTTTGTATTATTTGTATGATAAGTAAGAGTTTGTAAGCCTTGCCAAATTTGTTTGAAAGCCTTGTCTTAAATTAGCTAATTTCTGCATAATAATAATAACTATTCCATATCAAAAATTCTACATTAATTAAAAAAAAAAACATTGATACACTCAGAAAAAAGTGTCTCGGAATATGATAAAAAAGGCATCATATTTAGAGAAAAATGGTATAGACTTTGCTCCAGAGAATGCTATTCTCTAATTGCGATACTAAAAATTCTCTAAAAATGATAAAAATCTACCATGAAATAGAAAAATATATCATTTTTAGATAAAAATATTTTTTTTTTTGAGAAAATATTTGTTTTTATTGAAGAAAATACTTCTCATAGTGAACTTTTTATCAAAATATAAGAAAAGTTTTTCATTTTCAATAAAATTTCTCTATAAATGAGAAATTTTTTGTGCGAGAAAAATACTTATCATTATTAGAGACATTTAAATATTTCCATTTCCTAGAAGTAAAGAAATATTTCTTCGAAAATGTGAAAATTTATTCTAATTGAAGAAAATTTTATTTGAAAAAGAGAAATTGCTATTATCAAAAATAGAGAAATTTTTTACCGGAGCAAGGTCTGTGTTTTTTTTCTCAGTGTATTTACAAATATAACTGCACAATGAGCTCATATTCGTTATTAATTCAATAACATCGATTATGGAGTTCATTAAACAATGTTTGTTAAAATTTCATACATACATTGCTGCAATTAAACTGATAGCGTGTTTTTCATGAATTACTAATAATAAACAAAATAATTGCCTGCTTAGCTCTAAGCATTGCAATTAAATAAATGTTAACTCTCTATATTTAGAAAATCATTTAAATGCAGCTTAAGTATTTGGTTACACTGACAAATAAAACAAAATAGCGCATATTATTAAATATCATGCATTTTGTTTATACTGTATGCAATCCTTTAAGGATTAAATTTCTTTAATATAATAAAATTGTTGCATGAATGGATTGGATTGCTTCATAATGGATTGTATTTTGTATAAGCTAAGTGGGATGATAATAATGGAACTATAAAGGATGTGACGAAGCTTCAAATCCGCATCCGCGGAGCATCCTCAAGAAATTAATTAGATCCGTATTAATAATGATCTTTATTATCAAAAAAAAAAAAAATTTAAAACATATTAATAAAGTCTAAAGTCGATTAAACCCGACTATGAAATACCCTAAGCCTACTTTTTAAATATTTAATAATATTAAGTATGGGTAGCGGCGTGTTTGTGGGCGGATGAAGCTTATATATGGCTTACATCTTGGCTTTAATGTAACATACAACGTATTCAAACATATTCCTGTAGCTCAAATATCCTTATAAAGTTTTTAATTCGTTGGTTGTATGAGAAGTAGGCAAGTCCGTGAGCGGAAAAAGTTCGTTTCAGTTCATCTTGTCTGTTCATCGGTGTCGGTGTTGTTTTAAGAGTAAATGTTAAAATTGTGTTTATCGTGAATCGTGAATGTTAAGTATACAAATTAAAAAAAAAAATAAATTAATGTAATATAATGTTTTATACTTTATCATTAATTTATAATTTATTAACAGGTCTTCGTTGGTACTGTGCTACGTGCAGGGCCCTTTGCCCACATGAACTTAATGATAAAATTGTTAGGCATTATTTCGACACCGTCTTCTTCTCCTCCCATGTCTAATAGTCCAATTTCAATTTTAACTGAGCCCAATAGCCAGATAAATTTAAGGGCAGTGTCAAGGACGAAAATTGTATTTATTTCACGTATACAACCAGAAACAACAATAGATAAGATATTGACGTTTGTCAAACAACATAATTTATTAAGTCAATGTGCTCTGCTCATGTACAAAAATAGTCAATAAACCATTCCACGCCTCCTTTATTTTATCAGTTGCAGCTGAAGAGCTTGCAAATGTTCTTAACTCTGATTTGTGGGGGGCGATAATCTTCGTTTCTGAGTTTAAGCCTAAATATAATATCGGTCAAATAATATCGTCCGTCAGACCCAAAAAAAAGTAAATAGAATATCCCTTTACTGTCAAAATGTTACGATCTAAGACGCATGACATATTTTTGTCAACCCAGAATTTCTCAGAAGATATCATCGCGTTTTATAAAGAACAGATACGCTGACAGTACTTCTGCTGTTGGTGGTGGTGTCCTATTAGGTGTAAGGAACTCCTTTATCAGTTCCTTTATTGATATTCCCTGCTCTTCTAATATAGAACTAATATGTGTTAAGGTTATACATTGTAATTCCAATGTATATGTTATTAATGCGTACACTAAGGGAAAAAGTTATGTAGTCAGTACAGAGACAGCTATGTAAAATCTATGCACTGAAACTTGTATGAGAACGCAACGAGAGCAGTATTTACTGAGTAAAGGGAGCGTGAACTGACTACATATCAATTTATTCACTTTTTAAAATGAATAAAAAATGTATTCAATACATCATGTTATGTGTTGAATACATAGCAGACTTCAATAGATACAAGCAACGTGTACTCAATCAACGTGTTATGTAATTTTTTACAAAAACTTTACTCAATACATAAAATATAGACTCAGTACACGTCCCCCTTATACGATTGAAATGACACATTTATACAGTACATAACATATGGACTCAGTACACGTATCTGTTGTTCATCGGCACAAGATTTTACTGTTTTATGTCATTCGTTTCTTGATTTTCAAATAAGCAACACCTCTAAAGCCTGTAGAAAATCAGAGCGGGAATGAGTTTATCCACTGCACTCTAGAACAAAAGCGGTGATTGGATAAGAAATAAATGGCTGGGATTCTATAAGTAATTGCCAATTATTTTGTGGAATCAAGTCATTTCTTTATTAAGTTATTTATTGCATTTGTTGAGAGAGTGATTTAGGCACAGACATGAATTGTGTAAATATTCAATACATGAAATTATGAACAAAAAATATATA
The DNA here is from genome assembly GCA_958299015.1 of Tetanocera ferruginea. NCBI lineage: Eukaryota > Metazoa > Arthropoda > Insecta > Diptera > Sciomyzidae > Tetanocera > Tetanocera ferruginea. Next base: position 127,963,813 of record OY282640.1, read on the forward strand.
ATGAATAGATTATGTACATATGTACTCATTATATAAAATTAGCATTTAAAATATGTAATGAGTAAATAATGTATGTACTCATTGCATAAAATTATGTACTCCAAATATGTAATGAGTAAATTATGTATGTACTGAGTACATGCAAATTGTTCTAACATACTGTACTCATCGCAAATGTTTTACATGACTTTATGTAATGAGTCAATAATCTATATAATACGTACATAAGAACTTTACTCATTACATAAAATTATTTATAACAGTTTGCGAGTACAGTGTGAATGTACTCACCACATACTTCATGGATCACGACACATATTTATGCGTTGAGTACATAAAATTCTTTATTGACTACATAACCGCTTTAAAGCATTATGTTGTCAATAGAGATTTCAACATGTACTCAATATTTACATGAAGAATTTAAAATTCTTGTGTGCAGAAAACTATGCGATGAGTACATAAATTTATGTATTGAGTCCATAGGTTTTTTCCTCTGTGTATGTTCCTCCAACTGCTGGTACAGAGGTCTATGCAAGCCTTGCCGATTGCAAAGAATTTATTATTAGTTTACTTGACGTTAATGACGACATTTTACTGTTGGGTGATTTTAATCTGCCTGATTTAAAATGGCATTCTTCTGCCGATGATACTTATCTTTGTGCATCTAATTCAAAGACTCGCCAAGATCATATATTTACTGATAATAGAAGTCTTGACTTACAACAAGTAAGTTGTACTTATAATATTCTTAATCGACTTCTTGACCTGGTCTGAACTACAGACAGTAACAATGTAATTCTAAAGAGGGCCGTCCATGCCCTAACAACTGTTGATGAAAACCATCCACCATTGATCATCTAGTACAAATCTGACAGAGAATATATGATAAATTCGAATTCAATAGAAAAAGTTTATGAATTCAACTTTAAAAAAGCTGACTTTTTGAAGTTGAATCATTTACTTTATAGCAAGCTTAATGTAATTTTGGAGTACATAAATGGAAATAATCTTGATGATTTCATTATATCCTTAGTACAAAGCACTAAGTGAAAACTGATTTGTGTTTTATTATTTGAAAAAATTATTGCCTCAAGAGGCGAGCTCGGGCCCGCGGCATTTGCCTCAAGGTTAACTCGACACTGATGCATATAAGTAGATCTTTGTACAAAATAGGTTTTTATCTACTTTTGAGTTGACCTTTCGACAAGTAAACATCCAAAACTCTAACAAAGGTACACATGCGGTTTAAGGGAGCAGTAAACATATAGTTTGTTCTACTGAATGGTAAATAAATTAACCCTCACTTTGGCACCAATCTTTTACTTCGTAATCTGGCACATATTTACATTTGTAAATATTTTTTTTTGTCATCATTAAAGATAAACAGAACCTCAAAATTTACATGATTTTTTAGGTGGAATATATGTATTAACACCTTCTAAGTCCAATTCCGGAAAAATTTACACACCGCTCTCAAGTGGTTTAGAAGTTATAGGGTTCGGAAGTTGGGAAAATGGGCCTGGAAAAGTCGTATTTTTTTTTCAAACAATATCTAGCTTTATGGGTATCAAAAGAAAGGTTTTTCTGTAACCATTTCAAAGAATTATTAGCCATTGAAATCCATGCATTATTTCCTACGATATAGCGTTTTAAATATTATGCACACTTGACGGTCCAGCTCTTTACGAAATAACCAAAATGTAAGTATGAAGATCAAATTGAAAAAACTTTATAGTTCCAATGAATAAACAAAAACCAATTTCAACAAAAAATATACTTTTTTCATTAAATTAGTACTTCCAGCTACAATATCAAAACATGACATATTGTTGTGCCAGCGAACCAAAAATTTCTGTTCATTAATATTTTCCCAATATAAGCTATCAAATACGAAATATGTATAAATAAAAAAATGTGAAGAGTTTTTCCTTATCATTTTTTTCTATTATTAATTTAAAAAATGCGTTAAAACACCATAAAAGCCTTTAAAATACAAAATATTTACATATGTAAATATGTACCAAACAACGTTATAAAAATGAAAAATTTCCAAAAAGTATCAGAAAATTCTAAAATTCAAAACAAGTTTTGAATTTTCAGAAAGAAAACCAAAAAATAGCCACAGAGTCCAAGCCATATTCAAATCGCATAAAAAAGAAAGGAGTTATGGCAAATTTAAAATTGGGATATTTACATATGTAAATAGTGCCAAAGTGAGGGTTAAGTTGTAAGCGTTTCTACGTCTTCTACGGTAAGTGTTAAAATTAATAAGAGAAAGGAGTACTGGAGAATCGAATAAACCGGTGATGCGTTGGTGTAAAAAGACGATATCTGAAGATTTCCTTCGATCACTGAACGACTGTTTTTTTAGCAGTTTCAAACGATCCTCATAAGCAGGAAGATTTAAAATGTCAGTTCCACTTAAGCCCATTAGAGCAAACTGAACAAAACGTTTTTGGATTCTTTCAATACAATCAACATGTACATTGTAGCTTGGGAACCAAACTTGACTTGCGTACTCCAAGTGAGGACGCACAGTTGCATAATACAATGTTGTAGTGGTAATCACACTATTGAATTTTTTGGACCATCGTTTTTAAAATCCAAGCATTGAAGACGCTTTTTTACAAAGATTTAAGAACATAATGATCAACAGGAGACACAAACAAAGCTTAAAGCTAATACTTAAAGATTTATCAGAACAAAAACAATTTAAAATTTATTAAAAAATAAGAGAAAAGAAAAAAAATGTAGATATAAATTTAAAAACTTAACTTAACTAAGTAAAAAAGGAGAAAATTAAGTATTCAAAGCAGCATAGAAAATAAAGAGAAGAAAATTACAGGTTAGAAAAATAGGTTAAAATAAAAGACTTAAAATTGCTCGTGCTGACAATATTTTTAATGTTTGATGGAAGCGAGTTCCAGAGCTTGATGGCGTTGATGAAGAACAGCCGCTTAAACTGTAAACAAGAGTACGTGGTATTATAAAATTGGATGTTCTACTCGATGTACTGAAGCGAAGTTTTTCAAAAAGGTATGACGGTGTCTTATTAATTGCCAACTTGTGCAGAAATATGCAGTTTCTAGCATTTAAATATCCTATTAAACTACATCCTAAAATTTCCTTACATTTAACAGATACAGAGTCAAAACGTCTTAAGTCAAATATATATCTAGTCATGTCATTAAACGCAATAAGAATTTTGTGCTACGAGTGAGAGTCCAATTTACTGTAAACCTACTAAACCAAAAGAGTAAGTTATTATGGGTAAAATAAGTTGAACAACAAGTCTTTTTTTGGTCAAAGTAGGAGTAAACTTAGACGTTAACCGCAGGCACCTAAAAGTATATTATATTATTTTTATTATGTAATTCACATGGTCAGTACAAGTTAGCTTAGAATTAATATAAAAACCTAAATTTTTCACCTTGTCAACTATTTGGAAATGATTGCCATTAAGACAAATTGTCGGAATCTGGTTGAAGTCAAATTTATCTTTAGATAAAGGAAGAATAAACGATTTATTCGCATTCAGGCCGAGGTCATTTTCAGTAGCCCATCTAGAAATAGCACTCAAGTCTTCATTAAGTCTACAGCATAAATCTTCAAGTAGTCCAATGCGGTTAGAAGAATATAATTGAATGTCGTCGGCATATGCATGCATCGTCATATCATTACATGTGGTAAAAATGTCATTAATGAATAAACTAAATAGCAAAGGTCCAAGAATAGACCCTTGAGGAACACCAGCTATAATTTCTAAATAGTCAGACAGTGCATTACCAATTTTAACTCTTTGCATCCTGCCTTTAAGATAGCTTTCAATAAAAGAAGCAGCGCCATTACTGAACCCAAACTAGGGTTGCCAACTCTGGAGAGTACAAAATCGCAACAGAGCCATAAAAAATGCGGGACTTGGCTCAAAAATGCGGGACAACATTAGATGCAATTTTTTATTTTATTAAATATTGCCTTTTATTCTTTGAGGAATAAAGGGTATCAACGATGACTTTACACCATCGCATTGATCCTTAATATTGTTTAGATCTCTTTCCAGCTCTTGCCTAATTCATAAAAAAACTAAAAAATAGATTCAAAACGTTTTGATTAATAAAATTTATGAAAAATAAATGATAAATTTAATTTGATAATAAAATTAAACAGTTTTACACTGTAAAAAGTAAATCTTCATATGAGGTAAATAAGCTGCAACAGCATTAAGACTGCTTTTCACTGTAAAAAGTAAATCTTCATATCAGGTGAAAAACTGTCTTAAAAAAAGCTGCAACAGCATTAAGACAGCATTTGCTGAAATTACTTTTGTCTTTTTATACTGTAAAACAGCATTCAATGATGTCTTACTTAAAGGCAGTTAAATGGTAAATGCAGCCTTACCTTCGCTGAATTTCAGCCCTTATCGTAAACATTCTGGCCTGAATAGCAATACAAGCTATCTTAAATTAAGACTCATTTGATGAATTGTAGACATTTTTAATATAAAAACCAATTAATTTGTTTAAATTAAGCTAGCTTCTCTTAAAATCAACTTCCAAAAGCTGACTTCGAACATGCTTCTTTGGATTTTTAAGCATTTAAAATATTACAATTCAAACCATGCTTAAATTCAGGCACAAGTTGATTTAAAGGCAGTCTTAAAAATACGCTTTACTTTTAAGAGTGTTGCTGAAATTACTTTTGCCTTTTTATACTGTAAAACAGCATTCAATGATGTCTTACTTAAAGACAGTTTAATTGTAAATGCAGCCTTGCCTTCGCTGAATTTCAGTCCTTATCGTTAACAAATTGGCTTGTATAGCAATTCAACTTATCTTAAATTAAGACTGATATGATGAATTGTAGCCATTTTTAATATTAAAACCCTGATTTGTTTAAATTTAGCTAGCTTGTCTTGAAATCAACTTCCAAAAGCTGACTTCAAATATGCTTCTTTGAGTTTTTAAGCATTTAGAATATTAATATGCAAATCATGCTTAAATTGAGGCACAAGTTCATTTAAAGGCAGTCTTTAAAATACGCTTCACTTTTTAGTGTGTAGCAAACTGTATTTCATGTCGAATTAGAATTTTAGATACAAACTCTCTTAAGTTCTCAAATGCGGGACAAAAGGCGTCCCGCAAGGGGTCGTCGCGGGATGCCAAAAAATTAGCTGAAATGCGGGACGTCCCGCAAAATCCGGGACAGTTGGGAACCCTAACCCAAACACAGATTTCAGTTTCCGAACTAAAAGATAATGATTAACACTGTCAAAAGCTTTTGAAAAGTCAAGAAGGCAAAGGAGTGTGATATTACCGGCGTCATAATTTATGTGAATATCGTCTTGAATCTTGAGCATAGCAGTAGCGCAACTGTGACCTGATTGAAAACCAGATTGGTACGGTGAAAGCAGTTTATTAGCTTTAAAAGCTTTGGAATCGATGAGAGCTTAACAATAGGCCTGTAGTTAAGAACGTCATGTATGATTTGTTCTAAAAAATTGTGAAATGACTTTCATTAATTGATTAATTTATTAATTAAAAAACAAAGAAAGTCTTTGACACAAAATGGAACCGCATTGAATTAACATTGCGGCAGGAATTCCATCGGGTTTAGCATTAAAGTCCTCAGGAATCGATCCGTTATACTTTAAAATATCTTCAAAGTTAAAGGATGTAAGAATCAGAACAAAATTATTCTTTGAAAAGATTGGCAAACAATCCACAAATTATAACGGGATCGTCATTAAATCCATCAGATGTTTTTCTTTGTATTTGTGAGTCGCAAAAATTTCTTTAGATCAGACAATATCCTTAGATTAATATATTCTAAATTTTATTCATGATATAATGCGGCTGAGACATTTTCAAATCTCATAAACAAAAGTTTGTAAGTTTCTAGGTCACATTTAACAGATATATTTCCTCCAAGCCCTATTCCTGCTGTTGCGAAGAGTTTTCAAATCCTTTCTATACCAGGTATACGCTGAATTTATCGCAATCTTGAGGCTGCATAGTACCGATTGAGAAAACTTAGTAAAGAGCTCAATACAAAAAAAAAATGAATGGAATCATCAAGATTATTTCCATTTATGTACTCCAAAATTACATTAAGTTTGCTATGAAGTAAATGATTCAACTTCAAAAAGTCAACTTTTTTAAAGTTGAATTCATAAACTTTTTCTATTGAACTACCCAAGTATTTTTTCATTAGTTTTTGGCTTAAGTTTATAGGTCAAACAAACTCTTTTTTCTTATTATCTAGGCAGTCACATGTTCACTTTGCGAAATTTCGATAAAATAAACTTCGATGATTCGTCGAGATCCAAAATTTTTAAAACCACATTTCCGGTTAACATCATCGCGAAAGCGTTCAGCTTCGTCTCAGACAATTAGTTTCGCAATGCATTTTTATAGTACTTCAATTTTGAAATGGATCTCTCACCTAGAAAGTTCGTAGAAAACATGCAAAAATAAATACGCAAAACAATCTCCATATTTGGAAAATTGAGCGGCAATTCTTTTTAAAGATTTGTAAAAACATAGATGTGTGCGACACGTGGGAATTATCTAATCGAAAAAATAATGTTTTTCCAATTCACGCTCAGAAAAAAGTTCATCGCCATTAACCCTGCATAACTAACCTTAAATCATGTCGCATGGTTACTAACCATGGGTCTTATCGACCCTCAATTGTATTCTCCATTGAAGACGTCTCAACTTATAAATTGATAAAACGTAAACTTCTTTAAGTAGATTTTAGTCTTTTATTGTTAAATTTTAATATACAATGGTGTGTTAAGCAATTTATATATTTAAATGGAAATTAAGTTTGTATTCATTACAACATAGCTCAAAAAAAAGTGAAAAAAAAGTTATCCAGCCGAATAGCGCATAAAATGATGAGTTTTATGGATATTGACGTCAAATAAAGTGCTTTTGAAACCTGAAATATAATAGTTAAATGTTAGAAAGAAAAATTGGTATGCCTAAAGCAAAAATTGTTCAGTTATGTACTGTAAATGTTACCTTTTATTCGGAATTTTTAGCGAACATATCGTCTTCCTCTTGTGGAGAAGCAATGCAATTCTAGCACAATATACAACAGTGCTTCTGGCAAATATATTTTCCACATTTAGAGCACGTGGTTTTGCGATCTTGTTTGTAATCACAAATCTGGCAGCGGCTTCTTTTCAATTGTTTCGTAGGCAGCTATTTTTCCTCCTCCTCGGTTTTTGGATCGGTTTTTGGACTTTATTGGTGCGTTTTGAGTACAGAGTAAAATAACTCTAGCATTTATGGCTGCCATATTCAAAAGTGAATAAAATATTACTAAAGGTCAACGCCGACAGTTTCTGGCTACGCTATAACCAGCACCCAATTGATCTGTAACATCCACTCCTCCTTTCGTATGATTGTAGAAATCTACAATTTCTTAGGGCCATCTCTAAACAATGAACATATATTTTTTTGTATACCGGTATAACTAACCTGGGTCTAATCGACCCATAATCTTTGCTACATTATTGCTAACTATGGGTCTAGTCGACCCAGGCCGTTTTTTTAAATAATTTTATATGCATAATAGCATAAATGTTCCTTATTCGTATTGTTTATAAACGTTTAAATATTAACAAATTTAGATTACACATATATCTTGAGTTAAAATATCGTCTTGTTTTTTTTTAAATTTAAAAAGTTTGCGAGTCTGGGTCGATTCGACCCAGAGGTTAGTAATGCAGGGTTAACATCATTTACGTAAAGTCATGCGATGTTCTCAATTTTTGTGCGAATTTTGTACGCAAATCCGCTCCTGGCATGACTCTTCAAATTTTAAATTGCTTTCATCGCATGCGTAATGTTGTGAAAGTCATTGAAACTATTCAATTCAAAAGAATGAGCTGTACCATTATCATGAGTGACGAACAAATGACAGGTGAAACAGAAAATGGCGTTTGTCGATATTAACCCTCGAGGACTATCGTCTATTTCACTTACGTCAGTACTATCGTTGGGTGTAATCCACCCATAGTCAGTTAGTATCTGCGTTTCTCATCTGTCAAATAAAACTATAAAAGTAATCAATTTGTTTTTAAGAATGAATACCCAACTACTGAAAAACAACAATATTTGATATGTTATTCATTTAATTTTTTTTATATAATGGTTTACTTAGGAAAATAGCAATTAAAAAAAAAAAAAAAATGCATTCTGCAAAATCAGTTGCAACTTTTTTAGTTTTCACGCCATGAGCCTTTGGTTAACTGATTTGAAAAGCTTGTAGAAACAGCAAAACTGGTAGAAATTTTCTCGGCTTTCCAGACTATGAATATTTTTGGTGAAAAACGTTGCTCGAAAAGGCCTTGAAGATCTTCCTGCTTCAGGCCCAACAAAACGTTAACTCGGCCTGATATGCATGGTTAGTAGTTATGTCCTGTGTTGTTTCTGAAACCAATCAAAACTTTGGTGGGCAAATTTTTCCCACATTAACTTGTCTTGAGCCACTGGAATCTTTCATATTACATTTTTTGATACTAGGGGCCGTGGCTCGAAATTGGATTATGCTGAGAATGTGCGAAAAAGCTGTAGTAGCTGAACTCTATTGTTCTTATTACATGTAATTTGCACACATTGTAGTTTTGATGTAACAAACAGATCTACGCGGTTAAAAATCTTGGAATAATTTTTAAACCAATCATTGGAATAATGCATGTTTTAATTTTTTAATCCATTTCTTATAAGAATTGATACTTTTCAACATACAAGAAATTTTCTTAGTCAAGACTGTACTTAAATTTAATAAAATAGGAATAAAATTGTAATTTTAGTACCTAAACTTAGTTTTAGTTTCAGACTTAAACTTAATTTAAGTATTTGACGTAGTTTAAATTTTAAGCCCATGAGAGTCATCAATTTAGTTTTATTATTTGAGTGGTTTACATTTTAATACAATTTCGGTGTTGTCATATACGTAGTACAGGATTAACTCAAAATTAGTACAAGATTTTTAACAGTGTACTAAGTTTGGAATCTACAGCTTAAATATGAACCTATTTCAACCTTTTCTGCACTTCTGCCATAAACCTACCAATCGTTTTGTTATTGTTGTTTGCAGGGGGAATGACGTGTCCGTGCGCGGATGACGGTCATATTTTGTATACATCAAAAGTTTTATTCCTGTTGGATTTAATGTATCTATATCTATATCTATATATCTATATCTATACTATTTTATAAAATTGAAGTGGAAATATTAAGTACACCAATGACTCCAAAACTACTGGACCGATTTTTATGAAAAAAATTTTAAAATATCATATTTGTGCTACAGAATGCCATAGGTGGGGTTTATTTAAGAAAATTTAACAATAAATATATTTAATTATGTTGTTAAGTTTTTTAGGAAATTACCACCGATGCTAAGCATTGCTTGGTCGTTTGCTTTTCACGCGTCTGTGTTACGAGAGTTTAAACTTCATGTTGCTATCAACCCTTCTCTTTAAAGTTTATTGATCTCGCTCTCCACACTCATTCGAAGAGTAACCAAAAGCAGTTGGCGCTCTTTGACGTGATGGGAACAGCGTTGCCAGAATGTGAAAAATTTACCAAAACTGGTAAATTTTTTTTTCGATGTGAAAATGTGAAATTAAGTTTCATTTTGGTAAAATTTCTAGTGAAAACGAAAAACATTTTTATGAAAACTTTCCAAAAGCTTAAGGGCGAAGTAAGTATTTCAGCGTAAAAAACACTTTTTTTTGTGAATTTTTTTAAGAGTATGGATTGAGCAAATTTATTTAAATCTTTTGTACGTTATTGAGTGTACTTTTAACAATACTCTTTTTCTTCCGGAAATATTGAAAAACAAGCTGGTGACAGAGCTTTTCCCAGAGCGTCTTGGAAAAATAGCAATTTGCGGTGTTCACTATGTCTCGGTCGGAAATTATCTGAAATCAAAAACCATTAAAATTTAGTCAACGCTGGAGGAAAGTATTTTATATGTAGAAAGTTTGAAATGAATCGGCCAAGTAGTTTCTAAAAGACTGGCAGTGAACACGGACTTTGAAAACATAACTTGTGGGAAAACTGCTTTAAAGTTTTGTACACGTACGTTTTTACGTTCGAGGTACACTTACTTCAAAATGTGTACCTCCGTTAGTTTTACTCGGATTGACTTCAAATTTAGTCACAATTTTCTAGAGATGTTGAGCATTCATATAAAAAATGGTTGAAAACCTTACCGCCCTTAAATGATCGTCTCTTTTTTTATCTATATATTAATAGGCGTAGGGAAAATAGTAAAAAACCATTTTCTCACGTGTTTCTAGCCGATTTTGATTAATTTCTTTTAAATGAATCAAAGTGCGGAGAACGAGAGCAGTGATTTTTTTTTTAAAAAAATTTTTTGCCAAATTTTTATGAAGAAAATTTGTTTTTCACATTACTTTTGTATCGAGAGAATGAAAGTGAAAAGGTCGAATTTTGGCCACAATCGAACTCCAATTAGTTTTAAAAACGTATTAAAATTATTGGCCTTCATCATATTGAAAAGAACATTTTTAAATTTGTACCATCGTAATACTTAATAATTTAATTACATTTTAGGGTTAAAGGATAAGAGTCGCGGTTAGGTGTCATGCACAAAAACAAGATTCAGATTCTTCAGACAGTGACACTGAAAACAGGTATTTAAAATATAAATATGGGGTAGTACCAAAGACCGTAAAACTCAAACTCAATATAACTCATTTTCTTCAAAATGAAAAGCGCTTTTCAGAAGTTGAATTTTAAGTTCCAAACACTGTTAAGAAAAATCATTGGAAATTTCTCGGTTAACCATGATATCTGTTACATGTTTTAAAATATTTGAAACCTGAATACATGAATACTGATATACTGGTAATACTGGAATACTGGTATACTGGTAATATTAGTTGTGTTCGATGACTAATTCTCAGTGCCAAAAGCAAACAAATTAAGAAATAAACCAGAAAAATTACTAGTTTTCACTAAACTGTTGAAATAGTTGAGCAAAGAACCTATTTAATGCTCAAAAGAGCTGAAAGCGTAACTTAGAGCAGCTTCAAAAAACAAAGAGCAATATCAAGTAAGAGGAGGTAAAAAGAAAAAAATGTCCTCAATAAACAGTTTTTACTGATCTGTAGTAAGAAATCTAAGTCTAGAGGAGTCATCAAACACAGTTTTTGTTATTATAATTTTATTGGATGAAACATATCGCACACTAAATATAAAACAGTCACAACTCAAAATTTTTTTATTCCCACTGTTTGTTATAAATCAATTCACAAAACACATATCTCACGATATTTTTCATTATTTTCTTCATTAACTGGAAGAATGAAGTATGTGTGTTTAAATGAAAATTACTTTTCTTCTGTAGTATCAACCAAAGGGTTTTATTTTTCGCTTCTCCTGAAAAGCCATGTTTTTTGAGTTGTGACTGTTTTGTATTTAGTGTGCGATATGTCAAGTAAACATATTTCGTTTTTTTTGATTGATCACACATATTTGATATTTTTTTTGTGGATGTGAAATTTTTTTCTTATATGTGAAATATTTTTGGGAATTTTGGTAAAAGAAAATTTTAGGCTGTGGCAACCCTGGATGGGAATACAAGTTAAATAAACCTTGCCATGCTGTTATTGCTGTAGAATGATGAGCTGCAAACCAATGTGTGCATATTTGTTTCGCCGCATGCAATTTCTTTACACATATTATTATTGTAGTTTTCCAATTTTTTAATATTTCAAAATGCGGCATTCACAAGTGTGATAGCATATTTTGTATAGATTAAAGATAAATTTAAAGTTTGAAAAATGAAGTGTTCGTATTTCCCTTAACTACAAATAAATGCCTCGACGTAAAACAAGTTTGACAAGCAGTGTTGCCAGAAAGTTTTGAGAAAAGAAGCTAGATGGTCTTAAAAAAATGGCTAGAAAAGGCTAGATGGCTTTAAAAAAAAAGCTTAAAAAAAGGCTAGATTTGTTAACGTTATTATACACTAAACCTGTAAGGTCAGGGTATATTGACTTTGTGCAAACGTTTTTTACGCATAGAAATAAGCGAGTCCGGTATAGAAAAGTCCGTTCGTTTGTCTATGTGTTGTCTGTAAATATAGGTTAAGAAGGAGTTGAGATTGGTACACATGTTCACGTGAACCCAAGCATCTGCAATATTGAATATTTTTGGAATCCGCCTACGAATACGCTTACTCGTATACAACTAAAAAATAAAAATCGCTGTATAGACGGTTGTATTTAAGCTACCGAAATAAAATTTAAATGTATTAATTTTATATCAAAACGCAGACGTACACAAAAAATGGGCGTGATATACCAAATTGAAAACACTATTATAAAGACGCTTTTATTTGAACTACAGGGATAAAACTTATGAGATATGTATTTTATATTAAAACTTAGATGTGTACTAAGATGTAAAATGGTCGTCATTCGCCTTTAAACACGCCCACCTCCCATACAACCCACTATAGTAAAAACGCTATAAAGAGGTCTATATGAGCCAAAAATATAAAACTTGGTATTGAGATTGTTCTATCAAAATTAAGATGTGTTCACAAAATGAGCGACATCCGCCGATGAACACGCACATCTCCCATACAACCCACAATTTATATTTGACCTACAGAGATAAAACTTGGTATGAGATCATAGTATATAAAATCTAAGGTGTGCTCACAAAAAAAAAAGGCGTCATCCACCTACGAACGCACCTTCCTCCCATACAACCTTTATAATATAGGTAAAACCTATATAGTTATTTAAAGAAAACATGAATTTTGAACAAAAATAGGAAGTTACTTCTATTTGTTTTAGTATTTTAATATATAGTTTATTTCAATATTATAAGAGGTTTAGGGTATTTCATAGTCGGCTAGACTTTCTTTACTCGTTTCCTTTTAAGAACATTTCTTATCGTTAGAAGAAAATTAAGCATGCCAGTTTTAAAAATTTCGTTGTACTAAGAATTCTTTCTATGCAGCGTTGTTTTATGCCAAAATAATAAACTGAAAACCAATAGCTTTAGGAACGGATCTTCATTCAAAGAATCTCTAGCATCTTCCCAGAATTCAGTTATGGAACTTAAGTTATTCTTGTGATTTACAATTTTTTGCCATTATATATCAATTATCGTTATTTCTTCTGGAGAGTAACTGGATTTTTTTTTTCTCTATAACAGAAAATATTTGGGTTTAACCACTCTAAAAGTAGAAAAAGAGCAATACAAGATTTTTACTTTCAAAATTGCATGCAAAGTCAGAAAAATTTAATGTGGTAATGCGTCTTTAAGCAATATATTAAAAAAGGCTAGAAAAGGCTAGAAAAAAATAAAAAAAGGCTAAAAAAAAGGCTAGAGGCTAGATGGTAATTTTCGAGGCTAGGCAACAAAAAAAAAGGCTAGATCTAGCCTCAAAAAGGCTAGACTGGCAACACTGTTGACAAGTTTAACAGAAAATGCAAGAGCGATGCTCAGCGCTAGGAGAGCAAGATCAGCGACTCAAAGAGAAAAATTGTTGGTAAATTATGCATGCAATTATTTGTTTACACGACTGCGATTGGAGTGAGGCAGTGGCGTAGCTAGGGTTGCTGGCACCCGGGCCGGAAACTAAATTGTGCATCTTTTAAGAAGGTTATACTTAACCTCATAAAAGCAATATTAAAAAAGTACTCCGAAATTAATATAATTTTTTTAAATAATAGTTTACTGTTATGATTATTTTGTTTAAGTGCAAATGAGTAAACATATATATATTAATTCATTGTATTATTTATAAAAGTCGGTAACAATATACAAAATTAATCTCATCGATAGTAATATATTTGATATCATTTGAAAGATAATTTGGTAACTTAAGCAAAACTGAAAAATTTTTCTCAATCAAGGAATTTTTCAAAAATGTTTTGTTTACGTAAAATTTTGACTAGCAATAGTGAGTAAATCCCCAAAGATCTATTTTGAATAATTTTGCATAAACGAGGAAAAATAGGACCGGGAAGTAAAATGTTAACAAATTTTCCCTCAGTGACCCTGAATAACAATCAATTTAAATATTTTTTCGAAATCAATCCACGTCTTCTATATAAAAGTTAAGTGAAAATTAGAACAAAATATTAAAATTAATTTATAAACTTTTTTCCTAATTTTTATAAATTTCTTTATAGTACTCTTTATACATTTCAGCTTCGACTTTAATAGACAAGACTGAGGACTGTAACATTTGACTGCTTTATTCTCGACCATAAATATCACAATATCACAGTGATACCAAATTGATATCAGAAATTTGTTTCATAGTCATTATCTACATAATTCCCAAAGCAAACTTGCCCTGGGAGAACAAGGTCAGGAGTCATGAAAATAAGAATAATTTTTAGAATAGTTTTTTTCTTAAAAACTGCATTTTTACAGTTTTTGTTGGTTGATTTGAACAAAATAATAAGTATGTATTTTAGTAAATTAAAGGAGTTAGGAAACCATCTTAGAGTTTTAAATAGACATCTTCAAAATAAAATAAAAGAAACATCAGAACGCCATAAAATTGTTATAAAACTCCATTTATTTAATTAAAATAAAAAATTTAATGAATTTTAATCAATTTAATTTTTTTTAGAAATTTTAAAGCAAGTAATAAATTGAGCTTTTAAATTTTTATGTAACAGGACACCCAAAAACATATTTCTATTAAAAATTATGTTCTAGCAGGTTAAGAGCTGCAAATAAGGTTTGTTTGTCGATGTATAGTCTCAGAAGTCAGATTCCTGACAACATCCCAGCAAAATCTTCGCGAAAAATTTTGCTCGCATGCTACTTAACTAGCATGTTAAAGCACGTCTTAACATGAGTTTTTGAAGTACAAAAGCTTTTTTAAATAACTTTATGGAATATAAAGTAAGGAATATATATAAAGGAATATACTTTAATTCATACAAAAGCTTTTTTAAATAACTTTATGGAATATAAAGTGAGGAATATATATAAAGGAATATACTTTAATTCATCACTTTAATGATGAATAAAAATAAAACCATTAAAAAATTATCTTCGACTTGCCGAAGTCAAAATACTCAGGTTGAAGTTTATTCGAATTTATTTAGGTTATATTAATTTGATGACATCACTTTTTAAGGGGGAAAGGCATATTTTTCTCCATTTTTTTTATAACTCAAACTCAAAGTACGTTTTATTTATCAAAAAAACAAGACTAATGTATGAACTTTCAATTCAACACATTAATTTTGTGTTAATTATGAAGGTTTTGATATTTTGGTGACGTCACTTTCTATGGAAGTATTCACAAAATTTTGTTGAATTTCAACTTCAGGGTATATGTTTCAAATATAAGCATTACAGTGGTGCTCCAATTAAGCGAACACCGATTTAACGAACTTCCAATATAATGAACCCTTATTTAATGTTCGTTGTTGACTCTATATTGCGAACATTTGAAATTGTAGGTATTCTTTTTAACAAACATTTGCTTCTCTGAGCGTGCTTTGTTTGTTTTTGAATTTGTAATAAAATTAATATGTATTTACTTATCTTATTCTCAAATAGTCCCCTCGGGTTAATATACATATTGTAGGGTTTCCTTTTTAAAAAACATTATAGGAATGTATTGACATAATCTTGGATTTTTCATTTGGAGTGTTGATTTTAACCAGCAGCTTTCTAAACATTTAATAATAATAATTAATAATAACTAAAACAAGTTCAAAAATTCAACTTTATTGTAGTGCATAATTAATACAAAAAATGTAAGGATATTTGTATCAAGTTGACAAATTTATTAGCTTTGTTAAATGATAAAAAACTCGAAAATAGTATTTACGATTTAATAATTTTTTCGATTTACCGAACGACCCTGGACATTATATCTTTCGTTTAACTGGGGCACCACTGTATGACAAATCTCAAATCATGAAAATTATTTCATTATGGACTTTAAAGAGATTTGCAATAAAGAGACGGCTGTAATCGTGTGGACAAACGAATGAACAGACAGACAGACGGACATGGCTTAATCGACTCATGGTCGTGAAAAAAATTTCGTGACAAAATTATTGTGCTTTGCGGGTGGAGTATAATAAATATTTAATAAAAACCTTTGAAAAACGTAGAAGTAGATTATGGTAAACGAGTTGGTACAGCAGAAAATCTGATTTTTCTTATTCCTGGTAATGCCAATGAATCAAAAAAGTTGTTTATACTAAAGTATTAAATAACTAAAATGGAAATATCTTCACTTTAATATCATTATACTATTTAATATAATTTGCTTCCAAACACAAATAATATGCATTTTAACGTTTTTTTTTATTATTGAAATTTTTTATATATACAAAGGTATTATTGATAAAGAGAAAATGTCCGTGGCGAAGCCTCGGACGACTGTGGTCTGCTAGTATTGTATAATATTGTAATAATTTATTTTTTATTTATATTTAACTATTTCTGTTTCAAAACTATCTTACCTTACTTTGCCACTCAAGTAGTTCAATTATTATTACTTTACACAGTTTGCACAGCGTTTTCATTGAAATGCAAGGAAAAAAATCTTCACAATATCAACAAGAACAACTATTAAAATGTTTATCTACTACTTTGGTTTGCAAAATACACTATCACGTCATATAAAATTCAATTACAACATTTCAAAAAAACAAATTCTTCTTGTCCATAAAGTTTGTAGGATGTAATTTACTAAAATTAAGCTTAAATACCGCTTTTTACTGCCACCTAAATGTAGGCAATGAAAATACATTATTTGGAATTGTAAAAGAAACTCAGCGATTGCAACAACTACAATTAATTGTAGCAAATCGAAAGAGCATGTTAACAATAATAATAAAAACAATACAAAAAGTTGCAACTCATAAAACAGCATGTGCCCAGTGTTGGCGTATCGCGAAATAAATCACATATAAACACTATAACAACAACATTAATAATAGTTGGTGAGTTGGCCGAAAATGAAGTCTGTAGAGTAAATGTTCGAAAAACAATTAAAAAATAAAACTGGAAAAAATACCAAACCAATTAATAAAAACGAATACAAACGTACAAGAACACTCATAGTTAGTTAAGAATAAAAACCTTAATTGAACTCGCGCTAGTTTTTATTTAATTTCAATCCACTTGTATTGAAATATAACAATAAAAAACATAGGCATTTACAAGAGGCATTCATGTGTTGTATATAATGAAAATCGATTGTTTCAGAGCGGTTGCCTTGAATGTAGCCAATGTGGAAAAACAACCAGTACAAATGAAGCAAATTTTTTAACATAAATGCATAAAAGACTTTAAACAAAAATATTTTTTCATTATTTTGAATCTTAAGGATCGAGAGAAAAATCCTTCGCAAGATCTATGGTCCAATTTGCGTCAATGGCGAGTAGCGAATACGATGGAACAACGAGCTGTATGAACTATATGCCGACATCGATATAGTCAAGCGTATTAAAATAGAGCGGCTTCGCTGGCAAGGTCATGTCGAGAGAATGAACGACGAAGCTCCAGCGAAAAAATTATTGGATTCGGTACCCAGCGGCGGCCAACGCAACGTGGAAGACCTCATCTCCGTTTCCAACTGGTGCCAGCAAGCGCACGACAAAATACACTGGCGCCAATTTTTAGACGAATCCAAAACCAACCAACGGTTGTAAGCGCCATCTAGGTTTTAGAAATGCATGTTCATTTCTTAAATATACTTTTTTAAACCAAAAGGCTTAAATTCAAAATGTTTTTTTTAAAAAAAACAAAAAATTGGCCATTTCAGCCCTTGAAAGGACTTTGACCGAGCTTCTTATGATCAATTGTGTTGTGTGTGTTATTAAATGTTTGCACACAATTGACCGAGAACTGGACCTACATGTTTTATGCCATGTTCATGTTCTCAAGAAGCTTTACATGGCATTATTTACTCTCTGAGGTTTGCCATTGTCTGCAGAGAGGTGGTGACCGATCAGACAAATTTTTTATTGAGAGAACTTTTCGCCGCGACTGGGGATCGAGCTCGGGCTCCGAGCATGCTAAGCCACACACTTAACCTGAATGCCACGGTCACCTTTAGAATCTTTTTAGGTTTGAATAAATAAAGAAAACCTGTGAGTTTCACATTCAAACCGAGCATGCTCGACAGACCTAATAGTCGATATAAATAAGGCTTATCCAATGGGCAGAACTATATTTTACTCACAGATGGGACTTGACTTTATTGTTATAAAGCTTTGAATTTCTACAAAAAAATACTTTGGAGAAAATCGCTTTCGTTTTTCTACTTTCTATTGACAATATGTATATTTGCTTTGAACTTGCTGCTTGGTTGTAATAAAGAGTTTTTAAGATGTCTAATCAAATTCTCAATTTCACATAAAAAACAGAAATCTTGTTGAACTTTTACAAATTACCTAAATTTTTTGGTAACATGAAATTTTCATTCAATATTTAAGGAATATTTAAAGTGCACAAGCATATCTCTAAGCCTGAAATAACTGCTAATTAATCGGCCTTTTTCAAAAAAAATGCTTCACCTCGCAGCTGGCTGCTTATAAATAATGACTTGCAATGAATATTTAATCATCCATCCTTGCGTTCAATTAGGTTTCTTATTGAATTTCCTTGTCACTCTGAGAAGGATTTTAATTACAAGGCTGGGTTGGTTGTCTTGGCCTTCTTTGGCTAAAATTGTGAAAATTAACAAAATATAAGTATCAAGCCATACTACCATCTTCCATATTGTTATTGTTTTCGTTTTTGATAGGCTCTTTTGTGTTGTTTTTGGCTATTGATCTCTTGTGTTATGCTTACCAGCTAAACAGCTTGTATTTATAATGCAATAGTTGATAAATGCCTTTTATTACAACAAAGCCTTCCTTACTTGGACGCCGAAAAGGCGTCAAAAAGGCTTCTTTAGAGCTCTTATCCTGGCTTAAATTGATGTGAATATATAGCTTGTTGTCTTCGGTAAACCTTAGATAAGTAAGTCTGTTGGTAAAATAAATCAATGCATATTTAATGCTTTTATTATTATTTCATTTTTCATGCAAAGTTGTTGTTAGCCTGCTGCGTCTTGCTAATAAATTTTTTGAATTTTATTAACTGGCTCTAGGAAAAGATATTCCATACGGTTTTTGTTTCATGATGATGGCTGAGTTGTTGTTTAATTTATGTTATGATATGATGTTATTTACGTTTAGCATCATGTTTTTTTTTTTATTTCATGACACATTAAATAACTTAAACACATTTTTAGCATTTGCGATTTTTAAAACATTTGCTTTTAAATATTTTTGCTCCAATAAAATTAAAAAAATATTTGCTATTTGTTTTAATAACGAATTAAAAGTGTGCTAAATATTTAAACACTTCTCTTGTTTCCATCATTATATTATGCATAGTTTTCATTGAGGATTTGTGGTAATTTTCTCTTGCCATCTTAAAGCTGCATTTGAGAATTTTTAAGCAGAATCCAGTTAAACTATTTCCAATTTAAGCAGTAAACATTAATTTATTTTTCTAAATTTTCTATACATTTTGAAAAAATTAGAAAATTAAATTTAATTAAAAATTTTTAGCGATTCTTATATGTTTTCCTACACGGAGCAATACCTATGTGTTACGCATGCGCATGGCGCTTTCAACCGTTGGTCGGTTTTGGTCTCGTCTAAGAATTTGCGGCAGCCTCTTTTGTCGTGCGCTTGCTGGCGCCAGTTGGAAACTCCAAGCGTTGTCAGGTTAACCAATGCCTGGTCTTTACAACGGAGATGCGGTCTTCCTCGTCTGCGTTGGCTACCGGTGAGTACCGAATTTAATATTTTTTTCGCTGGAGCTTCGTCGTTCATTCTCTCGACATGACCTAGCCAGCGAAGCTGGTCTATTTCAATACGCTTGACTATATCGTTCCATCGTATTCGGTACTCGCCATTGACGCAGATTACACCATAGATCTTGCGAAGTATTTTTCTCTCGAACGTTGTCAAAGTCCTTTCATCGGAGCTGCTCAACGTCCAGGTTTGTGATGCGTATAGTAGGACGGGCAAGATTATTGACTTATAGAGCTTTAGTTTTGTTTGTCGAGAGAGAGAGAGCTCTGCTTCTCAATTGCCTACTGAGCCCAAAGTAACACCTGTTACGCCTCCAAGAAGGAATATGATGGAGTCTTAGCAGAATATTTGGAGCTCGGCCACATGAGTGAAGTGACAGCAAGTGTTACTCAGAGACCGTCTCAGAGTTACTACCTTCCTCATCACGCCGTCATGAAGCCTGATAGCACGACTACAAAGGTTCGCGTGGTTTTCAATGCCTCAAGCCCTACATCAAATGGCGTTAGCCTTAATGATGTTCTGCATGCGGGGCCAGTTTTGTAACCATATGTACGTAGATGACGCACTGGCGGGAGGTCATGACGTCAAGTCAGCAGTTCAAGCTCGAATGGAACTTGAAAAAGCTGCGGAATCAGCAGGTTTTGTCCTGCGCAAATGGACGTCCAACTCTGATGATGTACTTCAAGGAATTCCCAAAGCTCATCGGTTACGCGATGATTTTCTGCAGTTGGAAGATACGAGCAACGTTAAGACGTTAGGCATTCGATGGAACGCTCGGTCCGACCATTTTTATTTCCATGCGCGACCGCTAGATCAAGAGGGTAGCTTCTCTAAAAGGGAAGTGCTGTCTGCGATAGCAAAACTTTTTGATCCTGCGGGATGGTTGGCTCCGGTCGTGGTCATCGCCAAAATTCTAATGCAGCAAGTTTGGCTAGATGGCATCGGATGGGATGATCAGTTGATTCCTGCTACCTTGCAACGTTGGCAGTCGTTTCTTCAAAATTACTCCCACATCAGCAGCGTGCGAATTCCTCGTTGGGTTAATTTCTCGCCTAAAGGCGATGTGCAGTTCCACGGATTTTGTGATGCCTCTGAGAAGGCATATGGAGCCGCAGTTTACATTCGCGTGAAATTTTTGGACCAAGTGAGCGTCCATCTTTTAGTCGCGAAGACGAAAGTGGCACCTGTAAAGACAGTGTCGTTGCCCAGGCTTGAGCTATGTGGCGCTCTTCTGCTGGCAGAGATGGTCGAAGCGTTTCTGAAAAATTTAGAGACATACAATAACCAATTGTATTTATGGACAGATTCGACCATTGTGCTGGCGTGGTTGCGTAAACAGCCATGCGCCTGGACCACTTTTGTCGCCAACCGAGTCGCAAAAATCAGCGATAAAGTGGGAATCAAGAACTGGAGTCATGTGGATTCGGAAGATAATCCAGCGGATCTGGCCAGCAGAGGAGTGGAGCCGCAACATTTAAAGGAAAGTTCGCTGTGGTGGCATGGACCTGGATGGCTGCTACAGGAGCCCAGCGCGTGGCCAAATCGAGGCGACGAGTATGAAACAACGATGGAAGCAAAATCGATAAAAGCTCATATAGCTTGTGCGCAAAATAATGATATCTTAGAGCGTTTTTCTTCATTGCCTCGAGCCTTGCGAGTTCTCTCGTACATATTACGATTTTTCCACAGAACTCACCGGGCTCATAAAAGTAGCTTCTGTCATCGAGCTGTTGAAATATCACAGCAAGAGATTAAAGAAGCCACTAGAAGACTCGTTATTGAGAGCCAAAAATTGGGATACCTATCTGAGTATACCCATCTTTCAAATAAAACTTTGATCGACTCGAAGAGCTCGATTCTAAATTTAAATCCTTTTTTAGACAGCCATAAGGTGCTTAGAGTTGGCGGACGTTTGTCGGAGACAGAACACATCTCTTATGATGAGCGTCATCCGGTAATTTTACCGTACGACTGTCAATTCTCTAAGTTGCTCGTGAAGTTCACCCATGAAATTTCCATTCATGGTGGGAACCAGCTTGTGTTGCGACTTATTCGGATGCAATACTGGATTCCCAGAGTAAAAAATATGATAAAATCGATAATTCACAATTGTAAAGTCTGTGTTATCGACCGCAAACGGTTACAGACACAAATGATGGCATCACTACCTCCAGAGCGAACAAAATTATCTCGCCCGTTCGCGTCTACTGGAGTGGATTTCACAGGGCCATACGACATTAAAAATTATACGGGACGAGCGTGTCTCATAACTAAAGGCTATATATGTGTGTTTGTCTGCTTCGCTACGAAAGCTATTCATTTAGAAGCTACCAGTGATCTCAGCACTGTCACTTTTCTGGCAGCGTTTTCGAGATTCGTTTCACGCAGAGGATGTCCTGAAAAAATGTATTCGGACAACGGAACCAACTTTGTTGGTGCTTCTCGTGCGTTTAAAGAAGATTTTAAAGCTTTTTTGAATGATTCCAAAGAGAAAGTGGTGTCTAAATTTGCACATCAACACTTAACTTGGCATTTTATTCCAGCAGGGGCTCCCCATATGGGAGGTCTGTGGGAAGCTGGTGTCAAAAGTTTTAAGTTACACTTTCGAAAAGTAGCGTCGGACATGAAATATACATTCGAGGAGCTCTCAACATTGCTGTCGCGTATTGAAGCATGTTTGAATTCACGCCCTTTAAGTCCAATGTCGTCCGATCCAAATGATCTAGCGCCTTTAACTCCAGCGCATTTCTTAGTAGGGGGGCCTTTGCTTGCTCCGATTGAACCGGACATTGCTGAGAGTCCAATATCAATAATCAATCGTTGGCAAAAGTTAAAGGCATTGAACCAAAGGTTCTGCCAAATGTGGAAAAATTATTATTTAAAGGAACTTCACAAGCGTTATAAGTGGAAACATCCCCGCGAAGACTTGAAAGTTGACGACTTGGTGGTCATAAAAGCGGACAACCTTTCGGCCACTGAGTGGCGATTAGGGAGAGTGGTTAAGGTTTATATAGGCTCTGACAATCGTGTCCGAGTCGCCGACCTGCGCACTGAACGCGGTATTATTACTCGGCCTGTGGTAAAATTGATTATTTTGCCACCACCTCCGTAAATTGATGTCTTCGTCCAACAACGTCGTAGCTAGATGTCTTCGTCCAACAACGTCGTAGCTAGATGTCTTCGTCCGTCTTATTTGTGTGTGTGTGTTTGCGGTTCAGCGGGAATTAACCTATTTAATTTCTTTTTATTTTTTCTAGCCATAATGTCGAGTGTCGGAAAAACGCCCGCTGAAGTCGCCTTGAAGTGCCGAGTGTGCTTGGGGCGGCACCCATTACGTTTTTGTAAGGCGTTTGTCGCCGGGAGCGTTGCAGATCGGCTGCGGCTGGTGCTGTTGTTTAAGTTTTGCTCCCGGTGCCTCTCCCCAAACCACAAGACCAGCGAATGCGCCAGTGATGGATGTTGCGGCAAGTGTGATGGGACGCATCACACCATGTTGCACCTCGGCCGGGCTAAAGACGCAGAAAAGCCATCACCGCCCAAGCCGCAAGACACTGCCAGGCCTTGTTTGTCTGAGGTTTCTCGTCAGCGCGGGACGGGCGCCGCGGGGAGTTTTGCTGACCGGCCTAGTTTGCCACAAGTCGCATTGAGCGTTGAGGGGGATCCGGCACCTGAAGAAGAAGATGAAGCGCGTTTGGCTCGGTGCATTCGCAACGCCGAAGAGTTGCGTGCCTTTCGACCGAAGTTGACCGGCAATGTAACAAAAGCGTCGCGTATAACGCGGCGCTCCGGTCGACGGTCTCGTGCATCGCGAGAAGAGCATCGCAATCGAGGTCAAGGACGGACACGACCCATTCACCGCCGCTCAAATAGTGGCGCTCAGCGCCTGCCCTCGCCATCACCGCTGCCAGTTCTGCAGCAGGTGACTTCGCTCCTCCCCACGGCGGTCGTCAAGGTGATCGATCAGGGTCACATGCATCGGGTTCGTGCTCTAATAGACCCGTGTGCCGAGATGTCCATCATCTCCCAGCGTCTCGTGCGCCAACTTGGGTTGCCATCAAGGATGGTTGGCTCTCAAGAGGTTTGCTCCCTAACCCTCCGAGCAAACTATGAGTCCAACCAATCGGTGACAGCCCAAGCGAAGGTGTTACGGCATTTTACGCGAGTCACGCCTAGGGAAACTTTAGACACATCTATTAGAGCACAATTTTCGAATTTGATGCTTGCTGATCCAGACTTTCTGGTTTCGTCTCCGGTCGGTATGGTGCTGGGGGTAGACGTCTACCCAAAAATAATAAAACCTGGAATTTTTCCGAGTGGTTTGGGGGGGGTTCTGACGCAGAACTCTGTCTTTGGTTGGCTGGTGTCGGGCACGGTGGCCCGGTAACGCATAAAAACGTAAATTTACGTACCGCCATTTATTCATTTTAAATTTTTTTTTAAGACATATTTAATAAACATAAAGGTTGTAAATTGAATTTATAACGTTTTTTAACAATAAAAATGAATTTATCTCCACTTAATGAGTCACATTTGCGCCGATTTTTTATTGAGACATAAATAAATCAACCCCTTTTTTACTAGCTTAAGGTATTTTAGAGTTATTTAAATTTATCTTACAGTAGTACTGCAAGGGGGCCGGCATGTTTAGGCGGCAACCCTAAACACCATAACTATTAATAGTAGATTGATGCTCATAAGAAAAGGTAAAAGATCAACTACATACTTACCGACTCGTTCGAGTATCGATTCTCGATAGCCGAACGAGCGCCTCGGAGGGGTCTTCGGCTCCTTTAATGGCGACCTTATTCTTGAAGTTTTTCCTGAATAATCGACAAGCAAATCGAGCGAAAAAATCTTACCTTTTTTCTTGAAGAGTCATCTGCCAACATCTGAGCCATCCCAAATTATTTTGATGTACATTCATATCCACTTATTGGAATAAGAACAATACAAAAAATTATTATTCACGTATTGAATAAAATTTGCCCGCAAATTTTAGGCCTGATTCCAAGCAACTTCATTGCAGCACTAATTGCAGCAAAAGACCTTGCCAGCGACAACAAGTTATAAGGAACAACCACCCCAACCTGTTCAGCAAGAATTATCCTTCGTTTAATCTCAATACTTGACACAAGATACTTAATTTTATCTGCTTTCACTGCAAGACCCATTTGACTCGACTAATTTTCTAGCCTGGAGAATGCTGCATTGACTTCGAGCGTATTATGGCCAATGATGTCAATATCATCAGCAAACGCCAGCAGCATAACACTCTTATAGAAAATTGTGCCGCTGCGTCTCAGGTCAGCAGCTCGGATGATCTTCTCCATGACTATATTAAAGAAGCCGTACGATAAGGAATCACCTTGTCTGAAGTCTCTCTTGGTATCGAATGGAGGAAAGAGGTCCTTCCCGATTTTCACTGCACTGCTGGTGTTCCTCAGTGTCATCCTGCAAAGACATATTAGCTTCGTAGGAATACCAAATTCAGACAAGATGGAGTATAGGTAGGGTTGCCAACTCTGAAAAGTACAAAATCGGGACGGAGCCATCAAAAATGCGGAACTTGGCTGAAAAATGCGGGCCAACATGAGAATTTTTTATTTTTTATTCTTTTTATGTCATTTTTATTTTATTTCTCTCTCAAGATGCAGGTTGCTGCAGGCCGTCGGTGCAACACCGTACTTGTGCCATCATTTGTTCTAAATGTTTGCGCATTTAAATATTAAGAAAAACAGTAAAAAACATTAAAAAACAGCATAAAGTGCAGCGAACAGAACAAAAAGAGCAAGAAACTACGCTCTAAAAAATTTTCTAGCTTTAGAAATAATTTCTCACTGCGCATCGAAAAATTAAACTAAAAAATGTTCTTTTCTTTTGAAACGAGCTATAAATTTATTTTGATAATAAAATTAAACGGTTTAGGAAACTGTGTTTCATGTCGAATTGGAAATTTAGATACAAACAATCTTAAGTTCTCAAATGCGGGACAAAAGGTGTCCCGCAAGGGGTCGTCGCGGGACGCTAAAAAATTAGCTGAAATGTGGGACGTCCCGCGAAATCCGGGACAGTTGGGAACCCTAAGTATAGGTGACTTTTTATTGGACCGCTGAAGGCGATTTTGAAATCGACATAGAGATGGTGTGTGTCGATTTGATTTTTTGAGGGTCTTTCCAAGATTTGTCGGAGCGTGAAGATCTGGTCGATGGTTGACTTTCCAGGTCTGAAGCCACACTAATAAGATCTACTCAATTGGTTGACGATGGGCTGACGGTAGTTGGCGCAAATAGTAAGATCGCCTTTGTTGTGTATAGGACAAAGAACACTGAGGTTCCGATCATCTGGTATGCATTCCTCCGACCATATTATTCATAGAAGTCTGTGAATGCATTTAAACAGAGCTTTGCTACCGGTCTTAAAAAGCTCAGCCGGTAGGCCATCGGCTCCTGCGGATATTGTTTTTAAACCAAGCCATATCTGTTAAGAACTCGTTATAGTCGGGCAGCGGAACTTCAACGCTGTCATCCACAATTGGGGTTTCCAGGATAATATCTCTATTGGCGGGATTTTTGTCAGTGTCGCCATTTTGAAGATTAGAGATGTGTTCCCTCCAGAACATCAGTGTATTCTGGCTATCTAACACTAGATTCCTGTTTTCATCTTCGCAGGTAGAAGCTCCGGTCTTGAAACCATCGGCCAGGCGTCTTGCTTTTTGAAAACTTTTGGAGTCTCATTTTCTCGCAATTTTCTTGCAATCAGGCAATTTTGCCTCTCGTTTTTTTCACCTGAAAAGGTGTCTCTCTTCCCTCCTCTTCTCTTGGTATTGCTCCATAACAACACGCGTTACAATACACTGCAGGGTGACTTTGTAGGCGATGTCCTTCTTCTGGTCGTGCCACTGGTTTCGGCGAGGGCGGTGGTAGCCTATCACCTTTTCGGCAGCCGTATGCATAGAGTGTAATATGTGAGTTCACTGTGCGCATATATCGTCGATCGGAGGAGTGCTTTCTTGAAGCAGGAGTGAGAGTCGAGTAGCGAAGGCTTCGGCCGTCCATTTTGACTGCAGCTTGTCGATGTCTAGCTTCCTTTATGTAGGATTGCGAGCATTCTTAGCTGCGCACGGATGAGTGCGGATCTTGGCTGCGACGAGATAATGATCCGAGTCTTTGTTTGTACCGCGCATCGTGAGTACGTCTAGTACACTGGAAGAGTTTTTTGATCAGGGGACAGTCAGGTGGCCTTATGAATATTGAGATGCTTAAATCTAGTGCTACTAACGACCATGTTTCGTGCTGCGGCGAAGTCAATCAACCTCATTCCGTTATCGGATGTTTTGTCGTGAAGGTTAAACTTTCCGACTGTTGGACCAAATATGTTTTCCTTACCCACCTTGGCGTTGAAGTCACCAATCACGATTTTTGTGTCATGACAGGGGCAGCTCTCGTATGCGTCTTCAAGGTGCTCGTAAAAACTTTCTTTGGTATCGTCATCTATTTCTTCTATCGGAGCGTGCGCACATATTAGGCTTTTATTAAAAAAGTTAGCCTTGAAGCGGATTATGGCAAGTCGTTCGTGCACAGGAGTAAATCGCAGGACATGATGCCGTATTCTCTTGTCAACTACAAATCTGCATACAAACACGTGCTTCTACGCATGGCCACTGTAGTAGATATCACAGAATGCTTGCCTTAAATCACTTTTTAAATCACTAAGTAAAATCATTAAATCATTAAGTTAAAAATAAATAGATCACTCATTCCATGTTGAGCTAATAAAAATTATTCCATCTTTTGATCAAATGCGATTTTTAAAAAATTATAGCATATATTCAAGTATTATCCTCTAACCTGAACCTCAATTTGTTGCATTTAAAACCAGCAGTTGAGAAGAACCTCAACACTGGTTGGTTGGATTTTTGATAAAAAATTAAATTAAATTTCTGAAGGTAAAAAAGGTCAACTTCATTTAACAACACTAAAGATAAGTTGTATTTTTTCTATTATGAAACATTTGCAAACTGCTAGTTAAAACTTGATGCAATTTATCTTTGAGACTAATCGACTAATCCCGCGATTTTCGGGACTCAAGAAAGATCGGTATCCTAGCATTGACATCCCTTGTATATCATTACCAGGTTTTCGTTTGCTGTAGTCGTTAACAGATTTTGGGATAATTTTTCTCATTATTTTTAAATGTTTCATTGAAATATTTCTTATGTATTGGGCTTCAAACCCAACGTACAACCTTTGCTTAAAACCAAATGTACCCGTCGCTCAAATTTGCTGTCAACTTACGTTTTCAGGAGACACCAGGTGGAGGTTTTGTGTCGACTTGTGGCGATTTCGACATGGATACTTCTGGCCTCGCTAAGTTGAGGCAGTCAGACACGTTGCCATGTGAAGATCGCCCCATTGTCTCCCTGCGTTTCTAAAACCCTGAAGTTTTATTTTCACACAAAAATGTTTTTTAGCCTTACTCCTGCGTTAGTTTAGACTTAAAACTAAAATTAAAAGTTTTATTATGATTTCAATCATAATGTTATATTCTGTATCATAATTATACTATATATTGACTTTGTTAAGGTAACAAATTATGTTGCCTATTTGTTGGAACAGTACAATAATTTACATAAAAAATTGTTATTGCGAATATCATGTCGCAACCTCTCTACTTTTCCTCTAAATGTACCTTCAAAAATACGGCAGTTTTTCCTATAAGTGAGAGTTAACTTAATTTATACTTTAAAGGTTAAACATAAATAAATTTCCAAGTCAATGACTCTGTTTTTCATTTCATGTCCCAAACGTTTTGGAATCCTTTCACTATTTTTATCGTCTTTTACCGCTTATTTCAACGCTATTAACATATACATACTTTAGCATATACTTTAGTTTTCAATAAATTACTTTATATTTTTCTATTTCCAACTTCTTGCGACATCATCATCAATTTTCCACTCGCACCAACTTGACATTAATGCAAAAGAAAACAATAAATTATTGCGGTAAATTACACCAGTTTGACACTTGCAGCAAATGTCAAATAAAGCTAATGATAGATGATGAACTGTCATTGGAATTCTTTGTCTCTCTTGTGCATGCAAAAGTTCGCTTATTCTCTCTGTCTTTCTGCCTTTCTTTTTCACATTTGTTTTGTTTTTTTTATTTTTTGTCACTCCTAGCAACCTCTTGGAAACTTATTGGTAAGATAACTACTGATGTGAGTTAACCTTTTTTTTGTAGCTATTTTACACGCTTCAAGTGCAAGCATAAAAACTATGTGTCATCGACAGCAGCGCCACCCTTCCAACATTTGTCATTTTTTGAATTGCCAGTTGTCAAAATATATAACACTATATTATCAAACATTTTTCAGTATCTCAACAAGTTTCTGTACAGTATGAGTGTAGAATAAATGAAGCTATTTTAACTTGTTGTTGCAGAAAATGTTTTTATGCTTTCACTTATTTTATGCTTCAAGAAATATTACCCTTCTTGCAGAAACTTTTTTCCACTTGTTGTAATATCAAATTAAATTTAGAAAAATCACTCGTCTAAGGTTCACTTGGTTCAAATGGTGTTAAAGCTTGTTATTGATGACAGATGCTATAATGAGATGTCATTCAACCGCGAATGCGATAGTAACTCAGCCAACAACGTCTGTAAATAAGGCAACACAGCATAGTCCATAATAAATTAAGGGAGCTCGATAAAGGGTGGAGCATCTCATCATAATATATCATTGACTACAGGGTATATTTTGCTGCATGGTAAGGAATAGAAAACATTCAAAGAAAAATACATAGTGAAGAATGGAAAAAAATACCATCATTAAACCGAAAATATTTCCTAGAAAAAAAGGCAAGCCATATTTTTACAATAACCATTGAAATTTCTTAAAAATATGTACATCACCTTATGTCAGTCACGTAAATCTTGTCACAATCAACGGCAGATTGTTCATCATTGTATAATGCTCGATACAAGTTTCCTTGAATAGATTTTATCACTTCCGCCCTTATTTATTTTAACGTACCCAATGACATAGAATTATTATTATTATTCGCTTTTTGAATAAGTGATAATTTGGTAATGCATTCATAAAACATATGAAAGTTGTTTGGCGTTTGTAGTCAAACAAGCTCATACAAGTCATCTGCCAGACTAACGAAATAATTTTAAAAGCAAGGAAGTATTTAGAAAGTCATATCAGAGATAGAAATTGCAAATTTATCAAAATATTCCAAAGATTTGATTTTGATGCTCAAAGTTATTGCCATGCAATACTGATTGCTTCTTCTGGCCTTACTTTGCTTTTTTTGCAAGAACTAAAAAGAAAGGCGTTACAGTGAAACCGATTAAGAGCCTCCCCTTTTAAATACCTTATCCGCTTTAGTACCCAAAATTGTTGAACATTAAGCATTTTTCATGAAAATTGATGTTTGTTTACTCTCTAAAGAATCTCTAAAGAAACCGTACCTCAAATTTTAATAGTTTCATTATACCCTGTCGAAATTTCATTCGACCCTGCCAAGACGAACTAGTTTTTATACTCTAAACCTGAAATGTCAGGGTTTTGCTTTCGAGAATATGTTATATTTGCTTTCGAGAATATGTTATAACTTGACATTTGCTGACGTTGAGCTCCAGAAGATTTTTTTGACACCAAGTGGAAAAGCTGACCAGATCGTCTCAAAGATTGCGAGAATCTGCGTTCGTTTGTATGCGCCGATAGATTTTCATATCATCAGCACACACAGAAAGATTAGAATCATTAATGATACCATCAACATCAGCAATTGTTAAGACGAATAGCAAAGGACCAAGGACTGCCTTGTGGGACACCAGGCGTAGCTGTAAAAGATTTTGAATTGGAAAATCTAAAAATGACATTATAACTGCATTCTTCGAGATAAAATTTAATCCAAGTTATAAACAAATGTGGAAAACCAAAGGGTTTAAGCTTAAGAAGGATGATAATGTGTGAGATTTTATCAAAAGTTTTACTAAAGTCGGTTGAAACTGCATCAACTTCGTAACTAGTTTCCAACGAGCATAAAATTTTTGAAAAAAATTCTGTGAGGTTGGTGGTAGTCGATCTACCTTTGAGGAAGCCCTGTTGACTAGGGGGAAAGACAGATTTGCAATGGAAGAAGAGAATGTCGTAGATAATACTTTAAGAAATTTTAGAAGCACATGACAGTTTTGCAATAGGTCTGTAATTAGAAATATCATTTCTAGGTCCTTTTTTATGTAAAGGTATTATGTAAGAGTTCTTCCATAACTTTGGAAAAACTGAGTTAGAAATAGAAAGTTGAAAGAGAGTCAAAAGGGGATGAGCCAAAAAGCTCGCGACCATCAGGCAACCCATCAGGTCCAGGAGAATAATCAGCTTTAAGATTATGTAACTTTGCTAAGACATCAGCTAATGTTAGATCAACAGAAGTCAGTGACGTTTGAGCACAGTTCTTTAATAAAGAAAAGTATTCATAATCTAGAATCTAGACTCTAGATCATCGTTATGACTTGTGAATGACTGACTGAAGAAATTTGCGAATAGGTTTGCAATTATTGCCGGGTTTTCTGAGGAGTTATCTGAAGAAGTAAGGGTTGATGGGTAGTTGTCAGATTTTCTTTTGATATTAACGAACTTGTAGAAGCTTTTAGGCCCCAACAACAATTTAGTTTCAATATGAGCAAGGTAAGACTCATATAGGTTTTCACAAAGTGCAGAAAAAAGATTATAGGCGTGAAGATAATTTGTGAGGTCAAGAGAAGAACGAGAAAGTAAATAAGTAGGTCAAAGTTTGTTCCTCTTATTACGAAGTGAGCGTAGTTCTTTATTGTACCAGGGAGGAGATGATGAAAAGTTATTTTGCCTAGTAAAGGGGACTGATTGTGTGAAGCAGTCAAAAATTATGTCATAGAAGAGAGCAACAGTATTATCAACACTGCCATTAGCATTATCGAAAATATGTTGAAAATCGATTCTACTCAATAAAATTTCAAGTTTTACAAAATCAGTTTTACGAAAGTCGAAGCGTGCTCAAAGTGTGTGTTTATTACATTATTGTTGTAAGATAGGGTTAGAGATAGAGGTGAATGGTAGTGATCGAGTGTTGGAAGTAGATGGTTACTTGCGGAGAAAACACAATTATCTGAATCTGAAGAGAATGCAAGATCTAGCTGCCAACCAATATTGTTAGTTACTCCAATCAACTGGTAAAGGCCGGAGTCTGAAAGATCTAGAAAGATAGTGGCATTTGTAGGAAAATAGTAACACTCGTCATCTGACAGAACCCATTGTAGGCTAGGAAGATTAAAGTCCCCCAGGACTTTAATAAGTTAAGTTTCTTAATAAGTTGTTTTAATAATGTTTTCTTTTATTTTTCATGGTTTGTTGTTGGACTAAAAAAAAAACAGTAAAAATGAGTTTTTATAAAAAAAAGAAACAGTTTCGATAGTATCGTAAGTGTAGACGTAGAATTCCGTTTAAGTTGTAACCTCTTTTACTTTGTCTCTTTGGCCTGACTATTTTGTCTATTTTGCTCGTATTTTTTATTGATCTTCCAAAAATTAACAAATAAATGAATAACACTCAATTATGGACTACTAATCGAGGCCAAAACAAAGAAAAAGTTAAAAGAAGTATGATTAAATGAGCAAGCAAAAAGAAACAAGAAAAATTTCAAATTTTTTCGTTCATTTCGTTAAGTTTGATAGGTTGAGTGCATTGACTTATACTGAGTTTCCATGCCGAGTTAACTCTGGGTTTGGGTTTTCGTTGAGTTGACAATGTGACTTTGCTGACTCGATAGTGTTTCCATGCACGACACCGAGTCGAGTTGAACTTGTCAATTCTTTTTTGTAATTTTTGTTATTTTTTGACTAGTTTCTGCGGCACTCCAAAAACTCTTGCAATCGACATTTTAATATTTTTGTTAAAATAAAAATTTTCATTATTTTTTCAATATTAATGACAGCAATCTCTTTGACAGATAGACCCTAGTTAAATCTTACAAGCTTCGTGGAGTTTCGTAGATTTAACGAAACTCAACTCAACTCTCGTTTCCATAGCGAGTTAACCCCGAGAAAACACCGAGTAAACTCGCCATGGAAACTCAGTATTAGTTGAAAAGAAGGCGAAGCAAATGCACTTTCCATTGGTGCCAATTTCGTCTCTGCCCGATATATGGTTTGCGAGCTACAGTCAGTTTAACTACTAATTTCAAATTAAAATTAAGACCCCGATTTTTAAAAAATCGTGTGGTAACTAGATTTCACGCTGAGCACATGTCTTTTCCTCTCGCCTCTGTCTGATATTTAGTTTGCGAGCTACACTTTCGTCTCTGTTCGATGTATAGTTTGCGAACTACACTCGCTAGTGCTAGTGGGATGTGGAATCCAAATTAATTTACATTAACCCTAGAATGCTAATCATATTTTGCTGTACGTTAATACTAAACATGAGTAAAATTTACTCACTTGCTCTTTTTTAATAAAACCAAAAATTATCACGTTTCAATAAATAGGAAATTGCACATATTTATTAATATAACTATTTTTTATCATTTTATATACTCAAAACAGAAAAATCATTTGAGTACTATTATAATATTTTACATATGACATTGGAAGCCACAGCAGGTTGATTCGTCGCCTGAAAGTTTCGGAATGGTACAAAGTCAATTTACTCACCTGATTTTTGCAAACAAGCTTGTATGCTCCGACAACGAACTGACCTGCCACAGATATTCAGTGCGAATGAAAGAAAAATATTCAAAGCAAGCACTTCAGAGAGCGCGAGCGCATTTTAATTGTAACTTCGGAGATATGATCGTTTTTTTACGAGGAGTGAGTAAATTTTACGTAGATTAGTACTCTAGGGTTAAAAACAAAAATTAAAATTTTACGCCATCTATTGGGTAAAAGCATAAAAAGAAATATGATCCAACTCGTTTTTTTCATAAGAGTTAAATCTAACCGGATCACAGAACCATTTCGTTAAATTTGACAGATTGAGTTGATTGACTGAGTTGAAAAGAGGTTCATGAACTCTGGTATCAAATTGAATAGTGTACTAGAACAGTAGTGCATACATAAACCCAATGCGAACAAATGCTTACAATGCTGCCAAAGCGAACCAATCAGTTCGTGCAAAACCAAAGCATACAAGCATAAACAACGAAAAAAAACAAAGAAAGCAGCAGGCACATAAGCAGCTGATGATTGATTTTCTTAAATAAAAACATGCATTTTTCTTCTTATATTTTACTATTTTGTGACTTTAATATAATAGTGACAAAATCCAAAATTAGATATTCATTCAGCGCAGGATATATCTGATATTTTAGTATATATATTATCTTTGAACGAAGAGTATTAAAGGCTGTAGGTATACCCTAAAGTATTCGCCAAAAAGTTGCCTAATGACCTTGAAAAAATATGTTAAAACTACCCCATACAAACCGCGCTGTAAAACGTAATTCTACGTCAAAAAAGAAACAGTATCGATAGTATCGTAAAGGCCCAACCAAGTTATGCGTAAGCATACAAAAGCTAGAGAGCAAAAGAACGTACTTGCTCAGCAATATATTGCGTCGCCCAAGTTGTGCGTAAGCAATTTTTCGTTCAGTTTCTCAATTTTCGTTTACTTTTCAAAACTTGAGTGTGAGCGCTCGACACCGTATATTGCTAAGCAGAAAAGGGTTGCAACCTGTTTAATAAATAATTTAAATTTTGATTTTAAACATTTATGTATCGAAATTTTATTAAAAATCAGTAAAAAATGTATGTTTTAGACAGGATTTATTTATTAAGTGAGGTTTGTATTGAATTTGACCGCTATATTCAATCATAAAGCATGGATGAATTTACCAACTTAAAAAAAATATTTTTTTATAATTTTAGTTGGCAATCTTTTTCGACAAAAACAAATTATTTTTTATTTGTCATTTCATTCGAATCGATTTATATTGAAATTTGTTTACATGCTTACTTCGTTTTTAATTAAGTATGGAAAAGTGTGTATTTGAACTTTTGTATACTTTTCGTTGACTTCTCTCTGAAACTTGTGTATGCTTACGCATAACTTGTTTGAGCCTTAAGTGTAGACGTAGAATTCCGTATAAAGGCCCAACCAAGTTATGCGTAAGCATACAAAAGCTAGAGAGCAAAAGAACGTACTTGCTCAGCAATATATTGCGTCGCCCAAGTTGTGCGTAAGCAATTTTTCGTTCAGTTTCTCAATTTTCGTTTACTTTTCAAAACTTGAGTGTGAGCGCTCGACACCGTATATTGCTAAGCAGAAAAGGGTTGCAACCTGTTTAATAAATAATTTAAATTTTGATTTTAAACACTTATGTTTCGAAATTTTATTTAAAATCAGTAAAAAATTTATGTTTTAGACAGGATTTATTTATTAAACGAGGTTCGTACTGAAATTGACCGCTATTTTTAATCATAAAGCATGGATGAATTTAAAAACTTTAAGAAAATATTTTTTTATAATTTTAGTTGGCAATCTTTTTCGACAAAAACAAATTATTTTTTATTTGTCATTTCATTCGAATCGATTTATATTGAAATTTTTTTTCATGCTTACTTCGTTTTTAATTAAGTATGGAAAAGTGTGTTTTTGAACTTTTGTATACTTTTCGTTGACTTCTCTCTGAAACTTTTGTATGCTTACGCATAACTTGTTTGAGCCTTAAAGGCTCAACCAAGTTATGCGTAAGCATACAAAAGCTAGAGAGCAAAAGAACGTACTTGCTCAGCAATATATTGCGTCGCCCAAGTTGTGCGTAAGCAATTTTTCGTTCAGTTTCTCAATTTTCGTTTACTTTTCAAAACTTGAGTGTGAGCGCTCGACACCGTATCCCAGCAAAATCTTCGCTTACATATAATCGAAAAAGTAATCCAGAAAATTTCATTCATCGCTTACCCTCTCGCTTACGGAACCCATTATTTTAATACAGGCATGTCATTGGAGGTAATTGATGAAGCTTTCGCTTGACATAGGAGTACTTATGTAAGCACTTATCAAGCTTGATGAATAACTTCTTCCAATAATCACTTATTTAATAACAACTAAGAAGTTATTGAATAAGCGTTTCTCTGCACAAATTAGAAAAGCGATTCAAATATTAAAAAAAAAAATTGTTTTCGTACCTCTTTTGCTTAACAGTGCTAAACAGATCAACAACACCAATCAAGAGTAAGAGATTTCTAACTCTTGAGTGGTGTAAGAGATTTGTGTAAGAGTGTAAGAGATTTCTAACTCTTGAGTGGTGTTGTTGATCTGTTTAGCACTGTTAAGCAAAAGATGTTTAGATTTCTTCTTTAAAATGAGAAAAATGCTTTTATTTAATAGATTATGTATCAGTTAATTAATTAATGTAATATATTTACCTTTAGCACATTTTTCTGTATTTCATTCATAAATATGGCATTTTTTCATATTCAAAATTACAAAAATTTGACACTTTTGAAGCAAAAATAAAAGTAAAACAAAAAATTTCAATTGTCTAAAAAAAAGTATAATCATTTTATAAAGCAAAAAGGGCTGACATTACCAACTGTTTTACGAGTAATATACAATATAATGCATTATTGGTCACCAACATTTTTGTAATGGGTTTTATAATCGAATGCAAATCAAGGCAATACGAAAAATTTTGCTGGGATATTGCTAAGCAGAAAAGGGTTGCAACCTGTTTAATAAATAAATTAAATTTTGATTTTAAACACTTATGTATCGAAATTTTATTAAAAATCAGTAAAAAATGTATGTTTTAGACAGGATTTATTTATTAAGCGAGGTTTGTATTGAAATTGACCGCTATTTTCAATCATAAAGCATGGATGAGTTTACCAACTAAAAAAAATATTTTTTTATAATTTTAGTTGGCAATCTTTTTCGACAAAAACAAATTATTTTTTATTATTTGTCATTTCATTCGAATCGATTTATATTGAAATTTTTTTTTCATGCTAACGTCGTTTTTTATTAAGTATGGAAAAGTGTGTTTTTGAACTTTTTAACCGACTTCAAAAAGGAGGAGGTTCTCAAGTTGGTTGGTTTCTCTGTTTTTTTTTTTTTTTTTTTTTTTTTTTTTGTGAATGTATGTACATCGATTACTCCTAAAGTACTTGCCCGATTGCCGTAATTTTTTGTCAACATATAGCGATTATCAACGCGGAGGTGCCCGTCTATGAAAGGGGGCGGTATTCGGAAAAGGGGCGTGTCTCTATACGAAAAACACTGTATCTCAGTAAATATTGACACTACGGTAATAAAATTCACAGTAAAATTACAAGGGCAAGCACAAGTATTAAAAATGACGATCACTTAAGTGGGCGTAATTCTAAAAAAGGGTGTGGCAATATTGTAAAAACTCCGTATCTCAAAGAAAATTGACACTAGAGTACTGAAATTAAGTACAGAGGTAGGTACAATTATTGGAAATGACTATAACAAAAGTGGGCGTAATTCGACAAAGGGGTGTGGCAATATAGGAGAATAACTGTGTCTCGAATAATATTGATACTAGGGTACAGAAATTTATTACAAAGGAAGGAAAAATTACTACAAATTTTTGTAAAAAAAAAAATGGGCGCTAATCGAGAAGGGGAGTGGCAATATTAAAAAAAACACTGTATCTCGATTACTATTGACACTACGATACTAAAATTTAGTACAAAGGTAGGTACAAATATAACAAATTACTGTCAGTAATGTGGGCGGTATTCGATAAAGGGGCGTGTCACTGTAAGAAAAACACTGTATTTCAGTAAATATTGACACTAGAGTACTAGAGTTAATAAAATTCACAGAAAAAATGCAAGGGTAGGTAAAAAATAACAGTCAATTAAGTGGGCGTTAGTCGACAAAGAGGTGTGGCAATATTAGAAAAACTCTGTATCTCGAATAATATTGACACTAGAGTACTAAAGTTAACTACAGGGGTAGGCACAGTTATAAAACAATTAATTTCAATACAGTGGACCTTGTTTGATAAAGGGGTGTGGCAATATATAAAATACACTGTATCGCGAATAATATTGACACTAGAGTACTGATATTTAGTATAGAGGTAGGCACACTTATAACAAGTTATTGTGAATAAAGTGGGCGTCATTCAACAAAGGGGTGTGGCAATATTAGAAAACACTAAATCGAATACTGACACTACTAACTGAAAAAGTACAGACGTAGGCACAATCATTACAAATTACTACCGAAGAATTGGGCGTTATTCGACTAAGGGGTGTGGCAGTGTGTAAAAAACTGTATCATATTGACTTAAGGGTGGTAAAATTCATTGTTAGAATGGGTAGAACTATTGAAAACACTATGACAAAGAGTGTGATATTCTCGACAAAGAGGCGTGTCAATATTATAAACACACTATATTTAAGTCAATATTGACATTGGGGTAGTGATAAAAATACAAGAGTAGGTACTGATAAACATACTGACAAAGACCAGAATAAGAAACGACAGAAAAGCATTTTCCATATTATGAGCATAAATAATTGGTGTTTAATTAATTTATACACTTTTTTAATATATATCATTTTCTCTAAAAAGAAAGAAATAAAAACTTTTTAACAAAAAAAAAAACCTACTTCAAAATCACTAGAAAGTAAAAAATAATTTTAAATTACTTTTACTATTTATTTCTTGGTCAAATTTGTATTTTTATAATAAATATATTTATTTTTTTATGATAATAAGAGCTTCGAAGTCGGCGCTAATATAATCAGATTTTTTTGTGCAGCTGCAACACACATATAGCATTTTAATTAAGATTTAAGAAAAATTAAGATTACATATTTATACAGCGTCACCCAAGCAGGATATTTACAAATAAAAAAGTCTTAAATAGAGTAGGGATGGCGAAAAAATCATGATTTTACGTCAATGATTAGCGCTGACTAGAAGCTTTTATTATCATAAAAAAATAAATATATTTATTATAAAAATACAAATTTGACCAAGAAATAAATAGTAAAAGTAATTTAAAATTATTTTTTACTTTCTAGTGATTTTGAAGTAGGTTTTTTTTTTTGTTAAAAAGTTTTTATGTATACTTTTCGTTGACTTCTCTCTGAAACTTTTGTATGCTAACGCATAACTTGTTTGTTCCTTAAGTTGTCAAACAACCTCTTCTACTTTGTCTCTTTGGTTCGACTGTTTTGTCCATTTTGCACATATTTTTTATTGAAATTCCGAAAATTAACAAAACAATTAATAACACTCAATTATGCACTACTTATCGAGGCCAAAACAAAGAAAAAGTTAAAAGGTATAGTTTGCGAACTACACTGGCTAGTGCTAGTGGAATGTGTAGTGTTTTATATTTTAAAATATAAAAGAAAAATGAAACGTTTTAGAAACAGCTATGAACTTCTTAATATATTTACTTAACTGAGAACGGTTTAGCAACAATTTTATAAAAAATTCATGTTTCTGTCAAGATTTTCTGTCACTATTTGATATGAGTTGTTTTAAATATCCCTCGAAATAAGTTCGCACTTACAATTCTACAATCCATCAAAATATATCAAAAATGAATGTGGTTTCAAAAAAAAACTCTTGCAGGTTTCGTCAGGTATTGAACCCTGGACGGTTGAGTAGTAAACTCGACAGCTAGCAAGCTCGGCTAATCTTGACTTTCGTTAATTCTAATCCAATTTCATTAACTGCGTGTTCATGCAACCAAGGCAATGAAAACCTATCTTTAAAAAGTTAATTTTAAAAAATCAAACAAACGTTTTCAAAGTTCATTTTAAAATGTTTACTATAGAAAATTGTAAAATGTTTATTGTAGAAAATCAAACGAAAGTTTTAGAAGCTCTTTTAAAATGTCCGTTTTTAAAATAAAAATAAACGTTAGAGGCGCAAAACTACGTTTTCAAAAATAGCACGTTTCTGCTAGTTTTGAAAATGTAGGTTTTTAGTTTACACTGAGAAAAAAACACATACCTTGCTCCGGTAAAAAATTTCTCTATTTTTGATAATAGCAATTTTCTCTTTTTCAAATAAAATTTTCTTCAATTAGAATAAATTTTCTCATTTTCATAGAAATATTTCTTTACTTCTAGGAAATGGAAACATTTCAATGTCTCTAATAATGATAAGTATTTTTCTCTCACAAAAAATTTCTCATTTATAGAAAAATTTTATTGAAAATGAAAAACTTTTCTTATATTTTGATAAAAAATTCACTATGAGAAGTATTTTCTTCAATAACAACAAAAATTTTCTCAAAAAAAAAGTATTTTTCTCTAAAAACGATATATTTTTCTATTTCATGGAAGCTTTTTATCATTTTTAGAGAATTTTTAGTATCGCAATTAGAGAATAGCATTCTCTGGAGCAAAGTCTATACCATTTTTCTCTAAATATGATGCCTTTTTTATCATATTACGAGACACTTTTTTCTGAGTGTAGTCTCTGGGCCTTCCACTGAGCTGAAATATGCTCTCCCTAAGGCAAGCGTTAAAGAACTGGTCAAATGCTCAAAGTTGCTCTAGAAAGGCGTGTTTTAACGCACGGTTAGGAATACCAATTATTTGATGATTTGGCAATTATCACCACCTCATCAGTGCTTACCTTTATTATTTGATGAAGACCTTCGACTGCATGGTTTGGCGAAATCGCTGGCTGTGGCGGGAAGAAAGTACTTACAACGATACCAAGCTGCTGTGGGTCCGTAGGAGTAGGCTGTCTGAACCCCTTCAGCTTTTTTGTAACAAGCTTGTAGGCGGTTTCCCATGGATTAACTTCTGCCTCAACACAAAGTTGCAGGAAGAACTCACACTTGCTCTAATTTGTAGTTTTTTCAAAGCTTTTTTTGATAAATGGTAGGATTCGCGAAGAACTCCGAATCTCTCGGTACCTCTTGAGTGGTAATATCTTCTTCTTCTGCGATTTCTGGAGACCACCAGTACACTGAACTACGGTGTCAGTTGCTTGGTCTTCTAAAGAGCATGGAAGC
This sequence comes from Tetanocera ferruginea, assembly GCA_958299015.1. Lineage (NCBI taxonomy): Eukaryota > Metazoa > Arthropoda > Insecta > Diptera > Sciomyzidae > Tetanocera > Tetanocera ferruginea. Next base: position 128,004,681 of record OY282640.1, read on the forward strand.
GTCGCAAGCTCTCGTGACTTGGTCAGTGGCTTGTATTGCCATATCAATTGCTGTGCCGGCAAGGTGTATGTGTGCCATCATTACTCTGAGGATGTCGAACGCTTCGAGATGTATGAAGCCCCTTTGGTTTGTACGTCTACTGCCCCATTCTACAGTTCAAGCGTGAAAGTCGCCAGCTATTAGACTGGCTTAGTCCCTCGTGCTTCTTCAACTATGGTGTGTTTGGTCTCCACACACTCTTCAAAGGTCAAACTTGGGGCAAGGTAGCACCTCAAAACCAAAACAACCTCTACCACGACCTGAACAAAGCCGTGTCTACTTGTACGAAGGTGTATACTAAGAGGAACCCTACCGCTCGACCATATAGCATCCTTGCCAGTGTTGTTTGAGGCCCAAAATCCTGGGCTATTCCAGGCATACGGTTCTTTAGGTGTTCGTAATAGCATGTAGAGAGAAATCGTTGTATCAGAATCGTGTGTTTACATTTTTATTAAATATTTATTTTTTATTTTTATACCTCCATGCGTACTGCGTAAGGGGTATATTATTTGTCACGACGTGAGTAACGCCCATAACGAGGCGTGGTAGGTATAGAAAAGTATATATATTCTTGCTCAGCATCACCACCTGAGTTGATTTAGCCATGTCCGTCTGTCTGTACGTCTATCCGTCTGTCGACACGATTACAGCCGTAATTTTGAAGCTATTATACTGAAATTTGATATTTAAGCTTCTTTCTAAGAAAAAAGATCAAGTACGAGAATGGGCTAAACTGAATGAAAACCACCCCTACCTCCCATACAACCTCAAGAATGAAAACTCCATGAAGAAGCAAATATTTAAGCTACAAAACTTAAATTCGTTTCCTATTTGACATTCCTATGTCAAAACTGAGGTGTGTTAGAAAAATGGGCGTCATCCACATTAACACGTCCACCTCCCATACAACCCTAAAATTGAAAACTATATAAAGAGGCTTGTCTCGAAGCTACATAAATAAAATTAAGTATTTTTTAATTTTTTATCAAAACTAAGGCGTGTTCGAAAAATGGGCGTCATCAACCAACATGACACATGACAACAGGACATCTTGAAACCTGAAAAGCTGCTGTCAAAGCTACAAAATTTGTCATTTTATGTAAAAATTAAGACGATTTAGAAAAATGGTCGTCATTCACGCACGAGCACGCCCAACTCCCATATTAGAACCCTGAAATTTAAAACTCTTTAAATTTGCTTATATTTAAGCTACAGGAAAAAAGTTTGATACGTTTTTATTTTATATCAAAACTAAAGTGTGGAAGAAACGTGGACGTTATCCGCTTACGAACACACCCACCTCCCATACAACCCATAATAGTGAAAACTTTATAAATAGGCTGGAATTTTACTTCATCAGCGTAAAGGCTTTTCCCACTTTCACTCTCCAAATTTTAGAGAATAATATGATAAATATGATTCATTCGGGATGGTCGGTTTTTTTCGACGAAAAGAACTTTAATATCTTCATAACTAACTGTTGTCAGGCAATTATTGTGATCGATTGTTATTCATCGCACAAGCCAGCACTAGTTTAAATTTAGAGCTCTTGACTGGCTGGACATGGATTAACATCAGTTAAAGCATTAGTTTTTATACGCATTTGAATACTTGTTGATAATATTTTTGTTGTTGCTTTTGCATTTATGATTTATATCATATGCAAATTGGTTTTTAGACAAAAATATACAACAAACATAACAACAACAAAGTACATCATAAATCTTCCATTTTTTCTATCGTTGCCTTCTTTAAAAAAAAAAATAAAAATAAAAATATAAGAAGAGTAACTAACAATTTTTTATACATTATGAAACATTTTTCAAACATTTTCAAAGCTCACAATAAAACAGCACAAAAAAAATAATATCATGCAGAGATTTATTTATTTACTTTTTTGGGTTTTAACATTGTATGAGAGGCTGTTGCTGTTTTTTATGTTTTTGTTTGGGTCTCTGTATCTTTTTTTGTGCGAAAGTGCTTTGGACTCCATTTTGACAGCCATTTTTTATTTAAAATTTGTTTTTCAAATAAACAACACATGTGCTTGCGTCATAATGGATAAAGTTTTAACAGCGCAGAGAGTGTGATTATTTTTTTTTTTATTTATTTTGAATATTATTTGGGGTATGTTTTTTTATTCAAATGAAAATTTAGTTCAAGGTTTCAACGCAGTTTTTTCTGCTGACATTTTGCCCTATATTTTGTGCAAACGTGTGTGTTTGTGTGTGTTGTAAAAATGGATTACGTGCATTTTTCAAGGGATTAACTCGAGGTTTTGTTAACAAATAATTTATTATGAAAGGATTTCACGCGAAGCAATTTTTTTGGTAGTGCAAAAATAACAACATGTGGTCGAGAGTTTGTTTTTGTTTTTAGGCTTTGTTTGATGCGGGTCAAAGCATTCTAAAAATTTCTATAAAATAAATACAGGGTGATTTAAACTTAAAAAAAAGTAACTATTGAAAAGATACAATCTATGAGGAAAGCTTAAAATAATGGGTTTCTGTTGTGTTGTATTTTGAATATGAGTTGTTGATCAGCTTTTATAATTTGATTTATTTTAATGTGACACACCTTGTTTTGTGCAATATGCTACAAGGTTTCTTTATTTTTTTTGTTCTCTTAAAAATTGAAGGGTTTTCTTCTTTGTTTGTTTCTGAATTTATATCCTTCATTTGCATTATTTGTTTAAGCACTCTGTGTGGGAGTTTATCTTCAACGCATATATAAAAAAAGGGTGGCAACAAATTTGGTCTTATGAGGATTAAAATTTATTTTATTAATGCCATGAAGTTAAATTTTAAGATGCTCAACTTTTTCACACAACTTCGTCTTGAAGCTTTAGGGAATTGCATGTTGAATGTGATGAGTTGGTGGATTTGCATCGTTGCTTTGCAATCCTATTAGTTGATTAGCTTAAAGCTCTTTGCGCATTCGTGCTGATGAAAAATATTTTCTCACATTAGTTTCTTCTGAAAGTAAAACTATTCCCATATTGAGCTTTCAGACATTGGGCAAAAATTTAATTTGACATGAAGAAAAATAAGAAAGTACTCTAAAAAATATGCATTTCATATAATAAATATTTGTACAGGATATAAGATACAATAATATATTGTATCAGTTTTTAATGCGTAGCAGCACTTAAAACGTCGGTGTTTATTACTTCCATGCTTTTTAAATAACTTTAACGAGACAATCATATAATTTTTTAAAAATTTAATAAAGTTATTAAAGCTGTTTTTAATTATTTATTTGCAAATTTTTTAATGATGATATGGCACATATGATTTATGGCATTTGACCGCCATGGCTGGCTCGGACATAATGTAATCTGGAGGTCCAAATTTCAATCACTTTTTCCAACATTTGTAGCCATATATCGGCAATAACGCGGCGAATGTTGTCTTCCAAGTGGTTGATCGTTTCGAGTTTATCGGCGTAGACTAGCGACTTCACATATCCCCTTAGAAAAGAGGTCAGCGGCATTAAATCGCACGATCTTGGAGGCCAATTCACGAGTCCGAAACGTGAAATTATGCGGTTACCAAACGTTTTCTTCAGTAAATCAATTATGGCACGAGCTGTATGACATGTTGCGCCGTCTTGTTGAAACCACAGCTCCTGCACATCATGGTTGTTCAGTTAAGGAACGAAAAAGTCAGTAATCGTGGATCTATAGCGGTCGCCATTGACCGTAACGTTCTGACCAGCATCGTTTTTAAAGAAGTACGGACCAATGATTCCAACAGACCATGAAGCACAAAAAACAAAAAACAAATTGGCCACTTTCCCTTGAAAGGACTTTGACCGAGCTTCTTATGATCAATTGTGTTGTGTGTGTTATTAAATGTTTGCACACAATTGACCGAGAACTGGACCTACATGTTTTATGCCAACTCCGAACGGCTAAAGTTCATGTTCTCAAGAAGCTTTACATGGCATTATTTACTCTCTGAGGTTTGCCTCAGATTATTTTGCATTATTGTGACCGATCAGAAAAATTTTTTTTTACTGATAAAACTTTTCGCCGCGACTGGGGATCGAACTCGGGCTCCGAACATGCTAAGCCACACATTTAACCTGCATGCGTCGGTCACCACCATAAAGCACACCAAACAGTTCTTGTAGATATAACGCTGTCTCAACATGCACGCGTGGATTATCGTTACTCCAAATGTGACATGGGTTACGCAGTAAAAATTTCAGCGCTGACACACTAACTCAAGCGCAGTTAACTGTATCAGCGAAATTCGTTAACGCAATTGCGCCATGCCGCTGTTCAAAATGTTATGGCATCTGTATCATCAAGACACGTATCAGCACAGAAAGTCTCACAGAGTGTCCAACTCATATGCGGTGGTTCGTGCGTTCGATCCCTGGCGTAGCAAACACAAAAATTTTTGAAGGCATGCAATTTTTCATATAAATATATGCTTCAATTTTAACAAAAGAAAATAAAAAATACATTACACTGATAATACATACACACTGATAATGTCCAATCAGTGTTTCGAAATGCGTCTTCAATCTTTCACACAGTACACTCGAAAGAACCTTATACGCGATGGAAAAAAAGACTGATACCTCGGTACTTGGCACAGATTGTCGGCTCTCATTTCTTTAATAAAGGGCAAACCATAAATTCCGTATTAATTGTCAAAATTTGCTAGTGAGATACACTTTATAAATTGCTGCTTTTTTTATTTTAAAGTCTGGATAATAACTCATACTTGCTTGGAAAAATGCTGCCTCCATAATATCAGTGCGCACTTCGTAACAGTAACCAGACCAGTGATGCCAACCCGAAGAGAGTAATAATCCGCAAATGCGACATAAAAAATCCGTATAAATCCGTGTTAGCAAATTTGTATAGTTTTTTCAATTTTAAAACTAAAAGCTAATAAATTTCACAATTAAAGTCGTTTTTAAATATTGTTTGTATTTGTTTTAAAAAATTTGCATTGAACTTATAAACAGTAATAAACAATGTAAAACATAACTAATAGTAAAAATAGTTACAAACATAACATAAAACATATTGTCTAAAACTTAAGAACACAAAAAACTTCAAAACTTTTTTCATTTTGAAGGAACATACGTTTTATAATAGTAAAAACATTTGAAATATTTATAAACATTTTATAATCTTTAAAAATAAAATAACGTTAAAATACATTTTAGAGGTACTTTAAGTCGTCTTTAAGTCGCCTGAAACGAGGCTCCCACTGACTCACATTCGACATAAGGTTCAAATTTTAGTCCGGTTGATTTTCCTACCACTTACATACTTTAAAATTAATTTCTGAAAAAATGTTACTTGTTCAGGTAAAATGGAAAATTTGTAAAAGTGTTATTTAACCATGCATGTGGTGACCGTGGCATGCAGGTTAAGTGTGTGGCTTAGCATGCTCGGAGCCCTGGTTCGATCCCCAGCCGCGGCGAAAAGTTTTTTCAATATAAAATTTTTCTGATCGGTCACCACCTCTCTGCAGATAATGGCAAACCTCAGAGAGTAAATAATGCCATGTAAAGCTTCTTGAGAACATGAACTTTAGCCGTTCGGAGTCGGCATTAAACATGTAGGTCCAGTTCTCGGTCAATTGTGTGCAAACATTTAATAACACACACAACACAATTGATCATAAGAAGCTCAGTCAAAGTCCTTTCAAGGGCTGAAATGGCCAATTTTTTTTTTTTTTGTTATTTAACCAAACTATGCAGAAAGAATTTTTTAACATTTTGAATATTTTTTTCCAGAAATTAATTTTAAAGTTAATGGTCGAGAAATCGAGTAGCGGACTAAAATGAGTTAACCCTGTGCCGTTTTCGATTAATTTATGTTTATAAAATATTTAATCAGAGAAACGCTAGCAATAATCGAAAAATGAGCATTTTGGGACTAAAACTTAAAAAATGTATGTCTCTGAACCAAACAGATATGAACCCAAGTAACAATTTTCCTCCTATAAAACACCTGAGAACATTCTCAACAACATATTAAAACACAACAGTTACGGATATAATCATTGTATAATAATCGTATAAGACAAAAAAGGCGCACTTTTTTGTTTGTATTAAACCCTACATCAGTAAAATTATTTTCTGTTGAACATATTCTTATCATTACTTTATAGGAGCTTTATATCATTTTTTCAGTCTTATATCAGTGTTTGTTGCTATAGAAGGCATTAGAGAATATTTATATCATGAAAACATTGAAGTTTTATAGCCGTGTCAAATATGTCAAAATAAATGTTCGAAAAAAAAAATGTTATTCGAAAAAAAATAATTTTGAAGTGTTCTATTCGTTTTTCTTTTCTTTGTTTTCATGTGTCAAATTGAAGTTGACTTTCTCTTTTTTTTTCCTAACATTTTTTTGCGTTATAAAAATTTATTTATTGTGTTGGAAGCGGATTCGATCTTGGTACCTCCGTGTTGCCAGTCCGACGCATTAACCTCTCGCCCATTTTTTCATATTCAATACTTTGAAAAAATTTTTAATTAAAAACGACTGCGCTGCCTATTGGTAGCTTGAATATTTATATGTCACATTTATTCGAAATCTCAATAATGTCGTATTGAGGTGATGCTTCTTTTATTTTCTTTATAAGAAAAGGGCGAAATTTTTGTTTAACTATTCACTCTTTATTAAGTATTTATAATTCATTATTTATTAACAGGTAATTTTTTTCTTATTAAGTGAACTGTTATTTTTCAAATTTTTATTGTTTTATACGAATAAGTAAAACATAATTTCCTGGTTCAAAAACATTTTTTAGTAAACTTTAACATTAAAAAAATTATAAATAAAAAAAGTTAAAGTCCCCATTCTTGGTAGTAATATTTAAGTATTACCCAACAGAATCGAGCTTATCATTTTTTAGGTTTGTTTTTTTACAATTTTTAACGTTTTTCTTAAAAATAAATCCTCGTCTTGCGCTTTCATATTACCAAATTATCTCTGTGGAATAAATAAACTTAGTTATTCCTTTTACCATTTTCAAGGTAGCACGCAGCCAGCTCTTGCTAGCTCCTACACGTGTCTACGTAATTATATCAAAAAGATCTCTACTTAGAAAGTGTCAAGATTTATTTAAAGAAGGTGGCAGAAGTAGATTGACGTTTATCACATCCACACCGTAGTGCTATCTACTTTTTCTACCTTCTTTAATATTTCTTGAAAAGTGTTTTATTTTTAATACGAAAGACAAGCAACATCAGCTCTTTGAGAGTGCATTTTTATGAAATAATTATAATTTTATGTCGATAGGTCACAAATTACGGTTGTACTCCTGTCGACCGACAGATTGAAAGTGCTCTTGTCAGGAGGGGACTCTTATCAATAAATATAAAATTTAATATATGTGGGCTTATAAACACATGCAGAATTTAAAATTCCAAATGTTAAAAACTACTTACTTTTATTATTTGTGTTTACATTACTTGTGATTGACATACATTTTTAAACTACAATTGACGGTGAACTCGCTTTTTATATTAGAAATTATATGAGATTTCGAAGTTTGTCAAAATAGATCGGGTGCTAATGTTTTCATCTTGGAACATGAAGGTCCATGGTTCAAATTCTGGGGCGCATAGAGAATTTTTTTTTTTTAATAAAATATAAATAATTTTTTTTTTTTTATATATTCTGAATGACAAGCTAAGTTCGAAAAAGAGAAAATTTGTGTCATGGCGATTTCTGTATTCGTTTCGAACAGTTTTCGAATACAGAACAAAGGCATAAACATTGTATAATTTTCTTATGCGATATTTATAGGAAGAATCACTTCATAGTTATTTAATACAATGAATATAACATCATTATACAATATGAATATAGTTTTTCTATAAACCCTGAATAAGTAGATTCAGAGAATGTTCTTGCAATGATTTATACCAGTAAACACTGCTATAACAGCAATTCTTCCAAATTGAAGCACTATACAACGTTTATAACATTAAATAATACTATAAGTTTAAAATTGGAAGGAAAATTGTTAGTTGGGAAGAAAGAAATAATGTAGAAATTAACTCTTCATTTATTTGACTTTCGAAAAAATGTATCTAGATTTGGTTGCGTTCAAAAAAGTGTAATTATTTTGCAGTCTGAAAATTTGGTAAAATTGAAAGCACCAAAAAACAAAATAATGAACAAACTTCTTATTTTTTTCTTTACAAAAACCAAGTTTTTGACAGTGAGCCTAAATCTGTAGATAAAAATAATTGCTTTTTTATTAAAAAATAATGTTTTTACTAACTTTAAAAAGTGAAAAAATTTCTCCGACGTCGTCGTTGGACTATTTCGTCCACGGGCCAACTTTGACATTACCTTACCTTAAAAGAAGCAATGGTATTTCCTTTACAAGTGAAACAAATTTGGTAGCGCTCCTTATTATAGTTTTCGAATAATGCTGTCCACCGGTTTCAAACAGCACTTTTCGAGAAAAAAGCGTTTAAAGTTTTAGAAGAATCATTTATTGATTTCTCTTCGGACATTTGTGCTCATAATTCTATTTTTTATTCTATTTTTATACAAAACTTCGAAAAATGTTAAAAAATAAAATTTATTTTTATTAGTCAAAAAACTTTTATGGGCCCTTTAAACTCAATCGTTGCCAACTTTACTTACATGTCCAACTTTGAGGGCTGCACATTTTTATACCCTAAACCTGAAAGGTCAGGGTATATTAACTTTGTGCAAACGTTTGTAACGCATAGAACGAAGCGAGTCCGGTATAGAAAAGTATATATATTCTTGATCAGCGTCACCACGTGAGTCGAGCTATCCATGTCCGTCCGTCCGTCCGTCCGTCCGTCTGTCCGTCTGTGTGTTGTCCGTATACACAGGATAAGAAGAAGGAGTTGAGATAATTGGATGAAACTTGATACACATGGTCACATGCACCCAAGGATCTGCACTATTGAATATTTTTGGAATCCGCCCACGGACACGCCTACCTCCCATTTACAACTCCCTTTTTTACAACGCGAAAATTGAAAACTGCATAACTCAGTTCATAATAAGCCTACAACAATAAAATTTGGTATGTATGTGTATTGTTTCAACACAAAGATGTTTTTGAAAAATGGACGTCATCCGATTACGGACACGCCTACCTCCCATACAACCCAAAAATTGAAAACGCAATAAATAAGCCTCTGTTTAACCTACAGAGCTAAAATTTGGCATGTATGTTTTTTATGACAAGACAAAGATGGTTTTGAAAAATGAACGTCATCCACCTACGGACACGCCTTTTGTCCATACAACCCAAAAAGTTTTAAACTTAATAAGAAATTAAATTTGGTATGCATGTATTTTATACCAAAACTAAGGTGTTTTCAAAAATTGGGAGTAATCCGTCCATGAACACGCCCACCTCCCATAGCGAAAGCACAATAAAGGCATTAACTGTGAGCTACAGGAATAAAACTTGGTATGTGTAAATTTTTCATCAACATTTAAATGCATATAAAATATAGGCTTCATCCGCCCTTGGAGACGCCCATTTACAATAAAAATTTTTTGTTTTTGAAAAGTGGGTTTAGGGTATTTTATAGTCGGCCTAGACCGACTTTAGACTTTCTTTACTTGTTATTATTTGCAAGTGTTGATAACCACAAAGTTGTAACAAATCAAGTAAACATATTTTTGAGTGATACGCAAATTTTTTTTACCGTTCAAATTAATGTTGACATTAAATTCACATAATCATATAAAATCCTTGAAAATCTTCGAAAATCCGAGCGAAATTCTTAAAAATCCGTAGATTTACCTTATTTTGTCGCTGTTGTCTGTTTATCTGTGCAAGGCTTAAATCTGTGTCGACAAGGAATAACAGCTAAAGTCAAGTTAGGACAAAATGAGGTTATTAATTTCTTTCCTTTTTTTCGCAACGAAATACACTAGTACTCAAATTTTTACGGTTATACCTTGAAAATTAAATATTTGAGGCCATTAACTCTAAGCAACAAAAACCAGGGTATCCTGATATTAAGGAGCAATTTTGATCTGAAAAATGGTCTTCTGAAATTTTCAAAATGAGTTTAGCTGTTATGCCTTGTCGACACAGAAATATCCGTAGAAATCCGTAATTTCCGTGTAGTTGGGGCATCACTGAACCAGACGCTCATTTTCTTGCTCCGTTTTTTTTTTTTTTTGAGCACTTCTCTTCCTTCCTTAGTTTTCGCTCATAGTTTGCATTGCTGCTGACTGCAGGGACGTTTATGTGCGGCGTTTTTGCTAGTGTCACGTCACGTCACTTCTGATCATACACGCATAAAATTTACATTTTCGACTTTGATTGTAGCAAACATATTTGGTTTTTCTGTATATATATCTTGCAGTTCTGACCATACTTTGTTTGTCATACATATTGCTATTTTTGCGACGATCATTTCAATGTTTGCTTTTTATTTCAGTAAACATATTAATAACAAAAATAGCAATGTGTTTGCCATGAGTATATCGTATTTGTCAGAAACATTCAAATACGATATATTGTTTATGCAATCAATATTCGTGTTCGTTTTATTTGCATTTTGTTCACTTACACGCCATCAGGCGATTGGTATGATGATTACCCAACCAGCAAAATGAGTAGAAATTTGCGTTTGAGTTCCCTTTAAAGCTGTTTTAAGCGGCAAAATAAGTTCCATGGCACTTCGAAGCTGCTTTATGGTCCGTTGTAGAACTCGACACACCTAAAGCTGCTTTATGGTGTCAATTTCAGGCAATAGATCTTGTAGTTCCAAAAGTTACAAGTTATACTTCTGTGCAGGTTTAAGATAATTAAGTTCGAACGGAGTTCTGAAGTGCCGCTTGTGCGTCTTCTTTACATTTATTTTGAACTTAAAGCTGCTTAATGGTTCGATTGAACCTAATTTTGCACCTTAACGCTGCTTATGGGTACCTACGACAGAATTAGCTGTATAAATGAAAAAGTTTCGATATAATACTACATGGCAGAATGGCTAAGGCGTCGGACTTCAAATCGGCGAGATACGGGATCGAACCCTGGCAAAGGCAACATTTTAATAAAAAAGGTTCTTCACTGCGAATCAGATGGTACAAGTTGAGAACAAAAGCGGTAATGGTAGAAAAAGAAGAAAATAAAATAATATAAAAAATCAAGGCTTATTTATATAAGGTTGCATACATTTTTGGCGTTTTCTCATTTCGGCACCCTTATTTTGAAATGAGAGCAAAAGAGCGTAGTCATTTGAGTAAAGAACTGACACGGTTGCCTGAATATAATACTATTGGTAGTTTTTTGTGGTGACCGTGGCATGCAGGTTAAGTGTGTGGCTTAGCATGCTCGGAGCCCTGGTTCGATCCCCAGCCGCAGCGAAAAGTTTTTTCAATATAAAATTTTTCTGATCGGTCACCACCTCTCTGCAGATAATGGCAAACCTCAGAGAGTAAATAATGCCATGTAAAGCTTCTTGAGAACATGAACTTTAGCCGTTCGGAGTCGGCATTAAACATGTAGGTCCAGTTCTCGGTCAATTGTGTGCAAACATTTAATAACACACACAACACAATCGATCCTAAGAAGCTCGGTCAAAGTCCTTTCAAGGGCTGAAATGGCCAATTTGTTTTTTTTTGTTTTGGTAGTTTTTTGTAGTACTATTTGGTAAACAGAATACTAAAATTTTTGCTTAGTACTTTTATTGGTCCTTTTTTTTCGGATGTCCTGATAAAATTAAGTCATTGAGTTTGATCTACCCCCATAATTTTAGTTTTGATTGAAGGATTTCAGTACTATGCCCTAAAAAAGGGTTAACCCTCACTTTGGCACTATTTACATATGTAAATATCCCAATTTTAAATTTGCCATAACTCCTTTCTTTTTTATTCGATTTCAATATGGCTTGGACTCTGTGGCTATTTTTTGGTTTTCTTTCTGAAAATTCAAAAGTTGTTTTTAATTTTAGAATTTTCTGATACTTTTTGGAAATTTTTCATTTTTATAACGTAGTTTGGTACATATTTACATATGTAAATATTTTGTTTTTGAAAGGTTTTTCTGGTGTTTTAACGCTTTTTTAGTATTTTTTATAGAAAAAAATGATAAGGAAAAACTCTTCACATATTTATTATATATACATATTTCATATTTGATAACTTTTATTGGAAAAATATTAATGAACAGAATTGCTTACCGGGACACCGATGCACCAATCAATATTTTAAATTTACGGTTGTTATTTGTCATTGTTTCTGTGTTAATCAATACAAATTCTTTTCTTTATTAAGTTTACACTACGATGTTTCACAACTGATCAATAAAAACTCTTTTCTCACTATAACACTTCAACTCTTTCCAACTAAGTGAAACACACGCTACATTTTAATTCTGCTTTTCGGGAGAAAATAAAGGTACGCAGAAATGAAACCGTGAAAAAATAGTTGTCAACGCATTGAGCTTTTCAAATGCAAAAAATACGCAAAGTTCAAAAACCCCCTTATGGAATATATGAAAAACAAGAAACAATTGAAGTTGTGTGGAAACAGCGCCAGTTTTTACAACAATATGTCATGTTTTGATATTTAAGCTGGAAGTGCTAATTTAATAAAAAAAAGTTAATTTTTTGTTGAAATTTGTTTTGTTTATTCATTGGCACTATACATTTTTTTTAATTTGATTTTCATAATTATATTTTGGTTATTTCGTTAAGGGCTGGATAGTCAAGTGTGCATAATATGTAAAACGCTATATCGTAAGAAGTAATGCACGGATTTCAATGGTTAGTCATTTTTTGAATACGGTACAGAAAAACCTTTCTTTTGATACCCATAATGCTAGATTTTGTTGAAAAATTAAAAAAAAACACGACTGTTTCCAGGCCCATTTTCCCAACATGCGAGCCCTATAACTCCTAAACCACTTGAGAGCGGCGTGAAATTTTTCCGGAATTGGACTAAGAAGGTGTTAATACATATATTCCGTCTAAAAAATAATGTAAATTTTTAGTTTCTGTTTATCTTTAAGAATGCCAAAAAATATTTACAAATGTAAATAGTGCCAGATTACGTAGTAAAAGATTGGTGCCAAAGTGAGGGTTAAAGGAAATAAATATATATTAAGAAAATCAAGAAAGACAGACCAAATAAATATTTTCATATTCGAAACTTTCATTGCATTGGACAACAAAACAAAAAAACAAAAAACAAATTGGCCATTTCAGCCCTTGAAAGGACTTTGACCGAGCTTCTTATAATCAATTGTGTTGTGTGTGTTATTAAATGTTTGCACACAATTGACTGAGAACTGGACCTACATGTTTTATGCCGACTCCGAACGGCTAAATGTTCTCAAGAAGCTTTACATGGCATTATTTACTCTCTGAGGTTTGCCATTGTCTGCAGAGAGGTGGTGACCGATCAGAAAAATTTTTTTTATTGAAAAAAACTTTTCGCCGCGGCTGGGGATCGAACCCGGGCTCCAAGCATGCTAAGCCACACACTTAACCTGCATGCCACGGTCACCACAAAAAACTGAGCATTGGACAACGGTGATCGTAAAAACCACTTTTACTTCCAATTTTGACAAAAATGAAAATTTTAACACATCTTGACTTAATAGGTCTGTTCCCGTACTCTAAAGTTTTAGTCCAATTTACCAGTTTTTACCAGTTTTAGTCCGAGAAGCGTTCCCGTACACGAAAAAATGGTAAAAAAAAAATGGTAAAACTCCTTGTCAAAAGTTGCAAGTTTTAGTCCGAGAAATTTCTTCGGGTAAAAATGGTAAAAGTGTCAAACAGCTTAAAATCAGCTGTTTACAAGTAAGCAAAGAAATTGCGATACATCAAAACTTCATTGAAACTATTAAAATGGAACCCAGAAACATGGGAAAATGTGTAAAAACTAATATAAATTCTTAACTTGAGAATTAATTTCAATATTATTAAAAATATTAGACATTTCGTCTGAAATGCCGATCCTTCAGATCAAGGCAATGCTGGACAAACTATCTTATTTGACAGTTTTTACAATTTTAGTCCGAGAAGCGTTCCCGTACTTTTTTGTGTTTTTCTCTATTTTCGAAAGATTTTTCTCATTCTCAGACTTTTGACAGTTTTACCACATTTAGTCCAAAAAGTACGGGAACAGACCTAGTGTGTACACAATAAAACAGAAAACTGCACAAAACCCTGAAAAATACTTTTTTTTTCTCGAGCAGCACAAAACCCTACTCTGCAAACGTCAAAATATTTTTGTTTACATAAAATAAGGATGCGTCAAAAAATGTACGCAACCTTAAATAAATCAACCTTGATAAAAAATAAAAAAATTAAAATCAGAAATAAAACAAGGAAAATATTTTTTTTAAAAAAAATTTTTGAAGTTCGATTAGAAAGCTGCTTAGCAGTCTATGCAACGTTCTTGTTGATACCTCAAAGTACGAAAAATTACTTAAATTTTGGGCTGCTTACACTGCAAAGCAGCTTAGAGAATTCGCTGTATAAGCCAAATTTAGAGCGTTTCTTGCTGGTTGGGTGGTGTGTTGGACTACGATGAACGACGGTCCGTGCTCAAATCGAAATGGAAATTGGCTGAGAATTGAACCTGCGATATTCAAATCAACTTAACAAGCACTTAACCACCTGAACAACGAAATGAATATTTTGCTCGCGCTCAAGTTCTATGCTTAGCTTACTTGGTTGCCTCAAAACTAGTCACAGTTAACATCATAGATTTATTGCATCAAATTAGCATAGTTGCTGGTGAAAATAATATATTGATCGTAACAAAGTAACTTGCCTATGCTAACTATTTATGGTAACCGTAAAATAGGAACATGTTTAAAAGTAAAAATTTTTTGCTGTCAATAAGTTTTCAAACATAATAGTTTCCTCTCCCATTATGTTTGTGGTAAATATATTTTTATTTTTTGCGTGAAGTATTAAATATATTTTAACATTAAAAATATCGGGAATAAAGAAAATACAGCAACGAAAGTGTTCAAAAGGAATAAATGATATGTAACAGAAACAAAAATTAAGATAAAGTTTCGAATTTGACTAAATCGACTACGAAGTACTCCAAAGAAAGAGACTAACTAAACAGCTTGATGAATCACGATAAAGTGCTCAGTAAAGCTTTAAGAAAGTCTATTTAATCGAAACCAACATAATTGAAAATATCAAGAATACACTATTACAAACACTTATAGCAAAGGAAAAAAAGATCTAGAAGCAGCGTACAAACCAAAAAAATTCTATGCTTGAAGGAAAATTGCAAGAACTATTTTTTTTTTAATTCAAGTGTTGGCACAGACAAAGAGAAGTTAGTTAACTGTTAAAATGTTCGCCTTTAAAATGTTTTGTTTGTGTGTGTGTGTGTGTGTGGGAGTGTGGAAGTGTTGGCAACTTCAAACTATTCGAGCATTAAAATTGAAATTGGCAAAAAAAGTTTTGCTGCTAATAAAGATGGTCTTGAGTCCTCCTTCTGTTTTCCTTACCAAAACTATGCTATACCATGCATGCGCATATAAAAGCAATTTTGTGACAATTGAAACAGTGTGCGTGTTCCGAATATAATGTGTTTGTCAGACTGTTTGAACAAAAATATTTTAATAACTTTTGAAAAAAGTTACTGAAAATTGAAAAGGAAAAATATAGCACATCGTAGTGTTGACGCCATTTTACGAACGCACTAGACTGGCAATAAGTTGAAATTATGATGCATGCAAATTTGTTGACTTTGAGGAAGATTATTAAAAATGCTTGCCAGCTATGCGAAAAGAATTAGCAAAAAGAAAAATATAAAATCAGTCAATATTATACAAAGAAACGAAAAGTTGTGAATAGGCGAGAAGAGAATAAATGCATAAGATATGGGAAAAGTAATAAAACGAAAGGCTTGCCATGTCAGCATGAGTTATGTGGCGCCAAGTGTTGTCCATGCTGCTGAAAATATTTGAGAATTTACGCACGCTTAAAGTTGGCAACAACTTTTCTTTGCTTTAATGAATTACATAAAGTATTACCAGCTGTCAACAAAATTACACCCTACACAGTAGGTGTTTCTGTATTATTTCTTAAACGTTGAAAAGCAATGTTGAGAAAAAATAATTTAGAAAATATAACATGACAAATGTTGGCAAAAACAAGCAAAGCATACCACTAGAAGTTTGTGGGTTATAATTTTCTGACAGCTATTTAGTCAGCTGTCAGTTGACATATTAACGTTGGCTTAGTTAAATTTATAAATAACCTCTTACAATTTAATTAAAGTGAAACAAAAAAGCTAAGCCTGCACAAAAACAAAAACTGAAATAAATTTCTTAATTTAAGAGTCCTTCAGAAATTTGTCATACTTTGTAATATTGTTGGTCGTGTTAATTTCATTTATGTTTTTAATTTCTTTTTTCGTTTTTTTTTTTTTTTTATTCTTAACATAAATGAACATCTGTAACAACAAAGTTAAACTCTCCTCACGCACGGTTCACTTCATTGCATTTGTGAAAAGAGTGGCAACACTGTTTTTTTTTCTTACCTAATGGCCGCACTTAATCAAGGCATTTGGTTGAATGTTCCCTTTGCTTGTTCTGTTGGGTTGATTTATTTAGTTCAATTAACAAAAATTAATATACATTTTATTAATTGCTCAACAACATGAAAATTCTTGCTCATGAAAGCAACACGAATGTGCTCAAGAGCAAATTTTGCTTTAATATTAGTAAACTTGATGCAAAAACGAATATTTTCTAATTTTTTAGTTGAACCTTAATGAAAGCAACTTATATATATTAATTTGAAGAACAAAATATAGCAAAAACACAAATAAAAGTTACTAAAAATAAAAAGCAAATATATTTGTATTCATTAGAATTATTAAAGGTCCGAAATGGGAAAATGTTGAAACTTGTAATCGCGTGGTTAAAAATTTCATTAACAACCGTTGAAGAACGAATGCACAATATTATTGATTTTATTTTCGAGTAAATAACAGCTTTAATAACTTAGGTGAAAATACACATTTCAAATTTTTTCTATAACTTCAAGTCCATTGCCTTGTAAATAATTTTACTGAGCAATGAGAAACAAGCCATTTATCTCCCTGCTCACAATTTGCTACAACTTTGATAGAGCGAATCAAATACTAGATAGATACTTGAAGAACTCTTAAGAATGATGTTTGCAAAATTTTTTAAATCGGAGAAAATTTACCTGAGTGAATAAGAAATGGTGATTTCAAGTGTAGATCATCCTCTAGGTACAGCGATAGTAAAACCCATTTTTATCTATGACACACAGGAAAGTGGGACAATTGAAAATGTCGAATATGGAATGTTGTGAGACAGTAAATATGGGCTGTATTGAGAAAGTTAATTTTTGTTTTTATTTCTTTATTTTTATAGCCATCATGCCACGAAATGAATATAAAATATCACCAAAGCCAAAAGGAAATGGGGTATTCATTTATCTAGTGCCAGCCATCAAAGAAATTGCCATAAAAAAAAATTGTTATCGGGCTGTCTGCAAATCATATAATCTTGATAAATCGAGAGTGTATGGAACGTTATATGGAAAAGTAGAAGTCAAAATTTCTTCCACATCGGCTTCAAATGATAATTAATCGATTTTATTGCATATCAAAGTGGCCGAACTGGAAGGAAACAAGTTTTTCCAATACTTTACAAATTAAAATGGCATCTGAGCTGAGCAGTGCACTAAAGAAGGTAAGTCCTCTGAAGTTTGATCCCCTATTCAAAAAACCAAAACTCGGCCGGAAGCCTATGTATGCAAATGTATTTACAACTTCCAAGAATGTGTCATTATTTTAAATTTTGAGGTAGTATGGGAGGTGGGCGTGTTAGTGGTAGGTTGATGCCAATTTTTTCAAAATACCTCAGGTGTGATATTAAATACTAAAATACCTTATTTGAATTGTGAAGCTCAGATATTAGCTTAATTATAGAGTTTACACTATGATGGGTTGTATGGAAGGTGGGGGTGTTAGTTGAAGGATAATGCCATTTTTTTAACACACCTCAGTTTTTATATAAAATACACAAATACCGAGGTATTTCAGTTTTGTAGCTTAGGTTTTAGTCTCTTTAAAGAGTTTTTATTGTTGTGGTTGTATGGGAGGTAGGCGTGGTTTTCATATGATATAGCCCATTTTTGAACTTGATTTCCGTTTTTAAGAAATAAGCTCGGTATATAATTCGATATATGAATTTCGTTACAATAGCAGTCAAACTTTGCTAAATCAACTCAGGTGGTAATGATAATCAGATAATTACCTTTCTATCGCTACCACGCCTTTGTATGAGCGTTACACACGCCTTGAAAAAATTTAATATACCCCTTACGCAGTACGCGGTGGGGTATGAAATTGAATGCGTTTTTTAACATAAATATTTCGTTCAAATTAAATACATTTTCTTATACAAAATATAGTCGAATCGTGACGAACACTTTTCATTTTACTATTGGTCATGCCACTCTATGTTAATTGTAACTATTTATTTTTATGATTTTGTTTTTTTTTTTTGTTGAAGTTATCTATAAATTAATGCTTTAAAATAAGATAAGTACTGAAGTTCTTAAAGCCAAAAGAAAAAGTTTTATAAAGCATGAAATTGCTTTTTTGCAGCATGTGATGCTGCAAGAAAATAAAACAAATATATACACACACACACACTATTGTTCGTTTCGGCAAATTCTTGCATGTGTGTTTGTGTACCTACTTCATATTATTTCGTGTATCTTACAATATTCTTACCACATAAAATGTCAGCCACTTTCTTAGAGTAAATTGAAAATATCCTTTCTTTCTACACTTTAACACAACCACTTCTACACATCGGATGGAGCACGCAGACATGGAGTACGCACACATACAAACTCACAGCTGTTTGCCCATTCGACTACATGCAATGCCAGCTTGCATTAAAATATTAGAAAGTACAAAAAAAAAATAAAAATAAAAATGTAGAAAAGACAAGACTATAACGAAAATACAAAGAGAATGTTCCTTGAAAAATTGGCCAAAATAGAATATGTTATGTTTTTAAATTTGTTGGTAAATATTT
Organism: Tetanocera ferruginea; assembly: GCA_958299015.1. Lineage (NCBI taxonomy): Eukaryota > Metazoa > Arthropoda > Insecta > Diptera > Sciomyzidae > Tetanocera > Tetanocera ferruginea. The sequence continues at coordinate 128,023,778 of OY282640.1, forward strand.
GCCTCCATTTCAACACATTAACACACATACATACATCGAAGCAAACAACAAAAGCTCACGCATAAAAAATGTGCATCTCACATGTACATCAACACTCATCTAACCATACCTTTATGTACGTACCTAAGAAAATTGCATTGAAATAAATTTTTCTATTTTATAACCATCGACAGGAACTTGTTAACATTTTCAGCACATTTTTTTATCAACAGGCGATCGTTAGGTAAAAATGAACACAAGTACATGCTAAAAAAAGCGAAAGCAAATTTTAGTATTTTATGAACATTGTTAAAGATTGTTATTTTGTTGTAGATAATGTCAACATGATAAATATTGTGGTGATACATAGGCGCCTTGCTTCGCCTTCGACAAACAAATATACTTCATCTGTGACTTCAAAACCTATTCAATCAAAAATTAAGCTTGTATAGGGAGGCACACCCACTTGTTCAAAGCCTCGCCCAGTTTTCTAGTAGGAGGAGGATTAACAAATTATAACTCCATTTTGATTTTCAATGCTCAGCGCCTTTTATTTTCACAGCTATTTGATATCAAAAATTTGACTTATATGAGCGGATCCATACCCATTTCTCACAACCTTTGTCGAAAGTTATACTGAAAAATTTGAATGCTTAAAAAGTGCCTTGCTCCTTTTGCAATGCCTATAAAATGTAACCAGCAAACAGCACGTGGAAAGGTAGGCGTGTCCGTGGGTGGATGACGCCCATTTTTCGAAGACATCTTTGTGTTGATATAAAACACACACCCACCAAATTTTATTGTTGTAGATTAATTATTAGCTTATATATACAGTTTTCAAATTTTGAATTGTGTGGGAGATAGGCGTGTTCGTGAGCGGATGATGTCAATTTTTCAAAATCATTTTTTTTTTGTTATAAGAAACATACGTGCTTAATTTTATCTCTGTGAGTTAAGCAGACGCTTATTAATTGTGTTTTCAATTTTTGGTTTGTATGGGAGGTGGGCATGTCCGTGAGCGGATGATCTCAATTTTCCGCAGATATCTTTATTTTGATAAAAAACACATACGTATCAAATTTTGTTGTTGTAGGCTAATTATGACCTGAGTTATGCAGTTTTCAATTTTTGCGTTGTATGAGAGGTAGGCGTGTCCGTAGGCTGATTCCAAAAATATTCAACAGTGCAGATCTTTGGGTTCATGTGATCATGTTTACCGAGTTTCATCCCATTATCTCAACTCCTTCTTCTTATACTGTGTTGACGGACAACACACAGACGGTCAGACGAACGGACTTCTATGCGTTACAAACGTTTGCATAAAGTTAATAAACCCTCACCTTTCAGGTTTAGGATATAACAAAGATGTCTTCTAAAAATGGGTGTCAGCCGCACACGGACACCCCCATCTACCATGCTACCCAAAAATTGATAACTCAATAAATAAGCTTATGTTTAATCAACAGAGATAAAATTTGGCACGCATGTTTTTTATAACAAACCAAAGAAAATTATGAAAAATGGATGTCATTTGCTCATGGACACGCCCACTTGCCATGCCATGCCATGTATTAAATAAGATTATGTTTAATGTGCAGAGATAAAATTGGGAACATTTGTATGGTGACCGTGGCATACAGGTTAAGTGTGTGGCTTAGCATGCTCGGAGCCCGGGTTCGATCTCCAGCCGCGGCGAAAAGTTTGTTCAATAAAAAATTTTTCTGATCGGTCACCACCTCTCTGCAGATAATGGCAAACCTCAGAGAGTAATTTATGCCATGTAAAGCTTCTTGAGAACATGAACTTAAGCCGTTCGGAGTCGGCATAAAACATGTGGGTCCAGTTCTCGGTCAATTGTGTGCAAAACATTTAATTACACACACAACACAATTGACCATAAGAAGCTCGGTCAAAGTCCTTTCAAGGGCTGAAATGGACAATTTGTTTTTTTTGTGTTTTTTTTTGTATTTTATAATAAAACGAAGATGGTTTTGAAAAATGAATGTCATCCAATCACCGACACGCTCACCTCTCATACAACCCAAAAATTTAAAACTCAATAAATGAGTTAAAGTTCAACCTACAGAGATAAAATTTGGTATGTATGTATTTTGTACCAAAACTAAAATGCATTAAATCTACAAACACGCCCACCTCCCAAACAACATTTAATAGCGAAAATACTAAAACGGCGTTAACATGTGCGCTACAGGAATAAAACTTGAAATTTTTATAAATTTTTGTAAATTTTTCATCAAAATTGAAATGCTTATAAAATAAGAGCATTATCCACTCACGGACTCTCGGCCATTTTGAATACTATTATAGTATTTTGAAAAAGTAGGTTTAGGGTATTTCACAGTCGGGCTAAACCGACTTTATACTTTCTTTACTTGTTTGATCCTTTTTTTTATTAAAGCTGATACTTTTCAAAATACTAGAAATTTCTTTAGTCAAAGCTGTAGTAAAATTTAATAAATTGGGACAAAAATTGGAGTTTTAGTACCTGAGGTTTAAAGTGTAATACAAAATAACTAAAGGTAATAGAAGTTAAATTTTGTATTTTATTTACATTTTATCCATGCTTTGTAACAGATTAGCGCAAGGTTTGAACGTGCGACTCTTATGCGATGGCTGCCGCAGTCTACGGTTCGATTCTTGGTTGTGGCAAAAAATAAAAATGTTGCAGAATGCAATTTATTATTTTTAAATTTGTTAATAAATTTTATTACTAACGAATTATTTTTGTTTTTTTTTACCAGAATGTAATAAGTTTAAAATAAGTCTGCCTTATTTGTGCTTTTGTCTGGAATGCTTATTTCCGTATAGCTAGGCGCATTTGAAAAAGTTTATTTTGAGTAAAAAATATGACAAGTTTTTCAAAAATCTTCAATATTATGAAGTTTAAAATGGAGCAATATAATGATGTCATTTGAAAATTGGAATTGCTTAAACATATTTTAAGCGAGTGATTAATCGTTGCAACGATTTTGTTAGTGTTGTTGTCAGTATTGAATTCACGATGCAACTCGATATAGTCGAGAGCTTGTGTCGGAAATGCAATAAACACACATTCACACAACACACATTCAATGAACTGACAGTTTGTTGTTAGTGTGTTTGATGCGAAAACAGCGTAAAATCGCGCGTAAATGAAATTTGACAAAATAGCAGCTGATAATGTAGCAGAATGAGTGGCGATGAAATTTGCTTGCTTTGCAGTTAACTTTGGGAAAATTGTGTTGACTCTGGTGAAAACATGTGTGCGTAAGCGCAGATAACCGGAAGTGCTGTACAAATAGTGTCGCTTGCGCTGTTTTCACATCAATTTAAAAAATTGCCAATAAAAATTAATTACCGTACAATTTACATGCTATTTGCCTTATGTTTAAACTATTTATTTAAACTTTAATTTAAACCCATGCATATTAAGCAACTCAAATCTGATTGAAGCAGAAATAAATTAATCATAAAAAGCATAAAATATCATTACAACAAGTAGCAGCAGAAGATGACAAAATAAAAATATTGCAACCATTTATAACAATTACACACGCACTAACGCATAATCACAAACAATCTAGCGGAGGCAAACTCACAGATAGTCGCACACAATTGCAAACAAAAAATATATCTAATAATTTCACACATTCACACATGCGTTATAATAGTATTGGTGCCAGCAAAGCATGAAAATGGAAGCTCTTCAAAACGCTTGCACACATACTGGCAGACATATCGTCATATCGTCATACCGGCAAACAAGCCATGTACGTTGCAGCAGAGCCTACATTAGTCATCAATGCCGCTTCCACATGTGCCTCCTTTTTAAGTTTCCTTGTATGTTTGTTTATATGTATATTTAGCTATATATATATATATATATGTGCAGAAAAAGCAGCTCAAGTGCTCCTCAGCTTCTAAGTATGTGTTCAACAATTTTGCACGAGTATTTGTGTTTCCCTGTTTCTATTGCTGTGTTTGTGTTCAAGCAGTGTTGCTTTAGTTGCTGCTGGTGCTGCTTCTCAACAATATAAAAAACAAGCAGCGACAACAAGTGTACTGATAAATAGCTTGCTATCAAATACAAATGTTTTTTTTCATTGTATATATGTATATACTACATACATATACAAAATGATTCAATCAAAATTTCTCCATTTCTTTCATACATATCTCAAAATCATCTCGTCAAAAAAAATTAGGTTCTTATGCTTTAATATTTTTTATAACGTCCTCACCTTGTTAATGTGGCCTTACTTGCCTACGTCCTTTGAGCAATAACAGGAGCATCAGCAGGAAATGAAGCCTTAGCTCATTTTAAGCTGCCTCAAATTGTTTCACATCACAGGATATGATAACTTTTTTGCAGATAAAATTGAAAAATTATGCTTTGCTCCTTACTGTAAATTGTACTAGAGCCTTTATATTTCTTTACTGTAGCTTAAGTTGATTGAATTTTCCCTACGCTATAAGAAATATTTCAATGACACGAGGTTATTTTTGTAATTATGAAGATGAGAATGTTAAGTGCTTGATGCACAGACGTCTGTTTTGTGTATTAAGTACTTAACTGACATTTTGTATAATTAAGAACATTTATCATGTGGTCTTAGTGGTTGAAGTTTAAAAAATAAAAGCTGGTGCAAAGTGAATCAGTTTTTAAATTAAATGTGTTCTGCTGAAGGGACGATGATTAGAAGTTTAATAAAGTTTATGTTTTCGAAAACATTATAAAACGTTTTTTGTTTGAAATATTTTTTTGAAAGGACTTTGATTGAGCTATTTATAATACGTTCTTATGAAGAGGAAGGCTCCACGAAGGGACGGCCACCTTGATGTGGTGAAGAGGCTTAGTTTGCAAGGACACAATGGGCTACGATGACTGGAATGAAAGTTCCTGGTAGGGCCACCAAAGTCATACAGGCCATTGTGAAGCAATAAACGAAAGGTCGCTTTTTGGGTGGTTTGCAGCCAGAAGGTATAACCGGCTGTATTAGAACGGCGTCCTTACTTATACCTGGCCGCATTAACTGTGGCCTTACCAGGGCACGCAGGGCTGTGGCGTGGTGGACGACCTCTTCCCTAGCTAATTGTAGAACCAAAAATAAACCACACTCAAAACAACCAAATAAATACACCAAAACAACAACAACAAAAACATAGCAACAACCACTGCAACTAAAACGTATACCTCGACGTCAACAACAACGACAGTAACAACGTCAACTAAGACGAAACTAGTGATAGGCTAAGGGAGTGACGAGCAAAGGACAGGACCACCTACCCTGCTGAGACAGCTCAACACCTACGAGGTTGGGGCCCTAGACCTGGCGCTTCTAAGGATTCTGGATAGGCTGACCATAGGAAGTAACACAGATTAACCTAGTGTTTCTCAAGTCAAACCTGATGCTCCTGGCGCTGAAACCCTTTGGTGGTCACAAGTAGATCTAGATCCTGAAGCTTCTACAGGACAGCCAAAAACCATCTGGCAAAAATGGAAAAGAATGACCCGACTACTCTCAGTTTCGGGGACAAGGCTCTCATCAGGAAGCAGTCAAAGACCGGGGCAAACTTCGAGAGTCATTATGCTCCCAAGGCGTCGACGGTTGGAAGTGCCGCTTACCGCCTGCTTCAACGAATGAGGGTCTGAGCAAGGCAGGTCCTTCACACAATGTCACCAAAAGTGATAAATAGCAGTGAAAAATGGCGAAAAGAAAGAAGAAAAGTAGGAAGGGCAAAGTCGGTACGGCTGAACCATCCAAATTCAATGTCGCTAAAATCAACAAACAGGAGTGTGAAACGGATGACAGCAAGGACGGAAAAAAACTACTTGCGCAGGTCTTTCCTACTCCAATGTCGTCAAAACCGGAAAGCAGGAGTGTGGAAAAAATGGTTCTCCAGCAAACGCAAGGAGAAAGTAGGGTGAGGCAAGGTCAACCCAAGGTTACCTCAAACAGGCACCAACCGAGGAACGACCACGGTCTCTTGTGAAGCTCCGAGCGATTCTGGATCTACAGCCAAGCAACAGAGATCTGCAGACGAGGTGGTAGCGAGTTGCTCAAAGCGTTGGAAAACTGAGGGTAGCTTCGAGAACTCGCCGATATAGCTGTAAATAGCCATATTGACATATATGAGATGGACCCGGGTGGCTCGTTGAAGGGAGAGAAATGGCTACTTGTGGATAATAAAATACTCAAAGCCATGATGACTAGCGTCGTACACGATGATCCCGAGGATTACAAGTCCAGCTAGTAAAAGATTATAAAAGTCGTCGGATGCTTAACGAAAGTGTCACTGGAGTTCCGGACAAAAAAACACCAATCTTGGTGAAATTTGGAAAGCAGCTTCATTGATATTATCTCTAAGTCCGCGCTTTCGCTCTACCACAAGATATCTGTATGGATATCGCCTTCTGCCCTGTATGAGGATGCATCCATTCAGAAACCTTTGGCAATGCATAATAAAGACGCAAGATCGGAAGCTACTTATGTCGCGTAAAGTCACGACTGAAGAAAAGATTCTTATCTTTTCTTCTTTGTAGATGCAACGACCACAAACTGGCTTAAGGAGCTATCGGCAAGCTCAAATTCGACCACGGAACCGTTAAGGTGAAGAGGTTGGACTTGCAATAGCTGAGAGAAAGAGGAAGCTGCATGTGATACAAATCAACCTACATAACTGCAAAGCAGTGACCAACGACTTGATGCTGCGCATGCCAGAGGGCAACGTAGACTATGGTCCTCGATATAGTGGCAACCAGCATGGAAGCAGAGGCGACACACCTTACAGGCCACTATAAGGCAGTGCTGACATCAATAAAAGGGGTAAGTCTATTTTCGAATTTATGAAATGGACTGGCAATAGTACAACCTTTCAAAGTAGAATTAGGCAAGAGATAATCGACTTAATTTTAGTGAGCTATAGGGAACAGTTGATGGTTGGGAGGTGTCACAAAAAGAGTCATTTTCTGAACACTTTAATATTCTCTTCATTATTAATTTTTTTATTCGCGAAGGGAGATACTTCAAACGGCTCCATTCACACAAATAGGAGTGTGTGATTTTTACAGACTTAGCCTAAACCTCCGCATTGAATCTCCAACCCAGAATGAATCCCGTAAAACCGCCGTAAGGCATCACTTCGCGGAATAAGGGATAAAAACATTAGCTGAAAACTAAAGGACTAATTTCGTCTGTTGGGGGACTGTCAATTTAGGCCTGATCATGGACACAGAAACCTTCAAAAGGCTCCATGCACACAAGTAGGAGTACGCGATTTTTGCGGACTAATCCTTAACCTCCGCATTGAATCTCCGACCCAGAATGAATCGAAGCCTAAATTTTTCTCGACATCTTGGCGGCGACTCTGTGTAAGGGAGGAACCTTAACTTCGTGTATAGTTTCCTTTCTCACGCTGACTTATTTTGCAAACGCTCGACTCTTCAAAAACGCTCCACTATGCGGTGAGGCAAAGAGCTTACCACTGACTAGTTGATTTAATTTCTCAACATGAGGTTCACCAAGTTGTGGGTAGTCATCACTTCGCCGAAACTGATCGTAGCATCATATCTCGTGTAGTGTAACCTAGGGCACTCGAAGAGGACGTGTGCAGTGTCTTCTACTGTGTTACCAGAGCAATGAGGGCAATAGAGGTCACTTGCATGCTCGATTTTATGCTCTAAAGCAACTGTGGCCGCGCAGAATTTGGGTGAGGTAGAAGTTCACTGAAATGTGACTTCATGCAACTCAATGCACTGATTATTGCGACTCAAATCAAAGCGTTTCTTTTCATAAAATTAAGTTTATGTCAAAGCAACTATCAGAACTTGTAAGCTTTTGAAAAACTATCGAAATTAATTTTACAAGTCGACTTCCTTATAAAGAGCTTCAGCAAATACAAACAGTTCACTAACTTAAAAAAAAATTGTAATGTAAAGCATCATTAAAAGTTTGTATTTTTCTTAAACTTATTTTGAGCTATTTTTGCTCTTGCTTGAATACACTTTGCTCTGAAGTATTAACTTTAACCCTTGAAGGAACTCTAAATGGAACACATGAATTGCATACAGCATTAGATTTTTCTATTGTAGCTGATTTTTTTGGAAATTTTCTCTAAAACTTTGTGAGGATTTCTCTAAAGTTTTAAAATTAAATATAAAATAAGAGAAATAGTGCCCGAAAGCAAAAAAAGTTGTATGTCTTAACATTGTGATTATGTCAACTTAAGAGTACTTTTCAACTGTACTTATCATGCAGCTGATTTCACTTATTTCAGTCTCAGTCACCCAAGTCGCAAACATCTAACTACCATCTGCTCTTTGCTAAAAAAACCGCTTTTATCGTGCAGTGCTTTAGTTTATACTTGTTTCTGCCTCTAATGTTTCTCTAACTATAAAGCGCTCGTTCCACTCTTAGATACTGTCACACATACAAACTCCGTCACCCACACAAAATAGCAGTTGCATCCTCGCAAAATTTCACTGAAGTTTTGTTTATGCTTTTCTATACTGCATTTTTTTTTGTGCTTTTTGTATTTTTGACAACGTCGTTTGCTTTGCTTTTGCACTGCATTCGTGAGCTTGTTAAAAGCGCATTAAAAAAGCACTAAGTTTGAAGTGAGCGCAAGAAAAACGAAACTAGTGCATACTTTTAGGCGACTTGCATAAAAGCTGCAGGCAATTATGTTGTTAGCTTGCAAGTTCTATAAAATACTTTTTAGTTTTAGTTTTTTAAAATGCTTTTTTACTAAAATAATGAAATCTTACGAAAAAGTTTGTTAGTTTTTTTATTCAAATTGAATATTAAAATCAAAGTAAGCTAATAGCAAAGAATAACACAAATGCTTGAAAAACTGCATCGGAAGAGTTTTTTCTATTATGAAATATAAAGAAGTTGGACGTATTTTTCTCTTTTGCCAACGTCTTTAACTTTTCCTAAAAAATATCTACAAATTCGGATAAATTTCATGAACTTTGCTGCATCCTTTGGCTAATCGAAGTAATCGATTACGTGCCAAAACTTTTAATTAAATAATTATTTATTTCGTTGTTGTTGTGCTTGAACCATCTCATTGTTTTTGATGCTGTGGAATTTAAGCGTCATTTCACTCAACTATGGTTTAATTAAACTATTACCTATAAATGTTGAGAAATTTCATTACATTTTTTAATTTGCGTGTTTTACGTAATCATCTTAAATAACAAAACATGACAGCCTATTAACAATAAAAGTTATTTACAGTACCGTAGCCAGGTAGATGCTGACCGAAGCTAAGCATCGGTAAATATATGGCCAGCACCGGCACTGATCCAATGTGGGTATCGGAATCGAAGTTGGGAAAATAATTACTTCTTTCCTTCTCTTCGGTTCTTGCAGAGCGATATGCCTTCATCAACAATGACCATGTTCTGTTCGTGCTACATAACTTTCACTGGCTCCGATGTTATGACCAAATCAGGATTGTCTAAAGTTTTTATAATACGATGGAAGACACACAGAGTCTCGACCAATTGAATGGGTATTTTCATCATTAGATCAGGGCCTGCGTGGACAATGATCAGGGCCTGCAGAAACGTTGAGTGTTCTTTCTCATCCAATATAATGAATATATCTCTGGGCTAAGAATATGGATCATGCTCACCCTCACTGAGTGAAGATTTTATTTTTACCATCTCGCATGCCTTTCTCGATATGCACCTCAAGTACTTTTCGCTCACGCACTGTCTTACATCCGTAGCAATGTTTGCTACGATCTTTCTTTGAAATCATCTCACCTCTACCCATAAACGTGTGGCACACCTGCTCACAACACCGGAGTCAATGTGCTGAACGCGTGTCTCGATACTGTTACTGCCGTGTTCTGAATTCCGCGTCGGATTTGCGATAGAATCAGAAGTGTATTACGAGGTGGTTTGAGATGGTGTTCTAAATTCCGATCAGATATGCTAAGTTACAAATAAAATTAAATCCCAGCTGTCCAAATCAGCTGTTAAGGAATTTTTTGAAAATATTTTCAGATTTTGGTGAGAAACATGCCTCAAATGTTTATAAAGTTTTCCATTAATTTATTAATTTATTTCACAATATCGCTTAAAAAGAGCCATGAGCCCAACGAGGGTAGAGCCGTTTTTTAATTTATTTCTTGTTTAAATCTTGACAAACCCGTATTTAACACAAAAGCCAAAGATGTAAAGAGAAAATAAAATACAACAAAAATAACACACTCAATTGAATAATTATATTTAATATAGAATGGACACCGCCAACATTCGCCGCTACGCCGTTCACATGTCTCTAGTATCGTTTTTCATTTCACCAAAGATTTTCACCTACTTTGTGCACAAGCTAATAAAATCCTAAATTGATCCCAAATAGAGATAAATAATTTCCCTCCTTGTTCAAGGTCAGTAGCTGCTGCTCTGCTGATAAGTGTTTTCGTTTTATTTGTGTTATTTGGTTTTTAAGCAAATTGTGTAAAATGAAAATTTAATAGAATGAGTTTTGAGTCTTAAAATAATTCTTCAGTAAAATAACCTCTTTTAATTAAGGAAAATAATGTCGATTTATAAATATCATATTCAAAATGAATGTTTTCATGTTTATATATAATATTTTTATGTACATTAAAGTAGTAAATAATAGACAAAATAAAAAATTAATTCAATCGTAATAACCTAGGGTACGCGGTATAATTGTTGGTGCCACTTTATTTACATAAATAAAGTACTTTGAGCAATGAAACACTTTCTCAACACTCTTTAATTAACATCTTTGTTGACAGCCAAGCGGCAATCAAATCCATGCGTTCCGATACCGTCAGGTCCAGAAATGTCCTAGCAAGCAAGGACGCACTAGATGCATTGAACACTTCAAAGAGAGTGTGTATCTTTTGGGTTCCAAGCCACAGGGGCATTGAAGGAAATGAGATGGCAGACGAACTAGCAAAGGAAGGTGCCGGGCTGGGATCAGAGTTCACAGAACACGTAGCTATTTCACTACAGGAATTATACAAAAACCTCGAAACCGTAGCCAAACAAGCAGTGAGTCGCAGATGGAGAGATACGACAACATGCAAGATCTCAAAAACCATGTGCGATGCAGCATGCGGAAAACGAACGCCGTTTATCCTGGCTCGCACCCGAAGGGACAGCAGGACACTGGTGGGAATTCTCACAGGTCACTGCATGGTGGCGGCCCACGCTAAAAAGCTGGGTATAACTATGGATGACAACTGCAGGAAGTGCAAGGAACCAGGTGCCCAGGAAACCCTGGAGCACCTTCTTTGCACATGCCCCGCCTTTCTTAGATCGAGACTTAAATACTTAGGCTCACCGACTTTATCGTCGCTTAAGGATGCAGCCAAAATTCCTCTAGAATCCCTCTTAAGATTTGCGAATAAGGCGCAAATCTTTAAAGACTTCCACTAACTCCCTCAAGGATTTCATAAACCGGCACCACTAAGGACCATATGGTCTATGTGAGACTCTAATGAGAGGCAACCGGACTAACCTAACCTAATGAAACACTTTTTTACATTTACTTTTTAACACATTAATAAGTTTGTAATAAAAAATTTTACCAAATGCATTCTTCAATTTTTAGCAAAAGTTTATCAAAATAGCTATGTTTAAATTTTAGGGAGTCAATAATTGCACCACTGAGAAAAAAAACATATATTAAATTTAAACAAAAAAAAGTTTATAATAGAAATTTAACGCATTTGCGTCTCTACAAACAAAATTTAAAGCAAACGTGTTTAAATTGGAACTATAAAATATATATTCAAACATTCAGCTCCATGCCTCAATGCGTTGTTGAGATATTCATTGGGTATTTTTAAACCCATTAGACCATCGTGATAACTTTTCTTCGAATTTTTTAAAAATAATTGCAATGCTTATTCAACGACAAAACTGCTAATTGAAATCTGTATCAATTATTTTTGGTGACCATGGCATGCAGGTTAAGTGTGTGGCTTAGCATGCTCGGAGCCCGAGTTCGATCTCCAGTCGCAAATCAGTCCAAATCAGTTAATTACTTATTATATAAAAACTATATTAGTTACTATTATACTATATTATTATTATTATATATAAACTTATTATATAACTACTTATAAAAAACTAATTATTTATGTTGTGCTTTGATTTATTTTCTATATTTTCTGCTTTCCACTGCCGTTATTTAAACCATCGCAAAATTAATGGTTTTCGTAGTCTGCTAACTCTAGTCAAATGACAGAATTTCAAGGATACATTTAGTAGTCTAAGAAATTTTGATCTAGTGATTTTTTGAAAAAAATTATTTTCATGGGTATTTTTCTATCCATATGGGTTTTCCAATGGGAAATGTGTTAATTGCATATGTTTTGAGTCTTTGTAGCCTCAAGCCTTTTTTATTAGGCCGGATCAAGTTTAGTTTTCAAAAACTCATAGGCGCGGAAAATGTTCTACGGAAAATTCTGACCATCTTTTCCCAAAAAACACTAAGCCTAAAATCGAGCCTCCGGTTTTTCGAAAGAAATTTTGAATTTGTGTTGCTATAAAATGTGAAGAAATTGAAAAAAAGAACAAAAAAATTACTGTACTCATGTACAGATTTTAGTGGTTTCGAACAAAAATTTAAAATAATTTTATTTATAAATTTCACTTGTTTGTTTCATTATGTGTCAACAAAAAAATAAAAAATTTTCAGATTGCATTATAACATTAAAAAATATTTGGAAAATTTATTTAAAATAGAATAACAACATTTGAAAGCTAGATTTGTTATTATCGTTTCATCATTTAATTTTGAATTTCGTGAAATCTATCGCTGATTTTGTGGCAATACTTTTAAAAGTAGTGCTTTCTACAAATATTTAGCGATAGCTAATTATCAAAACAACACAACAAAAAATAGCTTAAAATAATACAACTAATATAAAATAATTCTATAAAGTATTTAATTTTATATACTAATATAAAATTGTATTTGTCTTTCATTTCATTTTAAGACTGGAATTCTTTCTGAAGAGTATAATAATCCAAGTATTGAATCATGTGTTTGAAGATCCCTTCAATTATTTATTAATAGTTTTCATAAGAAGGGTTTTTACTAAAAGTATTTTTACTCAAATCTCTAAATTTTTAATAGCCTTATTCATTTTATTTTCATTCCTTTAGGGGGTTTAACCCCCAAAAGCCCCTGCGTTCAACCCTGTGAACATTCTTTTCAATTTCTATATTATTTAGTACTAAATTTATTTTTGCTAACACTGGTCTTTTTTCTATATTTGTTTCATTACTTATTTTCTTTTGTTTTTGTCACTATAAAAAATTGGCACTCCAATTTTTGAAAGTCTTGATTTAAGGAGGGACATGATATTGGCCGTTTTTTTAAATCAACTTTTTTTATAATTTTGTATTTTAGTGAATACTCTTAAGATTCTATGGAAAAATTCCTACGGGTTCAAAAAATACAGCCGGATGAGTGAGAGCGCATTTTTATTTTTCGCCTTTTTTTCTTTGTTCACAAACTTTGAACGCGTTTATCTCGAAACCATGTTTCTCGTACTGGCTGCGGCACTAGCGGGTTAATTTTTTGACAAAATTTTTTTTTGTTTATTTTTAAACTTGATTCGCTATCGATAGAATATATATATTAGAGTGTATCGAAAATCTGACCCTCAATTCCGGTACTAAAATTAAATAGTACATGAAAAATCCTGTCGATTGATATACTTTTTTTTATTTCAACTAATTTTGGCGACCCTCGAAATTCATTTTTGTGTATTTTTTATCAACTTTTGTACTGGAAACCCATTAATGGTTGATTTAAAAAGAAAATCATGCTAATCAATTAATTCCTTTCATATAAAAACACAGTACTGCAAATTTTTATCCCTGTTCACAAATGCTGTGACGATATAGAACAGTTTTTTTCAACGTGAATCTACTTGTTATTTAATATTTGATATGTTTTTATTTTTTGTATGATAGTATTTTTTTAACGTTTAGAAAGTTATAGCATATTAAGCTCGTCACAGAGACGTCAGTGGCTGCTGCTTCTGCAGAACGAAGAAAAGGAATAATGTCTTCTATGTTGGAAAGCCGTTCAAAAAGGCCGAAATTCGAAACAAAAAGCGATTTGTAGTCCTTTACAGGATCTACAAAAAAATTGTTGTTCTTATTTGGTTAACTGTAATAGTTTAAAAAAAATACTAAAAAAAAAATACACCTATCGAAAGTATTTTTCATGTACTTTTTAATTTTGGTACCGGAATTGGGGGTTAGATTTTTCCCATACAAGTCGATACACTCTAATATATATTCTATAAAATTTTTTAAAATTTTAAAAAAAGCTCCTATCATACGATAACCAATTTTGCTTAGATTTAAAAAAATAATTTTTTCCAGATCGGACAATTTTTGCGACTCCCAGCGCTGCAACCACGAGGCCCCGCTTTTTTTCTTTGCCGCCAGTTTGGAGCTCTATAAAACCATGTTGAAGTGAAAAATATATTTTTTTTAATTTTTTTTCTTGTAATTTGTTCAATTTTCTACAATAACAAAAAAACTTTGGAAAAAGGTTTGTTTTTGACTGAGTTATGAATTTTTTAAAAAATGTCTGTTTTCTCTGCCGCGAATGTTATGTCCCTCCTTAAAGCCACTAATATTTACGAACTTCTTTGCAAAGTGTTCAGCGCATATATACAATTTTTCATTTTATATCAACTTGGAAGAAAAGCTTTCTTTTGGCATAAGAAATCTAGAAATTACATTTTTTTTTTAATTTCACACCCGACGCAATTATAAACCTTCATCACACTTAAGTTAATAAAATATCTTTCAAATTATTTAAATAAATAAAACTGACGCGCTACCAATGCATATAAAAAAGTTAACGAAGTGGTCAAAAAGCTAGCAATTGACAAAAGACACAAAACAATACCGCAAAAGTAACTGCCCAATCAGCCATTTAGAAATAGTGCTTGGGTTAAGCTTACATGCAATACAAAAAGCAAGCCTTATCCAAGCACGCTTGAAAAACACTTGCCCAGGTAATAAATTTACAAGTTCCTTTGTATAACTATTGCGTAAAACACAAAAAGCAAGTGATGTACAATAATACTTGCAAAGGCTTGCATTAAGTAATTGTTTTGCAATCATACTTAGACAACGCTGACAACGATAATAGTTTTACAACTGTTCAAAGTTGAGCTGCTCTCATAAATACATACAGAAATGTATTTTATTTTCATTTTGTTCGCTCAGCAGCCATAAGGCTTACGGCAAGCTGTTAGAGTGTCCTACTCATATGTGGTGGTTCGCGCGTTCGATCCCTGGGGTAGCAAACACAAAAATTTTTGAAGGCATGCAATTCTTCAAATTCAATTCTTCAATTCTTGCAATGGTGACCGTGGCATGCAGGTTAAGTGTGTGGCTTAGCATGCTCGGAGCCCGGGTTCGATCCCCAGCCGCGGCGAAAAATTTTTTTCAATAAAAAATTTTTCTGATCGGTCACCACCTCTCTGCAGACAATGGCAAACCTCAGAGAGTAAATAATACCATGTAAAGCTTCTTGAGAACATGAACTTTAGCCGTTCGGAGCCGGCATAAAACATGTAGGTCCAGTTCTCGGTCAATTGTGTGCAAACATTTAATAACACACACAACGCAACTGATCATAAGAAGCTCGGTCAAAGTCCTTTCAAGAGCTGAAATGGCCAATTTGTTTTGTTTGTTTTTTTTTATGCAATTCTTCATATAAATATATGCTTCAATTTTAACAAACGAAAATAAAAAATAAACAAAAAAAAAATGTATCGGTTGGGAATTGAACCTTGGATGTCCAAATCACAACAAATCAAATAACCAGTGGCTTTCCAACTGAGCCACGGAATAAAAATTTTTCGCGAGTGCTAATTGATTTGTTGAATGTAGCACACTTGGAAAAAGCTTATTAAAACACTTATATCCAATTGTAAAAACAACACTTGGATTAAGCTTGAAGTAAGGAATATTATTCCAAGGGTTCACTTTCGTTTATCCTACAATTATATGTAAGCGTTCTACAATAGTAAATGAAAGCGTTATCCAAGCTTGAGCCTTACGTTTGTAAGCTTGTTTAAAGCTTATTCCAAGCTTGTTTGGCTGATTGGGTGGTAATCAGAAAAGGACTATAACAATAACAAAACAAGTGAAAAAAAAACCAAGGGAAATTTTTCACACATAAGCGAAGACAATTTATTTGGGTTATAGAACTGGATAATTATGTGGAGTGCAAATATCTGCCACATAGCTCTAATGTCGCTTCATCGTCGGTAGTGTCACCTTCTATTTGTAATTATTCAATGACTCAATTATGCACCTTTCGACTATGGTATGAAAAAAGCAAAATTGATTCCTATAGTTTTTCCATAACTCATCATAATTTATGACCTTTTCAAACGTTTTAGAATGCTTTCAACCAAATTTTGTAATATTTTGGTTGACACAGCTCTTCCAGGTTCAATGAGACTGTTTGAAAACCAACAGTCTTTTACTTTTTACCCAAAATTTTCAATCTAAATGAGGTCGGAACTTTATCCTCACACGTCATCAATTTAAAAGTTTGTTATCTCAGCCATTCCCTTACAATTTTCGAAGTGAGAGTTCTTAGTTGCCAACTTGTTGAAATATGATTTTTCTAAAAGATAGGCACATCTCATCAAAAGTGGTAAGAAGGGTCTCTAAGATATTCAGCTAGTCCTCTGTATTCATAATTCCATCGTTGTTTTGCAAAAGTCAAACATTCCACCACGTAAAGCAATCCCACACCAGTAATCCTGTTTTAAGCCAGTGGAGGACGTCAACAATCGATGGGGAAGTTTACAAACTTAGATGCCACTATGTTAAGGGGGGACATAATATTGGCCGTTTTTTTAAATCGTATTTAAAATTTTTTTATAATTTTGTATTTAATATATATGATTAAGATTCTAAGAAAAAAATTTCATGGACAAATTCTTATGGGTTCAAAAGTTACAGCCGGATTAGTGAGAGCGCATTTTTATTTTTATTTGCATTTTTCTTTGTTCACGAACTTTGAACGCGTTTATCTCGAAACCATGTTTATCGTACTGGCGGCACTAGCGGGTTCATTTTTTGACGAAATTTTTTTATTTTGTATTTTTTAAACTTGATTCGTTATCGTATGACACGAGCTTTTTTAAAATTTTTTTCGATATCTTATGGATTTTAAAAGTCAATATTTTTTTCGAAAAAACACACTCTCAAATTTGGAACATCACCAAAAATCAAAAAAGCTCCTGTTATACGATAACCAAATTTCTTAAGATTTAAAAAAATCATTTTTGTTCCATATCGGAACATTTTTGGGACTCTCAGCGCTGCAACCACGAGGCCCCGTTTTTTTCTCTGCCTCCAGTTTGGAGCTCTATAAAACCATGTTGGAGTGAAAAATATATTTTTTTGAATTTTTTTTTCTTGTAATTTGTTCAATACTCTACTAAAAAAAGGTCTGTTTTCTCTGCCGCGAATGTTATGTACCACCTTAAACCGCTAATGAAAACTAAAGAAAATCAGCACAAGACCAAAGAAAGGAGTCTATGACTGCTTAGAATCTCAGTGAGCTCCTGCCAATGAGCATCTATTTGAACGCGGTCTCCGTTTTTGTGGCCCCTTGCGATGTCCGGATGCTTTTCCATGAATTTCTGTGGCTACATCTGTATTAAATTATATTTTAAATTATTAGGAATAAAATGACAAACAATTAATTAACTCTTATAACAAATTTGAGTGGAACAAAATGAAAGTGCGGGCTTAAATTCAAAGCCAAACAGGTGATCGGATTAAAACTCATAAAAATTCAGTTAAATCGGATTGTACAACAACTTTTTACCGATTGTTTTGATAAGTTCCGATTTGAAGTAAATATCGGAATGCATAACACTAATGAGCCGAAACAAATCCGATTCCGACTTACATATATCAGATGGTAGAACAGGGCTGGTAGTTATATGCGATATAAATATGTGTGATACAAATAAAACGTGTTGCGGCGATGCAGTTTTAGAATAAATCTTGTATTACGAATGACTGCTACGAAGCAAAAGTTGAATGAGGCATTTGAATGAGCACATATAATTAAGACTAAGAGAAAGATCTGACTCTTATAAAACTGCGAAAACATTCATAATTCTGGTTCTAAAATCACACATATGTACTTCCACCCCTTTAAGAGTAATACTTCGGATTTGTATATATGTACCCTTCCATGAGAAGAAACGCGTTCATATAAGACTTATAAAAATTTTATAAGCCTATAAATTGAAGTCTTTAAAGACTCAAAATATTTCTTTCTTGTAGGTCACAAAAGCATCCTAATTTTTGTTTGATATGAGTTATAAAAGTGGTGACCGTGGCATGCAGGTTAAGTATGTGGCTTAGCATGCTCAGAGCCCGGGTTCGATCCCCAGCCGCGGCGAAAGGTTTTTTTCAATAAACAATTTTTCTGATCGGTCACCACCTCTCTGCAGACAATGGCAAACCTCAAGAGTAAATAATGCCATGTAAAGTTTCTTGAGAACATGAACTTTAGCCGTTTGGAGTCGGCATAAAACATGTAGGTCCAGTTCTCGGTCAATTGTGTGCAAACATTTAATAAAACATACAACACAATTGATCATAAGAAGCTCGGTCAAAGTCTTTGTTTTGTTTTGTTTTTGTTTTTACCTTTACCTTTACCTTTACCTTTACCTTTACCTTTACCTTTACCTTTACCTTTACCTTTACCTTTACCTTTACCTTTACCTTTACCTTTACCTTTACCTTTACCTTTACCTTTACCTTTACCTTTACCTTTACCTTTACCTTTACCTTTACCTTTACCTTTACCTTTACCTTTACCTTTACCTTTACCTTTACCTTTACCTTTACCTTTACCTTTACCTTTACCTTTACCTTTACCTTTACCTTTACCTTTACCTTTACCTTTACCTTTACCTTTACCTTTACCTTTACCTTTACCTTTACCTTTACCTTTACCTTTACCTTTACCTTTACCTTTACCTTTACCTTTACCTTTACCTTTACCTTTACCTTTACCTTTACCTTTACCTTTACCTTTACCTTTACCTTTACCTTTACCTTTACCTTTACCTTTACCTTTACCTTTACCTTTACCTTTACCTTTACCTTTACCTTTACCTTTACCTTTACCTTTACCTTTACCTTTACCTTTACCTTTACCTTTACCTTTACCTTTACCTTTACCTTTACCTTTACCTTTACCTTTACCTTTACCTTTACCTTTACCTTTACCTTTACCTTTACCTTTACCTTTACCTTTACCTTTACCTTTACCTTTACCTTTACCTTTACCTTTACCTTTACCTTTACCTTTACCTTTACCTTTACCTTTACCTTTACCTTTACCTTTACCTTTACCTTTACCTTTACCTTTACCTTTACCTTTACCTTTACCTTTACCTTTACCTTTACCTTTACCTTTACCTTTACCTTTACCTTTACCTTTACCTTTACCTTTACCTTTACCTTTACCTTTACCTTTACCTTTACCTTTACCTTTACCTTTACCTTTACCTTTACCTTTACCTTTACCTTTACCTTTACCTTTACCTTTACCTTTACCTTTACCTTTACCTTTACCTTTACCTTTACCTTTACCTTTACCTTTACCTTTACCTTTACCTTTAATGTTTACTAAGTTTTGTGTACAAAGCCTATATTTTTACAAAAAAATATACAAGTTTCTTAAGCTTTTATACAAAGCTTCTAGGTTACTCCTAAACTTGTTTTGTTTGTAACCATATGACAAACGTTTGTTTTTATGTTTGCCCTAAAATGTTTTACTTCGAACGGGCATTTTTTTTTATAAAAATCTATGTGCTAAAACAATTTTGTTTATTATGAGAGTTTATTTTTTGCTCAACAAATTAGGACAGTTTAAAGTAAAGCATATCTGAAAGCGTACACGCAAAGAAATTTTTCGTTTATCGTAACTGAAAAATTCACCAACTATACTTCGTTTGCGAACTGTATTTGCTGCAAACGAGTATTCAGTTGTCATCAACTTAAAAATATTCTTGCTTGAAACGAAAAAACATCGAACTTAATGAAATTTTATCATTGTTTTGGAAGTTCAAGTTTAGCCGAGCGTGCTGGCGATCGAGTCTAGAAACTTGAGTGACCTGGGTTCAATTCCCAGCAGGAACACCAAATATTTTTTTTTTTTAATTAATGTTTTTTATTATTATTTTTATTATTCTTATTTTGACGGTTATTTTTGACGAAGCAGTTAATGAAACAATTAGAATTTCAATAATTAAATTAAAATTTTTGATACTTACACAGCCAAGAATCGAACCCACGTCTTCCGCGTGATAGTCTAGCATGCTTCCATTGAGCTATTGTGAGATATTGTCTAGAATGAATTTTTTATTTACTTAAGCTGTATTACATTCTTGTTTTTTTCGTTTATGGCAAATATTTAACATTTGTCATCAACGAAAGCGAGCTGTGTAGCAGTTGTGTGACTGCGCTTGTGATTCACAATTGTGTGTCTGTTTGTTCACACTCTTAAAATACTTCCTTTTCGTTGATGGCAAATATTAAACACTTTTCATCACTGAAATCAAGCAACTTTTTTTGTCAGTCGAGAATTATTCGCTTATAACAAATTAATGTTTTTTCCTGCAAACGAAGTTTTCAGTTGGAAAAAACAAATTTTTCGGTTGCTGCAATTTAAAAATCACTGCCGTTTATGACAAACAAAATTAATTTCTTGCAACTAAATAACGTGTTTCCCGCAACTAACCATAATTATGCCAACTGTTCAAACGTTTACAAACAATGATTTGAAGCATGACAAACGAAGTTCGTTTGCAGCAAACTGGCGATAAACGTTTTTTTTCTCTGCGTGTAATAGAAAATGTTTGAAATCATATATTACTTGTACCATATGGTTCTAAAAAAATATAATTGGGGTTAAAGTAAGCTCTAAATGATTTAATGATGTTGTAAATTTTACTTTTATCGGATAACATTTAGATTTTCGGTATATTTTATATGGAAAAACATGAAACATAAAACTTCATGTGAAAACTTTAATCTCGATTAAATGCATAAAATTTTATGTGCTCCATAAAATGGAGTACGCCAACATTTTAAGCCACGTCGATTAATGTGAAATAAACTTACAAATCTTCTCTTCTCGCAACCTCTTTAAACTCTTTGTTAAATTCGCAACAGCAACCACTTAAATATGATATCAAAGGGGTGTTTTTCCGATAGATGGTTTAAAACTTTAAAAACATCCACTAATCGTTGCGAACGCACACATGCACATGAGTTACGCATACCACAACACAAAATATTTTGTCAACATTAATAAAATGCAGCAGTTTGTCAAAAACTCTAGCTAAAAAGGGTCCAAAGTAGAACAACACCACTTTACGTAATGGCTTATGGTTGAGGGGGAGGAATCGACGAAGAGAGTATCTGACAAGGTAATGCCAGAACTTGTTGTTCTAGCTGCTGACTATGATGCCGCTGTGGAATGTTCGTATATCATATTTCTACTAATGTTGTTTTTGCTTTCTCTGCTGTTATGCTTGCCAGCTCCATAAAATTTTAACTTTTTTGTTTACCAAAAAATATGTATGCCACAAGCTATGTGGCTCAACACACAGCCAACAAAAGTGAATTAGCTCATGTATCAAGGACATGATGTACGTTGTTGTATGTAACAATTTGTTAGTATGTAGAAGGAAGTGAAATACTTGCAGCGAAATGCTTGCAGTGAGAGAAGCAGCACACCACAAAAAAAAAAAAAAAAAACAAAAATAACTAGCTAACAAGTAGTTGTAATATATATTCCTATACGTTTAAGCAAACCTCAATTCACACACGCATACACTAATACTTGCACTCATATATAAGCACAAAAACTCACTGCTGCACTCTGGAGTAGCATTAATTTTATAGCAGCAGGAAGTGAGGCAACAAAAAAGACAACAAACTTAAAGTGCGTCTTCTGTGTTTAAGATTTTTGTTATGTATGTGTGCATCGAAATCAGTGAAAATTCCGCTAACATTATTCTGGTAAATGATGCTAAAACTTTTTGTAAAGAATTTATTAAGTCAGCGGCATGCAAGCATCAACATAAATATCAACGAACATTGTAGTTAATGTAATACAGTGGAAACGTGGAGTTATGAAGCATCCAGCCAACTAACGGGCAGGTAAGAAATTTATTGCTTAAATTGAAATGTGCGCATAATCCATGCAAAATTATATACAATTATTTTCTATAACAAAGTAGCAACACACACTGTAAACAATTTTTTAACATAAAGTTGGAATTGTTTTTGGTTCTCCAAATTTTCTACTATAGGTTTTGATGAATTTTATAAAATAACAGTACCTTGAAATCTTGAAAAAAATGGTTTATATTATGCCCTCACGTTTAATATATAAAACAAAAAGAAATTGGCAATTTCCGAACTTGAAAGGACTCTGACCGAACTTCTTACGATCAATCGCGATGTGTGCGTTTTAATTTGATGTACACAAAGTGAAAACTTTACCTACATGTCTTATGCCGACTTCGAACGAATAATGTTCAGCTGATCAGAAAAATTACTTTTCTGTGTCACATGGTGATTCGAACCTGGGTCTGCTATGATTCGTTGGCTTGTACGCCACACACTAAGCACGCACGTCCACGGCCAAAATATATATTCTGAGTTTATTTTAAGCGTGACAACGGTTTTTCTTTCATGAACTAAATACTTGGCGTCTGCAAATCAAGGTTTATTTTTTTTCAAATCGCTTAGAATTTTTTAATTTTTATACCCTAAACCTGAACTGTCAGGGTATATTAACTTTGTGCAAACGTTTGTAACGCAGAGAACGCAGCGAGTCCGGTAAAGAAAAGTATATATATTCATGATCAGGGTCACCTCGTTAGTCGTGCTATTTATGTCCGTCCGTCCGTTCGTCCGTGCGTCCGTCCGTTCGTCCGTCCGTTCGTCCGTCTGTCCTTTCGTCTGTGTGTTGTCCGTATACACAGGATAAGAACAAGGTATTGATATAATTAAATTAAACTCGGTACACATGTTCACATGGATCCATGGATTTGCACTGTTGAATATTTTTGGAATCCACCCACGATAACGCCTAACTCCCATACAACGCAAAAATGGAAAACTGTATATATAAGTTTATAATTAACCTACAACAATAAAATTGGTTATGTATGTATTTTATATTAAAGCAAAGATGTTTTCGAAAAATGGATGTCTCCCATATAACCCAAAAATTTAAAACTCAATAAATGAGCTCATGTTTAACGTACAGAGATAAAATTTGGTATAGCCCGTTTCAAAAGAGATGAACATTTTCGCGCATGTTTGAGAATAAGAAAATAATTTTGAGAGCGTTCTTCATTCTGATTGGTCGACAATAAAAAAAAAATTGAATATTCTCTGAGCAGAAAAATAAATGAAAAAAAAATTAATGTATATTCCTGAATATTGTTGTTCATCGCAACTGCGCTGCGGAAGTACTGAATTTTATTTTTCAAAATCAACCAATCAAAATTGAAAAAAAAGGGGCCGTGAAAAAATAATTTGTTAGCCAAAATTTCACTTCACAATTTTTTCTTGAGAAAATAATTTATTTTTTATTTAATTTGTATTTGATTTCTCTTTCAAGATGCAGGTTGCTGCAGGCCGTCGGTGCAACACCGTACTTGTGCGATCATTTGTTCTGAATGTTTGCGGATTTAAATATATAGAAAAATAGGAAAAAAACACTCAAAAAGAGCATAAAGTTCAGCGAACAGTACAAAAAGAGCAAGATATTACGCTCTAAAAAATTTTCTAGCTTTAAAAATAATTTCTCACTGCGCATCGAAAAATGAAACTTAAAAATGTACTTCTCTTTTGAAACGGGCTATACGTATCTTTTTTATAACAATTCTAAGATGTTTTGGAGAAATGGGTGTCATACGCTAATGACCACGCCCACTTCCCATACAATGCAAACTTGACAACTCAATAAATAAGTTTATGTTTGACCTATAGAAATATACAGGGGCGCAACCAGGAATTTTTTTTGGGGGGATTGTATCAATATAACTTATATATAAAAAAAATTTTACGTAATTACAGCGGCTGAGTTGTAGCGGTTAGTGCGTTCAATTTTTGCACTAATGGATCTTTGTTCAAACTTTAGGCATGCCTAGCACCATATTTTTTTTTTAAATTAAAACGGTCACTGTCAGGACATTCTATCCCTACAGAAGGTGAACAGCAGTGGTAGCAGTCGTTTTAATATAAACTGGCTTCAACGTTGTTTAGGATCTGTTCGGTTAAAATATTTTGCAAGCACCAGTTGTAGGCCGTTTGATGGATTTTTTTCTTTTTGGGCAGTTGTACGAAGGTTATAAGGCTTGAGCTAAAATACTTTGATTTTTACTCGAGTCCCAATAAGGTCAGCAAAAATTCAATATTCTTCTACCCACACATTCAGAAAAAAATACCTACCTTTCTCCGATAAAAAATTTCTCTCTTTTCGATAATTCAATTAGAATAAATTTTCGCATTTTCAAATAAATATTTCTTCACTTGTGGGAAATGGAAATATTTCAATGTCTCTAATAATTACTATAATTAATAATCATTATAATGATAAGTATTTTTCTCGCACAAAAAATTCTCATTTATAGAGAAAAATTTAAGGAAAATGAAAAATTTTTACTAAATTTTGATAAAAAATTCATTGTGCGAAGTATTTTCTTCAATAAAATGAAATCTTTTTTCAAAAATAAAAAAGTCTTATTCTCTAAAAACGATATATTTTTATATAGCTATTTCCCTTTTTCATGGAAGCTTTTTATCATTTTTAGGGATTTTTTAGTACCACATTTAAAGAAAAGCATTCTCTGGAGCAAACTCTATAACATATTTGAGTGCAGTGAAAATTTTTCATCCATACATCACTTCGTTGTAAAAATACCCAATTCGCTGGCACTAGCTTTAAAATTCGTCCTTTAGTGAGCACTAATTATGCTCAATTCTAAATGTTTAGTAAAACAAAAGTAAAAGTAAAAAAAGCTAAATTTCTGACACCTTGGGATGAAAAACAAAGAGTCTGAATAAGGCGTAAAACAATATTATGTCACTGGATGGGCGACCAGAAGTAAAATTAAACCAACATATTTTTACCTAATAACCCATAATTCCTTAATATCGGATAATATTTAAAAATTTAGAGTAATTCTTTGAAACGGATTTTGGAAGAAACGATCGAAAATTAGAAATTGTTAATTTTTTCTCCACTTTCGGAAGTCAATCGGAATTATTTTTATAATGAATCACATGACTTCACTATAAACTTAATTCTGTAGAGTTTGTGTTATCGATGTTTGAAAAAATAACTTTAAAAAAGGACTTAAAATAACAATTTAACGTGAAATTTCTTGGATTTTTTCAGGCGAGTGATTCAACCGATTTTCCTCAAATTTAGGCTTTTTTACTATGTTTTACTTTTGAATTAATTTGTTTCCAAATATTTCAAGTTCCCTCCATGCTAGAAGTTGAAAAGATAACTCAAATCGAAGTATTGCCAACAATCTTTCAAGTGGTCAGAATCTTTTTAATAATTAACTTTTTTCTTCAGAATGCATGCCCAAGATAAGCAAAAAACTAAAGATTTTCACGGTACACTAAAAAACTTTTGGAAATTTTTTGTGTTTACAAACTTTATTGAGACCCCAAAAAATCCATATTTTGTCATTTTCGAAAAGAGGTTGTTTTAAATACGTGTACAATATGTATTTTTAATGATATTCACATGAATTTAAATTTATTGGAAAATTATTGAGCTCTTCTTTCCATTGGCATATGGTGCGGTTTAACCAAAACTAAGTGTCACAATTATATAAAATGTGAGAAATCGATATTCAAAAGCTTTCTTTAGCTCAATTATTATTTAATTGCAATAATTACTGTTTGATTTTGGCAAATTTTGGTGGGTATATATATATTAGTGGGTACATATGAGTTTTTAGGTACGTAAATCGATTTTTTAACCAGTTTTTAGTTAAATGTGCGCCAGATAGCGCTCCAGTACAAAATTCATGATTTTCGAATATATATATTTTTTAACACTTATAAAAAACGCATTTTTCATAGTTCTCAGTTTTGATTAAACAACACCATACGATACACCAAAAGAAAGAAGAGCTGAGTACTTTTCCAATAACCTTAAATGAGTATCAAGAAATATAAATTTTTTATAGGTGTTTAAAAACAATATTTTCTAGTTTTTAAGAGTACTTCTTACTTTTGAGTCGGTGTCCGGCTCACTTTTTTTTCTCCATACAAAACCGATCCGGCTTAATGTGCAGTCTGAAGGAATAAAATATGACCAATTTAGCAGATTATGCATCAACCAGAATCGATTTGAAATATACATTTGGGGTTTTCACGTTTTTAAACGTGTGAATGCTTTTCATGTGACTCACTTTGATTGAATACTATTTTGTTTGGTACTATAATAATTTTTGGGGGGGTTTAAACCCCGAAACCCCCCTTTGGTTGCGCTTATGGAAATATAGCTATGCATGTACTTTATATCAACACAGAGATATCTTCAAAAAATTGCTACGGTTTTTATAACAAAAAGAAGCTAGTTTTGAGAAATGGGTTTCCGCCCATGGACACGCCCACATCGCATAAGACACCAAAATGTAAAACTCAATAAATAATTTCATGTTTAACCTACAGAAATAAATATTGGTGTGCATGTATTTCTTATCAAAACAAACATTTTTTGAAAAATGAATGTCACCCGCCCACGGACACGCCCACCTACCATACAATGCAGAAATTTAAAACTCAATAAATAAGTTATGCTTGTCTTACAGAGATAAATTTGGTATGTTGGTTATAGTGTATCGACTTGTATGGGAAAAATCTTAGCCCCAATTCCGGTACCAAAATTAAATAGTACATGAAAAATCCTATCCATTGGTGTACTTTTTTTATATTTGAGCCAATTTTGGCGTCCCCCGAAATGCATTTTTATGCATTTTTTATCAACTTTTGTACTGGAGACCCATTAATGGTTGATTTAAAAAGAGAATCAAGCTTATCAATCAATTCCTTTCATAAAAAGACACAGAAATGCAAATTTTCATCCCTGTTGACAAATGCTCTAACGATATATAACAGTTCTTTTCAAAGTGAATCTACTTGTTATTTAATATTTGATATGTTTTTATTTCTTGTATGAAAGTTTTTTAAACTTTTGTTTTTTATTTTTTTTGATTGCTTAATGGAAAAGTAACGTATTTTATTCAACTATTACAGTTAACCAAATAATAACAACATTTTTTTTTAGATCCTGTAAAGGACTAAAAGTGTCTTTTTGTTTCGAATTTCGGCCTTTTTGAACGGCCCTCCAACATAAAAATCATTATTCCTTTTCTTCGTTCTGCAGAATCAGCAGCCACTGTCGTCTCTATGATGAAATTAATATGCTATAACTTGCTAAAAGTTAAAAATAATACTTTCATACAACAAATAAAAACATATCAAATATTAAATAACAATGAAATGATTCACGTTGAAATAAACTATTATATCTCGTCAGAGCATTTGTCAACAGGGATGAAAATTTGCAGTTCTGTGTTTTTATATGAAAGGAATTAATTGATAAGCTTGATTTTATTTTTAAATCAATCTTTAATGGGTCTCCAGTACATAAGTTAATAAAAAAATGCACAAAAATACATTTCGGGGGACGTCAAAATTAGTTCAAATAAAAAAAAAGTATACCAATCGTCAGGATTTTTCATCTACTATTGAATTTTGGTACCGGAATTGGGGGTCAGATTTTCGATACACTCTAATGTTGGTATTGTATGAATAAAATATGATGTGTTCAAAAATTGGGCGTAATCCGTTCACGAACACGTCTACCTCCGATACAACCCACAATAGCGAAAACTCTTTAAAGGTTTTAACTAGTGTCCGACCGAATATTCGGTTTCGGTTTCGGCCAGTTTCGGCCCTTTTAATCAGTTTCGGCTATTCGGCATCAATATGGCCGAAACCGAAACCGAAACCGAATATTTGATCGGACACTACTAATTCGGTTCTTACATATGTATATTTCAATGGTAGATGTGAGTTCGCTTTCATCAAAATTTTTAATGGTGTTAAGTAGAACAAAAACTTGAAATTCAGTCATTTGATTTACCGTGTGGGTTGGGTCCAGCACAAAACGATAAATGTAGATTTTTTTTTAGATTATAATATTAAGTTATTTATCTTTAAATACTAAAAAGTTCCTTAAAGTGATATTAAAATGATCTCTTTATTTATTATTTTAAAGTTAAACATTAATATTCAAACGGTCTTATTCATAAAAATATCTTGAAATAGATTAAAAGTGCTCAATAGTCAAAAAGCAATAGTCACATATTTTGACATGCAAACAGTCAAAAAAATGTTTAATCTATGTTCTTCTCTGAAAAAAAATTGTCACTTATAATTTTTATTTTCAATATTTTGAAATGTTTTGCCATGTTTCCATATTTTTTGAAACAGTTTGAAGTATTTTTGACAATATTTGTGCTCACATTAGAGTAAGAATTTTAAAAAGGCTTTATCAAGAGTTTATTGAAGGTTACTCATTTAAGAAGCCTTTATAAGAGATTTTTGTCGGTATTGGACGTTTAGAATACTGTTTTTGGGTTTTTTTTTTTTGTAAAGGCTTTATAAGAGGCTCGTAAATTGTTATGAATAAAGGCAAAAGAATATTTATCGTATATATACGTTATTATAATATGTTTCAATTGTTATATTTTTGAAAGCTTTTAACAAGAAAATTAAAAAATAATTTGTTTTTTAAAACAATTTTCAAGTAGACATTCAGTTTCGGTTTCGGTTTCGGTTTCGGCCGAATATTACAAAAATGGCCGAAATTCGGTTTCGGTTTCGGTTTCGGCCAAAATTTTGGTTTCGGTCGGACACTAGTTTTAACATGTGAGCTACTGGAATAAAACTAAGTATATATGAATTTTTCATCAAAAAAGAAATGCAAATAAAACACGGGCTTCATCCGCCCAAAGACACGCCGATTTAAAATAATATTATTGAATTTTGAAAAAGTAGGTCTAGGGTATTTCATAGTTGGGCTAGATCGACTTTGGACTTTCGTTACTTGTTCCATCTGGAAAAAATCACTTATAACTGCGGTGATCCAATAGTTTCAAAAACCGTGATCAGTGATTGAGTTTTTTAGTTTTGCTTTTTTTTATTTTTCATTTGGTCGTTAGCAGCGATACGTGATTTAACCAGTGATTTTTTGCATGTGGGAATTGTTGTGTCTGTCTCTCAAGTAAGCAATTTGCAACTTGTTGAGAATTTTATTTCGTTGTTTCGGTAAATAATTTTGTTTCTGTTAATCAAGTTCAAAATTAATATATTGTATGACTTACAACTAACTATTAAGTATCACTTCGAAAAACAAGATACATGCTTGGATTTGTAATTATATATTAAATACCGTGATCACATGCACTATTTTAAAGAACGGTGATTTTAAAATCACGTTCACTAAGAACGAAGTTTTTGAAAAATCACCGAATCGCTTATATCTCGCTAAAAGCCTAACGGAACTCCACTAAATGGAAAACAACAACTTTTTGGGCATTTATTTCAGTTTACATTAAAGAAAAACGTTGTTATTCAAACTTATTAAACACCGTGTATTCTAAAATAACGTAAAGTAAAAGTTTTCAGTAAAACAATATTATTATTTATCACTTTTCTTGCTGCTTTATTTCATTTTAATGACAATTCGACTAGAAAAGGATTCACAATTACTACCAGAAATTATCATCATTGGGATTCAAAATTCAGTTTGACGGAAATTTTAAAAAACAAAAAAAACAAATTGGCCATTTCAGCCCTTGAAAGGACTTTGACCGAGCTTTTTATGATCAATTGTGTTGTGTGTGTTATTAAATGTTTGCACACAATTGACCGAGAACTGGACCTACATGTTTAATACCGACTCCGAACGACTAAAGTTCATGTTCTCAAGAAGCTTTACATGGCATTGTTTACTCTCTGAGGTTTGCCATTGTCTGCAGAGAGGTGGTGACCGATCAGAAAAAAATTTTATTGAAAAAACTTTTCGCCGCGGCTGGGGATCGAACCCGGGCTCCGAGCATGCCAGGCCTCACACTTAACCTGCATGCCACGGTCATCACGGTGGTCATGACGGAAATTTAACTTAAATTAAATTCTGTGACAATATAATTTGTATACTAGAATACTATATTTGCGTTTGTAGAACACTATAAAATTTTAGTATAATTTAGTTTAATTTCAATTCTAATTTTGCCCAAATTTTTTGCAAACTATTGCCTTATATTTAATTTACTGACTATCTTGACTTCTCTATTTTGATATAAATCATTTCGTTTTAAAAACACTTAAACATTTTCAAAAACAGCGTCATCTACACTGCTCTTTGACATTCAAGTGTTGACCTTGCTAGCTATTAACGCTTCCTACCTATCTAGGTTTGTGTCTGCGCTTTAATGCTTCGCTGCTTATAGCTTCCGTTCTGTCCGCGTCATCCATTGTTAGTTGCCACGGTTATTCTCCTAGTTGCTGCCATTGCTGCGTCCTTGTACGTCCGTCCTTTGCATCGTCCTGCTACACACCAGTTTCTTTTTATGTGCGCTACTAAATCCCGAATTTCGCAAAGCACTTCCGTAAATTCCAAACATAAAACACTCTCAGCAGGCAAAACCAGCAACAGCGGGAGCAGCCATATTGGATTAATGGTAGATTCACCAGCAGGGCGATGGGTGTTGATGGGGCACCAAAACACAAGTTCCATGTGTATGTTTTGCCAACATAAGAGTTGAGTATAAATATTTATGAGGAATCATTACACGCGGAAAGATTGTTGTTGTTGTTGGCTTATTTTCCGTTTTTTTTTATTTGTTGTTTTTGTTGTTTGTATTATTTAAGCAATCAGGAAAATTTAAGGTTATACTGCGGCTGCAGTGAATATTAAAGGAAGCCTCATGGTGGAAAATGGCGCAAAAAGAAAAATGATAAGTGGTAATTATGATGGATCTCGATACACATAAGTTTTCCAAATTGCTTAGGAAGGTGAAAAATAAACCTGTTTAATAAAAATAATATCACTAAAACAGATATACTGAAAGATTTAGAAATAAATGGAAAAAACGAAATTCCTGGACTATTACTTTTTATGCATTATGAATAATAAAAAATTTTTTGTGTAAATAAGCTCTGTATTGCTCTTGTTTAAAAAAAGATTACCTTCACTAAGGAAAATAACTGTTTCACTTCCAAAAGTACTTTACTTTCAATACCTACTTTTGCTTGAATAGGAAAAATTGCTTCTAGAACAAAATAGTTTTAAAGTTTGTTAAAAGTTATCAAAACACTTTAAAGTGATTTCACAAATTCACTGACATCACCTGATACCAAAATTTTTATAATTGGATGATATAGTAATGACTTACAACAGCTCTTCTTTAATCATAGTTAATAATTTAAGTGCGTCAAAGAACAATTTTCGAGACGTCAATTTAAAATTTACAAAGGTCGGTTTCAAAGTTATGACATCAAATAAATATCCAATTCAAAATGATTAAATCAATGGCATAATAAAAAAACAAGTCGGTCTAGCCCGAAATACTGTAAACCTACCTTTTAAAATTACAAATAATAGTATTGAAAATGGGCGTGTCCGTGGGCGGATGAATTCCATTTTGTATATACATATCAATTTTGATGAAAAATTTACATATATCAAGTTGTATTCCTTTAGTTCACATGTAAATGCCTTTATAGTGTTTTCGCTATTGTGGGTCATATGGGAGGTGAACGTTTTCGTGGACGGATAACGCCCAATTTTTTAACACATCTTTGTTTTGATATAAAATGCCAAATTTTATCTCTATAGGACAAACATAAGCTTATAGCTATATGAAGTTTTCATTTATTGGGTTGTTTGCGACGTAGGCGTGTCCGTGGGCGCATGACGTTCAATTTTCAAATACGTTTTCTTTTTGTTAAAAAAACATACGTACCATATTTTATCCCTGTTGGCCAAAAATAAGCTTATATATGGATTTTTTTTAATTTTTGTGTGAATGGGACGTGGGCGTGTCCGTTGTAGGATGACACCATATTTCGAAAACAGATTTGTTATGATATAAAATACTAATTATATAATTATTTTATTATTTTATTACTTGATTATTTTATTATTTTATTATTTTATTATTTTATTATTTTATTATTTTATTTTTTTATTATTTTATTATTTTATTATTTTATTATTTTATTATTTTATTATTTTATTATTTTATTATTTTATTATTTTATTATTTTATTATTTTATTATTTTATTATTTTATTATTTTATTATTTTATTATTTTATTATTTTATTATTTTATTATTTTATTATTTTATTATTTTATTATTTTATTATTTTATTATTTTATTATTTTATTATTTTATTATTTTATTATTTTATTATTTTATTATTTTATTATTTTATTATTTTATTATTTTATTATTTTATTATTTTATTATTTTATTATTTTATTATTTTATTATTTTATTATTTTATTATTTTATTATTTTATTATTTTATTATTTTATTATTTTATTATTTTATTATTTTATTATTTTATTATTTTATTATTTTATTATTTTATTATTTTATTATTTTATTATTTTATTATTTTATTATTTTATTATTTTATTATTTTATTATTTTATTATTTTTTTATTTTATTATTTTATTATTTTATTATTTTATTATTTTATTATTTTATTATTTTATTATTTTATTATTTTATTATTTTATTATTTTATTATTTTATTATTTTATTATTTTATTATTTTATTATTTTATTATTTTATTATTTTATTATTTTATTATTTTATTATTTTATTATTTTATTATTTTATTATTTTATTATTTTATTATTTTATTATTTTATTATTTTATTATTTTATTATATTATTATTTTATTATTTTATTATTTTATTATTTTATTATTTTATTATTTTATTATTTTATTATTTTATTATTTTATTATTTTATTATTTTATTATTTTATTATTTTATTATTTTATTATTTTATTATTTTATTATTTTATTATTTTATTATTTTATTATTTTATTATTTTATTATTTTATTATTTTATTATTTTATTATTTTATTATTTTATTATTTTATTATTTTATTATTTTATTATTTTATTATTTTATTATTTTATTATTTTATTATTTTATTATTTTATTATTTTATTATTTTATTATTTTATTATTTTATTATTTTATTATTTTATTATTTTATTATTTTATTATTTTATTATTTTATTATTTTATTATTTTATTATTTTATTATTTTATTATTTTATTATTTTATTATTTCATTATTTTATTATTTTATTATTTTATTATTTTATTATTTTATTATTTTATTATTTTAATGGAAAGTCTTCTACCAATTCTAGTATCAATTGAGTTATGAATGGAGATAAAAATATAGATAGATCAAAGAAACCAAATAAATTCAACTATGAAAAAAAATCATTCCGTTATTCCCTTAAAAATTTAAAATCCTTTCTTGAATGTTTCAATAATATAACAGTCGTTGAACTTTCTTTTAAATGTGAATAAAATAGCTGATTTCAATCTTTAAGACAATGTGTGCAGAGCGATATAAGACAGAATGAGAAATATTTTACCCAAAAAAAACCAAATAACAAAAATGAAGGTACTTCAATAAAGTGTTTATCATGTCAGATAAAGGAGAACATAAGCTTTTGTTGTTGTTTTTATTACTCTTATCATTAGACCAACTACAAAACGACGACCAGCAGCAACAACACGAACACTAAAGGCGCTTGCCGCACTAGCTTTTGATGTTGTTGTAATTCTTTATTACTTTTTTTTCAAGTAGCTTCTTTTATTTTTGGGTTATTTTAGCTCTCGGTCATTTGGTTAAAACATGCCAACAACAAAAACAATAAAATAACAACATAACCTAAATTAAGCCCAGCTTCAAAAGAAAAACCACAGAGAAAAAAATGTACAAAAAAGGATAACCGTACAGGTGAGCTCAAAAGGCTTATTAGCCGTTATGGTAATGTACGAAAGGAAGCTTCAAGCATAGCCATAACCTGTGCGAATGTCGTTAATGTTGCCAAAGGCACCATTTTTGCTTGTGTTTTTATTACATGTCGCGGCATTGTAAAGGTCACAAGACTATTTTTGTTTTGTTTTTGTTGTACATAGTTTATGTTGCTATTTGCTTAGCATAACGCTCTTCGCAGCTGCTACTTTATAATGGGTTCGAAAAGTGGTTCAACAAAGCACAGACAAAGTTGAACCCGATGAAGATAAAGAAAAGGATAAAATTGCAAGCTTGGATTAAAAAGAAAGATGGTTGGCGTTAGAAGAGTGTAGGAGTGGAGTCAAGTTGTAGGTCGCTTTTGGCTGTTCTGTTTAGAGGAAGCTCGCTTAGTTTTCGTACAAGTTTTCGTAGAAATTATTTATTTCTAAAAAACACATTTCGTTATATATGGCTTAAAAATATACAGTAAAATTAAGAAGAGAATTCGACAGTTTTTGAAGCTTGCAATGGGTATTTGAAAGGACAGGTTTCTTTGAAGGGATAAAAAAAGTCGAAATTTTTTACTTGTACTGACATATTTCTTGGAGTATCAAACTTTGTATTTTGAAAATATGAACTTAGAAGAATACTAGCTAATCCGGGCAGCCATATAGCTGACACTATGCTGCTACAAAATAAAATGAATGTTTCAATTTTCAATTATATTGTTTCAATAACGATATTTTTCTAATGGCGTTTTCTTTTCTCGAAAGAACTCTGCATTATTATTTTTTTTCTTTGAGAGTTCTGCACTTTTTGTATTCTTTTCTCAAAAAAATTCTGTCCTATATCAGAATTTTTCGTCCGTTCGTTAATATGTTTGCCAACTCTTTGGTATGTGCTTGCTTTTATTAGATAATGCAGCTGTTATGTAAAATTCTTTATATGATTGCCATACAACAAAAACAAAAAACACAAAACAAAAACAAATTGGCCATTTCAGCCCTTGAAAGGACTTTGACCGAGCTTCTTATGATCAATTGTGTTGTGTGTGTTATTAAATGTTTGCACGCAATTGACCGCGAACTGGACCTACATGTTTTATGCCGACTTCGAACGGCTAAAGTTCATGTTCTCAAGAAGCTTTACATGGCATTATATACTCTCTGAGGTTTGCATTGTCTGCAGAGAGGTGGTGACCAGAGATCTGCAATGAGTACCAAAAAAATGAGTATACTTAAGTCATGAGCCATAACAATTGGTGCAAATGTGTACTTATTCCAACTCAACAAAATACTTTGACTCATTCCCACTAAAACCAGAAAATACTCATATTTCTCTAACATGCATGTGTGTCTGCAAATTATGACTTTATTGGATGTTAGTTAATAATCTGATGTGACTCACTTATTCATGAGAGAGGAATATAAGAACTATGAGTGAGTTGAGTATTATTTTGTGTTATGCCCTGCTGATGATTTTTGCTGTTTTGTTTACTTTTTGTGTGAAAAAATGAAAGAGCTGAGTATTAATTTTTGTTATGCTTCTGCAAAACAGTTATGGTTTGGTTTCGCACGTGTTGCTTGGCATTTACAATTAAATTTGGAAGAAAGCTGAACTAAAAATTACTCTAAGTACTTAAGTCATTCCTCTGAACTCGTGGTGTTCATTGGTGTTGTTAGTCATCACGGTATAGCACAATAAATCCGTTCACTCAATGAGAGACCTGAGCACTGCATCGGTTTATAACAACACAAAAATTATTCTTGTTCATTCATTCGCTATGTGTACCGCACACGAACGAGCATGAATGGATATGAGTGGAAGTTCTTCTTTGACTTAAATCCACTTATACTCCTTTTTGTGTTAGTCAACCAATGACTCAAAAACAAGAATAATTGCAGTTCTCTGGTGGTGACCGATCAGAAAAATTTTTTATTGAAAAAAACTTTTCGCCGCGGCTAGGGATCGAACCCGTGCTCCGAGCATGCTAAGCCACACACTTAACCTGCATGCCACGATCACCACGCCATATATAATGTGGCTTGAAATAACTCAAAAAAATTTTCTGATGTTTACTTTGAGTACTTTTACTACGGGGATAAAAAAATCACACATTTTGACTTATTCTGATTCCAAAAAAAAAATTTAATTTTCGTTTTTTTTGCATTTTTTACAACAATATTTTATTTTGTGGCAACTTTTCAACAAATATTTGAAGAGTCAATTTCCATTGTTGTTAAAAAAATGTCCAATTCGTTGTGCATAAAAGCCTAATAACGCAAGCCACATAGCTCTTCGGTAGAATATTGTTTCAGCAGCACGGATGATCTTATCTATAAATAGATTAAAACAAGTAAAGAAAGTCTAAAGTACCTTCTAAAAACGGATTGTTACATCACTACAATAATTGCTGTGAAATTTGTCACGCGTATATTTGCGATTTTAAAAAAAAAACGATTATTGCGATAACGATTGCGATTTTTTATAAAATAAAAAAATAAGCATAATGGCTAAATCGCAATACTGCGTTAAGCCGGCCGTGCGTTGACAGCTCGAGTAGAGATCAACGTGTTCTTATGGTGCAATTCTAAATTCGACTTCAAGCGTTGGTCTTTCTTTATATCGTAAAACAAGAAGAAGAGATAAAAAACGACCAAAGTACGATCTAACGAGATAAGTAGAAAAATGTTCACTCGGTCGTGCGTTTGACATTTCTTCATAGAGCAGAGTTGCATTTTCATTGAATGTGCTTTAAATGTGGGTGTTTTATAGTTTCACTGGCTATACGCCCATGGGCGGCCTTTTGCGCATACCTGTTTTAAATAATTTATTAAATACATCAAAAAAGAGTTTATTCTTCATGAAGAAAAAAAAAATAGTACAATTTGATGCCAAAAAGTACAATTTTTATTTCGATTTGGTACAACTTTGGAAAAGTCATTTCCCATCCCTGAGCTGGATATATCTTGAAAGAGAGACAAGCGTGAGAGATAAAACGCTTTTCTAGCGTTTTTTCTATGAACAAAAGAGAGGGAGGCATACTATATTATTAGAGAGAGAATTATTGCAGAAGA
The DNA here is from genome assembly GCA_958299015.1 of Tetanocera ferruginea. NCBI lineage: Eukaryota > Metazoa > Arthropoda > Insecta > Diptera > Sciomyzidae > Tetanocera > Tetanocera ferruginea. Next base: position 128,061,041 of record OY282640.1, read on the forward strand.
GAGGTTTCACGCATTTGAGCCCGAACAGAACCAAAGCGAATAACGGCTGGCGGATTCGCCGTTCAGCAGAATACATTAAAATGTATGCACTCAGCAAAAACGAATTCGCTGGGCGAATCCGCGACGGAAAAACGCCAGAATAGAATCTTTTCTATTTTTGCTATGGCGGCTGGCGGTCCTCTCTCTGAGTAACATAAATGTTGCAATACTTTTGCTAAGAATTGGCTGTGTTTAATATAATGTTCTTAGTTTTTAGTATATTCTGACGTTTTGTTTTTTGTGTCTGTGTTATATCTATGTGAATTCGCAATAATATACGAAATAATTGTCTTCATAATGGATTTTGATGAACACTTAATTGAATAAGTCAAAATTTTTTCATATATGTTAATCATGTTGTCCGTCTGTTGCACCCCTATCTGTCAATTGTACCACTAGCGTGACAAAAAGCAACTCTGTTCCGACAACCGCCAGCCGCTCTTGTTGTAGACGTGTTTCAGCTCAATTCGCCGAGAGAGCACCGCCAGCCGTCAGTCGCTTTGGTTCTGTTCGGGCTCTTTATAGCGTGAAATATTTTATTTTCGTGCTGTGAGATTTTACTACAATAATTGCTGTTAAAGTGTTGCTAGTAATAATTGTAGTGAAATCTCGCCATTTTTTCTTAAAAAGTAGGTCTAGTCGGAAGACCCTAACCTCCTATAAGATTTAAAGACTAAAAAAGTATAAGATTACACATGTGTAAACCTGCAGGTTTATCTAATTTGAGTTCTATGGGACGTGGGAGTGCTCGGTAGTGCCCATTTTTTGCACCCACCTTAGTTGAAATGATGAAGGCGGCCTTGAATACGAGAAAAAATGGTGTGTATCAATTTCTTTTTCTTGGGTTTTTTCCAAGATTTATCGGAGCATAAAGATCTGGTCGATGCTGGACTTTCCAGGTCTGAAGCCACACTGCTAAGGTCTAATCAGTTGGTTTCACACTATATGCTCGACCGGACCTTATATGCGATATTAAAAAGGCTAATCCTATGGTAGTTGGTGCACATGGTGGGATCGCTTTTCTTGTGAATTGGGCAGAGCACACTGAGGTACCAATCATCTGGAATGCTTTCTTTCGACCATATTCTGCTTAGAAGCTTGTGAATCCATTTAAACAGAGCTTCACCTCCGTTCTTAAACAGCTCAGCCGGTAGGCCATCGGCTCCTGCAGCTTTATTCTTTTAAGCCGAGCTACAGCTGTTAAGACATTGTAACGCTGTCATTCATATTTTGGGTTTCCGGAAGATCATCTCTTTCGATAGAATTGTAATCAGCGTCGCAGCAATTTAGAAGACAAGAGAAGTTTTCCCTACACAACATCAGTGCTTTCTTGTATATTTGTCACTTTTTGCCCATTTTCGACCTTGTAGAGGTTGTAGATAGATTGTAGGAGCGGCCCTGTTTCTCAAACCATCGGCCAGCCGCGCTATATTTTAAAAAATTTTTGAGCTTTTTTCTTGTCACCATGCATCTCTATTTTATGTGAATGTCAAAAGTTTTTATTTCGTTTCAAACATTTAAATTATTCTCTAAGTTACTTAAAGAGTATTTATTTCAGTGGTTTAATTAAGGGTTAATTTGATTAGAGGTGAACTCAGGTGAATTCAGAGTGTAAGCTCGGGTTAGTGTAAAAGCACTCATCACGATAATGAGTTCATCTTTTAAAAGACATCCACAATTTTCTAAACACTTTTATTAATATCTCTTTAAGCATTTTCACACTTATTTCAGCTAGAAACATTACTTTTTCCATGCAATCTCTAAGATCATAAAAATTAAAGTTCGAGAAAACAGAAAAAACCACACAAGTCATTATCACTTTACAGCCCTTTTGGCACTCACTGGATTTGAACATTTCACAACTAGTCAAACTTAATCGTGGGTGGAAAAAAAGTATCTTGACCACTAAATAAAGTAGCAAGTAAAATAAAAACAATCCAAGCTGCAAAGTTTACACAAGTAGCACTGCAATAAAAATGCTACAAAAACTTTGTAAATTCTGGAAAAATAGTTCTTATTGTTCACACTGAAAACGTACTGAGAAAATAAATATATATATATATTGAGAAAAACGACAGAAAAACTAACTCAAGGTAAGCTAAGCGTATAACATTCTTCATTTATTTAATAAAACTTTACGTTGCTTACGTCAAATCCAAAATGTCTGAATATTTAAGTTGTAAAAATTTAAATAATTTGATAACTGAATAGTTTATTAAATAATTTTAATTTAATTTATCTAGCAAAGTACGTAACTAATAAGTTTAACTTATTAGCCATTTGTTTGTAAAGAAAATTAGATTTAATTGCATATTTTAATTTCATTTGTTTCAAAAGAAGAAACTTTTGTAGAGTATCGAGTAAGATATTTACCTTGGAAGGACATGCTTCGTCGAATCGACGACGCATGGTTACATTAAATCGTTTTTCTTCCTTGTTTTATTTTGTTTTCTTCTGATTTTTCCTATAGCACCAGTCAAAGTTTAGCTTGAACGTATGCGCAGACGTAAAATCAAAAAAATAGTTGAGAAGTATGATTTTTAAGAATTATCGTCGTCGAAACGACGAAGCATGGCTTTTGAGTAACTTTTTCAGTTTCAATATGAATCTTGGTATTTTGGGTTTTTTTTTAGATTTTATATTAATATTCCATTTTTATTGCTGGAACGCAAAATCTGCAACCAAAGACATATATATATATATTAAGAAATTGGAAAAAATTTTATCGATCTACAACGAATCCAATGATGAACTTGATTGTTTCAGCGCTTGCTTTGGTACAGTGGAGGCTAAAAAAACCTAACTGCCTATTGCCTATAGTATGACCTCATCCATTTAAAAACTTCATTTGAATAAAATTTAGAACTTTGTTTTTAAGATAAAAATTAATTATATACTCAATGTATGCTTAAAGAAGTTAATATTTAATTTAGTTTTATGTACCTTTTTTTAAAAAAAAGCCAAATGAACTTAAACAGAAAAGATTTATTTTTTTATTAAAAACTATTATACATAAAACCGTTTGGTATTTTCTCTTATTCTAAATAATCCGAATAATCAAAAACTAGTGATTTCTAAAGATTTTTCCGTATAGGACATCGGTAGGGGCCTTTTAGAAAATAGTGTCGTCGATTCGACGTAGCATGACCTTTATGTATAAAAAACTAATCATGTCTGTCTAAGGTTAAAAAACATGATACTAATATGTTTATTAATAAAAATATTAATCCTTTTTGAATTAAAAAACACTTTAAAGAGCTGATAATGATTTAAATTTTAGTTATCTTGCATGCCTATGTTTTCATTATGTTACCATAAATTTATCTAAGCCCACAAAAAATGTACAAACACATACATATTTCAAAATACAGAAAATCATTCTGAACAGACGCGTACATATTCAAACGCTCATATCCATTTATTTACAATGATTTTCATTATAATAAAGTTGAATATAACAAATATTTGTGGTTTTCAGAGAGCATTACAACATTGCCAAAAATGACCTGATGTGCGTTGAACCTAACCTCCAACAAAAAGTGCTTTAGTTATAAACCTTAGCTAGGTGTCGACTATCATTTTGCGGATATGGAATTATGATATACCTAAAGGTTGATGTGAATTTTATAATGTGGTGTGTTGTGGATGCGAATCTTCTGAATGATTTTAATTCGAATTCATGTTCTAATTTTCAAAAATTAGTTTCTTTGATGCAGACGTTTTAGATATATTGGAAAAATAAATATTTAGAAGATTCCCAGAAGTTTGAGGAGTGAATGTTGAAGACTTCTGAGTTAGCATTGCATTTGTATTCGTAAAGTTATAATACCCGACAGATATTTTAACTTTTGAAATTTTAAAATTGAGTCTCAAACAAAAGACTTGACTGTGACTGGAAAGGAATCTATGACTGAGATTGATCAAATCTGATTTTTAACAGTAAAAACACATGTCTTTTAATTGAAAGCATTAACAATTTTTAATCAAACCTGGATTAATATTTAATCAAAATTATACGAATTTGATACAAAAAGCATAACATTTACTGAAATGTGTGAAAGTGATATACTTGCTCGTCATAACATATAAAAAGGTGGGAAATTTCAAAAATATTTTTATGACCGAAAATTTCAGGTGATGGACTAATAATTGCAAAAAAAAATGTCATGAATCTATTATGATAGAAATTTAGAGAGGATTGCCGAAAACTCAACCCCTTGAATTGGTATCGAGGCGTTTTATTCGATTTCAAAACATTGACAAAGTCAGATAGTCACTAGAGTGACTAGATGATAAAATTGTTCAAGAAGACGAAACTTGCATTTATTTCCAGTCTTATTGACACTTTTAGTGAAAGCTTTTATTGTACAAAATAGACTTTCCCACATTTTTCAATGTCGAGTTCAACCTGCGGGCTTAAATTTTCTGGAAGCTATATCACAAGATATGATATGAATTGGTAAGACATATCAAAGAAATCATGTGATATAGGCTCATAGAAACGACGAACCTTTAATTCCGGGATCTTGGAATTCATGTCCACAGAATTTCAGTTTCTTTGATCTGGCCGTCTCAGACAAACACTAGTCTTACCATGGTATTGGGGCTTACCATGTTGGACTTTTCACTTCCCCTATAACCTTTAGAAAGACCAGTATGATAACAATACAAAACAAAAATAAAACAAAAATACCTGTAGTGCTGGGTGAAAGCACAAAAGAAGAACTGCTTGGCTACAGTCAGGAAACAATCAAGGGTAGCACAGAGAATACAAGCCGTAGTACTTCTAGGCCTCCCATTCAATCAACAACATTGAATCTGAGCGCTTCAGGATTCTCAAACTGATACTGGAGTACCTTCGAAGCGTAAACGTTCTCAAGAAGAGGTCGATAACGCTTCCAAGAGGGCAAAGGAAAGCAGTAACTCTACAGCACCTGAGAAACCCACTATCAGCTAGTATGCCCACAGAGAGGTGGTTAGGGACCACTTGCAGGTAGCAATAGTCGATGCCAATTCTAACAGTCAGAAACAAGTATATGAGGAGTGTGGTAGCATAGAAGCCAAGTTGTCGGATATGGTTTTTGAACACCTTCTTGGCAACAGGGGTGAAAGTCATCCCTGCTTTAATTCTGAGAAATATCAAAAAGGTTTTGGCTCATCAAACGCCAAGACCAGTTATCTAAGGAATTCTTAAGCGAATGTGTTTCTTAGAAACATGGGAAGGCTTAAGTTTTTAGCTTTTCCCTGCAAAGGATGTTCCAAGAAGGCTTAGCGCTCTTATTTGGTTACAATTTTGAAACTGCATAATTGAAACATGCATGGTTTTGCATGACTGATCGGTCATCAAGTGTTAGGACCCTTGGATACTCTGTATATCGAGAATTTTGCGCCACCTTCAGATAACTAGAAACGAACATAAAGACTGACGCTCAAGATAGTCCAAGTAAATCTGCAGCACTCGAAATTTGCCACAGACAATATGGCCATTCTCATGATGGAGTATGGCATTGACATAGGTATTATCCATTAACCCTGGGTTAGAGACTCTCAAGGACAGGGGTCAAAAATATCCACTATAACATATTTTACAAAAAAAAAAAAACAAATGCGGGTAAGCCGAAAACTTGTACAGTAGCTAAAAAACAAATTAACTTATTTCGACAATCTGGAAAGGGTTGTAGCCGGAGCCTTTATATTCTCAGCCTACTTGGGCCATGATAGAGACGCTTCAACAGAGGATGCGAGGCGGTTGTGGACACGGTGACACATTAAAAAACAACATTCTCATGGGGTACACGCCATATAGAAGTTCCGAAATCAACACAAGAAGTGAGTTTTTATTTGGGTTCATTATTAATCGAATCCAAGCGTATGCAAACTGGAAAATACAAAAATCAGCGCTTGATCAGCGTCACCACGTGAGTCGAGCTATCCATGTCCGTCCGTCCGTCCGTCTGTCCGTCTGTGTGTTGTCCGTATACACAGGATAAGAAGAAGAAGTTGAGATAATTGGATGAAACTTGGTACACATGGTCACATAGACCCAAGGATCTGCACTATTGAATATTTTTGGAATCCGCCCACTGACACGCCTACCTCCCATAGAACGCAAAAATTGAAAACTGCATAACTCAGCTCATAGTTAACCTACACCTATAAAATTTGGTGTGTATGTGTTTTGTATCAACACAAAGATGTCTTCGCCCACGAACACACCCACCTCCCATACAACCCAAAAATTGAAAACACAATAAATAAGCCTCTGTTTAACCAACAGAGATAAAATTTGGCACATATGTTTTTTATTACAAAAAAAAGATTATGTTTGCCATAGAGAGATCAAATTTTGTATGTATGTATTTTATACCAAAACTAAGGTGTGTTCAAAAATTGTGAGTAATCCGTCATTGAACACGCCCAACTCCCATAGCGAAAGCATAATAAAGGCATTAACTGTGAGCTACAGGAATAAAACTTGGTATGTATAAATTTTTCATTAAAATTTAAATGCATATTAAATATGGGCTTCATCCACCCATTTTCAACACTATTATCGTATATTGAAAAAGTAGGTTTAGGGTATTTCATAGTACTAGTATCGCCTGTGGTCGAAATTCGACCAATTTTTTGTTCTGCATATAATGATATATGCAGAAAAATACAACAAAGCTCTGTTATTCTTTACAACAGCAATCTACAACCTGTGTTGGCTACAACAGCGATGTTTAACAGAGCTATGTCTGCATATATTTTTATGTTTTTTCTGACAAAAACCCATTGGGAAAAAGGTGTTTTTAGGTTCCTTCAATTAGCCTATCGTAATGACATCAAATTCGAATAAAAATATTCTGCACTTCTAATCAAAAATACCTTTCCATCGATATAAGTATTATGTAAATATATTGACATTATCGCAGTGAAAAGTGTACCCAAAACTTTTTGTTTGCGTATTAATATATAGAAGATATGCAGACAAAGCGATATGGTTAAAATAAGTTCGAGGCAATAACTTTTAATTGATTGGAGATATAAAGTTATTTCCTTCAAAGAAATTTTAAATTTTATTAATTTTTTAAAAATTAGCAAAAACAACGTCTTAACAAAAATGTAATTTTGACAAAGAGATCATATGGGGTAGCCTTGATTTTTTTGTTTTTTTGTTTTATATAATTAAGTGGCAAAACAAAATAAATTCACCTAAAATGCGCTAAAGGTTTTGAAAGAAAATCAAAAATAAAACTTTGAGCTTTTATTTTTTACAACAGAAATTAGTTTTACCCTATATTTTACGAAAAGATCAAAGCGGACGACAAAGTTTGCCGAGATTGTTGAAATAAGTTCGAGGCTATTACTTTTAATTGATGGAGACATAAATCTATTGCTTTAAAGAAATTATTTTAAAATTTAATTATTTTTTAAGAAAAAGAAAAGATTTAATAAAAATTTAATATTTTCAAAACAATTATAAGGGGAGCCTTGATTTTTTTATCTCACGGACAGTTTGTTAATTTAGTGTCAATACAAAATAAATGCAAAAAAAAATGCAGATTTCAGTTCATTTAAGTTAAACTATAATTGTGTATGGGCGCAGCAGTCGAACAAAATTCATACGAATTCATGCTAGCAGTGCTGACATTGCCTAATGGGCAGTAAAACTTATCACATTTATGCAAAAAAAAAAACACAGTTCATGTGTCAAATTTCGATCTTCGAAATTCTGAACTTCGCGAGAAAGAAAAAATGGTAAAAATTAGGCGCGCTTTTTCAGCAGTTTTTTTTTTACTCTGATGTGGCAGAATTTCATTCTGTTCAAGAAGAGTAAAAATGAGAAAAAGCATTCTCAACAACAATACGACACAGCCAGCGTTGCCGTTTTCACTTCGATCGAAGTTTTTTACTTCACTTTTATGTCAAACACTTCCACACTTCCTCTTTTGTGAAAACACTTCGATTTTGAGTGATTAAAACTTTTTTAGTAATTAAGTATATTTGATTTTTGTACTTCATTTCACATCAAAAAATCAATAACATGACAACTGTTGGTGTAAAGGAATTCATAACTTGTACCTTCTCTCACAGAGCTTTGCATTGGATGAGAGAAGTTTAATGATAGTGACAACACTCTGTTCGATTAAATACTTCTTGCAAAAGCGCGCGTTGTGAAGGTCGTATTGCAGAACGAATGACTGATTCAAATGTGATATATTTACAATTCTTGTCTTATGCACTGAGTGCTGTTAATTCACCTAATTTAGAATTTCAAACAGAATCGCCTACACTCAGAAAAAAGCTTATCGGAATATGATAAAAAAGGCATCATATTTAGAGAAAAATGGTATAGACTTTGCTCCAAAGAATGCTATTCTCTAATTTCGATACTAAAAATTCTCTAAAAATGATAAAAAGCTCTCATGAAAAAGAAAAATATATCGTTTTTTAAGAAAAACTTTTTATTTTTGAGAAAAGATTTGTTTTTATTGAAGAAAATACTTCTCATAGCGAATTTTTTATCAAAATATAAGAAAAGTTTTTCATTTTCAATAAATTTGTCTCATTAAATGAGAAATTTTTTGTGTGAGAAAAATACTTATCATTATTAGAGGCATTGAAATATTTCCATTTCCTAGAAGTAAAGAAATATTTCTTTGAAAATGTGAAAATTTATTCTAATTGAAGAAAATTTTATTTGAAAAAGAGAAAATTGCAATTATCGAAAATAGAGAAATTTTTTACCGGAGCAAGGTATGTGTTTTTTTCTCAGTGTAGTTTTCATGAGTTGTTAAAATCATTAAAATTGTATTTCAGAAGTATTGTAATTAATTTTATTGACATCTCTGCCGTAGAATTTGATAGTTTTGGAAAATGATCTCAATACTTTTAGAATTAAGCCCTTGTCTGATATATATATAGGGCCTAGAGCTCAGATAAAATTTGATTCCTATGATATATCTGTAACAGATAAGAACGAAATTTTAAAAAGTTGTGTACAGTTCTATTACATTCGTACACTAATATGAAAAGAGTCAATTTCAAATATCCAGTTTTGAGAACATTACAAATTTTGGATACAAGATCTTTAGCTAATAGTTTGGTTCCCCTCATAAAACTTTTTCCTAATCTCATCGAAGAAAAAGATATCGACTGTCTAGAAAAGGAATGGCGTCTTTTAATATTAAATGCTTTTTTAGCTGAAAAAGGATTTGAAGAGCTTTGGTTCTACGTTTTAAATTAAAAAGTGCCTTAGAAGACCTGATGTACCAAAAAATAAAAACTTTCGTAAGAGCGTTGCTGAGCTTACCGCACGGTGGTGCAACAACAGAAAGAGTATTTTCACAATTAAAACTAATTCAAAATACAACTACAAATAAGTTAAAATTAAGCACCGTAAATTCGATAATGCTAATAAATAACTTTCTAAATGATAATTTTTAAATTGGAATCCCTAAACGAATACTTTATCGAATGTTTGTTATAACAGTGATATTTACTTCAGAACCGAAGAAATAGCTGCATAGAAAATAGAAATAGAAATTAGAAATAGATCATTTTTTAACATTGTTAATTTATACATATAAGTGATTGAAATGTATTTCAGTATTTTCTCATTAAACGCGTATTTATATTAAACTTTATTGATTGATTTTTATGAAAATATTTTTATTGATTTTTTCGTTATTAATTTTGAAATGTACCTAAATATCCTTAATTAACATTCATGTTAAAACAAAATTAATTTATTTTAACACTTCGAAATCTCTGAAAATACTTCCATCTTGTAGCCTATTTTACTTCGTTTTAAAATTCTCGAACGGCAACACTGGACACAGCTCTGTTAATCTCTGTCCATCTCACTGTTACGCTCGCAATTACTTTTCTTTCTGTTGGCTACAACAGCGATGTTTAACAGAGCTATGTCGGCATTTATTTTGATGTTTTTTCTGAAAAAACCCATTGGGAAAAAGGTGTTTTTAGGTTTTCTTCGATTTACCTTCGAAGGTTTTCTTCGATTTATCTTCGTAATGATATCCAATTCGAATAAAAATAATATTCTGCACTTCTATTCAAAAATACCTTTCCATCGATATTGTAAATATGTATTATGTAAATATATATTGATATTAGCACAGTTAAAAGTGTACCCAAAACTTTTTGTTTGCGTATTAATATATAAGAATGATGCATTTTTGTCCAAATCCTCCTAGGAATTCATTAAAATTCCAATACAATCGCATTGAAACCGATAGATCAACAATTTTTCTCCATAAAATCATCTATTTCCATCCATATGCTTCATTGAAAGTCATTGAAAGCTTCATTGAAAGCTTCATAAAAGTTCCAATGACTTATCCGTAACCTCCTCTGATAATTTCATTGCATCCGATTGGTCATAGAGTCATAATTTTTGTTCAAACGCTCGAAAGAATCCATAACTGTTCCAATGAAACACCTGTGACCTGAGATATTCCAAGAAAGAAAGAGTTGCATCCCCCCTTCATTTGTTATGTTGCTCGAATTTTTATACTCGCACTCATACGCACACATTACGTGAGGATTTCTACCAAATCACTCTACTCTCAAACGAATATAGAAATAATGAAAAAATTTGGTATTTGTTATCAATGTTATCAATAAAACAATTGAATCCAAGTTGAAAATGCTTAAAAGTTTTTGTAGGTGTCACCATTTGCAACATAGAACAAACTTAAGCAGGGGAACTCCTCTCGTTGCGTCAGCGCTACGATAAATAAATCGTTCACTACGATTTCATAGGTTTAATTCATTAAAAAAATATCATTAAAAAAGTCATTCTCACATTTTTAACACACAGGAATGTGCACAGGTAACACTAAATATATAATAAGTTTGAAAAAATTAAAAAAAAAAAATATTTTCAAAAATTCTGGTTTTTGCAAAAACTGTTTGACTAATAATTAAAATAATGAGCACATAGCCTGAAAGCTTGTGAGCGCCTTTAATACGTGCATGGAAATTTTTTTAAATGATTTAATTTTTTACTGCATTTTGTGAAGTAAAACTTCGTGTTGCGTTAAAGCAACGCCGGGAAGAAATAGGTTAAAGAAGTTTCCGATCACTGAGAAAACAAATTTTCGAAAGCAACTGAAACCTGGTAGTTTTTAAAATTTTTATTTTTAATTTAAATTTTTATATTTTTAAAACACTTTAAAATCGATTAGAAAAATGAATGGTGACCGTGGTGACCGTGGCGTGCAGGTTAAGTGTGTGGCTTAGCACGCTCGGAGCCCGAGTTCGATCCCCAGTCACGGCGAAAAGTTTTATCAATAAAAAAATTTTCAGATCGGTCACCACCTCTTTGCAGACAATGGCAAACCTCAGAGAGTAAATAATGCCATGTGAGAACATGAACTTTAGCTGTTCGGAGTCGGCATAAAACGTGTAGGTCCAGTTCTCGGTTAATTGTGTACAAACATTTAATAACACACAACACAATTGATGATAAGAAGCGCCGTCAAAGTCCTTTTAAGGGCTGAAACGGCCAATATGTTTTTTTTTTTTTTGTTAGCTTTAAACGAAGATTTTAAGGCTTGAGCTACAATATTTTCAATTTTTCTCGGAGAAAATGCAATTTTTTCTCGACACAATAACTAAGCACTTCACTTCGTTGTAAAAAAAATTAAATTAAATTAAAATTAAATTAATTAGTAAATTAGAAAAATGAATACTTTAAACACATTTTTCATCAAACAAAAATGAAAACGCATATTTTCAAGCTCAGAAGTAAAATTAAACATGTTAAAAGCAACAACGAAAATTTTAGAATGAAAAGTAAAATGAATATTTTCAAAAACGTTTACGCCACAGAAAAATGAAAACGCACATTTTCAAATTCAAAAGGAATATTTAAATTTTTTTCAAAAACGAAAGGGTGATGCTTCAACTTTAAGAAAAAACAAACAACAAATTTATGTTTGTCAATTATAAATTTTATATAAATCAATTTTTCAATAATAGATTCATACCCACTCATAGCCCACTCAATCAAATTCATTTGATGTGATCCTGCGCTCAAATGATCACTTCCAAAAAGAATTATAAATGTTAAAATATTCATTACCAAAAATTAAATGAACGTTTTAAAAGCTCATTGTAAAATTTTTGGAGTTTACTCCTTTAGAATCGATTTGCATATAAAGAAATTATATTAGGGGGTAAAGTCAAATTTTCAACTATTTTTCGTTACGTTTGAATTTTCAACTATTTTTTGCGTTATGGTTGAATTTTCAACTTTTTTTCGTTACGTTTGAATTTTCAACTATTTTTGCGTTATGCTTGGCCAATCGAATGCAATGGAATTATCAAGGTTACAGGCGATCATTGGCACTTTAATGGGTTCCATGGAGAATTTGGACAAAAGTGGATGATTCTATGGCCATTCGGATGCAATGGGATTATCAAGGTCACAGGCGGGTCATTAGCACTTTAATGGATTCCATGGATTCCATGGAGGTGACAGGGGAGTCATTGGAACTTTTATTGGTTGAAGCAACATTTGGACCAAAATGGATGATTCTATGGCCAATCGGATGCAATGGGATTATCTGAGGTCAGAGATGGGTCATTGGAACTTTTATGAGTTCCATGGAACATTTCTACCAAAATGGATGATTCTATAGCCAATCGGATGCAATGGGATTATCTGAGGTCATAGGCGGGTCATTGGAACTTTTGTAGGTTCCAAGGAACATTTGGACCAAAATGGATGATTCTATGGCCAATCGGATGCAATGGGATTATCTGAGGTCATAGGCGGGTCATTGGAACTTTTATGGGTTCCATGGACCATTTGGACCAAAATGGGTGATTCTATGGCCAATCGGATGCAATGGGATTATCTGAGGTCATAGGCGGGTCATTGGAACTTTTATGGGTTCCATGGAACATTTGGACAAAAATGGGTGATTCTATGGCCAATCGGTTGCAATAGGATTATCTGAGGTCATAGGCGGGTCATTGGAACTTTTATGGGTTCCATGGAACATTTGGACCAAAATGGGTGATTCTATGGCCAATCGGATGCAGTGGGATTATCTGAGGTCATATGCGGGTCATTGGAACTTTTATGGGTTCCATGGAACATTTGGACCAAAATGGGTGATTCTATGGCCAATCGGATGCAATGGGATTATCTGAGGTCATAGGCGGGTCATTGGAACTTTTATGGGTTCCATGGACCATTTGGACCAAAATGGGTGATTCTATGGCCAATCGGATGCAATGGGATTATCTGAGGTCATAGGCGGGTCATTGGAACTTTTGTAGGTTCCAAGGAACATTTGGACCAAAATGGATGATTCTATGGCCAATCGGATGCAATGGGATTATCTGAGGTCACAGGCGGGTCGTTTGAACTTTTATGGGTTCCATGGAACATTTGGACCAAAATGGGTGATTCTATGGCCAATCGGATGCAATGGGATTATCTGAGGTCATAGGCGGGTCATTGGAACTTTTATGGGTTCCATGGAACATTTGGACCAAAATGGGTGATTCTATGGCCAATCGGATGCAATGGGATTATCTGAGGTCATAGGCGGGTCATTGGAACTTTTATGGGTTCCATGGAACATTTGGACCAAAATGGGTGATTCTATGGCCAATCGGATGCAATGGGATTATCTGAGGTCATAGGCGGGTCATTGGAACTTTTATGGGTTCCATGGAACATTTGGACCAAAATGGGTGATTCTATGGCCAATCGGATGCAATGGGATTATCTGAGGTCATAGGCGGGTCATTGGAACTTTTATGGGTTCCATGGAACATTTGGACAAAAATGGGTGATTCTATGGCCAATCGGTTGCAATAGGATTATCTGAGGTCATAGGCGGGTCATTGGAACTTTTATGGGTTCCATGGAACATTTGGACCAAAATGGGTGATTCTATGGCCAATAGGATGCAGTGGGATTATCTGAGGTCATAGGCGGGTCATTGGAACTTTTATGGGTTCCATGGAACATTTGGACCAAAATGGGTGATTCTATGGCCAATCGGATGCAATGGGATTATCTGAGGTCATAGGCGGGTCATTGGAACTTTTATGGGTTCCATGGACCATTTGGACCAAAATGGGTGATTCTATGGCCAATCGGATGCAATGGGATTATCTGAGGTCATAGGCGGGTCATTGGAACTTTTGTAGGTTCCAAGGAACATTTGGACCAAAATGGATGATTCTATGGCCAATCGGATGCAATGGGATTATCTGAGGTCACAGGCGGGTCGTTTGAACTTTTATGGGTTCCATGGAACATTTGGACCAAAATGGGTGATTCTATGGCCAATCGGATGCAATGGGATTATCTGAGGTCATAGGCGGGTCATTGGAACTTTTATGGGTTCCATGGAACATTTGGACCAAAATGGGTGATTCTATGGCCAATCGGATGCAATGGGATTATCTGAGGTCATAGGCGGGTCATTGGAACTTTTATGGGTTCCATGGAACATTTGGACCAAAATGGGTGATTCTATGGCCAATCGGATGCAATGGGATTATCTGAGGTCATAGGCGGGTCATTGGAACTTTTATGGGTTCCATGGAACATTTGGACCAAAATGGGTGATTCTATGGCCAATCGGATGCAATGGGATTATCTGAGGTCATAGGCGGGTCATTGAAACTTTTATGGGTTCCATGGAACATTTGGACCAAAATGGGTGATTCTATGGCCAATCGGATGCAATGGGATTATCTGAGGTCATAGGCGGGTCATTGGAACTTTTATGGGTTCCATGGAACATTTGGACCAAAATGGGTGATTCTACAGCCAATCGGATGCAATGGGATTATCTGAGGTCATAGGCGGGTCATTGGAACTTTTATGGGTTCCATGGAACATTTGGACCAAAATGGGTGATTCTATGGCCAATCGGATGCAATGGGATTATCTGAGGTCATAGGCGGGTCATTGGAACTTTTATGGGTTCCATGGAACATTTGGACCAAAATGGGTGATTCTACGGCCAATCGGATGCAATGGGATTATCTGAGGTCATAGGCGGGTCATTGGAACTTTTATGGGTTCCATGGAACATTTGGACCAAAATGGGTGATTCTATGGCCAATCGGATGCAATGGGATTATCTGAGGTCATAGGCGGGTCATTGGAACTTTTATGGGTTCCATGGAACATTTGGACCAAAATGGGCGATTCTATGGCCAATCGGATGCAATGGGATTATCTGAGGTCATAGGCGGGTCATTGGAAATTTTATGGGTTCCATGGAACATTTGGACCAAAAAAGATGATTCTATGGCCAATCGGATGCAATGGGATTATCTGAGGTCACAGGCGGGTCATTTGAACTTTTATGGGTTCCATGGAACATTTGGACCAAAATGGGTGATTCTATGGCCAAACGGATGCAATGGGATTATCTGAGGTCATAGACGGGTCATTGGAACTTTTTTGGGTTCCATGGTACATTTGGACCAAAATTGATGATTCTATGGCCAATCGGATGCAATGGGATTATCTGAGGTCATAGGCGGGTCATTGGAACTTTTATGGGTTCCATGGAACATTTGGACCAAAAAAGATGATTCTATGGCCAATCGGATGCAATGGGATTATCTGAGGTCAAAGGCGGGTCATTGGAACTTTTATGGGTTCCATGGAACATTTGGACCAAAATGGGTGATTCTATGGCCAATCGGATGCAATGGGATTATCTGAGGTCATAGGCGGGTCATTGGAACTTTTATGGGTTCCATGGAACATTTGGACCAAAAAAGATGATTCTTTGGCCAATCGGATGCAATGGGATTATCTGAGGTCACAGGTTGGTCATTGGTACTTTTATGGGTTCCATGAGACGTTTCGAACAATTTTTATGATTCTATAGCCAATCGGATGCAATGGGATTTTCTGAGGTCATTGTCACTTTTATGAATTCTACGAAGCATTTAGACATATGGGCATTTCCATAGTCGCGAACGCGACATTCGTACGCCTTTGAGGAGCAAAATAATAAAGAAAACTCGAAACAAAATTTCTTTTTTTTCAAGTTTTAGATAGCATTTTATTAGCACTATATTTAGAAAAAAAAGTTAGATTCTCCAGATTTTATGTTTTCAAAATATTAGCAATAAACATGGCATCGCGAACGCGACAAAAAATGGAACTCGTTTTCGACTGCATCTAGAAAAATGCAACTATCTGCGAAACGTAACATAATATTTTAAAGCGGTAAATTGTAAATTAAATAAGATTAATGTGGCTTTCAAGAAATATTTGTCATTTTGACGTATTTCCATTAGTTGTTTTTTTATTGAGCTTAAGCCTGATCGCGAACGCGACATCTAGCACGCGACATTTTTTCTCATCACGTTTTTAATAAGAATTAGTTAAAGTAATTTCAGCTAAATATTGCATTACCTACCAAAAACATCGTAAATATTATTTGTGAGTTTTATATTAGTTATATTAATAAAAAAAAAAAAAAATATGTGAGGCTTGTGAGAAAAATGATGATATATTGTTTTAACCCCACCCGTACTACGTATGTTGTTATTTACTTTATGACGAGGTTTTTTACGCCCATTAGGAGGCGTGGCAGATATATAAAAGTGCATACATTATCCTGCAGTATCACAATCTAAGTTGACTTAACCATGTATGTCCCTGTTTTTGTATGTCCCCCTGTCTGTTGACATGATTACAGCCGTTATTATTATGTTATCGTAATAAAATTCGATATTTAAGCTTGTATTGTAAAAATAAAGATCATGTTCGAAAATAAGCCATATAGGATGAAAACCACGTATACCTTCCATACAAATTGACGTTCTCAAAATGGAAAATTTCTTAAAAATCTATTAAAAATCAATCCAATGACTTTAGAATAAGCTCATGAGATTTAAATAGAACTATCAACACTTAGTAAAAAATTCAGCAAAATCGAATGAAACCTTTCCATACTTCCCATACAAAGTATATTTAAAAAACGGCGCATGATCGCGAACGCGACACATTTTGATGATCAATATTAAATGTTTAGTATGATTTTAACCTACAGTAACTTTTTTTTTATAGTAAGGCGACCAAATTTGATTTAAGTTACAATTTTCAGACACTTACTAATAACGATCACGAAGTTCTGATAACAAATGATGATTTAGGTACAAGAACGCGACATTCGAATAGTAGTTAAAGCAATATAAAAAATTTACCGTAAATCGTGCTTTGTTTGGTATCTTTTTATTTTTTATTTTTTATTTGTAGTTTATATATGAATTTTATAAGAAGAGTGCAAGCATAACGTTTATAAATAAATGAAAAATACTAAAGAGAAAAAGTCATTAAAAGCAGCTAAAAGCAAGAAAAACATATTTCTCAGATATCAGGCCAATTTTCTCAGAATAAAAACTGAAATTAGTTGTAAATGCAGTAAATTATAAAAATTCAAGCATTTTTTTTAAATAATAACAAAAAAATTATTTGTTTATTTAACAATTTTTTTTTCGGTCCCGGTAGACCTTTCTGTGGAAATGCCCATATATGGATGATTCTGTGGTCAAGCGAATGTAACTGGACTATCTGAGGTCTAGGCTGGGTCATTGAAACTTTGGGTCATGGATTTCATTTTAAAATAACATTTTTGAGAGAAAACCTTAATTTATATTTAGTGTTTTGGAAGAACACTGGGGACGTCTAGATTTTGTTCAATCATCACGATTTGTAAAAAATTTTACTTCAATTTTTTACGTTTCGAGTTTTAGTTATTTAAATTTTACTGCCTCAGTTGTTGGTAACGACATTACATTTTGGTAATGAAATTAATAATGTTTACTGTTAATGCATGATGTTTATATACAATTGTAAGTGGTATTTAACCACTTTGCCTATTGTACATGATTATATAAAATTCCAAGGCAATTATTAAGAAGTAAACTCCAATCGCGCGTCGTAGCTGACACGCACACTTTTTTTATTTTAAAAAACCAAACGAACGTTTTAGAAATCAATTTTAAAATGTTACTTTTAAAATATTTATACGTTAAAATATTAATTTTTCTTATCAATTTTAAAGCGTTTAACGGAGTTTAACTTTCCAGACGCACATAAAAATTAACCTTTGTTTGTGAAGTTTTTTCTCAAAAAATTATCCAATGAGTTAAAATAAAATTTTTATACTTTATTAATGGCGGGGTAAAGTATTTTTACTTTTTTTTTAACCATTTTTTATGTAATGCACAACATCTCAAGAATGTTGTGTCAAAATTTGAAGTCAATCCGAGTAAATCTTTCGGAGATATGTATTTTGAGTAAGTTTACCTCGAACGTCGATAAACGTAGCTTATAAACTTTAAACGCGTTTTTCTCAAAACTACATTTTCAAAGTCCGTGTTCACACTGAGAAAACTGTGCGCCTCTAACGTTTATTTTCATTTCAAAAACGGACATTTTAAAATTAGCTTCTAAAACTTTCGTTTGATTATCTATAATAAGTATTTTAACATGAGTTTTTAAAACGTTCGTTTGATAGTTTAAAATGAAAATTTGGAAAATTGCATGTAATTCTTCTAAAATTTTAATTTTGAAATATCAAAGGAACGTTTTCCTAGCTAATGTTAAAATGTTTATTATAGAAAATCAAACGAACGTTTTAGAAGCTCATTTTAAAATATCCGTTTTTGAAATGAAAATAAACGTTAGAGGAGCAAAATCTGGGTTAAACGTTTTCAAAAGTAGCTCGCTACCTGCTTTTCGTGCTATGAAACGTTTTCACAGTTTTCTCTGTGCACTGCCATTTAAAACTTGGTTCACATTTTCTACACATAAAATGCCTCCCCCCCAACGCTTAATTTGATTTTTTTTTTTACATAAAGGGGTTTTCCCACCCACAAAATTGCGGAATTTTTCGTGGAAAATAGCAGTTTACACTTCAGATGGCTACCAAAAATTTTTACATGAAAAAACAAATAATCAAAGAACGTTGGGGGGAGGATTTGATGATACTTTGACTTAATTTTAATGGTTTTTGATTTCCGGGAAAAGCTCTGTCACGGCTTGTTTTTCAATATTTCAATATTCCGGGAAAAAAATTACAGAATATTGGTAAAAGTACACTTAATAATTTACGAAAGGTTTTAATAAATTTGCTCATACTCAAAAAAAAATTCAGTGTTTTTTTCTATGCTGAAACCCTTACACCCTCCTTAAACATGCTTATGATATGTCTACACAGGGAGCTAAGTTTGACTTACCAGTGCAAGGCTTAACTCAGTTTGCACTTGTAACTTGAACATGCCTTGTTTTGTTTTTGATGAGCAAATCGGCGTACACCATAGCTGTCTCGGAATTATAAAATTCCACGATTATAAAATTATTTTTTACATTTTTTAACATTTTGCACCAAGTGGTGACCGGAGGCTTCTTTGGTGTGCACCGATTTGCTCCTCTTCGCAATACACATTTTCGTTAAAATTCTTTTTAGTTAAGCTTGCCTTTTTCTTTATTGTTGGGCTAGTATAACTTGCGTCCTATAAAGTTTTATTAAAAAATTATTTTCCAGCGAAAACTTAAAATTTTCCAAAAGTGCGTTGTGCCAGCGACACTAATCCAATCAGCAATCACTAATCGAATGAACAAAATGTTCATTCTATTCAGGCTATCAGTGTGTTCAAGGAGAGTGAAATTGAGAAAAAGCCTTTACAACAACAATACGACACAGCTCTGTTAATCTCACTGTTACGCTCGCATTTACTCTTCTTTCTGGAGGCTACAACAGCGATGCTTAACAGAGCTATGACGCATATTTTGATGTTTTTTCTGATAAAACCCATTGGGAAAAAGGTGTTTTTACGTTTCCTTCAATTAACCTATCTTAATGACATCCTATTTAAATAAAAATATTATTCTGCACTTCTACTCAAAAATACCTTTCCATCGATATAAGTATTATGTAAATATATTGACATTAACACAGTTAAAAGTGTACCCAAAACTTTTTGTTTGCGTATTAATATATAGATTTAGACTTTCTTTACTTGTTTTTATATAAAAATAATAAATATCTAATTTTACTTTTGTAGCTTCGACAGTTTTCGATAGTTTTCAATTTTTGGGGTTGTATGGGAGGTGGGCGTGATCGGGGGTGGTTGACGCCCATTTTTCTTACACGTCTAAATTTTTACAAAAAAAGAATAAATATCTAATTTTACTTTTGTAGCTTCGACAGAAGCCTACTTATATAGTTTTCAATTTTGTGGTTGTATGGGAGGTGGGCGTGTTAGTGGGTGGATGGCGCCCATTTTTCTAACACACCTGAGTTTTGTCATAGACTATACAATACCGAAATACCGCTTCCTTATGGAGTTTTTAATATTGAGGTTGTATGGGAGGTAGGCGTGGTTTTCATCCGATTTTGCCCATTCTCGAACTTGGTCTTATTTTTTTTTTAAAAAAGCTTAAATATCGAGTTTCATTACGATAGCTTCAAAACTGCGGCTGCAATCGTGTCCACAGCAGACGGACAAACAGACAGACATGGCTAAATCAACTCAGGTGGTGATGATGAGCAAGAATATATATACTTTTCTAAGCCTACCACGCCTCCTTATGGGTGTTACACACGTCGTGACAAAATTAATATACGCCTTACGCAGTGCGTGTGGGGGTATAAAAATTACGTCATAAAGCGCCAATCTGCTGTTAGATTTGGAAATATCGTGAAAAACTACTGTATAGTAGACATGATGTTTGAGCAAGATTTCATCATTTTTTATATAGAAAAATATAAAAAAATAATAATTTAGCTTTTTTGGCGGCATTCAGTGTCTTCTTTCTAATAGTACTTTATATACCAAATACTTCATTTGAATCGGAATGTTCGGTCTAGATATGTATTTTCAAATAATTATATGAAAATTCAAATTAAATCCAACCGTCTCAACTTTCGTAAGTTGTGAATTTTGATTTTGGATAAACAGTGCTTTAATTGCACTGTGATATCCATGACGTATTGGTTTTTGATGTTCAGAAAAGTTTAAGCCTGAGACATTCTGAATAACATTCTAAAAAATCTTTCCGTAAAAAGCAACCAAATACAAGATACAAATCATAAATTACGGATTTTATCCTGAAAACGCTTTTTTTATCAAAAATTTTGTATCATTGGCATGAAGAAAACTTAAAAATCAAATGATGCAGTTCGATTTCCCATAACCGAAATATAGTGGAACCGTCCTTTCCGGACATGTCTTTGTTATTAAAAAAAACTATCAAAGTGTTACTCTCTAATTTGAGCAATCACTAGTTATACTTGAAATTTAATGGAAATCGATCAATTTTTTCTGGCAGTGATCGGTTAATTTATTAAACTTATCATTAATGCTAGTTTGTTAAATAATAAGCATATGGAAGACTACAGTTTAGAATAAAGTTGCTTTAATTTAGGTGATTTAGTATAAAAATTTATAGTGCCTAATAATCTGGCAGCACACTCACTGAACTTTTGCTAATTTAGGCCAACAACAACATTGTCTCTCAGCCACTGTCATTTGCAATTGTTACTAATGTGGTATAAAATTGAGCCTTACCAACTTTTCAATGTCAATTTGCATTGATAAGTGTCTAAAAATAGGCTCTAATTTGTGTTATTTTCTTGCGAACAAATTGGATGTTAATGTAGCAACTAAAAACAGAAGGAGGCTTATATAGAAGGGTGTTCATGTGAATGCTTGTGAATGTGTATGATTATGTCGCAACTGTGGCACTTAGCTGTCAAAGGCAACATATTTTAAGGTAACTGATGTGGTATACCATGAGTTTAACTCACAAGAATACCTTTATAAAATTACCTAGAATTATCAGATACCAACGCACACACATATACACACGTACACACACACCCTTTTAACCCTAACCTACTAAGCCACAAGCAAAAAGAAAAAAAAAGGTATAAAAAAAGGGTTTTGAACATTTGATGTTATCAACGTCATGTACAAATTAGAGTTCTGTTCATATGGTTAACGCATGAAAAAGGTGCAAAAAGCTATGAGGTGGCTTTTTAATCCTAAGCACACGTAGCCAATGTTAGATTTGCTAACTGTACGCAGCGATAACACCTTAAAATGTTTTGCGGTATGTCGTCTGGTTTATCCTTTGGTTTTTGCTACTTACGGTTGTGGCTTTGCAGAATGAGGCAAAACAGTATTTTGCATAAAGGTTTGACATAGTTCTGGACTGAGATGAATTAATTTCTGTCAATTTTTTTTTTTTGGGTTTTTGCCACTACAAGCAGTCCAGAATTAAAACAGCATAAGTTGCTGTCTAAACTTTAGTTGAACATAAAAACACTTTGTTCTGACATTTTGTATATATATAGTTTTCTTTATTAATTTCTTTACTTCTCTTTTATATCATAAGTAAAAAAGTTTAAATTTTACACATTATTTTACAATAATTGATAAACGAGTTTTAATGTAAAAATAATTAATAGCTACAAGTTTAATTAAAATTTAATTAAAATTTTGATGCATTTTAGAAAAATGATGACATAAAATTGTTAATTCAACAAAACTAAAAGAAATTTTACATAAATTATGATTATATTATTTTATGTTATTATATGTACAATATTTGGAGTTTTGAAAACTTATGGGGTGGATTCATGGAGTTTTCAACATGTAGGCTGCCCCCACATGTTTACATTAAATTCGCTGTGATTTTTTTTTTTTTTCTTTTAATTTTTGTCAATACCAACAATTTTTGAGTTTTTATATTTATATAATTTTTATATTATTTCTTAAACATAACAATTTATTACATCTACATTTTGTAACATTTATGCTTACATTAACATATACATCTAGCAGCTAGTCATACAATTATTGAAATCTATTTTATTTTTGTCGTAAGAAAAGCACTTTTTAAGGGAGTGAATAAAATTCATAGAAGTATTTTTTCGCATTTGTTATTTTGAATTTTAGTTTAAGAAATGAAAAGAATAATGAAATGAAAAAAATTTTGTATGAATTGGTCTTGTGCTTGAAGACAGCAAAGTATTCTTTTGAAACTAACTGGGCTGTATTTTTTAATTTTAAAAAATAAGCAGGTGAACAGTTTATAAACATTAGTTTTTATAGTTTTTGGTATAATCTTGTCTGTGATAATTACTCTTTTTACAGAAGTTTTTTGTAAATTATTTTTTTTAATATTATTATGCTTGTTTTTTATTCGTTCCCTCATTTGAATTTCTTATTCAATACGACTTACCACTCTTCAGTCACTTCCCCAAAATCTACTCAACTGTTTGATAATTTTAAAAATGTTAAAAAATGGTTTATTTTTTAGTGAATGTCTTTCTCAGTTATGGTTGAAATGATGTCAATAAATCTTTTGACAATACCGATAGATGAGTTTAAGGTTTTATCCTTGAAAAAAAACGAATTTAGACTTTTAGGATCTTTAAAAAAACTGTTTGTATAAATTATAATGGAATGCAATAATTCTGTGTCTACAAAGAATAACACTAATTCTCAAGTCATTTCTCAGGTTTTCGGGAGACCATTTTAAATATGCATACAAACTTGACATGTATTCTTAGATAGCCTGATTCCAGAAGGTATTCTAAAATACAATTGTGTTTCTCCTCATTCTTATCAAAAAGTAGTTTCAAGAGGAGTTTTCATAATCTTCTAAAAGGCTATTTGAATAGCTTCCAAGAATGCTTCCATGGCACTGCTTGTGCAAGGCAGTAGGATCTCTTTTCCACGCAGGATCTTGGGTTGGATAGTTGCCGCAAACTTACTAATATTCATATTATTTATAGTTACTTTGGTCTCTTTGTTTAAGAGTTTTATGTAAAGTTTACTATTTATTTGATGTTGTTTACTTTTTCAAATTCATAAATTCTTAATAAATTCGTGTTTCTGTATAAAATTTTTAAGTTCCGCTGAAAAGCCAATTAATGTGCTTAGTGGAAATTCATACTTCGCCAACTGGTTGTGTGTTTTAGTACGTAGGTGCATTCTATCTTTCCGGTTAATCCGGCCTGTTGTAGAATGTAAGTCGTGCATGCGTATAGTACGGGCTATACGTATTCATGAGATTTCACACTCCCTTGGCGAATCCAAAAAAAAACAAGTAAAGAAAGTCTAAAGTCGGTCTAGGCCGACTATGAAATACCCTAAACCCACTTTTAAAAAAAAAAAAAAAAAATTAATTGTAAATGGGCGTGTCCGTGGGCGGATTAAGTCCATTTTTCCAAACCATCTTTGTCTTGTCATAAAAAACATACGTGCCAAATTTTAGCTCTGTAGGTTAAACACATGCTTATTTATTGCGTTTTCAATTTTTGGGTTGTATGGGAGGTAGGCGTGTCCGTGATCGGATGACGTCCATTTTCCGAAGACATATTTGTGTTGGTATGAAACAAATACATATCAAATTTTATTGTTGTAGGCTAATTATGAGCTGAGTTATGCAGTTTTCAATTTTCGCGTTGTATGGGAAGTAGGCGTGTCCGTGGGCGGACGATGTACATTTTTCAAAACCATCTTTTTTTTGTTATGAAAAACATACGTACCAAATTTTAGCTCTGTAGGTTAAACACATGCTTATTTATTGCGTTTTCAATTTTTGGGTTGTATGGGAGGTAGGCGTGTCCGTGATCGGATGACGTCCATTTTCCGAAGACATATTTGTGTTGGTATGAAACAAATACATATCAAATTTTATTGTTGTAGGCTAATTATGAGCTGAGTTATGCAGTTTTCAATTTTCGCGTTGTATGGGAAGTATGCGTGTCCGTGGGCGGACGATGTCCATTTTTCAAAACCATCTTTTTTTTGTTATGAAAAACATACGTACCAAATTTTAGCTCTGTAGGTTAAACACATGCTTATTTATTGCGTTTTCAATTTTTGGGTTGTATGGGAGGTAGGCGTGTCCGTGATCGGATGACGTCCATTTTCCGAAGACATATTTGTGTTGGTATGAAACACATACATATCAAATTTTATTGTTGTAGGCTAATTATGAGCTGAGTTATGCAGTTTTCAATTTTCGCGTTGTATGGGAAGTAGGCGTGTCCGTGGGCGGACGATGTCCATTTTTCAAAACCATCTTTTTTTTGTTATGAAAAACATACGTGCCAAATTTTAGCTCTCTAGGTTAAACACATGCTTATTTATTGCGTTTTCAATATTTGGGTTGTAAGGGAGGTAGGCGTGTCCGTGATCGGATGACGTCCATTTTCCGAAAACATATTTGTGTTGGTATAAAACACACACATACCAAATTTTGTTGTTGTAGATTTATTATGAGCTGAGTTATGCAGTTTTAAATTTTTGCGTTGTATGGGAGGTAGGCGTGTCCGTGGGCGGATTCCAAAAATATTCAATAGTGCAGATCCTTGGGTACATGTGACCATGTGTACCAAGTTTCATCCAATTATCTCAACTCCTTCTTCTTATCCTGTGTATACGGACAACACACAGACGGACGGACGGACGGACGGACGGACGGACGGACGGACGGACGGACGGACGGACGGACATAGATAGCTCGACTCACGTGGTGACGCTGATCAAGAATATATATACTTTTCTATACCGGACTCGCTTCGTTCTATGCGTTACAAACGTTTGCACAAAGTTAATATACCCTGACCTTTCAGGTTTAGGGTATAAAAAAAACTTTTTAACAAAAAAAAAAACCTACTTCAAAATCACTAGAAAGAAAAAAATAATTTTAAAATACTTTTACTATTTATTTCTTGGCCAAATTTGTATTTTTATAATAAATATATTTATTTTTTTATGATAATAAAAGCTTCTAGTCAGCGCTAATCATTGACGTAAACTCATGATTTTTTCGGCATCCCTACTCTATTTAAGACTTTTTTATTTGTAAATATCCTGTTTGGGTGACGCTGTATTAATTTGTAATCTTAATTTTTCTTAAATCTTAATTAAAATGCTATATGTGTGTTGCAGCTGCACAAAAAATCTGATTATATTAGCGCCGACTTCGAAGATCTTATTATCATAAAAAAATAAATATATTTATTATAAAAATACAAATTTGGCCAAGAAATAAATAGTAAAAGTATTTTAAAATTATTTTTTTCTTTCTAGTGATTTTGAAGTAGGTTTTTTTTTTGTTAAAAAGTTTTTATTTCTTTCTTTTTAGAGAAAATGATATATATTAAAAAAGTGTATAAATTAATTAAACACCAATTATTTATGCTCATAATATGGAAAATGCTTTTCTGTCGTTTCTTATTCTGGTCTTTGTTAGTATGTTTATCAGTACCTACTCTTGTATTTTTATCACTACCCCAATGTCAATATTGACTGAAATATAGTGTGTTTATAATATTGACACGCCTCTTTGTCGAGAATATCACACTCTTTGTCAAAGTGTTTTCAATAGTTCTACCTATTCTAACAATGAATTTTACCACCCTTAAGTCAATATGATACAGTTTTTTACACACTGCCACACCCCTTAGTCGAATAACGCCCAATTCTTCGGTAGTAATTTGTAATAATTGTGCCTACGTCTGTACTTTTTCAGTTAGTAGTGTCAGTATTCACAATAACTTGTTATAAGTGTGCCTACCTCTATACTAAATATCAGTACTCTAGTGTCAATATTATTCGAGATACAGAGTTTTTCTAATATTGCCACACCTCTTTGTCGACTAACGCCCACTTAATTGACTGTTATTTTTTAACCTACCCTTGCATTTTTTCTGTGAATTTTATTAACTCTAGTACTCTAGTGTCAATATTTACTGAAATACAGTGTTTTTCTTACATTGACACGCCCCTTTATCGAATACCGCCCACATTACTGACAGTAATTTTTTATATTTGTACCTACCTTTGTACTAAATTTTAGTATCGTAGTGTCAAAAGTAATCGAGATACAGTGTTTTTTTTAATATTGCCACTCCCCTTCTCGATTAACGCCCAGTTTTTTTTTTACAAAAATTTGTAGCAATTTTTCCTACCTTTGTAATAAATTTCTGTACCCTAGTATCAATATTATTCGAGACACAGTAATTCTCTTATATTGCCACACCCCTTTGTCGAATTACGCCCACTTTTGTTATAGTAATTTCCAATAATTGTACCTACCTCTGTACTTAATTTCAGTACTCTAGTGTCAATTTTCTTCGAGATACAGAGTTTTTACAATATTGCCACACCCTTTTTTAGAATTACGCCCACTTAAGTGATCGTCATTTTTAATATTTGTGCTTGCCCTTGTAATTTTACTGTAAATTTTATTACCGTAGTGTCAATATTTACTGAGATACAGTGTTTTTCTTATAGAGACACGCCCCTTTTCCGAATACCGCCCCCTTTCATAAACGGGCACCTCCGCGTTGATAATCTCTATATGTTGACAAAAAATTACGGCAATCGGGCAAGTACTTTAGGAGTAATCGATGTACATACATTCACAAAAAAAAAAAAAAAAAAAAAAAAAAAAAAAAAAAAAACAGAGAAACCAACCAACTTGAGAACCTCCTCCTTTTTGAAGTCGGTTAAAAAATGCAATGGTTAAGTTATTTCTAAGAAGCAGAATAAGTTATTCACAGCAAAAATCGAGTCCCCAGCAGGATAGTAATTTTTGTAAATTGCCAAATGGGCATCAAAGCACTGGAATGCAAAATGACCAAAGCCCGAACTGTACTAAACTCTAAACATCCTCTGAAAAGTGTCTGTAATACTCACAATTTCATTCTCTGTTGAGCCTCGGACAAAACAATGTAGAAAGGAACGACAAAGTAGATATGCTGGCATGAAGTGGAGTAGCGATAGACACAAACAGAACAGAACTTGAGGAATCGACCTCAAAGCCAGAGATAATGCCAATACAAACTGGGCTTCCAGAAGTGACTGCAATATATCAAGGAGGCTCAAGTCAGAACTAAATGAGAACAGAACCAAGAGTCTTAAGCTCTGTCAAAACGGGAACTCCGGGATACTTGTGAGAATCCTAACAGGTCACTGCCCTATCGGTGTAATGGCCAATAGGAGTGAGCACCAGACTTCTGTTGAAGCTGTTATGATCTAGAAGAAACAACTCTTTAATATGGGAAACAAATTGTTTTAAAGATTTGGAGTAGCTAGTGAATACACCATTGTAAGACTTATGGAAGTTCACTAAGAGCACAAGATGTTTCGGTGGAGGATCATAAATAAAAAGGAATTACGTTTATTGGGTACCACAATCAAATGGGCTTAGCATCAAGTAAGGGATTCCTAATGAACCAAAAGAACCCACGGAAGAACATGAATGGTGCATAAATCTTCTAAGCTAACCTAACCCATGTCAGTTGATAGCATCAAATTAAAAAATATATTAAGATTTTAATAAATGGATGTTGTTTTAAAATTTTTAATTGATTACTCTTTAATTTTAGCATGTGAAATTTAGATTTTGAAACTCAGTTAAAAATGAAAGTATTGTTATGTTGAACAATAATGGAATTAAGTCAAAAATATTTATTAATTTTAGAAACATACTGGTTTGAATGTTATTGTTATTAGTAAAAATTGCTTCTCTGCCCATATTTTATAGCTTTCTCTTTTATAGTGTCTAGACAAAAAATTTGAATACTTTCTTTAATTATGATATTAAAAATTCGAGATCTGGATTTTGGGGACAATCAAAACGACAGAATTTTGGAACAAATACCGAGATTATCATACCTAATGAGGACTTTGCATTAAACAACGACACATCGCCAATGTTGAATTTTTGATATTGTTGAGCATTATAATATTCTAGGTTATTTAACGGTTACATAAAGTATTTGTATCGGATATAAAGTTTCAGTTTACAAAATTAATTTAAAAAGCTTTAAATTTAGTTCGAAAGAAATCTGTACATTTTCTATAATTGCGCGATACTTCTGCCTATATCCTTGATTGACGAAACACAGACTAATGGTATAAATACTGACATGTTTTTCTACATATTACTTTTCCACCCAACATCTTTCTTAACGGAGAACATGACTTTGGCCGTTTTTTAGTAAATATTCTTAAAATTCTAAGAAAAAAAATTTCATGGAAAAATTTCTACGGGTTCAAAAGTTAGAGCTGGATTAGTGAGAGCGCTATTTTCTTTTTCAACCTTTTTTTTCTTTGTTCAGAAACTTTGAACGCGTTTATCTCGAAACCATGTTTTTCGTACTGGTTGCGGCACTAGCGGGTTCATTTTTTGACCAGTACGATTTTTTTTTTCTGTATTTTTTTAAACTTGAATTGCTATCGTATGACACGAGCTTTTTGTTAATTAATTTTTTTTCGATTTTTTATGAATTTTTAAAGTCAATATTTTTTCGAAAAAACACAGTTTCAAATTTAGAACATCACCAAAAATTGAAAAAAATTTTAAAAAAAGCTCCTGTCATACGATAACCAATTTTATTAAGATTTAAATAAAATAGTCATTTTTTTTCCAGATCAGACAATGTTTGCGACTCCCAGCGCTGCAACCACGAGGCCCCCTTTTTTCTCTGCCGCCAGTTTGGAGCTCTATAAAACCATGTTGGAGTGAAAAATATATTTTTTTTTAATTTTTTTCTTGTTATTTGTTCAATTCTCTACAATAATTAAAAAAAAAATGTTGTAAAAATGTTTGTTTTTGACTGAGTTGTGAATTTTTAAAACAAGGTCTCTTTTCTCTGCCGCGAATGTCATGTCCCACCTTAAGGATTTAACACGTTGACTGCCGACTACGAGATAGCTCGTAGATTGCGTGCCCTTCTAGGGTGCCAACTACGAGTTATCTCGTACTCTAAACCTGTCATTTTTCGTTGTCACTCGTTCTTGGCTTCTGCGTAGCGATTTCTGTTACAGAAGCCAACTACGAGATAATTCGTAGGTCCTTTTTCTCCTTAAACAAAATATAAATTTTTCATTTTTGATGATACCTGTCTAGAAAAAGTTTTTTAATATATTGTGAAAAAATCAAATTGTTATTTTTCCCAGTTTTCTGAAAATTGCCGCGGCAGTAAACGTGTTAATGTAAGTAATTTGAAACTAAATATTTATGTCACACTGTAATTCATATTTCAAAAACATTGCCTCTTTTTAGGGTAGTTATGTTAATCCTAGGATGGGCAAAAACTTGGATATCCCTATATAAGCCTTCTATTATGCCATGTCATGATGCGTCGGCAGAATTGAGTTTATGGTGGATTGAAATGATCGCCAATTTTTGGAATTTCGCTCAAACTTCCGCTTTTTTTCGGCCCATACTGACTAACTCATTAGAAAACCTCATCTTCTAAACTTCTTAACTGACGAATAAAGTTCTTATATTTTTTTATTTGCTTATTTTTGTTAATAATAAATTCCTGTTGTTGGCATTTCTTATCTTTCAATATACCGAATACAGCTAAAATCTTACTGAACGCATCTTTTTATCAAAACATGAGCATAGTCTTAGGCAT
The DNA here is from genome assembly GCA_958299015.1 of Tetanocera ferruginea. Taxonomy (NCBI): domain Eukaryota; kingdom Metazoa; phylum Arthropoda; class Insecta; order Diptera; family Sciomyzidae; genus Tetanocera; species Tetanocera ferruginea. Next base: position 128,091,550 of record OY282640.1, read on the forward strand.
TTCTCAAATTGAGGTATGGTATGGAAAACGACAGCGTTTATATTAAGTTCAAGGGCAAAACGCAACTACGTACTAGAAACGAAAACTGAACTCTCTGTGTAGACATGATGTTAGGCTCGAATAGTTGGTCTGAACTACAAAAGAACAACATAGGCTATATGAATTTCTTGGTTAGAAATAGATTATATTTGAACATTATATTTGAAATCATCTAATAATAGAACTATTTTTTTTTCCTCTCATACTTCTTACTGCATTCGGCTTTAGTTGAAGTCAGTGAAACGTAGTTTTACTGTGCGAATGCATTTTCACGAAACCTTGTTAATCCATTTTTGTCCCCATGGACAATATTTGTCATCCTTTTTTCTCCCCATGGACAATTTTTGTCATCCTAATATTACGCCTCTTTTGGTGGCGTCGTTGACAGCGTGTAGATAACGCAATAATTCTTGCGGTTGTTGATAATCTTCACGCTCAGTCCAGGTTTCTGGATAGGTAGCAATAAAATCATTTGAAAATCCGAAGCGTGCGAATGGCTCAAATCTTTTGGTAATTCCTGATTCACTTTCGCCGATGCCAATTGAATCTTTTTTCCCTCTTTTAAGCCAACAATGTTTACTGGACGAGCACGTACTTGATATCCGTTGCTGCCGATATCCTAACTATCATCTTCTTCGTCTTCTTCGTGGACATCAACGATATAATGTGCCTCTATAACTTCTATCATCACGTTCTGTTCATCGTCAGACGATTCGTCCATCTGAAAATCCGTCTGAAAATTTTTTGTTCGAATAACCCAAATAAATACTGTTAGACTTCTCTTTGTGAATTTTTTTTAAGAGAACCATTTTTTTGGTTTCAATATTGAGAATAAAATCGAAATCATGCTTGACGAGGTACAAAAGTGGATATCCACTATAAATATCATCCCTGCCTCAAATCTCCGATTATGAGATTGCATGCGTGAGAGTAATAAGAAAGTGAATTTGTCTACAAAAACGATACAACTACGTCAAAAGAGGCCGACTTTATATTAGTGAAAAGAGGCCCCAAAGGCCCCTCATTTTTCGGCAACTGAGTCACAAAGTTCAGGACTCAGGATTTTAGTCCCTCAGACCCCTGATAGTGTGTACAGGTGAACAAGTACTTTTGCAACTTCATATATACGGTATATGTTACATTTACATCTTGTTTGAACTTCCTGTTCAATTAACAATTAAACTTCCAACAAGCTCAACTTCTAAATGACCCCCTGTGAAATACCTCTGCGATGCTCATGAAGAGCACATTGGAAGTTCGCTCTTGAATGAATAGCCTCGATCAGTGCTCTCACTTTACCACAATTGTGGTAGATTTACCACTTTTTTCGACTTTTTTGACATCTACCACTTTTACCACCCACTATTTACCTTTCCCCAAAATCTACCACTATTTTATTTCTGTCACAATTTCTATCATCAATCTATTTTTAAGGAATAATATTTGTTTCTTTATTTAATTTTGATAATCTTTAATCGTTAATCTTTTATTTAATTTTAATAATATTTTATCGAGACAGGAAATGGAATTTTTTAAATGTGTGATTGGATTTGAATAGTATTGCATTGAAATAAATCATAAAATCTATGCAAAAAAAAAAAAAAAAAAAAAATCTGATTTTCAGTTCTTTTTCAATTATCCCGAAATTCTTTTTTTTTAATTTCGCAGGACACGAAAACGTTACCTAAGTTACAACTCTTATAAAGTTTTCAAATTCCATAAAACACCTAATCTATCAATCTTTTGGTGCGCATGAAAACTTTGCTTGAAAGTTGCTTATTTTCTGGTTCGCGAGTAGCTCTTAACTTGGCCCTTGGCTTGCTCGCGGTCCAGTTTGTACTTTGCATCTCATTAATTGCAAAGTAGTGCAAATTTAAAAAACGGTTTGGGCCACGAGCGCCTTAAAATTAGCAAGATCCAATAACGAGATTTTTACGTTTATCAGTCTTTATGATCCGGTATTCACAATTGAAAATTGATGTAATGCTATTTTTGGAAAATAATTTGAGAACAATTGTTTATCTTTTTTTTCCAATAAAATTTAATGAATGTTAAAATAAAGCTATACAATAGTTTTTATGAGATTACTGCAAGTAAGCCCCATTTTTTGAAGATAGGAAAAAATCTACCATTAATTTTCTTAATCTACCACTCTTTTCAGACACAATCTACCACTATTTATAATTTTCAAGTGACAGCACTGGCCTCGATATTGTTTCTCTAGTAAAATGGAAATAATTGAGAGCTTCGAACTAAGCTTCGAAATTTAACTGTGCTCTTAAGTATGCTATTGCCTTTATAAAGCACCACAATGAGTATTCGCTCACTTATAAACATCCTCACAAGAAATATAGAAACTGTTTGGAAGCTTACTGAAGCTTCGTCAAAACCTTTTTTTAATACTCTCAAAATCACGACATATTACCAGTGCTGTCACTTGACAATTATAAATAGTGGTAGATTGTGTCTGAAAAGAGTGGTAGATTAAGAAAATTAGTGGTAGATTTTTTCCTATCTTCAAAAAACCAGGCTTACTTGCAGTAATCTCATAAAAATTATGGTATAGCTTTATTTTAACATTCATTAAATTTTATTGGGAAAAAAAAATAAACAATTGTTCTCAAATTATTTTCCAAAAAAAACATTACATCAATTTTCAATTGTGAATACCGGATCATAAAGACTGATAAACGTAAAAATCTCGTTATTGGATCTCGCTTATTTTTCTGCCTATCATGAGATGCAAAGTACAAACTGGACCGCGAGCAAGCCAAGAGCCAAGTTAAGAGCTACTCGCGAACCAGAAAATAAGCAACTTTTCATGCGCACCAAGCAAAGTTTTCAAGCAAAGTTTTCATGCGCACCAAAAGATTGTTAGATTAGGTGTTATATTGAATTTGAAAACTTTTTAAGAGCTGTAACTTAGGTAACGTTTTCGTGTCCTGCGAAATTAAAAAAAAAGAATTTCGGGATAATTGAAAAAGAACTGAAAATCAAATTGTTTTTTTTTTTTTTTTTTTTTTTTGCATAGATTTTATGATTTATTCCAATGCAATACTATTCAAATCCAATCACACATTTAAAAAACTGCATTTCCTGTCTCGGTAAAATATTATATAAATTAAATTAAAGAAACAAATAACAGATATTATTCTTTAAAAATAGATTGATGATAGAAATTGTGACAGAAATAAAATAGTGGTAGATTTTGGGAAAAGGTAAATAGTGGGTGGTAAAAGTGGTAGATGTCAAAAAAGTCGAAAAAAGTGGTAGATCTACCACAATTGTGGCAAAGTGACAGCACTGCATATTACTTTGAAATAGCTTAAATCGAAGCACTCAAAACAAGCTCACTTACAAAATTTTTTAACTTGAAAATTGTAATTTCGAAATTGTACCCTCGAAGTTTAGTCGAGGAAGAAAGTTTCAAGCCTGTATTCACAAGATTGTTAGAAGTGATAAAGAGTTGGAAACCTATAAGTATTTCGAAAATGAAAATAAATTATTGCTCAATGAAGTTTTTTCAAATGTTCTATTTTTGCGTATCCATTCAACTTTAATAATTATAGTTTAAGTGCGTAAAGCAAGAACATGATGTGCCCGCTCGTGAAAGAAATCGAAATAATGGAGGTTTGAAAAATGTAATTTATTTTTGTGTATAGAAGGAATTGTATATTTTTCCCCGTTATTTTCATTCAAAAATCAAATATCAAGTGATAAAAGAATTATTACAATATTTGTCTGTGCTGAAGCCTTTGAAAACATCGATTTTGTTTTCACATGACGCTATTTTCGTTTTCATTATATATTATTTTTTAACTCTTTCTGTAAACAGCGTTTTCTGTTCTTATTGAATCCGTAGAATTATTTCCGTCGTCTAGTCAAAATTTTTAAAATTTTATCGAAAAGAAATAAGAGGGAAATTTTTATTTTTGGGCATAAATTTTATAACTTTTTAAAAATAATAAAGATTGCAGTGCACTGTATAAATATTGAAAATACTGAATTACTGTCTTGAGATTTTTCATTTTCTTGTATAAGATGTTAGTTTTTTTTGCTAGTGTCATGCTAAACTAATACTTAACTTCTTTTTATTTCTTGATAGCAACATATATTTGTTTCTTTCTTTAGAGTCCTTGGCTATGTCTACAGTAACATTTGTGTTCTTGATAGTTTTTATGGCATTGTTGGTTGCAGTGCTTCTGTATTTCTTGTCTCTAAAGACAAGACAGGGTTTCTCCCTTTTTTGTAAAGTTTCGTCAAGTTGTGTGGTTCTAATATTTTAATCTTCTGAATTGTGCTAAGAATTAATTTTGGAAAGTTTTTCGAACAAAAGTTTTGCACCCGTGTGGTCAACTTTAGGAGATTTTCATTGCAGTGATGTGTTTGCTATCTCGATAAAATTTGTAAGTTTTTTAGTCATTGTTGATTGTTGTGGTTTGTGTCTGTTTTTATCTTGGTTTACTGTGTTTGTCCGGTTTATCCTTTGGGGCATGAGAAATCTTTTGGCTACAAGTTTTCTACTGCATGTGTGGCTAAATTGGTGAGGAGGGAATCTAAGTCAGTTATATACATACATTTTTTTCATGGCGACTGAGGTCTTTGTGGAGGAATGTTTTTGTCTCTATTACATTTCTGCTCATATATTAAGAGTTTCTTGAAGTGATTTCCACAGGGTGTAAACAAATACAGGTATATTTTGAGACATGTGTTATTTTGCCATTGACATATTTTTGCCACTCACCTGCATCTATCATGTATTCAGTTGATGATGCTGTAGGAAAACTTAAAAAACGCAAAAAAAGAGGTTTTTCTAAATTTTTTAGAATATACTTGTATTTGCATCACCCTGCGTACTTGAAGTAACTATTGTTATTTTCAGTATTATTAGACTTTTCAAATATGTTTAATACTATTTTACATTTTATCAAGTGTTCAATTTTTATTATTGTTACTAATAAATTAAATTTTATTTCAATTATGTGTTAAAAATTAATGAAAATTTAAAGTTATTACAATTTTTGTAACTATTTCTTTTATAATACATATTTCATTATATATTTAATTTCTTTTAGCAGTTATTTTAGTATTATTATTATGGCTTCTTATATTATATTATCATCATCATTACTTTTCTTATAGATGTATCTTTGTTATTATCATGTGTGTTACTTCTTTTTTTTTTATCTTCTCAACATTATATCTTCAATATAAACTGCGTTCTGCTTCAGCAACTGGATACAACTTTTACTAGCTAAATTTTTAGTATGATTCATTAAACGTCTTAGTCTAATATTTATGTCTTCTAGTTGACATATACATACACATATTTGATGCTAATTAATTAATGAAATTAATTATTATTAAACTCATTTCATTTATGTTTTTATCTCTCATCTCTTGTGTATTTCAATGTAGCTCTTTACAGTTTTTTTTTATTTTATTGTAGTATTATTTTCTAAATTTAATTAATTCTAATAAATCTTTAAATATTTTATTTAACTAATTTCTTTTGTTTGGTTTTTCATGTTCTTACTCTGTTTTAAATATACTTAAAAGTAAATTTTTAAATGCTCTTGTTCAGTGTTTTCTATTATTTTCTTTGCAGCTTTCTAAGAGGATTTCTTTCAAGTTCTTTGCTACTACAACGGAAGTCTTTTATATATTTGTTCGCTAAAATTCTGTTTTATATTGTTTCTAACCTATATTTTCTCTATTAATTAAGAAGAACAAAGCAGTTTTTATAATTACAAAATAATCTTTAAGTGAAATTGAATTGTAAACAGAAAACCAATTTTGCCAAATTTTGCCAAAAAAATAATATATTCAGTAAAACTATAACTAATTTTGATTAAATTTGATCGAAATCAATTTAGTTGCTTTAACTTATATTAATAAATTTAGCTTTGTTTTCAAAAAAAAATATTGAAATCTTATTTACAAAACTAAAATGCGAAAAACTAGACGCATCAGCATTGCTGAGCGCCACTAAACGATGGTAGTACGTTCGGCAGAAATCGTACACGTACTGCTGCCGCCAATACAAACAATCTGACATTTAATGTCATCTTTAGGTAATTCTCAGGAGGACACCGTCTCGTAGTTCCCGCTTCCAATGCCGAGCATAGAGTTTGCAAGCAGAGGTGTTTGCGCTGAATTGTGGCCAATGCCACCACTTGCGCCAACACCAATGCTGCCGTAGGGCGCCGCTGTTGATAGTGCGCGTGTTGACGTTAGCAATGATTGCGCTGCTCCTACGGTTATATTACCTGACGTCACAGATGAAGTCAGTGCAGCCGAAATTCCTAAACTGCCAGCTGTGGCATGATGTGGTAGCGTATTGCAGCCGCTACCGCCCCCGCTACTATTAGTTTGCAGCGAACCATTGGATTGACCACCGCCGAGCAGCGGCATTGTACAAGTGGTTGTTGAACCATACGGTGAGGTGGGCGAAGTTCGTGTCTCATAGGCGGGCAGATAGGAACGTCCCGGAATACGTGTGTAGATGTTGGGTGGCGTGCGTGTCGATAGCAGCGGCGGTGGAGCTGTGTAGACAGGTCGTTGAGCAGCTGGTGCTCGCTGCGGTGTGTTGTATAGACTGAAGGCGGGATTTGTGGTCAGCGAAAGTTCACCGTACTGCAATGAGAAAGTAAAAGAAAAAACTCATTAGATATAATTTCCGGTTACTAAAAAGATTATTTATATATGTTTAAATAGTTACGCTTGAACATGAATTTCAATAATGAAAATCTTAAATGCTCCAGCTCAACATTAACCCCATGTGCTCAATCATTATAATTAGAGCTGTTGAAATATAAGCAACAAGGACTTATAAGTGTAAATATTTTTTGGATATGAAGCATAAAAAACTTAAAAAATGGTTTTTCTTTTAACACTGTAGTATGCAGTGGCGTGTATAGCTTTTGGTTCTGGGAGTGGTCCGGAAAAAAGTTAAGTAAATATATACTTGTTAGCGTACCCAATAATTGTATGGAATTTACAAAAGTAACATTTTTTTCACTCCTCGCGAACTTTTCTAGAGAACGGGTGTTAAAAATAAGATCTGCAAAAATAAACTTGATCTGGTGTACACAGAAAATTCAATCATAGATGGAGTTTTTGTTTTTGTTATTGCAAAGAATCAATTGACAAACACTTTCATATATGGCTGATGGCTCTGCGGGGGGTCCGGACCCTTAGAAGCCCCCATATCTACGCGACTGATAGTATGTCAGCCAAATGTACGATACGGTAAGCGCGAATAATGATATTTTCCTGGATTCTTTAAAGGAAACCTAAAGCATTAACTAAACCGATTTTTTTTTAGATGATAAAATATTTTTTTAAGAATATTTAATTATTATTTTATTGAAAAATATGCAATATTCGACGAGTAATCTTGTGGTCCGTGAAGTACCGACAATAAAAGGCCCTCCACGGTACGCACACCTGCTTCATATGTAAGCATCAAAATAAAAATATTAAAAACATTATTAAGTTGGACACCGATTTTTGACAAAACATCGATTTTTGACAATACAATTTTAAAGAAAAATATGACCTTATTTCTCCAATTAAAAAAAACTAGGCCGTCTAATAAAAAACCTTATGAAAAATACCAAGTAAGTTGTATAGATAAGCACGAAAATTCGGTTCATTAGTTTTTGAGATATCTTGCGTACCGACTTCAAAAATATAATGAATAAAGCACATTCCGAACGCCTGAATTAAAGCGGCCATAACTCCGTTATTTTTTGTATTTTTGCTTGCGGCTTCACCAGACATTCTTAAGAGGTTAAGGTTGAAGAAAAGCAAAAAAAAAAACAAAAATTCATAAATTTCGAAATTTTTCGTTTTTACCGCTTTGGACGTACGGTTGTGAGGGTTTTAGTCGGATCTTGAACCATAAAAAAATGCATATTTTGGCCGATGTTGATTTTGAATAAAACACAAATTACAGTCGAACTTCCATAACTCGAACTTCTATAACTCGAATTTACCATAACTCGAACGAAATTGGCTGGCAGTAGCAATAAGAGAGTAAATAGCATACAATTCTCCTTACGTAACTCGAACTTCCATAACTCAAAATTCTCCGTAACTCGAACGAAAATAGTAGCATTAAGAGAGTAAATAGCATACAATTCTCCTACCGTAACTAGAACTTCCATAACTCGAAGTTTCGAACGAAAATGCATCCACATGAATTCTATGAATTCGAAGTAATGTGCTTGCTCTCTTTCGCTTAACTTTTTTTAAGAAGCCCTTTGTTCGTTTGTTTGTTTTGAATACATTCGGGGAAATCCCATTTTGATTTATTCGGGGAAATCCCATTTTGTACAATCAAAGTATTTTCTCGACAAAGTATTTTTATTATGTATTTTATCAAAGTATTTTTGATTATGAAGCATGGTTAAAATCGAACGAAATAACTTGAAATGCTACTCTTCAGGATTATATTAAAGTAGATTATGAGCTTTGCACAACAGAATTTCCTACAGATGACTATATTGTTGAGCAGTACCGTTCTGAACTAGGGGGTGCAATCTTAAGCGGATCAGAGAGTGATGGCAAGGGTTCGGTGGAAGAAACTATTCATCAGCCTTCCAAAAATTATGTAGAAAATTCATTCCGAACTTTAAATTAGTATTTGCAAACGACTGATACTACAACTGATGAGCACTATAAGAGTTTGAACAAATTACTGTCTCTTTTTAATGAAAATAATAAAAAAAAACTTAGCTCTAACTTATTGTATGTAATTTATAATACATACATATATCCTAAATATGCACAACTGTGGGCAATTAAGGCATTTTTTTGAATAAAAAAAAATTATTCTATAACTCGAAGTCTCCGTAAGTCGAATTTTATTTTGGGATAATGGTGATTCGAGTTGTGGAAGTTCGACTGTATTTAGAAAATTATTGTCATTTCTTTTTATTATGATAAAATTGGTACACTCAGGAAAAAATCGCAACTAAAAATCTTCTTTAAATCGTCTTAAAATTCACCTTGAAAACCTTTAAATCAAATATGAAAACATTTTGATATTTAATTAGAAGTAGATAAAATTTTATATTCACTGAAGTGTAACTTCGAAAGTAAGTTGAAAAATAACATTGTTTAAATTTGAAGTTGTCAAAAAAGAAAACAAAGTAAAAACAAGTAAAGGAAGTCTAAAGTCGGTCTAGGCCGACTATGAAATACCCTAAACCCACTTTTCAAAAATAAAAAAATTTGTATTGCAAATGGGCGTCTCCGTGGGCGGATGAAGCCTATATTTTAATTGCATTTAAATGGTGATGAAAAATTTACACATACCAAGTTTTATTCCTGTAGCTCACAGTTAATGCCTTTATTGTGCTTTCGCTATGGGAGGTGGACGTGTTCATGGACGGATTACTCCCAATTTTTGAACACACATTAGTTTTGGTATAAAATACATACATACCAAATTTAATTTCTCTATGACAAACATAACCTTATTTATTGAGTTTTAAACTTTTTGGGTTGTATGGGAGGTAGGCGTGTCCGTATGCGGATGACGTCCATTTTTCAAAAATATCTTTATCTTGTCATAAAAAAACATACGTGCCAAGTTTTAGCTCTGTAGGTTAAATAGAGGCTTATTTATTGCGTTTTCAATTTTTGGGTTGTATGGGAGGTGGGCGTGTCCGTAAGCGGATGACGTCCATTTTTCAAAAACATCTTTGTGTTGATATAAAACACATACATACCAAATTTTATTGTTGTAGATTAATTATGAGCTGAGTTATGCAGTTTTCAATTTTTGCGTTGTATGGGAAGTAGGCGTGTCCGTGGGCGGATTCCAAAAAAATTCAATAGTGCAGATCCTTGGGTCCATGTGTCTATGTGTACTAAGTTTCATTCAAGTATCTCAACTCCTTCTTCTTATCCTGTGTATACGGACAACACACAGACAGACGGACAGACGGATGGACGGACGGACGGACGGACGGACGGACATGGATAGCTCGACTCACGTGGTGACGCTGATCAAAAATATATATACTTTTCTATACCGGACTCGCTTCGTTCTATGCGTTACAAACGTTTGCACAAAGTTAATATACCCTGACCTTTCAGGTTTAGGGTATAAAAATTAGTCTTAATCTGGTGTATCAAAATAAATTAAAATATCAAAATAATGCAATAATTTTATGCAAAAAAATTGCGAAAATTGCTGGAAAGTAAATCCTGCTTTCGTTCGTGTGTGAAAATAAAAACAGAAGTGCAAATAAAGACGGCATCAAAGAAGCAATTGATAACACTGGACTCTGGGCTGAATTCAGAGCAAATTTGTTTGTATGGAGGCAACAAGGGATAATTGTAACATTATTTTAAGGTACAAAATTATTGTTTGAAACTCTTCAGATAAAAAATTATGAGGATTTCATTCAAAGTGAAAATCACTTTGATTCATTAATATAACAATAATTTAATCAAAGTACAAAATAATTGAATTCAAAGCTATAGCGTATTTAAAATAAAGACGAAAGTATTTAAATTAAATATGATTTCTCTTTGAATCAAATCTAAGTCCACGTTAAATTGAAGTAGTAAACTTTTCATTTCAAAGTGTTTAACACTTTAGTTTAAAGTGGAAACAGCATCAAACTGGATATGTGTTTTTTAAAGTTAAAACACTTCGAATTGAATATTTTCATGTTTGGTGCCAAATCGTTCCGAAACATATTTGAATCAAAGTGGTTTTCTTTGATTTTACGTTGGTTTTTAGCTCAGTGTTGGTTCAATTATGTATGGAACAAAATATTGACCAACTGTTAGCCGTAACCTCAGCGGCACACCTCCATCCGATGGTCAAAATTTTCGATGACGCTGAGGCATAACTTTTTTTTTTTTTTTTTTAGCTTGAACCAACGCTCAGGGGTTGCCCCTATTAATGCGAAAGCAGGCTCAGTGAATAAAGGCCTAACGAACTAATGCCTAATTTTTCAAAATGAAAGAATGCCTAAACAAGAACGCCTAAGAAGAAAGTGAAAGAACGTCTAACTTTAAAAATGAAGGAAAGTCTAATTTTCCCTTTTACAGAATGTTTACAAGATAGTGTATGCATTTTGTAAGGGAATGTAAGGGAAAATCAATTGCTTTAACAATTTTAATGAAGGAATGCCTAAAATATTAGACATTCTTTCACAATGAACAACCGCCTAATTCCTATATAATTTTTTGTTGCAATTTTTAGGCATCATTTCATTTATTTTTTTAGCCGTTAGTTCGTTAGGCCTTTATTCACTGAGCCGCGAAAGCATTGTTTTGATTTGGAAGATGGGTAATAGGCTAGTTGGATGGTGGAAAGATGGAGAAGTGACGGTGAACATTTGATATGAATTTATACAGGTCAAAACTGCAGGGAGACTATTCCACAATTTTATTGTGCGACTGAAGAACGAATTATCACGGTAATGCGAGGTTCTGTTGGGCAACAAGGCAATACTGTAGGGATGGGCTAGGTGAGCTGCCCGAGTGGACCTGTGAAATACTCGAATTGGTGGAGGCAGGTCGTGTACCTCCCTTGAACACTTATAATAACACAATAACAGGCTTATTGACCCAACATTGCGTCGATGACCAAGAGAATTGAGAGATGATGAAACGTTATCATCCCCAATCAAATATATCGCACGGCGTTGAATTCGGTCCAGAAGCTCCAAATAATATTTTGAAGCCCCTGCCCAAATGTGCGAATTATTCTCCATTTTCGGCCTAATATATGAGGTAAAGATAGTGCGTAGATCAGGTGAAGTGAAATATTTTTTGCACCGTTTTAAGAAACCTAGGCACTTGGCCGCTTCTTTCGACACATCGAAAATATGATCATTCTAACGAAGGTCGGATTGAATCGATATGTCCAGAACGTCAAGAGTGGCTGACTCAGCAATATCTACACCATTCATATTGAGGGGAGCTTAAGGGCAATTCATTCGCTTGTTGTGACTTAACAAACAACACTGGGTCTTGCTTGCATTAAACTCTACTCTATTAGCAAGACTCCACTCGGAGATTTTTTGCAAGTCATTGATGAGTGAGTCACTCATATTTTGCCTCATTCTCTCAATCTCCGAAGAGCTCGGGCGTTTTTTGAACGAATATGAATGACAAATGCTGTTGTCGCCAGCAAACGAATGGATTGGATTATGAGTCAAAGACAGAAGGTCGTTGATAAAAACCACAAACAAAGTAGGATATAGTACTGAACCCTTGCGGTACACCCGCATCGGTGGTGTGTTCTCTGGACGAAATGCCGTCAACTACGACACGTAAGGATCTATCCTTTAGAAAACACGTGATCCATCGAGCAAAGTTTACCCCGACTCCAAATGCAATTAGTTTTGACACGAGTGCTTTATGCCACACTCGATCAAACGCCTTTGAAATATCTAGAGCAACGACCTTGTTCTCGCCAAATGATTGAACGCATTGGTTCCATTTTTCGACGAGGAACGCCATTAGGTCACCAGTAGAGCGTGCCCTGCGGAAACCATATTGGCGATCACTGAGCAACCCGTTTTGCTCCAGATAATTCATTAGGTTGAAATTAATAACGCTCTCCATAACTTTAGAGAGTGTAGAGCATATTGCAATGGGTCGGTAGTTTGCAGGGTTCGTGGCATCGCCCTTTTTAGGTATCGGCTGGACATTTGCGACCTTCCAACAAGATGGAAATACTCCTGTCCTGTAGGAGATGTTGAAAAGGTTGCGCAAAGGCCGAGCAAGAGTATGCCATCAGAACCAGAGGCTTTATTTACGTTGAGTTTTGCAAGGACCCTTTTAACCGCTCTCGTTCGAAAGGAAATCTCCTGCATTATAGAAGGTTTACCCTCAATGAAGGGCAGTGGCTGATTGCTAGCCGGGATTGTGGAGTTTTGTGCAAACCATTTTTGCCAAAAGATTCGCCTAATCAGCCGAGTCAGTGAAGATTTGGTCATCTTTTAAAAGAGTTGGAATCGATGAAGATGTCTGATTCTTTACTCTTTTAACGAACGATCAAAAGTTTTTGCTCCCTTTGGGACAGAGAAGAAACTGTTCTCTTAAGCGAGTTTCGTGAAGAAACTTTTCGCGCTCTCAAATTGCATTACAGCGATTCCATTCACACCATTCACAGTAACTGCCTGATCGGCCTCATTTTTGAAAAATTACGGCCCGATGATGCCGATGATGCCGCATGATCCAGCAAGTGAGCAAGTGATGATCCAGCTGTAAAAGCAGGCAACACTTAGTCGTAATTGACGCCAAGATAGATCTGGGTGTCCGGAAAATTGGCAGTTGGGTAAACTGGGGTACCTTTGACTTTGGCGCACATTTGACTTTGACGTTTTCGGTGTGAAGAAAGCGTTATTTTTTAATATTTGATTTGATGAATGTGGCATTTTTAGATTTCAGTAATCGTCACGAAGTTTAACACTTCTTACATAACGGGACGGAAAGAAACACGTGTTTTACATTTTTATTTTCTGGTGTTGATACGTAAGGATTTTCTTTCTGTTCGAGTTATAAGAGATATTTCATAGATGTTTTGAAAAAGGTTGAAACAATTTCTTATGTTTTTGAAAATTTAAGTGAATTTTAATAAAACTAAGCACAAACCAAAAAAAAACTTTAAAAATAGCTGAGAACTTATGGGGCACATTTGAGATTTTTGAATGGAGCACTTTTGACAAATAACAGACCCGGTAACCCGATGTTACCAATTCATTCATTCATTCATTTTTTAGAAATTCATATTCATTCATGTAAATTCGCACAAGTCTGCGTGAACAGCTTGGAACACTGTACATTTGATGAAATGTCTCGAATTTTCCTTTAACAAGAGGTACATCGTCTTCATGATGGTATATATTATGGCTCCTCTGACTAGTTTTTGATCACCCAATGTTTTACTGAGAACGACCTCTTCATCAGTCTGATCATTATTATAATACGGATGACAGTCTATGCCATAATTCAGAATTTTTTTTAGACTCCACTGTACCAAAGCGAGTCCTGAAACAATAAAGTTCATCACTCACAAGCTGAAGTCGTCATACATCGATAAAAACTGTTCAAGTTTCTTAACAATTATATATGTTTTTGGCTGCAGATTTTGGTTTCCAGCAATAAAAATCGAATATTAATACAAAAAACTACAAACAATAAACCCAAAATATGAAGCTGAAAAAGTTGCTCAAAAGCCATGCTTCGTCGTAACGACGACGATAATTCTTAAAAATCATACTTCTCAACTATTTTTTTGGTTCTACGTCTATACGTTCAAGCTAGACTTTGACTGGTGCTATAGGAAAAATCAGAACAAAACATACAAAAACAAGGAAAAACACGAAATAAAGTGACGATGTGTTCGTCGATTCGACGAAGCATGTCCTTCCATGGTAAAAGCATAGAATATGTAACCATATTATTAAGTTACATACAATTTCAAAGATCCTTTTTTACTAAACCTCTTTAATTGAAGAAAATTTAATAATTTCAAATTGAGTTAATTTAAAAAATATTAAATTTAATATTTTAATATTTAATATTGCAATATTTTAAAAAATTAAGCATGTTTTTTGCTTATGAAAGTAATTTTGTTGAGTAGTTTTTGAAAAACACTTTTCTTTACCTAAAAAAAAAAACCTAAACACTCAAAAAATTTCGAGTTTTAATAAACTTGAACAAAAACAAAATTCTTGCATATGAAACCTTTCTGTAAATTTATTTGAAATAGCTATTAACTTTTGACTTTCAAAATATTATCTCCACCTTTTCATAAACAAGAAAGTTATGTAGGTTAAAAAAGTTACATTTTGCGAAAAATTTTAATTTTTGTTAGGAAAAATATTCAAAATTTAGCAAAGTTCAAAAAGGAATATATTATAGCTTTTTATTTGTTAGATGTACGTGTATGCATGGTTAGTAGTTATGTCCTGCGATGTTCCTGAGCCCAATCTAAACGTTGTTGGGTAAATTTTTCCCATATTACCTTGTTTCGATATGGGTCGTGACTTAATGCTGAGAAAGTGCGAAGTAGCTGAACTCTATTTGTTATTGCATGTTATAAAAAAAAAAAAAACAGAAAACAATTCTCATCGTATTAGTTTCTTATTGCATTTATAAATTTCTTGTAGGGATGACAACATGGGTATCCGCCCCGGGTGATACCAAGCCTAGGAACGCCACTGTCTAGGGTTATCGCCAATCCGAATAGAACCAAACTTTGGCTCAATTATTTGTTTGCGTTGTCTAACAAAATTGACACTGGCGAGCTTTCAATTTTGCAATATTTATTTTTTCATATAGCATTTAAACCAGACTAATAGACTAGAAACCAGAAACTCTTCTAATATAATTTAAACTAAGATTTTTAGAGGAATTTAAGATAGTACACGAAAAATATCGGTATTTCGTATGACTGCAGTTGCTCGAGATGCCAGGCATAGGCATGTCACAGACACAAACACAATGAATGATTTCTGTTCATAACTTTGTTGACTAAGTTTATTTTTCTTCTAAAAATAACTTTTGCAACGCTATCTTGCTTTAAAAAACATTTTTTTTTTTTGCTTACTTAAAATTGTGGTGGCTTCAAAGTAGTCGTTGTCCTTTAATGTTGGAAAATTTTCGTGTTGTTTTCTATAATACTCTATCTATTTTTTGACAACCTTTTAGATTGCTTTTTTTTTCATTTCCTCTCTTCATCAATGAACCTGCTGCTGCTTTTGTTGCCATTTGCCAGTGAGCTTTAGTGTTTTTTGCATTATTTTGTTTTTGGGTTCATGACCAAGTTGAATTTATAAAAAAAGGAAAAAATTCTATTCATGTGCTTGGTTGCTCATATATATACATATATATATGAATTCAACTTGCTTCGTTGCTGGCCAAATTGAAATTTGTCATGACACTTTTATTAGTTTTCTGACAGGTTTTCATTATATTCTATTGCAACGCGATGTATTGCTGTCAATCGATCTCTTTTTATCCATAACAAAAGTACTTTCAGAATATAGAGGAAGGACAAAAACAAAAAAAAAAAAAAAAATATAAAACGGATAAATAACGCAAAAACAACTGGAGCTTGTCTAACGACGTTAACATATATGTATTTCTTGGGAGAAACTTTTTGCAGTTGGATTATATTTCTTTGCAGCGAATTTGGAAAAAATATTCGAGCTTTTGTTTGCCACATTATTAAGAATGACAAATTTAGCATTTTTAAAAACTTTTTCTCTATGCAACGCACGTGTTTTTCACAGACTTGCTACCACCTACAGTGACAAAAGTTTGCATGGATGTAAGTATGTGCTTGTGCACATTTCTGTATGTTTGTGTGTGTAGGTAGTGCACGTAAATTCAATTTCTTTTCACATTGAAGTGTGTGGCATGTCAATTTATTTGTCAAAATAACAAAAAAAAAAAAAAAAAAAACAAAACAAAAAAAACACGAACATGCCAAGTAGCAATGCTTTGCTTAACGGTGTTTTTGTTTGCTTTTTTACTTCGTTTGCCGTTTGACATTCAGGTATTTTATTACACTCTTCGCTGTGCACGTTAAACTGTAGTTGTTTCCACTTTTATTGTTGGGTAGGTTTGATGTATTTGAGCGCTATTGGTTGACAGGCTTAACCGATATGTCAAGTTTAGTTCTATGCTCTTGGGGCGGATAGGTTACCATATTTGAAGGTATTTGAATAAACAGCTGAAATTTTTAAAGCTTTATTGATTTCAGCTAAAGGCAAGCTGATTTATGTTTAAGGCTTTGGTGCTAAAAATATGACGGTTTTATTGCTGGCAAAAATGTTCCTTTGAACGTTTACTTGCAAGTGAGATAAATGAAGGTCACCGAAAGTGACGACAGGAATGTTTAAATTATCGGTTTCGTGATTTCGATAAAATTTAATTTAAGTCAAAATAAATGTTAGAATTTTTTAGAAAAAATTTAAATCAAAATTCAAGTCAAATATAAACCAGTTGTTATTAAATTTATGTCAAAATTCAGGTCAAAATTTAAGTCAAATTTCAAGTGAAAACTATAAACAAAATGCAAGTTGAATTTCAAGGCAAATTTCAAATTGAAACTCAAGCTGGAACATTTATTAAGACTTTAACTCCAAGTTATCTCATAGTAGGTACTAGCCAAGCAGGGAAGACAGTTTTTGAAGTAGTGCCCATGATTCAGCTCCAGAACGGTAACAGTAAAGAGAAAAATAGTAAAATAATGTATTTTATATGAGTTTATAATTCTTAAAAAACATATTTTTCAAGAATTATTTTTAGAGCTTGATGCCAAATAATTTATTGAAGCCAAACAGGTTGCTACAACAACAATGTTTTTTGCAGAACAAACCGAGCAGACTAGACCATGGTTTCGTCGGACGCTACTCCGACTCATCAATAGTCTCTGTGGCTTATGCAGTCCACTAACTTTGATAAGTTAATAAGCTTAACTGCAGTAAAACCAAAACGGAATTACCCAAAAAGCTTTTCACTTTTTCAAGCAGTGTTTTTCTGATCTTTTGCTGGTTGCAAAATTTCAAAAAAATTGACTAAATTTATTCTGCAAAGATTTTGTTGTTGCGCTTTTTGTTTACTTCTTTATTACGTGTCCATCTAGGTTCCAACATTTTGTTGGTATTTAACCATGAAATGTATTTTAATTTTACTTACTTAAGGAAGGACATGACATTGACTGTTTTTTTAAATAGTTTTTTGAAAAAATTTCATGGAAAAATTCCTACGGGATCAAAAGTTACAGCCGGCTTAGTGAGAGCGCTTTTTAATTTTTTCTTTGCATTTTTCTTTGTTCACAAACTTTGAACGCGTTTATCTGGAAACCATGTTTTTCGTACTGTTTGCGGCATCAGCGGGTTCATTTTTTGGGGAATTTTTTTTTTTGTATTTTTTAAACTTGATTCGCTATCGTATGACACGAGCTTTTTTAAAAATTTTTTTCGATTTTTTTGTGAATTTTTAATCTATTTTTTCGAATATTTTTTTTTCGAAAAAACACAAATTTGGAACATCACCAAAAATTTAAAAAGATTTAAAAAAAAGCTCCAGTCATACGATTACCAATTTTGTTAAGATTTAAATAAGTCATTTTTTTCAGATCGGACAATTTTCGCGACTCCCAGCGCTGCAACCAAGACGCCCCGTTTTTTTCTCTGCCGCCAGTTTGGAGCTCTATAAAACCATGTTGGAGTAAACATTTTTTGGATTTCTTGTAATTTGTTCAATTCTCTACAATAATAAAAAAAAAAAATTTGGAAAAATGTTTGTTTTTAACCGAGTTATGAATTTTTAAAAAAGGTCTGTTTTCTCTGCCGCGAATGTTATGTCCGACCTTAAGAAAAATTTTATATTACTTTTCATACAACTTTAATTGATAACTTTTTCCAACTCTACGGCATTACAGTTACTTTCGAGCAATTGCTGTGTTGAAATGCAGCAAACTAGTAATTATTTTTTTTTTTCTTTTTCTTGTTTTCTTGATGTACGTGTTTTTGTAGAGTAGATTTAATCTTGTTAACACTAAAACTTTCGACCATAACTTGCAAGTTAATTTTTCTGCTGTGAAAACTTTTATGAAGTTTTTTTATTAAATCATAAAATAAACAAATCAAAACTAGTATAAAGATGTTTCTAAGTTTATGCATTTTAAATTTCGTAACAGAAACTTAAGACGAAAATATTAAAGTTGAATTCAAACTCTACAGCAAGTAAAAACTATTAATACTCACAGAAAAGTAGATCAAATGAAAGTTCTTATCAAATGGTCTTATTTTTTTTTTTTCAATTTTCTTAGAAAATGCAATTTCAACGAAACTCATTCGCAGTGCATTTAAGCCAAAAATCCTTTCAGCTGTTTGCCGCAAACGAGATCGATTACTTGAGTGCTAAGCAGGCTACAAGGAGAACACGAAAAAAAAATACAAATAAAATAAGACTAGACTAAAGTAGAAAACCTCAAGCAAGACGTTGCTGCAAAACACACACATTCACGTACTCAAGCACATAAAGACCAATAGACAGTCAAACACAAATATAAAGGGTGTTTCTTAGCAGAATACAAAAACTTAGGCCAACACTAAGTCTGAAAATAAGAAAAATTTTGAGTAAAAATTTTCCTTTCTACATTATATGTATACCAAATATCTATTTTCAAGAAAACCTACATAAATCACCCTGTTCGTTTCAGCAAAAAAAAAACAAAACTAAATCTCTACGTAAACGTATAGTCAAGAAAATAAAAAAGGAAAAACTTACGAAAAATCACTGCAGTGCATTTAAGTAAACCAAATACACACACAGCTAAATGTACTCACACACACACAGCCAAACACAATCAGACATACACTTTCATGGAATAGAAATGCTCACTGATAGCGAGTAAAACGCAGTAAGCGCTGCTTAATGCGCCACAAAAAAAAAAAAAAAATGTTAAAGTCTTACAACGCACAAGTTTAAAGGACCTAAAAGTTTTTGTTTGGGTAAAAAAAACATTTACAAATTCACTCACATTAGTCTTAAATAGTGCTTTTGACTTGAAGGACAAAATATCAAAGAGACAAAACAGGCTTCACGTTTACAAAGGTTCAAACGACTAACCGTTTAGAGCCATAAGCAAAATAAATTCTAATGAAAATCAACAATTAAATGTTCGGCATTATGACCGAAGTCGAAACAGTTGTGAACTTTGCGATATCGTTGAACAAAGCAACAATTTAAGAATACTTAATAAAAGTCGATATGGTCAATCCAAAAATTTAAACGACCGCAATGACGCCACTTTATGCAAAAAATCAAAAAATTGGCGTATAAATTTGTAAAATACCAAGATAACGACCGAAGCAGCTAGTATTTTGTGAAAATTTTAATCAAAAGTTGGCTCGCAAAATTTTCAATTCGATTCTGCTGTGTTTGGTGAAATCATGGTCATTTATGAAAAAATATTTATTGTGTTTGGCTTTTATGTCATCCGGATTATAAAAAAAAAAATAAAACGTCAACAATTTGGGAGTTGTTTTTGAAAAAATGCTAGAGAATTGAAATCAAAGCATGCCTGAGTATTTTGAAAACTCAGTTTTCAAAAGTAGACTAATAGCTATTCTATAATTAGATCTATGTGTGCATGGTTAGTAGTTACGTCCTGCCCAGAATGCCCAGAATGAAGAACGCTCACAAAATTATTTTCTTATTCTCAAACATGCGCGAAAATGTTCTTCTCTTTTGAAACAGGCTATAGTAGCTGAACTCTATTGTTATTGCATGTTTGTTAAAAAAAAACAAAATCATCACTAGTACGAGTAGAACCTGCTGTAGGCGAGAATTTATGTCAGGTGTAGAAAAGAAAGAAATTTGCTCGCCAACTTTGTGGTACTTTTATGATCTGGATTTTTTTGAAGGAGCAGAAGTAGGCAGTGGATAGTAAATCAACTGTGGATATGGATGTGGCGATCAATACAATACATAGTCATACATACATAGGTCATTAGAGGTGTCTTTATTTTTACATTTAACAAGTAAAGAAAGTCTAAAGTCGTTCTAGGCCGACTATGAAATTCCCTAAACCTACTTTTCAAAAACAAAAAAATTTTTATTGTAAATTATCGTCTCCGTGGGCGGATGAAGCCTATACTTTATATGCATTTAAATGTTGATGAAAATTTACACATACAAAGTTTTATTCCTGTAGCTCACAGTTAATGCCTTTATTGTGCTTTCGCTATGGGAGGTGGGCGTGTTCATAGACGGATTACTCCCAATTGTGGAACACACCTTAGTTTTGGTATAAAATACATACACACCAAATATAATTTCTCTATGACAAACATAACCTTATTTATTGAGTTTTAAACTTTTTGGGTTGTATGAGAGGTAGGCGTGTTCGTTGGCGGATGACGTAAATTTTTCAAAACCATCTTTGTCTTGTCACAAAAACATACATACGTGCCAAATTTTAGCTCCGTAGGTTAAACAGACGCTTATTTATTGCGTTTTCAATTTTTGGGTTGTATGGGAGGTGGGCATGTCCGTGAGCGGATGACGTCCATTTTTCGAACACATCTTTGTGTTTGTATAAAACACATACATATCAAATTTTATTGTTGTAGGCTTATTATAAGCTGAGTTATGCAATTTTAAATTTTCGCGTTGTATGGGAGGTAGGCGTGTCCGTAGGCGGATGATGTCCATTTTTCAAAACCATCTTTGCTTTGTTATAAAAAACATATGTGCCAAATTTTAGCTCTGTAGGTTAAACAGAGGCTTATTTATTGCGTTTTAAATTTTTGGGTTGTGGGCGTGTCCGTGAGCAAATGATGTTCATTTTCCTAAGACATCTTTTTGTTGATATTAAACATATACACACCAAATTTTATTGTTGTAGGCTTATTATGAACTGAGCTATGCAGTTTTAAATTTTTGCGTTGTAGGGGAAGTAGGCGTGTCCGTGGGCGGATTCCAAAAATATTCAATAGTGCAGATCCTTGGGTGCATGTGACCATGTGTACCAAGTTTCATCCAATTATCTCAACTCCTTCTTCATATCCTGTGTATACGGACAACACACATACGGACGGACGGAAATAGATAGCTCGTCTCAGGTGGTGACGCTGATTAGGAATATATATACTTTTCTATACCGGACTCGCTTTGTTCTATGCGTTACAAACGTTTGCACAAAGTTAATATACCCTCACCTTTCAGGTTTAAGCATAGTACTCTGTTCGGCTTCATGTGAAATTCCACTCAAATCTCCATACAAAAAATGACAGCTGTGAAACAAGCGTGAATATTTTACAACTTTTTCATCAAAGCTGTACTTTGCTTCGCTGCGGAAAATCTAGTACTATTTTCCGCAACATGCATCTAGCAACATTATTTTCACGGCAATTTAATTGAACCGACCATTTTATTTGTCGTGAAAAGTGACAGTTGTCATTAAATTTAAGAAAAAAGTGCAAGCAAAAGAACAAAGTTTATTGAAATTATATTTTTTGTACTATTTCTAAAGCTTTGAAATTAATAATTGCAGTTGTTGGAAATTTTTAATACGGATGCATCTTTCCGCGGTGTTGGCGGTTGCAAGACTTCGCAGCTTGCAGGCTGCCATAAACCAATGTCTTGTGCTACTCTACAACAAAGCACATCATTCATTTAGATACTCGTGTAAATATTTATTTTGTATTTATATAATCATAAATACTTAAAATTAGAGAACGTAAATGATTTTCTGCTTTCCCTTAATAAATTCTAGCTGTTTATTTACTTCTTGTTGAAATTTGTAAGCTAATCATCAGCTGTTCGTTCGCAACAAAACTTCTGTCAAAATTTTCACGCAACAAATAAATGGATGTTGCCAGCGAAATTCCACGCGAACGGACATAGTACTATGCAGTACTATGCAAAATAAATGGTCGGTTCAATTAAATTGCCGTGAAAATAATGTTGCGAAGCATAGTACAGCTTTGATGAAAAAGTTGCGAAATATTCACGCTTGTTTCACAGCTGTCATTTTTTTTATGAAGATTTGAGTGGAATTTCAGGTGAAGCTGAACAGAGTACTATGCTTTAGGGTATAAACAGCGAAAATAATAATTTAATAGAAAATTTCTTTGAATATTTCGTTGGCGAGGGACTCAACTGATTTTCTCTAAATTGAGGCTTTCTTATTTTGTCTTACTTTTGAATTAATTTTTTCCAAATGTTCCAAGTTGCCTTAGTAGCTTTTATGCTGGAAGTTAAAACAACAACTCAAATCGTTGTATTGTCAATAACCCCTCAAGAGGTCAGAATCAGAGCTTACTAAAAATACATGTTTAGTCGGAAGGAATAAAACATGACCAATTTAGTATATTAAGAATCGATTTGAAATATATATCTGAGGTTTTCACTCATTCGATAAGACATGTGAATTACTTTTCTCATTTTTACTGTGAATTACTTTTTTCATTTTACTCATGTGATTCACTTTGATTGAATACTATTTTGCTTGGCACTACAATAATTTTGTTTTTTGATGGAGGGAGGGCTTAAATCTTGAAACCATCTTTAGTTGTGCTCATGTTCTCGTACAACTTAACCAGCTTTCTTGAAATACCATTCCTCCACCGTCATCAACATTTTCATCTAAGGCTTTTCTCATCTAATGCAAGTGATAATGAAATTTTTAATTTAAAGCTTTACCGTTACAATCTCTTTATATTCCAAAAAAATAGTTATCAAAAAACTTTAAATTTGTAAAGCTTCTTGAGAACATGAACTTTAGCTGTTCGGAGTTGGCATAAGACATGTAGGTCCAGTTCTCGGTCAATTGTGTGCAAACATTTAATAACACTCACGGTCGAATTCCTTTCTAGAGCTAAAATGGCCAATTTATTTTTTTTTTTTTTTTGTTTATTGCATCATAAAGACGATTTTTTTTTATGTAGTGTGGATTTTATAAAATTGTAAGGTTTATTTTAGCCGCCATTTTGGATATAAGCCAAAAAATATATATTATATATTCATACGAGTTGGATATATATTAAGTTAAGTTAAGTTGGATATATATTCTTAATACTTTGCTAGCAAAAATTTTACTTCTTTCTCTATTGAATTTTGTTTTTCAACACTGAAGTTGGTTAAGTCATAAAACACTAAGTTGATTGTAAAAATTTAGTATATAGATGCGAAATATGTGTGTTATTTCTTTGAACTCATTTTCATAAGCAAAAACTAAAAAACTTACTAATTCATTTGATACTGCAAACAACAATTTAATAATAAAAATAATTTTTTTTTTATAAGCGCTTGCATGTTCTGCATGTTGGCTGCCTGTCAAAAGTGTTTAAATTGAAAAAAAAATGTTCATAAAAAATTGGCTTTAAATGAATAACAACCAACATTTGCAATATTCAATTGTATGTTTTTAAAAATAAAATGCACATGCTTGCTGACAATAAACAAGTCTAAATAGAAAACAAAAATAACAACAACTAAAATAATAATAATAATAACACAGTAATAGACAAGGACATGTGCTTGAGTGTTATTTTAAACATGTTAGTGGCTGTGTTTTGAGTGAGTATGTCTTAAATTGAGTGACAGAAAATGCTGTCATAAGTAATGCAAGCCAACGTGATGCACGCTAAGCTGCTGCACAAAAACCAACAACACCAACAACAACAACAACAACAACAACAACACCAGCAAAACATGCCCTAAACAAATCAACCAACTTAAGCTTGTGTTGGTTACAATTTTATTACTTGTTTGGTTGTTGCTACACATAGCAACCAACAAGCATGTTGTTTTTGTTTTTATATCATGTTGCTGGTTTGTTTTGCTGTCCATAGAACATGCACTTCCAGTTGAAATATAACAACGAAACATAAACACTACAACAACACACTTAAAATGCACTGAATTTAAACATTGCTGCTCTTCCTTCTACCAAACAAAATCCTGTCTACTCCTCCTGACCACAGCCATAATAATTTAAGAACAACAGCAACAGAAACTTCAACAGCAGCAACATATGTAGCTGCGGTAGTTAAAGCTTGAGTTGTGGCTATTTTTTTTTTTTTTTGGTTTTCTGTTGTGCTAATATACATAAGTTATGTTTATGATTTAGGCGAAAATATTAGCTACTGCAACAAAAAAAACTTAAAGCAAACTGCATTTCAACTCACAAGCATAGCTAGATAGAATGCATGCAGGCGTTTGTGCATGTTTGTATATGTATTTGTTAATGCTCACAAGCAGACAAACATTCATGCAATGGTAATGTAGTTTTTGCATTTTCACTTTCTATTTTCATCATAGTGTTGCCACACTTTTCAATAAATTTTTTTTAACTTCTTTTAGAAAACTCCGTAACTGAGTTGTTGATGGATAACTTTGTATGCACATTAAATATTAAAATATCACATTAAATGTGATGTAATATAAAATATTATTTTTTACCCATTTACATATCGGTGATTACATATCATTTCGAAAAATTTTTGGCAAAATCTGATCTTACAAGGAAAGGTCCCCAGGTGACAGTCTCAGATTTGAATGATTTTCAGATATG
This sequence comes from Tetanocera ferruginea, assembly GCA_958299015.1. Classification (NCBI taxonomy): domain Eukaryota; kingdom Metazoa; phylum Arthropoda; class Insecta; order Diptera; family Sciomyzidae; genus Tetanocera; species Tetanocera ferruginea. The sequence continues at coordinate 128,116,670 of OY282640.1, forward strand.
TGATAGAAGACTAAAATCTAAGGTCGAAGTATTTTTTTATACGTGCTCAATCGATGGTTTAGGGTTTCAAACTCGCGTTCAAAAATCAGCGAAAATTTCGTTTTTTTGCTATAATTTCGCTATTTTCCATGAAAACATTTAGAAATTTGGTATGAAACGAAAGCTCTTATAAAACCACACATGATGGCATCAATTTTTTATAAGAAAATTTTGTTGTAATTTTGTTGTTGTAATTTTTAGTAATGTTTAGTCGATATCAAAGAAGTATGTTCACACAATTATTTCATATTAATTTATGTTGGATTTAAGGCAATTTGTAAACTAACCTTTTTTTTGTTTTTTTTAAATTTTTACTGTTTATAATAAAATTTTTGTTTTGTTGAAATGCAAATATTTTCCTTAAAGAACAAATTCATTACATTAAAAGTACCCAATATGTGTATCAAAAATTTCATTTTTTATGGCCTATTCTCATGTTTAAATATTTTATCGGAAAAGTTGATATTTCATAGGGCTTCCATACAAAATGTGTGATTTTTCTTGTAAGTCTCATCGGACCAGTAAAAAATAGTTTTAATCATCCAAAGTACCAAATATAGACATTTTTACGTTATGCAAAAGAAATGGATGTCATTTGAAGCGTCTTTGGAGCGCTCTGTTAACTTTTGGCTCAGGTATTGGTTCAGCAAAATCTTGGCAGTAACACAGGGTGCGATTCAGCAATTTTTTCATCCAGTAAAGCCCAAGTGTGGCGTCAAGATTTGTTCACTTCTCCCACTCAGGACTTATTTACGTTGCTATAAGTTGTCACACATTGTTGAAAAATAAGATGTGTTATCTTATCTACTAACCATTTCTGAGCATTATTTGTATTATTTTTGTATTATTTGAGAACTTGGATCTAAAATGATTATCTTTTCACAAGTTTTGTCGAACTCCTATTGACCTAGCCTTCTGCATACTACTTCTTACAAATTGCTTTTAGACACGCTCCTTCCATAGTTTTAACTTCTTGGTTTTCTAGACTAAATTGCAGTCCTCTTGTGAGGGAAATAATCATAGACATTGCAGCAGATTTTTCTCCTGACAACTCAGCAGTGGCGTAGCGAGTATAACTGGCGCCCGGGGCAAAACAATTTTTTGGCGCCCCCAATGAAAGAAAGAAACAAAAATATGATATATTATATATATTTTTTAATATTTAGTACAAATAATTATAATACACTTATTAAATTACATTAATACAAATAACACTATGCGTGGAAATCAGAAAAAGGTTCTGTACAAGACAGTTCATTATATTTTGTTTCAGATTTAGGGTCTCTTAACACGAAAATCGCAAAACAAGTTTTTATAGTTAAGCCTAGTAGGGTAAACTGGGGTACCCTTGACTTTGGTGCACATTTGACTATGACGTTTTCGGTATGAACGAACCGTTATTTTACAATAATTTGTTTTATAAATTTTGCATCATTGTATTTCAGTAATCGTCACGAAGTTTGACGATTCTTGCATTACATGAAAAAAAGTAACAGAAAAGTTCTTATGTTTTGCGCGCGTAACTGTTATTTTCCGGCACTGTTACGTAACGACTTCCTGACCGAGTTATAAAAGTTAATCAAAGTACCTTTTACAAAAGGTAAAAACTATTTATTTTTTTTTTTAAAATATAAGTGAATTTCAATAGAACTAATTATAACCTAAAAAAGTTTTAAAAAAAGATGCCGAGAGCATTTGGGTACATTTGACGTTTTTGATTGAGGTACATTTGACAAATATTAGTTGTATGAGTACAAAGATCGAGTAACATCGAGATGTTACCAATTCATTTAAAAGTTTTTTAATATATTTCTAAATTGGTTTGAATAAAAAAGGTGGTTTCAAACATTAGAATAGGAGTATCATTAGCCGAAGAAATAAAAGGACATGAAGAGAAAATAACGTTGGTTAAGGAATGAAGAATGAAAGTCTAAGGATATTAGTAATTCTGAGCTTTGATTATTTTGGGTTGTTCTGTTATGCTAGTCTTATTTTTTCCCAAGTATTCAGCCACTTAATTTTTAAATTATTTTTTATGTAGAGCATTAACTTCAGTGGAATTCCCAAAAGCGTTAAAGACACTTTTGGTTATCGTTAACTGGCCCTTAACTACCTAACCTGTTAACTCGTATCCATAACATCTTTGCTAGCAATGTTTATTCCTAACTTTGACAGTTCGTTAAAGATAACTGTTGCTTGCTCAACTGCTCGCTAACTGAAATAATAAAGTTTATATTTTTTTATTTCAATTAAGTAAATTTTACTATTTATAATTTTGACATCAATTGTATCGAACTGATCATGCTACATTCGATATTTTAACTATATTCTACTCTTATAAACACGAACTAAAGATATATTGAATTTTTGTATGAATAAGGCTGGTCTATTTTGAGAAGTAAAGCATGACTTTCTCAAATTTTTCAATTTCTACACAACAAAATATTTGTCAGAATTTTCACGCAACAAAAAAATGAATGTTGCGAGTGAAATTTCACGCAAACGGATAGAGTACTAAGATTTACGTGTTTTTTAAAGATTTTATAAGATTTATAAGATTTTTAAAGTTTTTCTCACTTTTTCAAATATAGTCGCAAATGTTGAAATATATCTTGTACACTTCTTGTTCAATATTAATAATTACGCTAAGCCGAATAAAATTTCTAATTTTCTTCATGTTTGTTCAACAAATTTTTACATTTGGATAAATAGTTTTTGCGCTATAATAATTCATAAAAAATCGAAACTTTTTTCATTTGTAGTGGAGAATATAAGCTACCGCCAAAAGAAATGCGTGCAAAAATACGGTCAGGAGATGCATTTGAGTGAAGACGCTTAAATTCGACATTGTACTATATTTTACATATTTTATTCAATTTTACACTGATTGATACATTGATACTGAAATAGTAATAAATATTTGAAGTGCTACTCTCAGGTTTGGAAAAACATCTTTTTTTTTTAATGGAAGTTCTGTTCCATTTAAATCTGTATTATAAAACTCACCCAAATTTTTACAATTCTTTTCAAGATCGTTGTACGGATTATTCTTACTTAATCAATTTTCAACGTCCAGAAAAAAACCAAAATTTGGAATTAAGGTCCCTTGTCTTGTAAATTGTGAACTTATATCCTGATGCAGACGACCAAGAACGCTTTTCATAACGCCAGATTTTTCGCTTTCTGCGTAAAAGCTATATCTCCAGTCAATTCTCCGCGCATTTGTCGGCGACATTTTATACGGATTGTTGTATCGATTCCTCATTTTTTACAAAGATTTTTAGCCTTTTCGATAACTCTTTCACATATCTCGTTACGAATTCCTGCAAGTTCAGTCGCCAATAATTTGAGATCATGGAACGCTTCTTTAAACTTAATTTTAGGACCTTGTAATCTGAGCTGTACACGGTCAATTCTCTTAGAGTTCAAGCCAGAAATGGACTAAAGTTATGATATTTAAATTCGGTTTAAGATAAAGATTGCAGCATTTCTGGTGTACCACTTGTGGCAGTATTTTCATCTGCTAATTTTTCTTTTAGTTCTACGTATTCTTCCAGTCCCTCGACAATAACGCTAACTGCGTGTTACATATTCTTTAACAGATTTTTTAAAGCATTTTTAACAATTTCTATCCTAATATTGAACGTGAGAAAAAGAGACGTATGTTATCAATTATTCGAAAACATGTTACAAAGATTGAATCTTGGTTAGCTGTAGTAACTCCTACTAAATTCAATGTGTGGTTATCACAATTTACAAATGTTGCCTTATTATTTTTTTCTATTATTCTTTGTTGAACGCCAGATATGTGATTTGACATAAGGGCAGCATTATCATTGCATTGTACCCTACAGTTTGCTAACTTAATTATTGAATTAATTAATTAAAACAAATTTTTTTGCAAAACTTTGCTTGTCTTGAGAATGATTTGGCACCTCTCTGCGAGTGGCGCCCGGGGCATGATGACACCCCCTGCCCCCCTCGCTAGTAGTCGGACAATCAGATCTGGAGGTTCAAGGGTTGATGGTGGAGGATACAAGGGTTCCTTCACCTAATATATGCGTGCAATCATTATGAGGACTGAATTCCACTTAGTATGAACGTCTTGCTTAAGTTAAAGTTCAGCAACTTCCATTTGTTTCTGCACACTTTAAATTCTTTACGTAGCTTGAGAGCTTCATTCACGGCTTACACTTCTCTCGATCATATTCGATCACATTTTCGCTAAATTTCGCACTGCAGTCTGTCTTTTTTCTATGATGATGGCCTTCAATGCTCGTATATCTCGATTATTTAATTTTGATTTATTACCTCGCCCATGCTACTGTGGCTCAATTGAGGCGATATTCACATAAGTTTTGATGACGTATTGGACAGTCGACTTTTCTTATCCTAGGGGCTATGCAATATCGAAATAATTTTTGTGTCAAATAAAGTCTTTAACAATTAACTTTCTAATTTCTTCACAAACCGCTTCAAAAACCGTGCCATAGTAGAAAATCATTCAAAACAACTACTGGTATAAAATCAAAGTGTGACCGAAATTTCCTCAAAACATTCCCAATACATGCTCAAAACATTCTCAGTTGATATATATAATTAGTAAAAAATAATTTGTCATGTATTATCCTTGTGCACACTCGCATTCTTTCTATCGTACGAATTGAATGTTGTCAGTTTTTGGATTGCATTTAATGACTGTGTAGGTTAATCTCGCTATTAACGTTGTTGTTTTTGTAATTGTTTTTTACTTATGCTATTAATTCTAAAATAAATTACATTTCCAGCTTTAAGGATACTACAAGCTATGTCAAAAATATTGTTTTCTTATTATGAATAAAATTTGAAAGTGGTAATAATATAAAAAATGCAGGTGTACGAACTGGTTGTTGTCGGGGTAGTATTAGTCCGTGTCAATTTTTGTTTTCAGAAAAATCATAGGCGCGGATAATGTTCTACGGAAAATTCTGACCATCTTAACCCAAAAAACACTAAGCCTAAAATCGATTTCGAGCCTCCGGGTTTTCGAAAGAAAGTTTGAATTTGTGTTTTGCTACAAAATGTGAAGAAATTGAAACAAAAAACCAAAAAAAGTACTCTACTAAGGTTCAAATTTTAGTGGTTTCGAACTAAAATTTCAAAAATATTAATTTATTTATAAATTTCACGTGTTTCATCACGTGTCAACAAAAAATAAAAAAATTTAAGATTTCATTATAAAATTAAAAAAAAATATTTTGAAAATTAAAATAGAAGAAAACCATCTAAAAACTAAGATGCTATTATCGTTTCATTATTTAATTTTGAATTTCGTGAAAGCTATTGTATAAATCCACTTGTTAGAAAATATTTTGATTTCATGAAAGTTAGTAAATAAATAATTAGGTAAGTAAACTTGATCTTCAAATTTCATGCCATATTCAAGGAACTGAGATTAATGCTAAACTTTTGGTCAGTGTTCGACGAGTTGTTGAAAAAAATCAATAGTTATGGAGGCAGTTATAGTTGTGACAGCAGCAGATAGTTGACAAAAAATTCCACGACTTGAAATTTTTAGGACTTCCTAAAACAATCTTTTCAATTTTATATTGAGCTAAGCTACATTCTTTTTGTTCTTTTCTATACAATTTTTTGTTACTTTTATTTTATTTTTTATTTTATTTTACTATTGTTTTGTTTTTATGAATTTATTCATTTCTTACATTTTTGTATTTTATTGATTTTATTTTAACTATAGAAGTTTGTTTTTTTTTATTTGACTTCGGTTGTTCACTTGATTCATAAGTAACCCCTTTGAAATTTTGAACTAATATGAAAATATGATAAAATTTTTCTAAAATGAGAACATTTAAGTTCAACTTTTTACCGAAAACTAGAATTTTTTTATCCATGTACATTAGACCGGATCGAAATTTAGATTCCGCCGGTCGGAGTCTCAAAAGTTAGAGGAACTCATTAAAATGAGTTCTGCATACTTTTTTTTCAAATCGGAGACAAACCGCCGAAGCAATTTCGGTTCTCCTGAAGATAATTTTTGGTAAAAAAAACATGTTTTTTGCTTATAACTTTTTATTTTTCATAGAACGCATACCCACACTTGCTAAAATATTAAATTTCTTACTTATACCAATATTCTGATATTCAAAAAATTTAAAAATTATGTTTCATTATAACTCTTATTGACCACCAAAAATTGAATTTTTTGATATTTCTAAAAAGGCATTTTTTTTAAAACCGCTGTAAAAGACACATTTTTTTATTAGATTTACGTGGAATTGTTATTGTTGGAAAGGCATTAAGTTCTTCTTTCTTTCTGTGTATCGCTGTGTATCGCTTTAGTTTTTTGGATGTTTGTATACATTTTTTCACATACTGAAAAACACAAATTCAAACTTTCTCTCAAAAAATAGGAGGCTCGCAATCAATTTTGGACAAAGGTTTTCTTGGGCAAACCTGTTCAAAATATCCCGTAGAATATTTTTCGCGCCTGCGATTTTTTAGTTTTTTTCAGCCATACAAATTGGCTCGCCCTATTCGACATTAGAGTGGGTCGGCCTCCATACAAAAAACAAAAGTTTGAAAAAACCACCCCCTATTTAAAGTTGAAAATCTCTGACGAAACCTCCTTAATTTTTAAAATAGCGTTTTATCGCGAGAACCAGTATTAATTCAAACAATGTGAATTATAGGATTAAAACTTCATAAGCCCATGTATCTTAATTGACTCCAAAAACTTACGCCGCAGAAAAAAATTTCTGTTTTGTTCCCCTGTGTCATATGGGGAAAAAAAATTTAAGGGGGATAAATCGGGCTAATGGGGCTTACTAGTTGAATATGACCTCAGAAGTAAAAATGTTCTAAAAAGACATTGTCGTGCTTGTAAAGCCCTTTTCAACGACATATAATTAATTTTTTAAGATCTGACATGTAATGCTTAAGTTATGCAAAAAAGACCATTTTGGCTGTTTTTCCGGTGGTCCAAATAAATTTTTTTTTGTTTTCGGAATCCTCTCGAGGTCAACTTTAAAATAGGGGGTGGTTTTTCAAAATTTTTTTTCGACCCACTCTATTGGACATATCTGTAAAATCCAATAATATTGTCGATTTGCCATGTTTTTGGTGAAAAAAAAGATGGTTGCGTAAGTTATACTATTCTCAAACTTCTCTACCATCATTGCAACTTTCAAAGTCGTTAACATTGATTAATTTTGAATTTCAGTTGATTAGAAATGAGGAAAGATTTAAAGGTTACAGCGTAAGACCATGCCTTTACCGGGATTCGAACGCGGTACCTGGAATGATGATCAAATACCATTTCCAAACGACATCCGAGGACGTTTTATGTTTTTGATTTAGTCCTTTTTGATTTTGTGGCAATACTTTTTTAAGTTGTGCTTTCTACAAATATTAAGTGATAATTATCAAAACAATATAAAAAACAACTAAAAAAAAAGCTTAAAATAAGAATAATACGACTGATATAAAATATTTCATTATTTTTATTTTTTTGCTTTAAAAATTTTATTTATCTTTCATATAATTTTAGACCGGAATTCTTTATGAAGAGTATTGAATGCTGTGTTTTAAGATCCTCTTATTTTTATTAATAGTTATCATAAGGAGTTTTTCTACTCTTAGTATTTTTACTTAAATGTTTTAATTTTTAATCGTTTTGCATTATACACTTTATTTTCGTTAATTTCGGTGGGTTTTAACCCCCAAACCCCCCCCAGCTTTCGCGCCTGGCTTGAGCAAATACTTATGTATTCCAGCAACTTCTGGTTTTTATAAAAAGACTTATTGTGAAGGCAGGACAAATAATAAATGATAGAGGAAATCTTCTAACTACCTAACTACTAGATATCGATAAATGAAATCACTCGAAAGTTCTCAACAATACTTTCTATAGAACAAAGATGCAGCAAGTGATTTTAATTTCTGATTTGCCATTATTGTATTATATATATATTCTTTTGTTGTTATTGTCTTAACAAACACAAATATAACTCATTGTGGCCATGATTTTCGCATGATTTGGCCATGATTTTCACATCAGGCTTCATTGCATCATTATTTATGAAGATACTCTTAAGTGTGTTTTATTGATTTCTATTTCAATACCGTAACAAAAAATCGTTCAAAGACATAAATAGGATATGATGTTCTTTGCAGACCTTAGCTGTTTATTGTTCCTTTAATGGGCCTTTAAATCAATTTTATAAACTCTCTATAATGATCAAATATTCCTTTTTATGTTCTTCTTATTGTTGTTATTGAAAAATGATATACTCTTTTCCCATCACAGTCGTCTAGGATTACTCAAAGAGTATTTGACACGCATAATAATTTGCAATAAAGAAAGCAGTATGGAATAAAAGAACGGAGTAAAATATGCATAAAAACCAAAATATCGAAGTTATAAGCTGCAATTATAAAGAGAACCACAATTTTTAAAGCAAAATTACTTGTATAACTGTAAAAGTTTTTCCATTGTAATCAAAATGAATCGTTTAACCATTAAAACAACAACAAAAAAAAAAAACAGAAACAAAATAATACCCTGCCAAGGTCAAATAGACATCAAAAGTATCCAAAGAAACAGACAGACAGACAAAGCGACAAACAAGTTGACACCACATCGAAGTGCGTGATCGAAATATTTTCAAGAATTGCTAAATGACAAACGGAAGAACAAAGGACATGTACGACACTGAAATGGAATCGACAAGCTGACAGCTAGCTGAATTTCATCGTTAATGAATGATAAAATGAGTTAAGAAATAGACAAAAAAAAACACAAAAAAAAAATTAAAGGCACAAAATGCTAACGACAAAAGGCAGCGCCTAGTGGCCAAGGAATGAGTGCTGCCGGTACGTGCCATTCCTTAATGTAACAATTTGCGTGCACGGGTGTGTGAGTGTGTGCAGTTTGTGGTTGTGTGTGTTCATGTATGCGTTTAAGATATAACGGCCTATAAGTGTGTCTTAATTGTGCTTAATTTGTAACAAGTTTCCTGTGTGCCTTTATTATAGCCAATTTTGTTGTTATTCTAAGAATTCCATCAAGGCTCTGTCATTAAAAACAAACATTAAGTGCGACAAAAAAAAAAAAAATGAAGCTGTCATTACAACAAATTATTTTGTTATTTTGTCCTGTGCGTGAGCGTTCAGCGTTGTGTGGGAAAGTTTTTCACAATAAATCAACGCAGTAATTTTGTGATTAAATAAAAACCAGGGACCGTACCGGATATGGTTTTTATCAGAAAAGTCAAATATTAACTGATATTTTTTAACTTTAAATTTTTCCGACAAAAATAAAAGTTATTTTGTGCCTTCTATTTTTTTGGGCAAACATAACAGTTACTTTTGATTTTTATTTTAGCGGTCAAAAATAACAGTTATTTTCTGCCTTTAATTTTTTCGGTCAAAAATATCAGGCCATTTTACTGACTAAAAAACTATGGATACCATTATTTTGGTCTCATCGGTGATCACGTTTTACATATGGTATCAATAGTTTTTTAATCGGACAAGCGGCCTTAAAAAACACACAGATTGCCTGATATTTTTCACCGAAAAAATAAAAGTCACAAAATAACTGTTATTTTTGACCGAAAAAATAAAAGTCAAAGGTAACTGTTATTTTTGTCTGAAAAAATAAAGGGCAAAAAAAATTACTGTTAATTTTTAACTTTTATAGAATCAGTCGAAAATTTATAAGGCTCTAAATATTCGTGAAGCTGAGGCCATTTGTATCATAATGGTATATTTGAAAATATAATTCGACAATTGTTTCATTGTATCTTTTTCATTCGAAAATTGTAAAATAACAGTTATTTTCGGTCCCTGATAAACACATAATTGCTAGAGTGTACATTTCGCGAAAATTTTGAACATTATTTTTTACTAGTATTTTCAATTGTTACTAACCGAGATTTCATTCTTCATTTAATCATCATTAAGAACAAATTTGACAAAATGTGGCGAAACGACATGCATGAATCTCGAATTTTTGAGTTTTGGTAAATTAAATGGCGTAGCGGTCGTAGCCGAGCGTGATAAGTGTGTGACGTACGATCCAACTAATCTCGGTAGACCCGTGTGCGAAGAACGATCTAACACAGAATATTTTTGTAAGTAGAAATACATTTCTCTGATAAGCTGTCACTTCTCTGCAGACAATTAAAATCTCAGAGTGTAAAACATGCAATGAAAATCTTCTTCAGAACATGGACTTTAGTCACAAACATTTAATTACACGCATAACATAATTGATCATAAGAAGATTCGTCAAAGTCCTTTCATTTCATTCTTTCATCAAAAAACTTCCGACTTTTTGGAACTAGTTCAGAACAATTCTAAATCTGCTCCATTTTTCTGCAAGAAAGGTACAGAATTATTTTTTAACAATAAATTGAAATCAACAGTTTTTTGGACAAAATACATTTTTTAAAAATATACCCACCATATTAAAACCGTCAAATAAAAACCAGTCTCGGATATGAAGTACTTCTACGATGGATACCACATCAGACGAAAACGGACAATTATTTACGGGTATGCACCTGAAATATCTGGAGCCTTTATGTGGAAGGTTTTATTTTTCTAATTGGTGGAAACTCTCGGAAAAATAAAGGCTGACATCACCGCCATCCAGGAGAAGCGATGGTAAGGACAAGGCTGTTCTAAGAGAGCAGACTATATATCTGCTAGAGCTGTCATGCGGAGAAGCATGAATTTGGATGCGGATTCGTTGTAAGTCGGAAACTATGCCATTTTCTTTCCCGGTTCACAACTGTGAACGAAAGGCTGGCGACAATTCGCATTAAGGCGAAATTCTTCCACATAAGCCTAATATGCCTAATTTGCCCCAACGGAGGAAAAGGACCTTGTTGCCAAGGACACCTTCTACGCGAGCCTAGAGGATGTGTATGATCGCTGTCCGGTCCATGACGTGAAAATAGTTCTCGGCGATTTTAACGCGAAGATCGTAAAAGAAGGCGTCTTTGGCTCCACTGTCGGTCAGTGCAGTCTTCACGAGACCACTTCGAAGAACGGTCTAAGACTGATCGACTTCGGCGCGGCACGAAACATGTTAGTAAGTAGCACCAGATTCGAACAGCTCGATATCCAAAAGGTAACCTGACTGTTCCCGGATCAAAGAACGCGAAACCAAATTGATCATGTTGTGATCAACGGAAGGCGCGCTTCAAGTGTACTGGATGTGTGCACATTTTGGGGGGGTCAATATTGACTCTGACCATTAACTTGTTGCAGCCAAGATCCGCATGCGATTGTGCAATGTGAAGGAAGAGATATACGCCTTTTCAGACGTAAAAAAATGAGCAAGAAAAGCGTGAGCGAGAAAAAAATTGAGGTGTACCAGGGCAAGAAGTATGCTCAAAAATTTTACCAGCAGGTTAAGCGTCTAACCCAATGGTGATCTGGTTACTGAAGACAGCATTTTTCCAATCTGCTTGCACGTGACGATACCAAAAACTCCGCCCTTGGAGAACGCAGTCTGACACCAGTAATCGACAATTATGGAGTGAAAATTCCACCATCTAGCCATGACGAGGTTTAAGTTGCTATCCAGCGGCTCAAAAACTACAAAGCAGCAGGTGCTGACGGCCGGGCTGCTGAATTGTTTGAAACCGGCGGCGGAGAATTTATAAGGTGCATTCATCAACTCATCAGCAAAATATGACTAGCAGAAAGCATGCCCAACGATTGGAATCTCAGTGTGCTTTGTCCTATACTTAAGAAAGGATACCCGACAATCTGCGCCAACTACCGAGGTATCAGTCTTATTTCCATCGCATACAAGATGGAAGATGGTTCTTTAGAGCGTATTGTATGAAAGATTGACACCACATACCAAAACACTGATTGGAACTTATCAGTGTGGCTTTTGCCCTTGCAAGTCCACCATAGACCAGATTTTTACACAACGCCTAGTCCTGGAGAAAACCAACAAAAATCCAATTGACACCCATCATCTCTTTGTGGATTGCAAAGCTGCATTGGATAGCCCGATTCGGGATTGCCTGTACGCAACAATGTCTGAGTTCGGTATACCTGCAAAATTGACAAGGCTCTGCAGGATGACGTTGAGCAACACATGCAGCGCCGTCAAGGTAGGAAATGACTTCTCCTCTTTAATGCCGAACGAAGTTTCATGCAAGGCGACCCGCTATCATGCGATCTCTTCAATTTCATCATGGAGGGGATCCTACGAAAGGCAGGTGTACATTGAATTGGTACCGTTTTCTACAAAGGTGTCTAGCTTCATGCGTATGCTGATGATATTGATATTATCGGCAGAACCAAGAGAGATGTAACCGCTGCTTTCGCCGCTATCGAAAAGGATACAGCCAAAGTGGGTTTGACGGTGAACGAGGGTAAAACAAAGTATATGCTGTCTGAAAATAGGGAAGTGCGGCGTCTAGGCTCCCATGTTACCGCAGGCAAATATAACTTTGAAGTTGTCAAGGAGTTTACATACCTTGGCACCACCGTAAACAGCAACAACAATGTCAACCTGGAGATAAAGCGAAGAATAACAATTGCTAATTGGTGCTACTACGGGCTAAGTAAACAATAAGGTTCCAAGATCCAAACAATTAGGATCCAAGAGCAGTCTCTCGATCGAGAAAACTAATACTCTACAAAAAGCTCACTATACCTATCGTAAACAGATGCAGCCGCTCTTGTTGTGTTCGAGAGGAAAGTTCTTCAAAAAATCTTTGGTTTTGTTTGAGTTGGCGTCGACTATCGCATTCGAATGAACCACGAACTGTACGAGCTCTACGACGACATTGATTTAGTTCAGCGTATTACAATTCACATTCTTAGGAGCTAAAGGGTTAATTATTATTTCACGATTTTGATTCAAATTATTGTTTCCAGCACAAAAACTAACTTATAGAAAACTTTATTTGAGAGCCTTAATTTAATTGTAAAGGCAATAAAATAACCTTTCTAACAATATATCAACAAACCCCACCGACTTATCCGTTCTTGTGCTGTGCTCGTCTGAAGATGAAATTAATCGGTGTAAACTACTAAATTTCAACTTTGAGTTAAAATTTCTCAGAATTTCACTCAAGAAATTGAAATTTTTTTGTAATAAATCTTGTAATTTATTAAATTTTCTTTTCAATGACACTTACGGCATAAACATATCTTTAAAAATAAAAAAATTAACTGTACTAAAAACGTATACATTTAAGAAAACAATGATATTATCTACTGCATTACAGTTACACTGTGTTTTATTTTATAGATGAAAACGAATAATTATAAAAGATGTTCGAAATATCCTCCATTGTTCTAAATGCAATTATGATACTTCTCCTCATTGCATGAACTGTATCGACACTTCATAAAAACTTTAGTGTCGATAACTGCATTATAAGAGTGTCAATAAGTAGTGATTTTATCCTACCTCCATGTTTTCTAATAACTATAATTTTTTTAGTACAGTCAATTTTTTATTTTAGAGATTAACCCTGTAGCTCCTAAGAATGTGAAAATAACACCCCTTCCCCCTCTCCCATATGATTTTTTGCTCAACTCGACATAACCTTTCACCTCCGTAAATAGTTGCACTCAGTTGCGGGACATCCTGTATACATCAGCGAGGTTTTAATAAAACTTTAGTAAAAACTATACTTTTCTTTTCTTCTTATTAAATATACAGATTATTGCTGCTTCTTAAATGGAAAAGTGCTAGACATAATTGACCATGGGCGTAAGACTTTTCAAATCCACGCCCATCACATTAAATGATTGCGCTTGTGCTTTATTTATGGTCATCAAAAAACTGTCTCCACGGGAAACTGAAGTCGTTCAAATCGTTACGGTACATCAGTTTTATTATAAGAATCATTAGAGTAAGCATATTTCTACAAAGCCTTTTCCTGTGAAAATAGCAGCTTCTATCATATTTGCATATAGTTTTTTAATTCAAAGTCTAGTTTCGTTGCAAAGATATGGAGATATGGAGGTCGTATTATTCGGAATTCTATTTTAAGTGAAAGGGTGTGCAATGGTAGCCGTGGAGGATGCAGTAAATTCAAGATTTCTGTGGGATAATGAATGCCTCACCAATATTTAAAACAGTTTCAATAGAGTATCAATGATTTGGTTTGGAAATTAACTTTGTATACCCTAAACCTGAAATGTGAGGGTAAATTAACTTTGTGCAAACGTTTGTAACGCATAGAACGAAGTGAATGCGGTATAGAAAAGTATATATATTCTTGATCAGCGTCACCTCGTGTGTCGAGCTATTCATGTCCGTCCGTCCGTCCGTCCGTCTGTGTGTTGTCCGTAAACACAGGATAAGAAGAAGGAGTTGAGATAATTGGATGTACACATGATCACTTGGACCCAAGGATCTGCACTATTGAATATTTTTGGAATCCGCGCACGGACACGCCTACCTCCCATACAACGCAAAAATTTAAAACTGCATAACTCAGCTCATAATTAGCCTACAACAATACAATTTGGTATTTTTGTGTTTTCTATCAACACAAAGATGTCTTCCAAAAATGGTTATCATCCACTCACGGACACGCCCACTTCCCATACAACCGAAATATTGAAAACACAATTAATAAGCGTCTGCTTAACTCACAGAGATAAAATTTGACACGTATGTTTTTTATTACAAAACAAACATTTTTTTGAAATTTGGAGATCATCCGCCTACGGACAGGCTTATCTCCCATACAAAGCAAAAATTGAAAACTGGATATATAAGCTAATAATTAACATACAATAATAAAATTTGGTGAGTATGTGTTTTATATCAACACAAAGATGTCTTCGCAAAATGGGCGTCATCCGCTCACGGATACGCCTACCTCCCATACAACCCAAACAGTTTAAAACTCAATTATTAAGGTCATGTTTGTCATAGAGAGATCAAATTTGGTATGTTTGTATTTTATTCCAAAACTAAGGTGTATTCAAAAATTGGGAGTTATCCGTCCATGAACACGCCCACCTCCCATAGCGAAAGCACAATAGAAGCATGAACTGTGAGCTACAGGAATAAAACTTGGTATGTGTAAACTATTCATCAACATTTAAATGCATATAAAATATAGGCTTCATCCGCCCACGGATACACCTTTTTTTTTGAAAAATATTTTTTTTTTTTTTTTGGAAAAGTAGGTTTAGGGTATTTCATAGTCGACCTAAACCGACTTTAGACTTTTTTTATTGGGGGACACAAAAATATCATGTCGATGGTTAAGGATAATAAACTCATTTCATTTTCTCAATACTAGCCGTTTAGCTTGTATTAAGTATAGAATTTTTGATTTTTCTCTCTCCGTGTATTGGTTACAGGAGGGCACCATAGATATTAGTCATACTTCCTTTTACTAACTTTTACGTTCTTTAAGGTCCTACTTAACATATTTTTTTCTAGTTTTTTGTCTCAATTTATTGTTTGCCTTTTATTTACCGCTTATCGTTGTTCTGTCACCATTCGATGTATTAAAATTTGCATACAGTTTTGAGCAAGAGATTTTAAATAGCATCGAGATGAGTTGCAAAATTTGCAATTTTCTTACTTCCTTGTAAAATTCGCTCCTTTAATAAAAAAAATTATTGTCATTCTTAAAAAATGTTCTACCATTCAGTGTGAAATTCCATTTTGTTTTTGGTTGTTATACACAGAGGTAACACTTAAGTGTACTTAAACGTTGTCGTTCGACCATGTGAATAAACATGAAAAAGTAATTAACTAAAAAACAGTAACATAAACAACAAAAACTAAGTATAAACAAAATGAAGCCAACAAAGTTTATATTTTGCTCTACAAACTTGACATTCGACAGTAATTTCGTGACCAAGTTTGTGTTAGTGTGTGTGTGTGTGTGTGTGTGTGTGTGTGTCTGTGTTTGTTTAATTATTTATACTTGCGTGTGTTTTTTATTTACTTCTCGCAGTCAAATTAATATGATGTATGTTATAAAAGCTTGTTTAAATATGCCCTAATAAGCTCGACCTTGACAGCAGATCTGCATCAAATTTTCCATGTAATTTGCTCGTTTTAACTTTAATTGCTACAAGAATATAAACAAAGTTGCCAAGACAAACAATAATTGAAATAATATTTTATAACACGTACATACATGGCGAACACATACATGGCTAAAAATATATAACGCAAAGCCTTGCTGAAATAAGCACTAACAGCTTAATGAAAACTTGACTTAAAAAGCCAACTAATTAATTACGCCATCTTGCATGTTGCTCAAAATCAATAACTTACTTATTTTTTTCTTTGTAGTTAGCTATTGCACAGAAAAAAAAATAAAAAACCTAGTCTTGTTGCCAACTTATCACAAAAAGTTGCAAGTGATTGAAAATTGTTAAACCACCCACGACATAAAAAATTAGTTCAACTTATTTTCTGTTGTAGAAAATTAAAACTTTTCATTTCAATTTCATGCTACTTTTTGGCATGTTTGACATTAAAATGCTGTAAGTTGTTGTGGTTTTTGTTGCCAGCTACCATTGTTGTTGTTAGTAGCTAGTCGCTGGTGCCTAGGCGCTGCGGCAATAAAACGAGCAAAACGAACTCTAAAGACATGACAAGTTGTTGCTGTTGAAATTGCTAGCATGTGCAAAGAATTATAGGGGAAATGTTTTTCAACATAATAGCTGTCAAGAAAAATATTTGAGTGGAAATTTTATTCTAGAACATTAGTCAAAAAAGTAGCGCACGTAATGTGATTTCTAAAGGAAAAATAAAAATCGAAGGAAAACTAAAATCCTATAACAATAATAGCTATAGAAAAGTAATTTGATGTTAACATTTACATTTAATAGTCGTAGCCGGCTTGAATTGAGCGTTTAAGGAAAATAATAAATTCTTTATTAAAAGAAATCTACATTAACATAAATAGGAACACAATAAGTTTCTCATAGCTAGGCATTTTTCGATTCGCTGCAGTTCTTTCTCGCTGCTGAATCACACATCCACTAGAGGTTCAAAATTTGATTTTTAACATGAAAATTGAATATGTAGTTGAATTTTTGGAATACTACCAGCAACTTTGTTTTAAGGAGGAGATAAGTTCGGAAAATAATAGAGATAATTTCAATAGTAAATATAAATGTATATTCAATATAAACGGAGTTATGGTCAAAAACGTCGAGTTCGTAACCATAACTTCAGGTCGAGTTCAAGTAACGGTAAAAGTACGTGTGAGTGAAAAAAAATTAAAAACTGCCATTCCAAGCTAAATGCAAGTTCTTTTTTTCCAAAAATTGACCTCATGCTCTTCTATTTGCTTGAAATTTGGGCTATAGGTTCATGTTCCACTTATAAGTTATTTATTTTATTTCATCGCCATTTTTTGAAAAGTTATGGAAATACAAATTTTTGAAAAAAATTAAAAATCTTCAAAATGGAGTCAATTCCAATAAATCATGTCTCCGTCATCTCTTAGCCTAGTTTTGTAAATGAAGTATCGCTAGAAACCTATTGAAAAAATTTCATTTGCTCGTATCTTAAAAAGTATATTTTGTTTTTTTTTTTTAAATAAAATAAACTTCCTACTAACCAAAAATTACGATGGTCGAATGGTATGATTTTTGCAATCTCTGCTTTTTTCTGACATTTCACTTTATCGTTCGTAACTTGTATACCATTTGAATTATTTATACAAACTATTTAACAAAATGTTTGCCCTTTTAGGGCCAATAATTTTTTTATGTATAGTAATGACTTTACATGTGACCTTGGCCCATAAAACTCGAAGTTAAAAAATTATTTTTTTGTTTTATTAAGTTTTTTTTTTTTTAACAAGTTTAAAAAATTGTACATGCCATATTAAAATTCCTTACATTTTGATCAAATTTACTGCAAGAATGTTTTAAATTCTATATTAAGTTTTTTTTTTTAACAAGTTTAAAAAATTTTAAACGCTATATTAAAATTCCTTACATTTTGATCAAATTTACTACAAGAATGTTTTAAATCAGTCTTAAAACAAAACAAGTAAAGACAGCCTAAAGTCGGTCTAGGCCGACTATGAAATACCCTAAACCTACTTTTCCAAAAATAAAATAATATTATTGAACTTGGGCGTGTCCGTGGCCGGATGACGTCCAGTTTTCAAAAACATCTTTGTTTTCTCGTAAAAAACCTACGTGCCAAATTTTATCTCTAAAAGTTAAGCAGGGGTTTACTTATTGCGTTTTCAATTTTTGGGTTGTATGGGAGGTGGGAGTGTCCATGCGTGGATAATACCCATTTTCCGAAGACATCTTTATGTAAAACACATACACACCAAATTTTATTGTTGTAGGTTAATTATGAGCTAATTTATCCAGTTTTTAATTTAAGCTTTGTATGGGAGATAGGCGTGTCCGTAGGCGGATGATGTTCATTTTTGAAAACTATCTTTTTTTTGTTATAAAAAACATATGTGTCAAATTTTATCTCTGTAAGTTAAACAGAGGCTTATTTATTGTGTTTTCAATTTTTGGGTTGTATGGGAGGTGGGCGTGTCCGTCAGCGGATGACGTCCATTTTCCAAAGACATCTTTGTGTTGATACAAAACACATACGTACCATATTTAATAGGTGTAGGTTAAATATGAGCTGAGTTATGCAGTTTTCAATTTTTGCGTTGTATGGGAGGTAGGCGTGTCCGTGGGCGGATTCCAAAAATATTCAATAGTGCAAATCCTTGCGTCTATGTGACCATGTGAACCAAGTTTCATCCAATTATCTCAACTCCTTCTTCTTATCCTGTATTTACGGACAACACACAGACGGACGTACGGACGGACGGACATGAATAGCTCGACTCACGAGATGACGCTGATCAAGAATATATACACTTTTCTATACCGGACTCGCTTCGTTCTATGCGTTACAAACGTTTGCATAAAGTTAAGATACCCTGACCTTTCAGGTTTAGGGTATAACAAGTAAAGAAAGTCTTAAGTCGGACTAGCCCGACTATGAAATCCCTTTAACCCACTTTTCAAAAACAAAAAAATTTTTATTGTAAATGGGCGTCTCTGTGGGCGGATGAAGCCTATATTTAATAGGCTCACAGTTAATACCTTTATTGTGTTTTCGCTATGGGAGGTGGGCATGTCCAAAGACGGATTACTCCCAATTTTTTAACACACCTTAGTTTTGGTTAAAATTACATACATACCAAATTTAATTTCTCTATGACAAACATAACCTTATTTATTCAGTTTTAATTTTTTTGGGTCGGATGGGAAGTAGGCGTATCCGTAGGCGTATGACGTCTATTTTTCAAAACCATCTTTTTTTTGTTATGAAAAACATATGTGCCAAATTTTAGCTCTGTAGGTTAAACAGAGGTTTATTTATTGCGTTTTCAATTTTTGGGTTGTATGGGAGTTGGGCGTGTCCGTGAGCGGATAACGTCCATTTTCCTAAGACATCTTTGTGTTGATATAAAACATATACAAACCAAATTTTATTGTTGTAGGCTTATTATGAGCTTAGTTATGCAGTTTTAAATTTGTGCGTTGTATGGGAGGTAGGCGTGTCCGTGATCGAATTCCAAAAATATTCAATAGTGCAGATCCTTGGGTGCATGTGACCATGTGTACCAAGTTTCATCCAATTATCTCTTCTCGTTCTTCTTATCCTGTGTTTACGGACAACACATTGACGGACGGACGCGTCCGGACGTAGGGACGGACATGAATAGCTCGACTCACAAGGTGACGTTGATCAAGCATATATATACTTTTCTATAGCGGATTCGCTTCGTTCTATGCGTTACAAACGTTTGCACAAAGTTAATATACCCTCTCCTTTCATGTTTAGGGTATAATTAAGACTTCATGCAATTTCATCGAAGAGCATGAAGCCAACACGACTTGCATAAGGTGTGAAATGGCTGTATTTTCGCACAAACCCTTTGCACGGCTATAGAATTATGGAGTTTTTCAAAGTTTTTACTGCACTATCAGAATTTTTAATATGTTCTGTATTCAAGCACAAAATAAGTTTTGATGAGTAAGGATCGAGAGACCTAGGTGTCTCGTTCATAGTGGCTACGAAATAAATCGAAGAAACTTGGTAGTCATGAGACTGTTAGCTGTGTAAAGACAAAAAATGTATATATTATGGTACCTGAAATTTTGGTGAAAAGCTGTCGAAAAAGAGATAGCAAAAAATATCGAATAGGTATGTCTCGAGAAGAGACTTAACACCTTAACGTTTCTGATAACGGTAAGTGGAAGAAATGGGTTCAGATCACTGTTTCTCGTTAGAACTGTCATAGGCTGGTGTTAGGCAAAGTAATTGAATTGGGTGTGAAAAACAGTTATGGCTATGCTTGTAAAAAAAAAACAAATTGGCCATTTCAGTCCTTGAAAGGACCCCTTTGACCGAGCTTCTTATGATCAATTGTGTTGTGTGTGTTATTAAATGTTTGCACACAATTGACCGAGAACTGGACCTACATGTTCTATGCCGACTCCGAACGGCTAAAGTTCATGTTCTCAAGAAACTTTATATGGCATTATTTACTCTCTGAGGTTTGCCATTGTCTGCAGAGAGGTCAGAAACATTTTTTATTGAAAAAAACTTTTCGCCGCGGCTGGGTTATGCTTGTGCAGACTGGAAAAATAAAACTCATGCTGACGAATATCAAACTTGGTTTTAGAATGACGAAGAAGAATGTATGAAGAATCACGAGGGGTCGTCTGGAAAAATGAATGTTGATGTTGCAAGAAATATTCTTGAAATTTTTTTTACTCTATTACTTGGCAATGAAATTAAAGAACATCTTCTACCAATTTACACCGATTTGTCTAAAATTTATTAAGTAGAAAAATGCTTGGGTGTTCATTAAGTTGGGTTACCCCCTATGAACAAAACAGTTTGCCGGGTCCGTCCCTCATTTGATAGCTAATGTTGAGAAGGGTTTTGGTGCCATAACAATTTTTTTTTAGGTGGGTCCAAAATCAGTTCAAAATGGTCTTTTTTATAGACTTCATCAGTTTTCAACCGATGGCAAAAGTATAGCGTTGGATAGATTTCAGAAAGGATAAAAATTCATTCTAAAAACTTTTGACCATGAAACTTTCTTGACGAATACTTTAAGGTATACCTACAGCCTTTAATATTCATCGTTCAAAGATAATATATATACTAAAATATCAAATTTATCCTGCGCTCAATGAGTATCGAAATTTGGATTTTGTCACTTTTATATAAGAGGCACAAAATAGTAAAATATAAGAAGAAAAATGCATGTGTTTATATAAGAAATTCAATTATCAGCTGCTTCATTGGGTTCTTATGTGTACTTCTTAGAAATGAGGGCTCTATTTTCACATAAGATGTCAATCACAACCTCTTTTCAACTCAGTCAATGAACTCAAGCAGTCAGACTTATCGAAATGGGTCTGTAATCCGGTTTAAATTTAACTCTTATTAAAAAACGAGTTGGATCATATATAGTTTTATGCTTTTACCCTTTAGATGGCGTTAAACTTTAATTTTTGTTTTTAATGCAAATAAATTTGGATTCCACATCCCACCAGCACTAGCGAGTGCAGCTCGAAAACTATACATCAGACAGAGACGAAAGTGTAGCTCGCAAACTATACACCGGAGAGACGAAAGTAACACTAATGGACAGAACATGTGCTCAGCGTGATATATAGTCACCATACCATACGATTTTTTAAAAAAATCGGGGTCTTAATTTTATTTTGAAATTAATTGTTAAACTGACTGCACCTCGCAAACTATATATCGGGCAGAGACGAAAGTGGCACCAATGGAAATTGCATTTGCTTCGCCTTTTTTTCAACTAAGTCAATGAACTCAACCTGTCAGACTTAATGAAATGATGAATGAAAATATTTGACATTTTGCTTGTTTCTTTTTGCTTGCTCATTTAATCGTGCTTTCTTTTAACGTTTTCTGTTTTTTGGTCTCGATAAGAAGTCCTTAATTGAGTGTTATTAATTTATTTGTTAATTTTAAGAAGATCAATAAAAAATACGAGCAAAATGGACAAAACAGTCGGACCAAAAAGACAAAGTAAAAGAGGTTACAACTTAAACGGAATTCTACGGATACACTTACGATACTATCGAAACTGTTTCATTTTTTTTTTTACCTCCGATTCTATCTTTGTCTAGATATTGAATTTTTTCATCATATTTTGTCAGTACCCCTCGTTATGTTTTCATTTTGTGGCGCCATGGAATCAATGTTGATTTATTACAAAAAATTTCGAAACTTAAATTTGACTTTACATCTACTTAGTTAAAAAAAAAAAAAAAAAATGGCAAAAACTCATAACAATATATATTATATAGGTTCTGCTCACATGAAGTATGTAAAATCATACAATGAATGAAAAACCATTATCAAATATTGTTTGCTTACCTCTTCAAGTCGAACAGATTAAATACTATAATTCATTGTGTTTTAATCGAAATCATCAGATTAAGTTTAAGAAGATCAAATTAAATAAAATATTTCACTTAACCACAATTCAAGTAAGCCAAGAAGTATGCTTATAACTTAATTTGAGACGCAAAAATATACAATGCAACGTTTTACTTACACACACACACACATTCACACACACAAAACATAGCATAAAACAGATACAAACAACAGTGTCCATTAACTACTTCAAATATGCACCGAGCCCAGAAGCAGTTCGTCTCTAACACTGAACAAAAACAAGTAAATGTCTGTCCAAGAACGACAGAATCGTTGAATATGCAAAAATATACAAACTCCTCATAAGTGGTAACAATGCCAGCTAGAAGGATAAAACAACGACTGCAAAAAGAGCAACAGTAACAACAAATAAGTTGCAACAGTTGCTGCAGCAACATTTTAAACCATGCTGCAATGCATATTCATGTTGTTCTGAACCCTCTTAGACAGCGTTCAACCTACGACCAATGGCTTTGAGTTGCAGCAGCTTTAAAACTTCCTTGTCACTTGTATATGCAAAAACAAAATACAAAAAGAGCACAACAAAAGCAATGTCAAAGCAACGGCTAGCATAACAGTGGCAGCAACACTTAATTAATTCAAATTCCAAACACAAGCTGCGTCAATGTTTAGCTTGCCTATTTTTCACTCACTTAAAATTTCTCAGGTTGATGTTGCTGATGCTAAACTAAAAACATCGACAGCGGTAGTTTCACAAACACATAAACTCTATGGCTTAACATAACACTCACCTGTTTGGCAAATGCTGGCGACAGGGGTGGCGGTGTCGGTGTTGTTGCTGTCACATTAATGCGCGCCGATGGTGTGTACAAAATCCGTTGCGAGTCCATGTTAAGACGATCGAATGCTTTCTCCTCCAAATGAAATTCATCCTCGCTATTTGCTTCTTGTGGCACTACATCGGGATTTTTTTCCTCTAGGCTTGAGTGGCTGCCCATGTTGCGCGACAGTGGCTCTGCGCTGCCCTTGTCCGCCTCGGTGGTGGTGTGTGGCTCGCCGTTGGGTCGGCGGGTGCGTTTGCTGCGAAATTTGATGAAGATTACAATGCAGATGGCTACTAAAACAAGTGTGGCGATGACACCCACTAGAGCACCTAAAAGTGGTGTGAGTTGAACCAGCACAGCGGTGGAGGAGGCTGGTGAAGAAAATAAATATAATATTTTAGTAAGATTATGGAGTGAAAATGGAAAATTTTCTTTTAAGTGTTCTAAGATTTGTTCTAACATTTGGCGTTAAGCTGTTGATTTTCAAATAAACAAGGACTAAGATTTTAAGTAAATGTCTGCATTCCCTTTTGAGTGATAACCAGAATTTAATTGCAAATTAATTTTTAACTGTTTCTTAAGTTTTCAACTGTAAAACTTTAAAAGATCATTTAAAAATTTGTTAGCTATTTGAAATCTGGATTTTCTTGTTTAATTTATTTTTAGTTTTACTTGACATTCATACAATTTTCATCTTCCTTTCATACACTTACACAGTATATGTCATTCACATTTATACATTTTACTTTTCAAATTGCAGGTTTCTATTTTTATTATCATGATGAACTTTTTTAAAATTCTAAGTTGGGTGACATCAGCCTTCACTTACCTGTTCGCAACAATGGCGCTGATAGTGTGCGTCCACGTAGACGATATGCTGCCTTGCTGGGTCCCTGCGCATTTACAGCTGTAACGCGTATTACAAACACTGAATCACTCGGCAAACGTTTGATAGTAAACTCTGCGTATTTGTATGACGTATTGTACAGAATTTGACGATTGAGCTCATCGTAAACTTGCACGTGAAAATGTTGCGAAATACCGCCATCATAACCGGGCAGGCATTGAATTTGTATGGAATTGGCGGTGGCATTAAAGGTTGTGCAGTTTTTAACTGGATCTGGCAAGTCTTTAAAAGGAACGAGATAGAAAGATAATGACAAATTAAAAATTAAATAAATAAAATATATATGCAAAATGTTAAATAAATTTAAATGGTTTATAAAAGGACTGTTTCGCATACATTTAAAGTAAATTTTGAATTTATTTTAAGGTGTGAGAATAGAATAGAATAGAGAATAGTGCGATTAGAATAGCTAAGATTGTCATTCTTGAGATTTTAACCAACGCATTTGGGATGTAAATATAAATGATATTTTAAAGTTAATTCACTTTGTGTAAGCAAAATTATTTACATTTAAACTGAAATAAATATTTTTGCTCTTGGAGTAATATAGATATTCCTAGTAGTCCAAGGCTAAAAGAAATATTTTTTTTTATTTATTTATTTATTTGGATAAGCAGTTTAAATACTTAAAATAAAAACTTAAAAACTAAACTTTATAATTTACAGGGAGTATCTTAATTTACAATTGTATCATATCTTGTACTGGAAAAATACATTAGAGAGGCGGATGAAGTGGTGTTGGAGAGTTAAGGAGGATATTTCGGAGTAGTGGTTTGCTCAGATGAAAATCGAATTCGTTGATCAAATTATTGGTTACCCGAAGCATTCTGGTGATGGGTTCACTGCATCCATAGTCAGCGCGGAGAAAGTTAAGGTGAAAGAGAGATATAGACCTAAGGTTGCGTGGGTTGGTATTAAAAGATATTAATTGGAGTAGTTCTGGACAGTTAATGGTTCCGCATACAAGTTGATGAATCAAGAGAACATCGACAACTTCCCTTCGTTTTGCAAGTGTTTGCATGTTAATCAACTTAAAACGGTTAGCATAAGGTGGTAGGTTGAAACTGTCAGAACCGGGAAGATCACGAAGAGAGAAACGAATGAATTGTCGTTCAACGGCTTCGATTCGCATTGAATCGGTGCTGTAGATGGGAGACCAAACCTGGTTGGCATATTCAAGGATGGGTCTTAGAAAGGAAAGATAGAGAGATTTAGTGACGTAAGGATTGGAGAACTCTCTGGACCAGTGTTTCACGAAACCAAGTGCAGAGTTGGCTCTACTAATAATATTATCAATATAAGGCATAAAGTTAAGTTCCTTCTCACAAATAACACCTAAGTCGCGTCAAGAGACTACAGAACGAACTGGCTTGCCGAGAATGTAATACGTTCTCGGAGGAAGTTGGAGTCGCTTACGAGAATATGTTATAGCTTGACATTTGCTGACGTTGAGCTCCAGAAGACACCAATTGGAAAAGCTGACCAGATCGTTTTGAAGATTGCGAGAATCGGCGTTGGTTTGTATGCGCCGATAGATTTTCATATCATCAGCATACACAGAAATATTAGAATCATTAATGATACCATCAACATCAGCAATTGTAACGACGAATAGCACAAGACCAAGGTGACTGCCTTGTGGGACACCAGACGTAGCTGTAAAAGATTTTGAATTGGATAAGCTAAAGATGACATGAAAGCATCATGAATGATTTTTCGTCCACGTTGACAAAATATGCTGATTCGGACATACTTTTCGTTGACGAAAATTTCATAAAGAATTCCTAAATTCGTGCACGAACGCTATCAGAAAAGTCGGAAAAGTTTTCAATTCATGAAAATTTTAAAGTCTTGGACTACAGGGTTTCTTTTGAAATCTTGTCTGTGAATACTCGATTAGAAAAACAAAAAACAAATATTAAGCTATTTGATTTATTTGCTTATGAAAAAATAAAAACGAATTAAATATTATACAAAAAATAATTAAAAAAAAATTAAAAAATTCCGACAAATTGACATGAACGTGAACTTTCAAATTATAGAAGCTATTAGTACTATGAATTTTTCAACACATAATTGGGTGACAATCGAATGATTTTTTTGATGAATGTAATTAAAAATAAAATTTATATTTTTGAGATTAGCACATCCCTAGAAATATTTTTTTTGCAAAAATCCTAATATCTAAGCCGAATAAAAAGTTCTACAATATAATTCAGTTCTACAATATAAAAAATAATCTACAATATAATTCAGTAGAAATGAGAGTGCGGAATGATCGAGTTGTTTGAAAAATTTCAAAGCATAATTTTAGGCATTTTTATTTTCTCATTTAGAAATTTTAATAAAACAAGAAATTTAAAATATTTTTATTATTTTGTCAATTTTGAAAAATTGACAAAATAATAAAAATATAAATCAACCACTTTAAAAAGTGTCCACTTTCGCAGTCGTCAACACTGCGCTTTGCACCAACCGTTGTTTACGAACTCGATTGGTATGCATGCATTTTTTTTTTGCGATTGTGGCTGACGACGATTGTTATTCGAGTGGCAAAAAATGACGAATGGTCTCATGTAGTTCTCTGATTCGCACTGAAGTATATTGAGCTTCTATTGTAGTGCATATTGTAGTGCGGAATCCATATGTCTGTCTATGATATAAGAGATAGAGCTTCAAGGTAATGCACTCTACGTAATGGATATTGTTTTTAAATCTTTATCCAAAAGCTTAATCCAAAGAAATATTATTGAAACAACAATATTGACTGGTCACTCATACCAGTCGACTCATACCTAAAGATTACCCATTCCAGTTTAAAAAGATTCAATATTCACTAAAATTATACTTACGATGGCAATCCAAAAATCACAGGGATTGTCATTAAATTAAAATAGCTGGCATTTTTTGCATTTACAACTTAACGTTTCATGCTCTCAAGTAAGTCGCAAAATCTTTGCACCAGTAGTCTCAGGTATAATTGCAGATGTCTAAAAAATTATTATCGAAACGCCAGATGTCCTAACTACCGAAATTTCAACAAGTTTTTGATCCCCGGAAAATGCTTTTAGATGGTATAACAGCACTTCAAAAGGCCTCTTTTTCCGTTCGTATGAATTGGAAGCTAAATTACGTTTGACCACAGAACAACCAGTGACCACTTTGGAAAATGTTAGTTCAAAAGTTGCATATCACGAAAGCTGTCAACTTTGGCACAGGAGGAACATCGGAAAAAAAATAAAGAACAGGGTTTTTATCAGCATTAAAACCACCATGGAATGAACTAGAAGAAACAAGTTTGGTTGAAAAATAACAAAATGGCGGCATTTTTCGAAAATTGACAAGTTTTTTTGGACAATATTGGCCAAAACTATACCACCGATTTTTCTGTCCGTAGTTCATTTCATGCATCGACGAGTGAAAAACAACATATTCTAATTTGAGTACGATCGGTAGAGTAGTTTTAGTTTTATCACGCCCGCCAAGATTTTTTTAATGATCTTCTAAAAAAATTCCGGTAGAAATATATCTGATTAAAATAATAAAAAAAATTTTTTGCGGAATTTTTTTACAAAAGAATATATATTTAATTTATCAAAATGACATCTTATTTTCTATTCAACTTATACGCATTTTAAAATATTATAATAAAAAATTGTTTGAAGGTGTAACGTCCCCTTAAGAGATTCATTCAAAGATGATTAAATTTCTGTGATTTCCTGCATATTTTCAAAAAAAAATTTATTGATGTGAAAAGTCAAAATAACAATAAACACATCTTCATTGTTTTTGTTTTTTAAATCAAATTTTTTTTTATTAATTTTAATTAAAGCAAACATATCGCACACTAAATACAAAACAGTCACAACTCAAAAAACATGACTTTTCAGGAGAAGCGAAAAATAAAACTTTATGGTTGTAACTGCAGAAGAAAAGTTATTTTTATTTAAACACACAAACTTCATTCTTCCAGTGAATGAAGAAAAAATTGAAAAAGATAGTGAGATATGTGTTTTGTGAATTGATTTATAACAAAATTCGATGTATAAAAATTTTGAGTTGTGACTGGTTTGTATTTAGTGTGCGATATATTCAGCGTTACGGGTGGGACGTTACGGGTGGGACATGAAAAATACCTTTTAGGTATAGCTTTTATTTAAGATTATCACCACTTATAGAAGTAAATGTGTCCTTAGTTTTTAATTGCTGCATATCCTGGGCTACTCCAACGTGCTTGTTTTTTTTTTCTCTTTATTTCTTTATGCAGAACTCGTTGCTTTCCGACAACGGCGTTATTTTTCCTATTATAGGTCTTTTGTCTGAACGCTCTAAAGAATATAGCGACTTTATTTCAATAAAAGATTTATTTGAGAAAAAAGTATTTTTTATTTAAAAGTGCTATTATTTATTCTTTACTATTTATTTTAAAGTATTATGAATTCTGTTTGTTTTTAAAAACGAAAAAGTATTTATATCCCGAGATAAATTTTATTTTATTTTTTTACCCCATGGATGACATTTTCGTGTAATGGCCGACCAAATTGTACATTTTGGCCTGATATCTGCCTATTTAAATAGTTGCCGGATATCTGTTGCATATCTAATATTTATATGATTAAAGTTTAAGTATATTTTAAATTTAATTTGAAGAATAATACAAAAATATTTTGAAGACTGTCACTCCAAGAAGCTCACGTTGGAATTCACAATACAGATCGTCGGAACGAATAAGTTGTAAGTATCGAAATATCCTATACCACATGTGATAAGAACAGGATTCTTTTAGTTAGTTTCTTTCAGGGACCGTAATAATTATGAGCAATATCGAAAAAATTAAGAAATAATGATTATTTTATGATTTTTATTTTTTTGCTCCGATATAAAAATCGTTTTTTGATTTTTATTCTTTAAATCAAAAATAAAAATTATTTTTAAGTTTTTTTTTTTTCCTCAAGCATAAAAATCATTTTTGATTTTTATTTTTTTTTACTCAAACATAAAAATCATTTTTAATTTTTATTTTTTTTACTCAAACATAAAAATCATTTTTGCTTTTTATTTTTTTTCCTCAAACAAAAAAATCATTTTTGATTTTTATTTTTTTTACTTAAGCAAAAAAATCATTTCTGATTTTTATTTTTGAGACAAAAAATTAAAATCGAAAAATGATTTTTATGAGTTTTTTTGATTTTATTTTTTTTGGTCAGAAATAGAAAGAGTTTTTGATTTTTATTATTTCACTAAATAAATTTAACGACTTAAGGATATTTGTTTTTTTTCTCGTAAATTAAAAATAGATTTCACGAGCTTTCTTCTTGTTAGACATTCTTAATAGTTATGTGTTTTTATCTCTTCAAAATTTGAAAAGAAACTATGATGATATTAAATTTGATATTTATATTATTGAGAATTTTTAAAATGACAGGCATTAATTTTTAAGAATAAAAATTTGTTCATTTGTTCATTGCTCTTCAGTGTATTATAAATATATTTATATACATAAATTATATGTAAAGGTGAAAATGGCAGAGATTTACTTTTGCGCTCAAATTAAAAATTGGCGAATTATTTGTCTTAAGTGCGATTTGGCATATATTATTTTGATTGGATTTTTAACAATAAATCGACCTATTCGAGGGTCCAGATAAATTGAGGAAATAACGGAAGGATTTTCCAATATTTGTTTTTCCCTTTTATCCAAAAATTTGAACAGTAACCTATAAACAGCTGACTCGACTGTAGTCTCACCGTTGTTGTATTAGCTGGTTTAAGCGTAAGCCCATATTTTCTTTGGATTTCAATTTTTATGAAAAATTTACACATGCCCAAGTTTTATTCCTTTTAAATAATGAATTTTAATTTTGAGCAAAAATATAAAAATCAACAAATAATTTTTATTTTTGAACAAAATAAATAAAAATCAAAAATAATTTTTATATCTGAGCCAAAAAAATAAAAATCAATAATAATTTTTATTTAAGAGCAAAATAAATAAAAATTAAAAATAATTTTTATTTCTGAGCAAAAACAAATAAAATTCAAAAATAATTTTTATTTCTGAGCAAAACAAATAAAAATCAAAAATAATTTTTAATTCTGAGCAAAAAAAATAAAAATCAAAAATAATTTTTATTCCTGAACAAAAAAATAAAAATCATTATATAATAATTATTTTTAATTTTTATGCTTAACGCTTAAAAAATAAAAATCATTATTTATTCTAAGAGGCAACACAAATTCCAACATTTCGGTATACTCAAAAGTTTTTTCCGACGCTTAGAACATGCTGATTTTTTTCATTAAAATTTGAAAAATAATCATTATTTTCGGTCCCTGGTTTCTTTTTTTCCCATAATAGTACCTACTTAATTAAAAATTCGGTTGTAGTTTTGGAAAAGTTTTGAACAAATAATTTGATTTGAAATTAGAAAAAATTCCTATCTCAAAGTATACGAAGTTCATTTAGTCTTCTTTATATAATTTCAACAGAATGCCTCAAAACCTTTCGCCAGTTCAAAAAACAACAATAACACAACATCAAAGAGAAATTTAATTTATTTAAAATGCAATTATTTTGATGTTGGCGCTAAACTTACCACAACATTAACAACATACAAAAACAATATCAAAAACAATAACAACTCTTCAAATGAAATCCTTCACACACTAACACTTTTAAATCTTTTACTTAACCTAGTAGTAGCAGCAAAACAAGCAATACTAGCTGCACTCTACTTAATTTTTAACTATTTGCAGCACGTTCATTTTTTTCATTTAACAAATTGTGTTTGCAGCGCAAAATAAAAAAAATAGAATAAACCAAGAAGCAGCATGATGTGCATAAGAAAACGAAGAAGCAACTGTAGCAGAGAAAAGCAACTAGAGAATACTTTTGAACTTTTATATTTTGTAAGATGTGCTAAAAGAGAAACTTAAGTCGATGCACTTCATATGTTGCTGCTGTTGTTGTTGTTGTTGTTTTTATTGTTGTTGTAGCAACGTAAAGACACATCGTTCGTTTTCGGGTCAAGCAAATCCTTAAACCATAAAAAAAGTCACAGGCCGACAGCAAAAACTTACATAGTAGAACGTTGGCAGAACTCACACGAGTACATGTTTTAATACAGTGGTTTTAAAACTATTTGAGCTCGTTTATGTAGCTGCCAAAAAGCTTGATTGCCAACTTTGCAAAATTTACAAAAAAATTATATAAAAAACTCTATGGCGTGGCTTAGATTTAATAAAATGGGAACTGAGTTTATTTATCGACCTAACAGAATGCATAGAAATAATTTCCTTCATATGATTTAATTGATTTGGAAAAATACTGTAATGTTTTTACCAAAGAACAAGAACTAACACAAATCTAGCGAATATGAAGAAACTCAAGCGTAGATTTAAGCGAATAGAAGCTGGTTTTAGCACCGGTTTTAGCATTTGCCCAAGGAATTTTTAAAACTTAATATATATTTTTATTTATTTTTATCTCTTCAATATTATGAAGTTTTATTGAAGTTATTCAGAGCATTACTTAATT
The DNA here is from genome assembly GCA_958299015.1 of Tetanocera ferruginea. Taxonomy (NCBI): domain Eukaryota; kingdom Metazoa; phylum Arthropoda; class Insecta; order Diptera; family Sciomyzidae; genus Tetanocera; species Tetanocera ferruginea. Next base: position 128,148,433 of record OY282640.1, read on the forward strand.
CTCCCAAATCAACAACAATCGTAATCTTTATTTTCCCATAATTTTGCGATTAATAACTTTCCTTGCAATGTCGTGCTTTACATGCTAATAACTAATAATAATAATAATAATGTCGTGCTAATAACTTTCCTTTTTGATTGGAAATGTGCTTTTCTTTTTTATTCTATACAATTTCTTACAACACAAGTCCAATTTTGAACAAAAACAGATTTATTGTAGGCTGTCCTTTATGCACTATTGTGCATAACTATAACTAAGTATGAGCCCTTTTTAAAAGAGAGTTAGGGAAAAAAAAACAAGTCCGACAAATAGAGTTAAACAAGGAAATTGAAAAATACCGCTTAAACAGAGCTAGAGTATCTTAACATATAAAAGCAAGTGGCACGCTTCGCACCTAATATTGCTGTTCACTCTTGCTATAACAGTGCTGTTCTTATACAAAAAAAAATGTTAAGCCTAAAAGTATGTTAACAAAATATACTTTTTAAAGTCATGCTTTGCATCTTATATCTCTCAAACTTTTATTAGGCTATTGCCATGCCATTCAAACTTTACAGAAAATATGTTCAGCCTCCAAAGAAACTATATTTGATAAAAAAATTACCAAATAAGTAAAGACATTTGTTTGACACTTACTGGTTACTAAAAATCTGCACCCAAGTTGCTGTCATGCCACATCCAAACTCGCCTTGAATTTGGCCAGGAAAACATGGAACGGAATTGAAAATAGGTATCAAGAGATAGGTATCAATAATTTTAGCCCTTGAAAGGACTTTGACCGAGCTTCTTTTGATCAATTTTGTTGTATGTGTTATTAAATGTTTGCACACAATTGACCGAGAACTGGACCTACATGTTTATGCCGGCTTTAAACGGCTAAAGTTAATGTTCTCAAGAAGCTTTACATGGCATTATTAACTCTCTGATGTTTGCCTTTGTCTGCAGAGAGGTGGTGACCGAACAGAAAAAGTTGTTTATTGAAAAACTTTGCGCTGCGACTGGGGATCGAACTCGGGCTACGAACATGCCAAGCCACACACTTAATCTGTATGCCACGGTCACCACAAAACAGGTATGATCTTTAAGTAAAATCAGCTTAATGGAAAAATAAGCCACATTTGTGTCTAGCTTATTTTATCTGACATGAAAAACTTCAATTTGGAAGGGCCTGTTGGTTTTAAATCATTATGGAGAGATATACTAAAGAGACCCTTTTAGTTTTCTGGACCAAAATTTGGTGGTAGAATTAGCTCACGCATGAGCTCACCGAATACACACGAACAGTGCAGATGAATTTACTTGCACTCCTAGAACACAATTTTGGTCTTGAATGGGTATTCCATCAAAATAATGCGTCTGTACACAGCAGAATAGAGACATAACAATGACTTGAGTCCCACAACATTAACATTTTGAAGTGGGGAGCAGTTCAAAATCGCATAGAAAATGTTTGCTGAAAACAAGCAGTATCAAAACGTTTTTGAGTTAAAAACCACCAAAAGAAGGGGAGCCCAAGCGGGAATTTTGCGCGTTACTCGAGCGCGTCAGAAAATCATATGGGGAGAAACCTTGCAACCTGTTTTGTACTTCTACCAAATATGAACCTAATATAGGGGCGTGCGTTGAGGGCAGCGCGTCAGATTAGTAAAAAAAGTCGATCCTCAGAAATACTCGAGCGCGTCAGATTAAGAACAGCTAAGTTAAGTACATCCATAAAAGTGTCTATTTCAATAATCTGACAATTTGAGCGTGGCATAAGGAAATTGGGGATTCACAAAGTTGTAAAATAACCGTAACCTCGAAATACTCGAGCGCGATTAAATTTTTATACCCTAAACCTGAAAGGTCAGGGTATATTAACTTTGTGCAAACGTTTGTAACGCATAGAACGAACCAAGTCCGGTATAGAAAAGTATATATATTCTTGATCAGCGTCACCACGTGAGTCGAGCTATCTATGTCCGTCCGTCCGTCCGTCCGTCCATCCGTCTGTCCGTCTGTGTGTTGTCCGTATACACAGGATAAGAAGAAGGAGTTGAGATAATTGGATGAAACTTGGTACACGTGGTCACATGGACCCAAGGATCTGCACTATTGAATATTTTTGGAATCCGCCCACGGACACGCCTACCTCCCATACAACGCAAAAATGTAAAACTGCATAGCGCAGCTCATAATTAGCCTACAACAATTAAATTTGATATGTATGTGTTTCATACCAACACAAATATGTCTTCGGAAAATGGACGTCATCCGATCACGGACACGCCTACCTCCCATACAACCCAAAAATTGAAAACGCAATAAATAAGCCTCTGTTTAACCTACAGAGTTAAAATTTGGCAAGTATGTTTTTTATGACAAGACAAAGATGGTTTGGAAAAATGGACTTGATCCGCCCACGGACACGCCCATTTACAATAAATTTTTTTTTTTTTGTTGAAAAGTGGGTTAAGGGTATTTCATAGCCGGCCTAGACCGACTTTAGACTTTCTTTACTTGTTTTATTTTGAAGGGAATTCAATCAGGATTACGAAGAACATATAATCTGACGGTTTCCATGGGGCGATATAGCTAAAACAGGCCTGAACATTCCATTACACAGTAAATTTTCACTGTCTCCATGACGCTCTAGTAACTGTAAATTGAGCATCCCAGACTACCCTACTATTACTAGCAACTTTACAGCATGGGAATCAATCAGCCAATAGACTCGAAAAGATTTATTTTGTTTGTTAAACTTTTGTATTTCAAAGATTAAAATTTGTACTAAAGGGTGTTTTTTCAGATATATAATACTTTAAGTTAGCAACACTGTCACTGGCCATTTAGTCAGCTGTCAAGTGATTTTTATTGACTTTGGTTTGCAATTTCAACATGAATAGACTGACGTCTGAACAAAGCTTCCAAATTGTGCAAATTTATTTCGAAAACAAGTAAAGAAAGTCTAAAGTCGGTCTAGGCCGATTATGAAATACCCTAAACCTACTTTTCAAAAACAAAAAATTTTTTATTGTAAATGGGCGTCTTCGTGAGCGGATGAAGCCTTTATTTTATATGCATTTAAATGTTGATGAAAAATTTACACATACTGTTTAGGCGGCAACCCTAAACACCATAACTATTAATAGTAGATTGATGCTCATAAGAAAAGGTAAAAGATCAACTACATACTTACCGACTCGTTCGAGTATCGATTCTCGATAGCCGAACGAGCGCCTCGGAGGGGTCTTCGGCTCCTTTAATGGCGACCTTATTCTTGAAGTTTTTCCTGAATAATCGACAAGCAAATCGAGCGAAAAAATCTTACCTTTTTCTTGAAGAGTCATCTGCCAACATCTGAGCCATCCCAAATTATTTTGATGTACATTCATATCCACTTATTGGAATAAGAACAATACAAAAGTAAGTTATAAATAAAACTAATTGTTATTAATATTACATATACTTACCGGTGTTATTTTTTATTGCGTTCTGCATTTGCGAGCAAATTATTATTCACGTATTGAATAAAATTTGCCCGCAAATTTTAAGCCTGATTCCAAGCAACTTCATTGCAGCACTAATTGCAGCAAAAGACCTTGCCAGCGACAACAAGTTATAAGGAACAACCACCCCAACCTGTTCATGGTCCAAACGATCCGTCAAGGAGTCAGCCTGCAGAGAACAACAAGCTACAAAAATACGCCAAAGATCAATCCAAAAGCAACACCAGATAAAAAAGGTGAGTTGATTTGTTTATTATCATAAAAATCATTATTTGCATGTGACCATAAGTGTGAGAAAATTTTAACATATAACTAAAATAAAGTGTGTAAAAGTGCGAGGTTTGTTTGGTGCGAAAATTATAAAAAAAAAAAAAAGAAAGAAAACTAATAATAAAGAATTAGCTTTTTCATAAGCTAAAAAATATAAAACATTAATAAAACAAAAAAAAACGAAAGCGCACAATTTTTTTTAACAAAAGCGCACTCACACACACTTACACACGAACAAAAACAACCCTTTGCTAAAATTAACTTAGCAAGAATTTTAGTTTACAAAAAAAAATAAAGTGTCCGTCCGCGCATTCTGCACTTTTTGCAGAGTTTTTTTCTCACTTTACCATCAGCTTTTCTACTTATTAGAAAACTGGTGGAATATTTTTATTTATTTTAATTAAAATAGTTCATATACAGTGTGCTTGTATTAATTTAATTTTAGCACTAAATTTGTGCATTAAAATACAAACACACTGTATTTTGAATAATTTTATTATTATTGATATTTTTAATTGAATATATATATATATAACACATCACAATACATACATTGTATTTTTGCCGTCGGCTTTTTCGTGTTCTTTTGCTTCACACGCGTGTGCCACACAATTGTAAATTTTCAATAAGAGCAAGAATTTTCTACATATTAGAAAACTTGCCTATTGATATTTTTGCTTTAATCGCGTTTTTATTTAATCGCGTTTTTAAAAAGAAAAGTCCGTCGGTAAGTGCTGCTGAGAGAAAAAAAAAAAAAAAAAAAACTGGTCATTTTTTTTGCGAGTTTTTATTTTCTCATTTGTGCAGCAAAAAATATACACACACACACACACACACACACACACGGTTTATGAGGCAATCCGATTGCTTCATATATAATTTAATACCTCGCGCAAAGTTTTAAATTAATTTAAAAGTGTTTACAAGAAACTAAACTCAAAAAAAAAAAAAAAAACAAACAACAAAAACAAGAAGAAAGAACCTGAACGTAAACAACGCGACAGGTTAACAGCGAACTTGAAGACGACGGAGCAGCTGGAAACAAGATTCGAAGACAAGTTCGAAAAAGAGTTGCCACTCCGACAAAAAAATATTTATTTTTTATCGCACGTATTGCGATTGTCGTTTTTGGCACTCTTTGGATAGATTTAACAATATATTGTTAAATTCGGACATTTTTAATCCCAAGTCAAGGAGGGAACACCAGAAGCACCAATTTTCAAGGATTTTTCGCGCTTTCTGTGGGATTTTTTAAAAATTTTTTATTTTTGTTATTTTTAAAGAGAAAATTGTTCACTCTTAAAATAAAATTCGTATTTGAGAGTAAAATTTATATAAGCTTTTGTAATAAAATTTTTTATATATTATTTATTGAAAATAAAAGCGACTTTTTCTCTTAACAAAAAGAAATAAAATTTTGTTTTTTGTTTGTCCACTTATTTATTTGCTGTGAGGTTCCTAAACAAAACAAATATATAAAAAAAAAAAATATTTTTACATATCTAAAAATTTTTTTTGTGTTTAAAATTTTTAAGATATTTTTTCAAAAAAAAAAACTAATTTTTTTGCTGATTACAATAGTTTTCTACAAATTAGAAAAATTTTGTGCCGAATTATTTTTGAAAATTCGGGCAGTTTCTACATATTAGAAACAAAATTAAAAACTATTAAAAACATTTACTATTATCGATTTTATTGGCATATAAGCAAATTTTTAGCTCACGCTAACCTTTTATTAAAAAATTTCTACGTATTAGAAAAAATTTTTTGCTATTTTTACTGGTTGTTATCCACTTTTCAGCGCCAACCAAAATTTTTAAAACAGCAATGGCGAAACTAACGTCGTTCATGAGAAATGCTGACACCATTTTTGATATGGAGAGAGATTTCGATGACATTCCTCACGAAGAGCATACAATTTACGCTCTAAGGATTCAAGAGGATGAATTGAAGTCTCAATGGACTAATCTAAAGACTTCATATGATACTTGTTTGCTGAAATTAGTGGCAGCGAGTGGTGACGATGATGAAAACGTCACCTTAGTCAAAGTGAAGTATCGCACATGTTATCAAACATATGTTCGCTGTCTATCTAAGATGAACGAACTGAGCGATAAGCTGTCCATGGCGAAGAAAAACAATGAAGTGGATATTTCAAGCTTTGAGGTGCTGATGTCTGGCCATAATATTAACTTGCCGCCGTGTGACACCGAGATATTTCACGGGGATTATTTAACATGGCCGTCCTTCCGGGATATGTTTTCGGCTATTTATATTTCTAATAGTCGGTTAACACCGGTCGAAAAACTTTTCCACCTAAATCAGAAAACCCGCGGAGAGGCAAAAGAGATTGTTCAAAAATCTCCCCTCACGCATGAAGGGTTTGCAACAGCCTGGCAAAACTTGACTGACCGCTATGAAAATAAGCGGATTTTAGTTAACAGTCAACTAAAGGTTTTATTTAACCTGCCAGCTGTTGCAACTGAATCTGGAAGTGGCATCAAAAAATTACAGAGAGATATAAATAATTGTATATCGGCTCTCACTATACACAAAGTAGACATTAGCAACTGGGATGCTATTTTTACATATTTGTGTTCCACAAAATTGCCAGAAACAACGCTCTCCTTATGGGAGCAATCAATCGAGAACAAGGCAGAAATCCCCAAATGGGCTGACCTTGACAAGTTTCTTACAAGTCGTTTTCAGACTTTAGAAACAGTGTGTGACTTCAGAGGCGCGGTACCAAAAGTACAAAAACCGAGCGCACCTTCACCAAATGTGAAGAAAGTCAATACATACCAGGTTAAAGTGACGAATAACAATTGCAAGCTGTGTAAAAACCAGCAACATGCATTGAAGTTCTGTCCGAAGTTTTTGGCAATGAACGTGAATGACAGATCATCGGCGGCAAGACGCTTGCATTGTTGTCTCAACTGTCTGTCAACCAGCCACGTTTCAAAGAATTGCAAAAGTGGCTACAACTGCTCCACATGTGGGCAACGACATCATTCGTTGCTCCACAGAGATTTTAGAGGAGCAAGTGGAAATTCAAATGCGGGAGGTCCAAGCACGGCTACTATACAGTCCACTACCGAAGTCGCAGCGCCATCGCGATCATCTGCAAGCGCTCGCGGTAACTATCAAGCGTGCTTTGCCTCAACCAGCAAAGGAATTTTGCTGGGTACCGCAATGATTAATATCTGCCACCGAGGATCTTGTTTCACAGCCAGAGCACTTATTGATTCTGGCTCAGAGGGCTCTTTTATTTCTGAGAGGTTGCAGCGACTTATTCAGCTGCCTACTCAACGCGTGTCCGCTCAAGTCTCTGGACTTAATAATGTAGTTTCGGCTAGAGTACAAAAAGCTTGCACTTTAGTCATAGGATCACCTATTGATCCTACCATTCGCCTTACTACAAACGCGCTCATTCTATCGAAAATCACCGGGAATCTTCCTACTTGCTCGGTGGATCCTTTGTTGCAGCAAGCTTTTCCAGAACTTGTTCTTGCTGACAAACGTTTTTACTGCAGCGACCAAGTCGATGTGCTTTTAGGTGGTGATTTATATCCACAAATACTTCTTGATGGTATCCGTCGAAATGTTCTTGGGTCACTTATTGCTCAAGAAACTATTTTCGGATGGATTTTAACCGGCTCCGCTCCAACCATGTCTCAAAATTCTCCCTCCTCTTCTGTCGTGTCGTATTTTAGTGAAGTTTCACTTGACCGGCAGTTAGCTTCGTTTTGGGAACTTGAGGAGGTAACGCAAAAGGTTGTGCATAGTCTCACGGACAAATTTTGTGAAGATTATTATGTTCAAACGACCGAGCGTAATCCTGATGGGCGATATGTGGTGAGTCTGCCTTTTAAGGAAAAATTTCCCCAGACAACCCGACTAGGAGATTCACGCTACATTGCAGTTCGTCAGTTTCTTCGCAACGAGGTGAGGCTTACTAAAAATTTGGCCTCCAAGAAGGAATATGATGGAGTCTTAGCAGAATATTTGGAGCTCGGCCACATGAGTGAAGTGACAGCAAGTGTTACTCAGAGACCGTCTCAGAGTTACTACCTTCCTCATCACGCCGTCATGAAGCCTGATAGCACGACTACAAAGGTTCGCGTGGTTTTCAATGCCTCAAGCCCTACATCAAATGGCGTTAGCCTTAATGATGTTCTGCATGCGGGGCCAGTTTTGCAAAGTGATTTGACCTTGCTTATACTGAAGTGGCGGTTCTTCCGGTATGTTTTCAATGGCGACATTGAAAAGATGTATCGCCAAATACTGGTAAAGAAAGAGCACCAACAATTCCAGCGCATAATCTTCCGCGCGTCATCAGAAAATGAACTCCAAGATTTTCAGCTCAACACTGTAACTTTTGGCGTCAACTGTGCTCCGTTTTTAGCACTTCGGACCCTTTTACAGTTGGCTGATGATGTCGAGCCTAGTTTACCGCTAGCGTCAAAAATTTTGCGTAACCATATGTACGTAGATGACGCACTGGCGGGAGGTCATGACGTCAAGTCAGCAGTTCAAGCTCGAATGGAACTTGAAAAAGCTGCGGAATCAGCAGGTTTTGTCCTGCGCAAATGGACGTCCAACTCTGATGATGTACTTCAAGGAATTCCCAAAGCTCATCGGTTACGCGATGATTTTCTGCAGTTGGAAGATACGAGCAACGTTAAGACGTTAGGCATTCGATGGAACGCTCGGTCCGACCATTTTTATTTCCATGCGCGACCGCTAGATCAAGAGGGTAGCTTCTCTAAAAGGGAAGTGCTGTCTGCGATAGCAAAACTTTTTGATCCTGCGGGATGGTTGGCTCCGGTCGTGGTCATCGCCAAAATTCTAATGCAGCAAGTTTGGCTAGATGGCATCGGATGGGATGATCAGTTGATTCCTGCTACCTTGCAACGTTGGCAGTCGTTTCTTCAAAATTACTCCCACATCAGCAGCGTGCGAATTCCTCGTTGGGTTAATTTCTCGCCTAAAGGCGATGTGCAGTTCCACGGATTTTGTGATGCCTCTGAGAAGGCATATGGAGCCGCAGTTTACATTCGCGTGAAATTTTTGGACCAAGTGAGCGTCCATCTTTTAGTCGCGAAGACGAAAGTGGCACCTGTAAAGACAGTGTCGTTGCCCAGGCTTGAGCTATGTGGCGCTCTTCTGCTGGCAGAGATGGTCGAAGCGTTTCTGAAAAATTTAGAGACATACAATAACCAATTGTATTTATGGACAGATTCGACCATTGTGCTGGCGTGGTTGCGTAAACAGCCATGCGCCTGGACCACTTTTGTCGCCAACCGAGTCGCAAAAATCAGCGATAAAGTGGGAATCAAGAACTGGAGTCATGTGGATTCGGAAGATAATCCAGCGGATCTGGCCAGCAGAGGAGTGGAGCCGCAACATTTAAAGGAAAGTTCGCTGTGGTGGCATGGACCTGGATGGCTGCTACAGGAGCCCAGCGCGTGGCCAAATCGAGGCGACGAGTATGAAACAACGATGGAAGCAAAATCGATAAAAGTTCATATAGCTTGTGAGCAAAATAATGATATCTTAGAGCGTTTTTCTTCATTGCCTCGAGCCTTGCGAGTTCTCTCGTACATATTACGATTTTTCCACAGAACTCACCGGGCTCATAAAAGTAGCTTCTGTCATCGAGCTGTTGAAATATCACAGCAAGAGATTAAAGAAGCCACTAGAAGACTCGTTATTGAGAGCCAAAAATTGGGATACCTATCTGAGTATACCCATCTTTCAAATAAAACTTTGATCGACTCGAAGAGCTCGATTCTAAATTTAAATCCTTTTTTAGACAGCCATAAGGTGCTTAGAGTTGGCGGACGTTTGTCGGAGACAGAACACATCTCTTATGATGAGCGTCATCCGGTAATTTTACCGTACGACTGTCAATTCTCTAAGTTGCTCGTGAAGTTCACCCATGAAATTTCCATTCATGGTGGGAACCAGCTTGTGTTGCGACTTATTCGGATGCAATACTGGATTCCCAGAGTAAAAAATATGATAAAATCGATAATTCACAATTGTAAAGTCTGTGTTATCGACCGCAAACGGTTACAGACACAAATGATGGCATCACTTCCTCCAGAGTGAACAAAATTATCTCGCCCGTTCGCGTCTACTGGAGTGGATTTCACAGGGCCATACGACATTAAAAATTATACGGGACGAGCGTGTCTCATAACTAAAGGCTATATATGTGTGTTTGTCTGCTTCGCTACGAAAGCTATTCATTTAGAAGCTACCAGTGATCTCAGCACTGTCACTTTTCTGGCAGCGTTTTCGAGATTCGTTTCACGCAGAGGATGTCCTGAAAAAATGTATTCGGACAACGGAACCAACTTTGTTGGTGCTTCTCGTGCGTTTAAAGAAGATTTTAAAGCTTTTTTGAATGATTCCAAAGAGAAAGTGGTGTCTAAATTTGCACATCAACACTTAACTTGGCATTTTATTCCAGCAGGGGCTCCCCATATGGGAGGTCTGTGGGAAGCTGGTGTCAAAAGTTTTAAGTTACACTTTCGAAAAGTAGCGTCGGACATGAAATATACATTCGAGGAGCTCTCAACATTGCTGTCGCGTATTGAAGCATGTTTGAATTCACGCCCTTTAAGTCCAATGTCGTCCGATCCAAATGATCTAGCGCCTTTAACTCCAGCGCATTTCTTAGTAGGGGGGCCTTTGCTTGCTCCGATTGAACCGGACATTGCTGAGAGTCCAATATCAATAATCAATCGTTGGCAAAAGTTAAAGGCATTGAACCAAAGGTTCTGCCAAATGTGGAAAAATTATTATTTAAAGGAACTTCACAAGCGTTATAAGTGGAAACATCCCCGCGAAGACTTGAAAGTTGACGACTTGGTGGTCATAAAAGCGGACAACCTTTCGGCCACTGAGTGGCGATTAGGGAGAGTGGTTAAGGTTTATATAGGCTCTGACAATCGTGTCCGAGTCGCCGACCTGCGCACTGAACGCGGTATTGTTACTCGGCCTGTGGTAAAATTGATTATTTTGCCACCACCTCCGTAAATTGATGTCTTCGTCCAACAACGTCGTAGCTAGATGTCTTCGTCCAACAACGTCGTAGCTAGATGTCTTCGTCCGTCTTATTTGTGTGTGTGTGTTTGCGGTTCAGCGGGAATTAACCTATTTAATTTCTTTTTATTTTTTCTAGCCATAATGTCGAGTGTCGGAAAAACGCCCGCTGAAGTCGCCTTGAAGTGCCGAGTGTGCTTGGGGCGGCACCCATTACGTTTTTGTAAGGCGTTTGTCGCCGGGAGCGTTGCAGATCGGCTGCAGCTGGTGCTGTTGTTTAAGTTTTGCTCCCGGTGCCTCTCCCCAAACCACAAGACCAGCGAATGCGCCAGTGATGGATGTTGCGGCAAGTGTGATGGGACGCATCACACCATGTTGCACCTCGGCCGGGCTAAAGACGCAGAAAAGCCATCACCGCCCAAGCCGCAAGACACTGCCAGGCCTTGTTTGTCTGAGGTTTCTCGTCAGCGCGGGACGGGCGCCGCGGGGAGTTTTGCTGACCGGCCTAGTTTGCCACAAGTCGCATTGAGCGTTGAGGGGGATCCGGCACCTGAAGAAGAAGATGAAGCGCGTTTGGCTCGGTGCATTCGCAACGCCGAAGAGTTGCGTGCCTTTCGACCGAAGTTGACCGGCAATGTAACAAAAGCGTCGCGTATAACGCGGCGCTCCGGTCGACGGTCTCGTGCATCGCGAGAAGAGCATCGCAATCGAGGTCAAGGATGGACACGACCCATTCACCGCCGCTCAAATAGTGGCGCTCAGCGCCTGCCCTCGCCATCACCGCTGCCAGTTCTGCAGCAGGTGACTTCGCTCCTCCCCACGGCGGTCGTCAAGGTGATCGATCAGGGTCACATGCATCGGGTTCGTGCTCTAATAGACCCGTGTGCCGAGATGTCCATCATCTCACAGCGTCTCGTGCGCCAACTTGGGTTGCCATCAAGGATGGTTGGCTCTCAAGAGGTTTGCTCCCTAACCCTCCGAGCAAACTATGAGTCCAACCAATCGGTGACAGCCCAAGCGAAGGTGTTACGGCATTTTACGCGAGTCACGCCTAGGGAAACTTTAGACACATCTATTAGAGCACAATTTTCGAATTTGATGCTTGCTGATCCAGACTTTCTGGTTTCGTCTCCGGTCGGTATGGTGCTGGGGGTAGACGTCTACCCAAAAATAATAAAACCTGGAATTTTTCCGAGTGGTTTGGGGGGGGTTCTGACGCAGAACTCTGTCTTTGGTTGGCTGGTGTCGGGCACGGTGGCCCGGTAACGCATAAAAACGTAAATTTACGTACCGCCATTTATTCATTTTAAATTTTTTTTAAGACATATTTAATAAACATAAAGGTTGTAAATTGAATTTATAACGTTTTTTAACAATAAAAATGAATTTATCTCCACTTAATGAGTCACATTTGCGCCGATTTTTTATTGAGACATAAATAAATCAACCCCTTTTTTACTAGCTTAAGGTATTTTAGAGTTATTTAAATTTATCTTACAGTAGTACTGCAAGGGGGCCGGCATGTTTAGGCGGCAACCCTAAACACCATAACTATTAATAGTAGATTGATGCTCATAAGAAAAGGTAAAAGATCAACTACATACTTACCGACTCGTTCGAGTATCGATTCTCGATAGCCGAACGAGCGCCTCGGAGGGGTCTTCGGCTCCTTTAATGGCGACCTTATTCTTGAAGTTTTTCCTGAATAATCGACAAGCAAATCGAGCGAAAAAATCTTACCTTTTTCTTGAAGAGTCATCTGCCAACATCTGAGCCATCCCAAATTATTTTGATGTACATTCATATCCACTTATTGGAATAAGAACAATACAAAAGTAAGTTATAAATAAAACTAATTGTTATTAATATTACATATACTTACCGGTGTTATTTTTTATTGCGTTCTGCATTTGCGAGCAAATTATTATTCACGTATTGAATAAAATTTGCCCGCAAATTTTAGGCCTGATTCCAAGCAACTTCATTGCAGCACTAATTGCAGCAAAAGACCTTGCCAGCGACAACAAGTTATAAGGAACAACCACCCCAACCTGTTCACATACCAAGTTTTATTCCTGTAGCTCACAGTTAATGCCTTTATTGTGCTTTCGCTTTGGGAGGTGGGCGTGTCCATGGACGGATTACTCCCAATTTTTGAACACACCTTAGGTTTGGTATAAAATACAAACATACCAAATTTAATTTCTCTTTGACAAACATAACCTTATTTATTGAGTTTTAAACTTTTTGGGTTGTATGGGAGGTGGACGTGTTCGTAGACGGATGACGTCCAGTTTTCAAAAAAATGTTTGTCTTGTCATAAAAAACATACGTGCCGAATTTAAGCTCTGTATATTAAACAGAAGCTTATTTATTGCGTTTTCAATTTTTGTGTTGTATGGGAGGTGGGCGTGTCCGTGAGCGGATGATGTTTTGTTTTTCAAAACCATCTTTGTTTTGTTATAAAAAACATTGTGCCAAGTTTTAGCTCTGTAGGTTAAACAGAGGCTTATTTAATGCGTTTTCAATTTTAGGGCTGTATGGGAGGTGGGCGTGTCCGTGAGTGGATGACGTCCATTTTTCAAAGAAATCTTTGTGTTGATATAAAACACATACATACCAAATTATATTGTTGTAGGCTTATTATGAGCTGAGTTATACAGTTTTAAATTTTTGCGTTGTATGGGAGGTAGGCGTGTCCGTGGGCGGATTCCAAAAATATTCAATAGTGCAGATCCTTGGGTACATGTGACCATGTGTACTAAGTTTCATCCAATTATCTCAACTCCTTCTTATTATCCTGTGTACACGGACAACACACAGATGGACGGACGGACGGACGGACATAGATAGCTCGACACACGTGGTGACTCTGATCAAGAATATATATACTTTTCTATACCGGACTCGCTTCTTTCTATGCGTTACAAACGTTTGCACAAAGTTAATATACCCTCACCTTTCAGGTTTAGGGTATAATAATGGTTCTGTTCGAAATACGTAGCGCGCACTACGTCCATTTTACGGTCAACACAATCGTCCATCAGAGCAATTAATGTGCAAGAGCTGTGGTTCCAAAAAGACGGCGCAACATGTCACACAGCTTATGCCACAATTGATTTACTGAAGGTAACGATAGGTAAACGGATAATTTCACGTTCCGGACTCGTGAATTGGCCTCCAAGATCGTGCGATTTAACGCCGCTAGGTTATTTTCTTTGGGTATATGTGAAGTCTCTAGTCTACGGTGATAAGCTCGAAACAATTGACCACTTGAAGTACAGCAGTTGCAGCGTTATTGCCGATTTAAAGCCACAAATGTTGGGATGTTGGAAAAAGTGATTGAAAATTGGACCTCCAGATTAGAGTATGTTCGAGCCAGCCGCGACGGTCATATGCCACAAATCATATTAAAATTATAATGCCAAAAGATTATCTTTTGAAGAAAGTCAATGTCAAGTCAATTTTAATAATTGGTCTGTTGTGTCTGTTCAAAAGGTCTAATTTTACATTTTGAGAAATTTTTGCTATAGTTTTCTTGCGGAGACATTCCCGGACACAAACTACAATTGTATATATTTCCGCTTAGAATATGGTTGAAGTATAGGCCAGGGCTTTTTTAAATCTGGGACCATACACCATTGCTCCTGTTTCTGCATTTTCTAGTTTGGACTCATCGGTATGCCATAACTGTGAGCCTGCTGTAGGTTTTAATCCATAATTTCTTCATATGTTGGCTATAACTTCCCATAAGCACTTCGAAAAATTAAGCTTCAGCTACATTACCCATTTCTAAAAAATCCTGTCTAGTATTTTTAGAAATGGGTAATTTTGAGAGGTTTAAAAAATCTTCATATTACCAATAAAATTCCCTGCTATGTAATTATTTATTTTCTTTAACGCTTTGACAGGCCTACAAAAATACAACAATACAAAACTAAAAAAATACAAAAAAACAAAAATACTAAAATACAAAAATACAAAAATACAAAAATACAAAAATACAAAAATACAAAAATACAAAAATACAAAAATACAAAAATACAAAAATACAAAAATACAAAAATACAAAAATACAAAAATACAAAAATACAAAAATACAAAAATACAAAAATGCAAAAATACAAAAATACAAATATACAAAAATACAAAAATACAAAAATAAAAAAATACAAAAATACAAAAATACAAAAATACAAAAATACAAAAATACAAAAAAAAAAATACAAATATACAAAAATAAAAAAAAAAACAAAAATACAAAAATACAAAAATACAAAAATACAAAAATACAAAAATACAAAAATACAAAAATACAAAAATACAAAAATACAAAATTACAAAAATACAAAAATACAAAAAATACAAAAATAAAATAATAAAAAAAACTTTTCAAAAACACAAAAATACAAAAATACAAAAATACAAAAATACAAAAATACAAAAATACAAAAATACAAAAATACAAAAATACAAAAATACAAAATTACAAAATTACAAAAAAACAAAAATACAAAAATACAAAGATACAAAAATACAAAAATACAAAAAAACAAAAATACAAAAATACAAAAATACAAAAATACAAAAATACAAAAATACAAAAATACAAAAATACAAAAATACAAAAATACAAAAATACAAAAATACAAAAATACAAAAATACAAAAATACAAAAATACAAAAATACAAAAATACAAAAATACAAAAATACAAAAATACAAAAATACAAAAATACAAAAATACAAAAATACAAAAATACAAAAATACAAAAATACAAAAATACAAAAATACAAAAATACAAAAATACAAAAATACAAAAATAAAAAAATACAAAAATACAAAAATACAAAAATACAAAAATACAAAAATACAAAAATACAAAAAATACAAAAATACAAAAATACAAAAATACAAAAATACAAAAATACAAAAATACAAAAATACAAAAATACAAAAATACAAAAATACAAAAATACAAAAATACAAAAATACAAAAATACAAAAATACAAAAATACAAAAATACAAAAATACAAAAATACAAAAATACAAAAATACAAAAATACAAAAATACAAAAATACAAAAATACAAAAATACAAAAATACAAAAATACAAAAATACAAAAATACAAAAATACAAAAATACAAAAATACAAAAATACAAAAATACAAAAATACAAAAATACAAAAATACAAAAATACAAAAATACAAAAATACAAAAATACAAAAATACAAAAATACAAAAATACAAAAATATAAAAATACAAAAATACAAA
Organism: Tetanocera ferruginea; assembly: GCA_958299015.1. NCBI lineage: Eukaryota > Metazoa > Arthropoda > Insecta > Diptera > Sciomyzidae > Tetanocera > Tetanocera ferruginea. Next base: position 128,164,522 of record OY282640.1, read on the forward strand.
ATTACAAAAATACAAAAATACAAAAACACAAAAATATAAAAATACAAAAATACAAAAATACAAAAATACAAAAATACAAAAATACAAAAATACAAAAATACAAAAATACAAAAATACAAAATTACAAAAATACAAAAATACAAAAATACAAAAATACAAAAATACAAAAATACAAAAATACAAAAATACAAAAATACAAAAATACAAAAATACAAAAATACAAAAATACAAAAATACAAAAATACAAAAATACAAAAATACAAAAATACAAAAATACAAAAATACAAAAATACAAAAATACAAAAATACAAAAATACAAAAATACAAAAATACAAAAAAACAAAAATACAAAAATACAAAAATACAAAAATACAAAAATACAAAAATTCAAAAATACAAAAATACAAAAATACAAAAATACAAAAATACAAAAATACAAATATACAAACATACAAAAATACAAAAATACAAAAATACAAAAATACAAAAATACAAAAATACAAAAATACAAAAATACAAAAATACAAAAATACAAAAATACAAAAATACAAAAATACAAAAATACAAAAATACAAAAATACAAAAATACAATAATACAAAAATACAAAAATACAAAAATACAAAAATACAAAAATACAATAATACAAAAATACAAAAATAAAAAAATACAAAAATACAAAAATACAAAAATACAAAAATACAAAAATACAAAAATACAAAAATACAAAAATACAAAAATACAAAAATACAAAAATACAAAAATACAAAAATACAAAAATACAAAAATACAAAAATACAAAAATACAAAAATACAAAAATACAAAAATACAAAAATACAAAATTACAAAAAAACAAAAATACAAAAATACAAAAATACAAAAATACAAAAAAACAAAAATACAAAAATACAAAAATACAAAAATACAAAAATACAAAAATTCAAAAATACAAAAATACAAAAATACAAAAATACAAAAATACAATAATACAAAAATACAAAAATACAAATATACAAACATACAAAAATACAAAAATACAAAAATACAAAAATACAAAAATACAAAAATACAAAAATACAAAAATACAAAAATACAAAAATACAAAAATACAAAAATACAAAAATACAAAAATACAAAAATACAAAAATACAAAAATACAAAAATACAAAAATACAAAAATACAAAAATACAAAAATACAAAAATACAATAATACAAAAATACAAAAATACAAAAATACAAAAATACAAAAATACAAAAATACAATAATACAAAAATACAAAAATAAAAAAATACAAAAATACAAAAATACAAAAATACAAAAATACAAAAATACAAAAATACAAAAATACAAAAATACAAAAATACAAAAATACAAAAATACAAAAATACAAAAATACAAAAATACAAAAATACAAAAATACAAAAATACAAAAATACAAAAATATAAAAATACAAAAATACAAAAATACAAAAATACAAAAATACAAAAATACAAAAATACAAAAATACAAAAATACAAAAATACAAAAATACAAAAATACAAAAATACAAAAATACAAAAATACAAAAATACAACAATACAAAAATACAAAAATACAAAAATACAAAAATACAAAAATACAAAAATACAAAAATACAAAAATACAAAAATACAAAAATACAAAAATACAAATGTACAAAAATACAAAAATACAAAAAAACAAAAATACAAAAATGCAAAAATAAAAAAATACAAAAATACAAAAATACAAAAATACAAAAATACAAAAATACAAAAATGCAAAAATACAAAAATACAAAAATACAAAAATACAAACATACAAAAATACAAAAATACATCAAAACAAATATACAAAAATACAAAAATACATAAATACAAAAATACAACAATATAAAAATACAAAATTTTTTTATTTTAAACTTTATTTTTCATTTAAAAATTATATTAATTTTTCCTATCATTTCAAACTATTATTTATTGATTAAGCCGTTACAGTTGACACATCCTGTAAATTTGCGCAGCCATAAAGCTTAATTTTTCTTGTGCTCTATTCTACCGAAACATTATATTTCAATAAAATAGTATAAACTCTCATTTAACACGTAGTGGGATACAACAAAATATACATTTTAGAGAAAGAGTTAAACTTGGCAACTCTGGCATAAAAATTGAGTGGGAAAACATGTAAAAAATGTCGAGCAGCAGCAGCAGCAACTCTTAGCTTAGTTAACAACAATTTGGGTTAAAACTAAAGTGTTATTCTTTCAAGTTGAGTGCGTTTTTTGTTCGTTGTTATTTTATATGGATAAGTTTTTGCGCTAAAACAACTTTATGCACGTTGTTTAGCATTGTTTTTGTTTGGTTAAGTTAAAGCTTTTTAGCGAAGCGCTTTTAAATGTTGTAAAGGCCACTTTTTTTAAACATAAAAAACGTTATGGGTTAACAAAAAAGTCAAGGCTGAAGAACTTATGAAGTGAGCATAAGAGCTGAAAAAGGAAAGAAAGATAATGAAAATAAACAACAAGAACTAAGAGCTTCAAGTTGACATTTCTTTGAGGTGCTTTAAAATATATAAACAGTTTTGTAACAAAATATCCTGCATATCCTATAGCGTAATGATAAAGAGTTATTTTTCTGTATGTAGCACTTTTTATAATATTTTTTAAAAAGCCCTTAATACACTTCATTTTACAGACTTTAAAATAAAAATGACTTTTGCGATCCAACTAACTCATTCAACAATTTATTGAACTTTATTTAAACAGCACTCAAAAAAATCTTCGTTTTGTTTTTTGCCAATATAAAATTTTTTAAATATGTCTGCAGATATTCAATTAATTTTGATACGCGTTATATGAACAAAAGTTAATTAATACCAATCGGGTCGGAAAAATAAGTGTCAACATTTCTGTTCAAACAATTTTGTTTTTTATACGTTTAACTTGTTTTACCCACACAACAACAAAAAAATGTCCTTCACATGCTCTGTTTGCCTCTCTGTCTTTGTACATCATGCTTTACCCTTTTAGCTGCTGAGGTTAATAAAATATTTTTTTTTTTTTATCTCAAAAGTGTTATTAAATTTAATGAACGCGCTGAAACAGAAACAAATTCAACAACAGGGAAAAACAAAAACAACCAGAACAGCAACTACAACATATTTACAAGAAAAATAAAATAATTAAATAAAAAATATTAGCCCTCAGGCAATTCGTTGCATAAAAATTGGTTATGGTTAAAAATAAAGCTGACCGTTGGAGTAAAGATGAAATTGCTGCAAGAGTTTTTGGCACACCGGAAAGAAAGGTTCGCTAAAATAAGTTGTTATATACATATATTTTTTTTTTCAATCAACATGAGCTTGTGAGTGGCATTTTACAAAGTTCCATGATGCTGCTTCAGTTCATGGCAGCAGGTACAAAAATAAATATTATAAAATGTGAATATTGAATTTATTTTAAAATACTAAAAAAATCCGTTTAATTGAATTGTTGCTGAAGTGTTGCTGATGTTTCCAACGCATCGTTGATGGGCAGCCTGGGCATTGAACCAAATTTTAATATGTATTGCAGTAAAATATGGCAAGGATAAACGAACGGCACCTATAAGTTCGTTTACATAAAATCGTAAATAAAAAAATATCTATATATATGCTTTTTCAAGCAGAAATAACAAATTTTTTTTCAGCAGTCGCTATGAAGCTCATTTCAAAAAGGGTTTTCTCTTAAAAAAAATTAATTGTTGACAAGAAGTTTCTTTTATTTCAAATAAATTAATTTGATGTATTCATTTATGTCAGAATGGCAAGACAATTTTAATTGTATTTATTTAATATTGATCATAGCAGTAGAATATTAAAAAATTTAATAGAATATTACAAAAAATTAAATAATCTGTTTAAATTTCAGTTAATATATTTTTAATAAATTTGTGCTTAGTTGATCGTTTTTTTTCGTTAACTTAAAACTCGTAGCATAAAGAACAATATCAAGTTATGAAAAATGTCATATCAACTCATATTATTTTATTTTTCCATATAAATTCTATACTTATTGCTGGCTTAGTTTATTAAGTGGTGAGTTGTTGTGAATACCATCAGACAGCCTTCATAAAATTAATCACGACTTACCTATTAAAAAAATTAGAGTCTTCCGACCAAAAAAATGCTCACCTCCCATACACCCACAATATTGAAAACTTTAAATGTTGATATTTGAGCAACAGCAATAAACCTTGATATAAGCGTATATTATATCAAAACAAAGATGTGCACAGAATATGAGAGTCAAATGGGGGAAAATGCTAACACGCCTACTTCTCATTCAACCCACAACACTAAAAACTATATAAAAGGTTGATATCTGAACGACAATGATAAAAATTAGTTTATATGTATGTATGTATGCTATATCAAAACTTAGATATTTACAAAGTATAATCACCATCTACCTTCGGGCACGCCCACCAACCAAGCAACCCAGAATAGCGAAAGCTCTATAAAGAGGTTATGTTTGAGCTACAGTGATAAAACTTGACAACTGGGTATTTTACATGAAAAATAATGTGTGTACAAAATCAACTTGTCATCCGCTCACAAACACGCCCACTTCGCATATAACCTCATATAAAACTAAAGTTGAACTTCAACTATAGAAGGAAAGATCTTTGTCACCAGCTCACTTAGACCAGCCTGATCGTGGTAGTTCACTTGACCTTCAATCATTATGGAACCACATTGTATTTGCAGTGAGTAAACATTAGTTTTTTCTTTTTAACATATAAAAATCATGCCTCACTGTGTTGGTTTCAGTTTGAAATAAAGGATTTTTTATGATTTTTTTTTAATTTTTTAACGATGATCTTTTTTGATACATCACAAACACATATTTGTATTTCCCTACACCCTCACACTTGAATATTTCTGATCATGATATTTTTATTAAAACGAACTTTGAAAAGAGTCAAAACCATTCCGATGTTTCTCTAATATGTATCACATATTTTTAAGAATTACTCTTACTTTTGAATCCACGAAAGTAGAAATCTACAAATTCATTCGTGAAGTGTTGCAAAAAGTTGTGGTAATATCCATGAGCAAATTCGTAAATTACGTCTTTCTATCCACATAATATAAAATACCATAACATGTGAATCTGTGTGTGTTTTTTGCGGCAAAGAATGTTGATCCAAGAGAGAATTTTATATCTGGTTCTGACTAACTGATAACATTGAGAACTTGATATTTTTTTTTTTAATTAACCACATATATCAGTAAAGTTAGTAGTTTGATGATAAATAAACTTAAAAAATTAAAGTTTAAATGTGAATAAAATTACTATAGAGTCTATAGAGTCTACTTTCCACCAAAACGAAGAATTGAATTATCATGCTTATATATCTTCTGTGTAGTTATGTTCTTTTTTGAGCACTATAAAAACCTTTCTGAAATACTATCTGTTTTAACAAGGGCTGCAATCAAAGTTATGAATTAATGAAGGGCTGCAATCAATTTTTTCTAAACTGACTGCAAAATTACTTTGCCTTTCAAGGATTTAGTTTCAGAATTAAAACAAAAAAATTAATTTTGGGAATAAACAATAACAGAGTTTTATATACTGTAGAGAAATGCCCCCACAGCCATTTCAAGTTTTTTCAATGTTATTTATCGAGTCAGTTAGTATTGAGATTTGTAGAATTATTCAGGTTTTTTAATTTTTGATGATATAATATTTTTTCAATATATGTCATTGTTAGAAAAATCATTCAAACTTTTAATGGTTCTGAACTAGTTTCAAAAAGGGTCAGTACAGAGCCAATACAATGCACTCCGCCCGGGTACCACCATTTTAGGGGAGACACCATTTCGATATTTTTATTTATTTCTCAAATGAAAAAGTGATAAAATACCTCACGTTAAAAAATGTGTGTCCCATTTTTTTAATTGCGATTTCAAAATTCAGCTTGGAAGTGTTAGCAATATGGAGGAAATATTGAGTAAACGTTTCAAGTTGTAATATCCAAAAATTTATTGTGTAACAACGCAAATGAGTTCAAGTTAAGTGCTCCTTTTAGAAAAGAAGCTAGTTGTTGAAATTCCGAAATAAGCACATAAATGCAGTAGAAATCGATTTCGAAAGCGGCAAGGACTAGACAGCATTACAAATGCTCACTTTCATTATCGAGTGGGACTTCTTGGAAACTTTTCCAAACATTTCATTAGCATTGAAATTATTGCTAACAATTTATGTATCATCAGGTCAGTATCAATATCAGTAACTCTTGCAAAAGGAGTTTTTCCAAGTTAAAATTAATTAAGACTTATTAAAGGATTTCTAATATTTATTTCGATGAGATTATTTAAAATTTTGCAGTTCTTAAGCTAAGAAAAGTCAGTTTTTAAGACAGCGCATAATACAGCGAAACGGTACGAGTATAGGAAGAAATGTTGTTGTTTTTTATTTATAGTATAAAATATTGCCACGTGGTGACCGTGGCATGCAGGTTAAGTGTGTGGCTTAGCATGCTCGAAGCCCGGGTTCGATCCCCAGCCGCGGAGAAAAGTTTTTTCAATAAAAAATGTTTCTGATCGGTCACCACCTCTCTGCAGACAATGGCAAACCTCAGAGAGTAAATAATGCCATGTAAAGCTTCTTGAGAACATGAGCCGTTCGGAGTCGGCATAAAACATGTAGGTCCAGTTCTCGGTCAATTGTGTAAAAACATTTAATAACACACACAACACAATTGATCATAAGAAGCTCGGTCAAAGTCCTTTCAAGGGCTGAAATGGCCAATTTGTTTGTTGTTTTTTTATAAAATATTGAACTATACACTGAGGGAAATATGTGTTAAAACTAAATGAAATTGTGTTAATATCAAACGAATTTGTGTTTGAAATAGAGCTTGAAACAATTTCATTAAGGTTAAACATAAATTTTTTTAAAGTTTAATTTAAAACAAAAGTCTTTTTTTTTAAAACATTACTTTTAAATGTAAAAAGAAATTTAATATTTAAAACAAATGTTTTAAGCTTGATTTCTTCGATGCCATTTTTTCAGTTTTTCAGCGACCCCTGGGACCCTCTGAATACCGAATTTCAACTCCACTCGATGAAGTTTGACTACTAAATATTGAAATAATTAATTAGTGATTATTTTATCTTTTATGTTTGTTATTTGCAAAATCAAAATTTCAAAAACTGTCATATTTTTCAGATAGTAATTTTTTTGTTACTTCAAAGACATAAGAAACAAAATTATAAAAAAAAGGAAAGAGTTGATAGTTGAAATTGAAACACGTTTCTTTTAAATTTTATTTTGTAGAAACGCAAATACTTTAAATTTCTATTTTAAAATTTTTTGTTTAATTTTAAAGTATGTTTTTTTTTCTCAGTGTAGTATTAATTTATATAAAATTTTAAAGATTTTTAAAATGTCTTTAATAATAAACAAATCTTTTTATACTAAAATTCCTTATTTGGAGAATATTAAATAATTTAAAATTGAGTAAATATTAAAAAACATTTAGCATGTTTGTTATGAATTTATTTTGCTTATGAAAGCAATTTTTTTGAGTACCTATTTTTAAAAAAAAATTTTTTCACCTAAAAAAACACCTTAACACTCAAAAAATATCGAGTTCAAATAAGCTTCAACTGAAACAAAATTCTTGAATCTTAGTGAAACATTTCTGTAAATTCCTACGAATGTTTTTTGGCTGCAGATTTTGCATTCCAGCAATACAAATCCATTATTAATACAAAAACTTATTAAACAAAAAATCTAAAATATGAAACTCAAAAAGTCACTCAAAAGCCATGCTTCTGCGCTTACGTTCAAGCTAGACTTTGACTGGTGCTATAGGAAAAATCAAAACAACACAAACAAAAACAAGGAAGAAAAACGATATAATGTAACCATGCGTCGGTTAAAATTTTATATGTCGTTGAAAATATAAATATATACGTAGTTTTTACTTTAAAAAGTATTTCCGTAAGTAACTTTCTATGCTTTTACTATAAATAATTAATATTTATCGAACATTCCAAGCACTGCGCATATTTTTTATGGTCTTCAACTCTCCAGACATTTTGTGATAACATTACAAGAAGAATATAAAAGCTTTAGTTTATTTAAATATTCTTTTACTTCTAGCTTTGTTTGATAGTATCGCATACAAATGCTCAATTCTATTTAATACCTTTAAGCAATCCACAACAAATCCAACTAGTTACTTTATTGTAAAGTTCATAAAGTTTTTGAATGTCTTTCCGTACAAAGGAAACCGGAAACATTGCGGAAATTTCTGCTGGTCTTGACAAAACTTTGTATCAAAATTTTGAAATGAATAAAGTTTTTGGATTATTAACTTCCTTTCAAATTCACAACAAAACTTATATTTGTAGCATATCAAAAGTAGTAAAAGACAGAAAGAGAGAGAACAAAACAGAGAGCGTGCAGGACAGAGAGCCATTGAGACTGTAATATAACTCAGTTAAAAGTTAGATAAAAAATTCAAATTAAGAAATAAGCACAGATATGCATTTATAGCTATTTTAGTTTGCTATTTATTTTGTATTTGAAATTTTCTACCAGATTACAGAAAAAAACAACAAATTTCATTAAATGAAATGAACAACAACAAAGCCTTACTTCTTATCAACATCATTAATAATTTTAATTTATTAAAGGTAATTGTCGTTTTTATTTTGCATAGTAATATTTTAATTTTTCATTTATTTAGAAAGCATTCTCTGGAATTATGTACAAATAATTTGTTCTTTAGCACAATTCCTTTTTTAATATTTTATTCAAATGTATCATCATCTGTCACTACCAGGATTTTATAAAATTCTGATGACAGCTGATAAAATACATCATGACAACTTTTTGACAGTTGCTCAAATAAAATAATACAAAATAAATTAAAAATATGAAATTCACATAATTTGACACATTATTTCGTTTATTTCGCTTTCGTTTTCTTGATCTCTTAAATGCAGACAAAGAAATTCAATTTCTTAACATCATGTTGTTTTCAGTTATCATCAATTATTACTTAGCTATACCCAAAATTTCAGCACGAAATCAATCATGTAACAAATGTTAATTTTGATTGATACGAGTACAAGCTCAAACCTACTTCTTGCTTTCACATTTCAACTTCTTACCTGCTGGTTGTATGTGATACCAACACGGCTGACTTTGTCCCATTGTGCTGCTGGCGACACATGAAACAGCTCCAAAAGAATCATACGATTCAATATGGTAGTTATATATATTATTTAGTGGTGGTGTTGATGTTGTTGTTGTTGCCACAGCACGATGATGATGCAGCTGTTGCTTATGTAGCGCCGCAAGACGTTTGCGTTCTTGCAATTGAAATTGATTTGCATTCAAACCGGATGTTCCGCTCATATGACCGCCAATAAGTGTTTCATGTGCAATGCTATTCTGTGCCGATAACGAGGAAGCCAACAGCTGTTGCTGCTGCTGCTGTTGTTGTTGTTGGGTATATGCCTTGCGTCCGCCTTGTTTGGCTTCCAAATGATTTTTGTTGTAAATCATGTTCGAGTAAACCATTTGTGTGTAGGGCACTTCCGTTGCAGAGGCAACATAGTCTATGCCATCTGGGTGCTGGTGATCTATATAAGCTTCAACGTGCTCATCATCCTCATCGTGCTCATCTTCATCTTCAAAACGGATGTTTGTCCATGTTCCGGTTGTGCCACTGTTGCTGGCTGCTTCTGCTGCTGCCAAACGTCCGTGTCGTCCGACAACAAATTTCTGTCCATGTACGTGTTTCCGTTTGCTGCGCTGATAATATCCGGCGCCGCCATTACCACCATTACTAACACCACCAGCACTCAGACCGGATGTGCCTCCGCGACCTGCATCCGGATGTTGCAAAGGCAACGTTGAGGGCACAGTTGCTACAGTGGCGGGTAGCTCAATGAGACTCTCCAGTGAATTGTTGAAGTGCCACTTATAGTTTAGATTATCGAGTGGGTTTGAGTCCACCTGGCAGGTGATGTTAATTGTTTGTTTGAGTGCGGCACGTATGATGGTCGAATCGGACTTGCAGACGGGTGGATCTGTAATTGAAAGAGCATTTGTAAACATTGTGTTAATTAAGGAAATTAGCAACAAGATGTAATAGTCGTTAAAATTCATTTAAGTTCATTATTGGAATAGGAACAAAATTCGAAATAAATCGATTTCAATGAAATATTTGAAATATTAGTATATTTCAATGAAATATACTAATAGAGAGGATTTTGGACATTTATTGTGTAACAATTTTTTTAAGGAATAACAACACAAATAAAGAGATTTCGTTTAAATTAGGTGCTTAAAGCATTGCTTTGCTGGAATGTCTGCAATTTTTAACACATTTCTTGAGCTTATATTGTTTTGACATTTAAATAATTTGCTTACAATTTTTATGGTAAGTAAATAATTTATTTAATAAAATCATTATAATTATATTACAATTAAAGTAAGTATTTTTACAATCAACAATTTTATGTTAATTATAAACAAACTGTTTGCTTTAAGGGGTTATGATGCTTATATTAGCTTCTGAGGATTAAAGAAGTTTAGTTATTAATTTCTAATTTTCCATAAAAATGCAATCTAGTTGAACATGAAATGATTATTTTCCTTTCAAGATTATGGTAGTTATTATAAAAGAAAATTTCGCAGGAAAATGTATTATGTAAGGAAAAACCAACAGATGAAGTTGGTTGCGTGAAAACTCCGTCAAAATATTTCAAAGAAGTAAGGTTAGAATTTATGTTGTTTTTCCGTCTCAAATAAGCCACTGAATTCTGGTAGTAATTGACTCTTGGAACATGCTCACAGAATAATTTTTTGGGTGATACCAAATTAGTTATTTTTTCAAGATTTTCCATAAAAACTTACCCTGACAGGAAGAAATCTTATCAGTGTTTTCAGAACTAATAGTCCAGTCAGTTTTTCCTTGCTTAAGGTAAGGCTAGTTAAGGGTAGCGGCATATATCATAGCATATATGTCGTTTCCACAACATTTCATAAAAATTTACGTGTAACCAGCCAGTATTGACACCTCCCTTTTCTTTGCTAAATGGTTTTGCTTTCTACAGAAAAAAGCCCTGCAAAAGCCTAACAGATAGTTAGGTAATAGTAACTTCTCTTTTATATCATCTCTACTGCTCCTACAGAAATCAATTGCATGAACCCCATTTAAACGACATGACGACCTATAAAAAGTGTATTGCTGTAACGTCTTTCAAGATGGCAACATTCTCGCCGAATGTACCACTTTCTTAGAGCTCTTTTCTATAAACCTCTGCCACAGATGTCTAGTAATATTGTAGCTAACCTGCAGAAAAATAAATAAAATTAAGAATAGTTCTGAACTCGTTGCAAAAAGGACTAGTACAGGTCATACTACAATACTCTTTTGCATTGAACGAACTGACGCTTTTTACGCTTTTCTATAAACCTCTGCCACAGATGTATAGTAATATTGTAGCTAACCTGCAGAAAAATAAAAAAGATTAAGAATAGTTCTGAACTCGTTACAAAAAGGACTAGTACTGGTCCCACTATAATACTCTTTTTCATTGAACGAACTGACGCTTTTTACAGGTTGATGTCATAGGAAAAGAAAATTATATCCATAAACATTCCTCTTTCCCTTTATCTGTAAAAGTTTCGTTATGAGTAATTCTGGTCCGTTTTGATACAGTCCAAAAGTGGTAATTTCTAAGCCTTATTATGAGCCTTATTTCGAACACGGGTCCATGAAAATAACTAATTTAATAAGTGTATATAGTTTTACCGTACCGTGGATTCTAACGTGGAAAATCTGCAGGGGCTGGGCTACAAGCTACCGGACTGGTCACATGTTGCGGATATTGGACGACGTCTAGATATGGAGGTTAGCCACTTCTTGCTGTCCCGGACAAGTGGCGGCTGACCAGACAGGGTGTGGAAGGGCATAGTGTTGGACAGGCAGTGCGTTTTGATAAAAAAAACCACATAGCCCGCAACTGGCACTGTCTAGGCGAATCGGAGCCGCCTCAAAATCTCAAAGTCCAAAGCTTCCTTTCTACTCTGGTCTCCAAACTAGAGGGGTCTCTACGAGACCTTAAAAATTGAATGTACATAGGGTTTGGGTCCCAACCACATTATAACTGCTCAATGAAAACTATACTAGCTTCGAATATGAACCCCACTACGTTGACAATCACCGCTAACGAAAAACGGACAATGATTTACGGATATGCACCTGGAATATCCGGATCCTTCAAAGGGAAGATGCCTCTGTCCAACTGGTGGAAGCCCTCGTAAAAATAAAGGCTGACATCACCACCATCCGCGAAATGATATGGAAAGGACAAGTCTACTCTAAGAGAGCAGACTGCGATATCTACTACAGCTGTCATGCGGAGAAGCGCCAATCTGAATGCAGGTTCGTCGTAAGCCGAAAACTATGTCACCTTGTTTCCCGATTCACACCTATGAACGAAGGGCTAGCGATAGTCCTCATCAAGTTGAGATTCTTCAGCATAAGTCTAATTTGAGCACACGTCCGTACGGAGGAAAAAAAAACCTGCTTTCAAAAAAACCTTCTTCACGCCTTCTATGGTTTAATACCAACAAAATGTTGGAACCTAGATGGACACGTGATAAAGAAGTAAACAAAAAAGCGCAACAACAAAATCTTTGCAGAATCAATGCAGTCAACTTTTTGAAATTCTGCGACTAGCAGAAGAGTAGAAAAACACTGCTTTGATTAAGTGAAAAGTGCATCGGAATTCCATTTTGGTTTTGCGGCAGTTGCATTTATTAGCTTCTCAAAGTTAGTGGACTGCATGAACCACCAGAGACTACTGATGAGTCGGAGTAGCGTCCGACGAAACCATGGTATAGTCTGCTCGGTTGTTCTGCTAAGAATTTTGTTGTTGTAGCAAAACCTGTTACTTCATGAATTATTTGGCATTAAAAGCTCAAAATATAATTCTTAAAAAATATGTTTTTTAAGAATTATAAACTTAAATAGGAAAAGGACGATGCTGTCAAGGACGCCTTCTACGAGAGCCTAGAGGACGCGTATGATTACTGCCCGGCCCATGATGTAAAAATAGTCTTCGGTGATTTCAACGCGAAGGTCGGAAAATAAGGCATATTTGGCGATACTGTCGGTCAGTTCGATCTCCACGAGACCACTTCCAAAACTCCAAATTGGCTAGCGTAAAATAAGCCCTACGATTGGAATCTCAGTGTGCTTTGTCCCATAATATATAAAGAAAACTGTACAATCTGAGCCAACTATCGAGGTATCAGTCTTATTTCCATCGCATACAAAGTTATTTCGAGCGTATTGTGTTAAAGATTGAAGCCGCATACCAAAACACTGATTGGATGTTATCAGTGTGGCTTTCGTCCTGCCAATTCCACCGAAGACTAGGTTTTTATACACAAAAATCAACTCAAAACCCACCATCTTTTTGTCGATTATAAAGCTGCGTCGACAGCTGGTAGCCCGATTCGGGATTGCCTGTACGCAATGTCTGAGTTCGGTATACCTGCAAAGTTGATAAGATTCTGCAAGATGACGTTGAGCAATACATGCAGTTCTGTCAAGCTAGGAAATGACCTGTCCGAAACCTTTAACACCGGTTGAGGTTTCTGACAAGGTGATCCACTATCATGCAATCTCTTTAATTGCTTAATGGAGGGGATTGTACGAAGGGCAGATGTACATCGAAATGGTACCTTATTCTACAAAGGAATCCAGCTCCTTGCGTTTGCTGATGATACTAATATTATCGGTCAAACTAAGATTTAACTGTTGCTTTCGCCGCTATCGAAAAGTAATCAGCCAAAGTGGGTTTGACGGTGAACAAGGGCAAAACAAACTACACGCAGAGAAAAAAAACGTTTATCGCCAGTTTGCTGCAAACGAACTTCGTTTATCGGGCTTCATATCATTGTTTGTAAACGTTTGAACAGTTGGCATAATAATGGTTAGCTGCGGGAAACACGTTATTTAGTTGCAAGAAATTAATTTTGTTTGCCATAAACGGCAGTGATTTTTAAATTGCAGCAACCGAAAATTTTATTTTTTCCAACTGAAAACTTCGTTTGCAGGAAAAGAAATTAATTTGTTATAAGCGACAACTGACAAAAAAAGTTGCTTGATTTCCGTGATAAAAAGCGTTTAATATTTGCCATCAACGAAAAGGAAGTATTTTAAGAGTGTGAACAAACAGACACACAACTGTGAATCACAAGCGCAGTCACACAATTGCTACACAGCTCGCTTTCGTTGATGACAAATGTAAAATATTTGCCATAAACGAAGAAACTAGAATGTGTTACAGCTTAAGTAAATAAAAAATTCATTCTAGACAATATCTCACAATAGCTCAATGGATGCATGCTAGACTGGCACGCGGGAGACGTGGGTTCGATTCTTGGCTGTGTAAGTATCAAAAATTTTAATTTAATTATTGAAATTGTAATTATGTATCATTAACTGCTTGGTCAAAAGGAACCGTCAAAATAAGAATAATAAAAATAATAATAAAAAACATTAATTAAAAAAAAAATTTGGTGTTCCTGTTGGGAATTGAACCCAGGTCACTCAAGTTTCTAGACTCGACCGCCAGCACGCTCGGCTAAACTTGAACTTCCAAAACAATGATAAAATTTCATTAAGTTCGATGTTTTTTCGTTTCAAGCAAGAATATTTTTAAGTTGATGACAACTGAATACGCGTTTGCAGCAAATACAGTTCGCAAACGAAGTATAGTTGGTGAATTTTTCAGTTACGATAAACGAAAAATTTCTTTGCGTGTATATGCTGTCTGCAAATAGGGAAGCGTGGCGTCTAGGCTCCCATGTTACAGCAGGCAAATATAATTTTGAAGTTGTCAAGGAGTTTACATACCTTGGCACTGCCGTAACAACAATATCAGCCTGGAGATAAAGTGAAGAATAATAATTGCTAATAGGTGGTTATACGGGCTAAGTAAGAAATTAGGTTCCAGAGCCCTCTCTCGATTGACAAAACTAACACTCTACAAGACGCTCATCCTACCTGTGCTTCTCTATTGCGCTGAGGCATGGGTGTTATAGCAAACAGATGCAGCCGCCCTTGGGGTGTTCCGATGGAAAGTTCATCGTAAAATCTTTGGTTGAGTTGGCGACGACTACCGCATTCAAATGAACTACGAACTGTACGAGCTCTACAACAACATTGACTTGTTCAGCATTCAACAATTCAGTCACTTCGCTGGATCATGTTTTCTTATGGATGAAATGATGATGTCAGGATAATGATGGATAATGATATCGCGAAAGTTGAGGGTCGACGATGAAGAGAAACGCCATGTCTCCGATAAGTTATTCAGGCCGGGGTTGCCCTAACTGCGTTTGGTGAAAGAGATTGGAGATGGCTCGTGCGAAGCAAAAGCGCCTGGCGAGAGCCCATGAAGTCGACCGTAACCCGGCCATGTTGTCATGGTTGTCATGGCCACATAATTATTAAGTAGAAAATAGCATCGCTCACCAAAACTTTAAACTAGCCTTTACATGCATAAAGGCGGATTGAAAACTTCTAATCTATGTTCACAAGTTTCTTAGAAAAGATATCAAGGTGGAAACCTCTTAGATTCTCAAAAATGTTACCTGTGTGAAGTTTAATTGTAAGTTGGGAACATAATGCCCTGCAGACGAGCGGCGTTTAAGTATTCCTCTATGGATTTTATCGCTACTCGGGTGTCTGTAAAAATGTAGTTATCTTGAGTCGCCATTATTAGTAGCCTTTATTTCTGCCTGAAAAATAATTCCGTTTTTCCGGCAGACTAAAAGAGGTTTTCAAAGCTTGATTCGGAGAGAAAACGCCTACGCTGACCTTGACGTCGATTTTTGAGTAGTCAGAAAATATATCCGCCAATATTGCTAAGCGATATTAACCTGCCTTATTCTTCTTAAGAGGGTTCATAGAACGAAAGCCTGGCTCAAAGGAGGAGTTGACAGTTAAGTAAGCAGTGTTAAAAATACTAATCCCCAATGATCGAGAATAGAATGTTCGAATGTCAATGAAATAGCTCTCAAACGGATGAACGTTTCTTGAGCCACCTTTTTTGCGAGTATATCAATGTGATTGTTTTTAATGTTTTAAAATGCGTATAAGTTTAATAAAAAATAACATGTCACACAATATTTTTTTTTTCATTTTTTACTCACATACATGCACACGTAGCACATTTGTTCATATGAAGCTCCGTTAAAGAGATTAAAGTGATTTCTAAACTTAAGTTAATTTTGTTTTTTAACATATCCCTGTTTGAGAAACACAGTGTTTTAAATTTTTGCCCATTTAAATATTTTACTTCTCTTAACCGTTAGTCTTAGCCGTTTGACAAAACAGAATGTTTACAGACACGTTGTAAAGTCAAAATATCATCGTTCTTATATTTTAAAAATAATTTTAATATCAGTTTAATTTTCGGAGACATTTCTTTACAAAATTTGGGATTATTTGGGTTTAGAATGTGAATAGAAAATTTAACGATTAATCGGATAAGAAGTTCAACCAACTGGCTTTTCGTATAAAACAAAACACTCTTCATGTGTTTGTTTTTAGCAAAGAAATTACACTTTAACATTTTCACCTTTTATTAAACATGTTAGAGAAAAGCAAATCTCTAAAGTAGAACAAAAGCCAACACGAGCAACATCAGCAACGAAATAATATAAAATGAAAATCTGCTATAAAACAAGAATGTGTCGTACAACCTTTTCGACTATCTTTTATTTTATTTATGCGTCACCAGTGAGTCCTTCAGCTCATGTGTCATATATAACATCAAGTAAAGCACCTGCTGGCACCAGCAACAAAAACATGAACAAAAAGTAGCAAAGAAGTGGCACTTAAAAAAAATTTCAATAAAGCAGAAGCAGCAACTAGCAACATAAAAGTTGCCAAGACATATTACAGACACACTGGGTTTTAAAGAAGCCAAACCAACAACAACAACAAGAACAACAACAACAAGAACAACACTAAAAGCAATGGAAAAAATATGTTGCTGTAATTTTTGTCTATTATTTTGTGCTTGTATGAAGAAGTTTGATTATCCTTTTATGAAGTTCTTCGTTGTTGTTGTTGTCGTTGTTTTTGTTGCTTTTGTTGGCAGCAACTATTGCCGCCAACAATGTGCAACATGTTCCATTTATTTTTCTCTGCTTGAGGTTATAAAAAGTGTTACGACTTTATGTTGGCGCAAAAGCTTGATATTTTGTTGCCGTGAAAGATGAACGGATGGTCAGGCAGACATAGAATGTTTGTTTAGACATTGACAACATCAGCCATGTTTGAAGGATATGCGTTCCATTTTATATGGGATTTTTTTATTAGTGCTAGTAGGTATGTATGGAGCTGTTTGGTCGTGGTATGCGAGTGTGTAGATTTGTATGTGTCAGCATGGTTAATAAAGAGTGCTCCATGAAAGCAGCTCGATTTATGCATTCATGTTATTTACTTTACGCTAATGCAGATTTGTTTTTTTTTGTGCTTATGTAGCTGTCAAATTTTTGGTCTTTCTCATAAATGGTGCTATGAGATTGAGGTTCTCATATTGAAGTTTGATTAAAATTCACTGAAATTGAAGTTATTTCTATGGGGTGCTGCTGCTTTTATAGGCTCGGAAGTAAAATTTTAAAGCTGACCTCATAAAGTAATTTTAAGGTTCCTCATGTTGATCATGTACCATTTAAAGGCATTTATATTAGAGCTAACAAACAGCTGAATATTTTTAAGTAACGATCATATGCTCTGCCCAGCCAAAAAAATGGAAGAACCTGGGTTCGAATCATATTTTTATAACTTTTAAGAAATCCATGAATCCCATGGAAACAATTTAATATTTGTTGATGCAGAAAGGAAGGACTTTTTTACTACCACTATCGTCTTCGACCAAGTGTTCTGCTTCAAAATTTCTTATTCACTTCTTGAACTGAGTGATCAAATCGAGTTAATGTTAAGAAGTCCATTTCGTCTCTTTCATAGTCATTTTAATCCTCAAAAATTTGAAATTATTTTTACCACTTCAATATATATGTATTGAATTATACGAAAGAGAGCGAAACACTTTGGGCACAAATTCACTTCACATAAAACGCTATACAGATCAAAAACTGCAGCAAACTTTGAAGAATTCTTAGAAACAGAGAGTCCAAAAATAATTTGAAACCCTTTGGAAAAACAGCAATTAATCTTGCTTTAAAATTTTTTAAAATAATTGTTGCAGCATTAAATAATCATAAAATGTGCTTTAAGGTTCAAATGTATGCTGGAGAGGTATTATACATAGAAAAGGCATTTCCACAAAAACATGGGCGTGGAAATATGAATAAAAAAACCGATTCCTCTTAAGAACGCAACAGTTGTGCAAAACTTGTGTCTAAATTTTAAAAATTTAATGGATGTAGAAACTTATCGTTGAAACTCAAGAAAAGTAAAAAGTATCATATTGTTGAAACAAGTGCTGGGGAGACAGAGTCGGAGTCGGAGTTGATCGAAAATTTTGGGCAAAGAAGTCGGAGTCGGGAAAAATACATCGACTTCGACTCGGCAACAAAGTTCTGAAGAAAACAAAACAGTGAATGTTTGATTTGTTGATGAAAATAATAGAACTGTAGGGGAAGAGTGGCATGAAAGAGCCAAGTTTTGAAAGAGCCATCTTGATTTACGCGGTAGTTTTCATACGAATGCTTCTTAAATTATAATTTTTAAGAAGCAATACTCGCCATATGGCACCCTCGAACATTTGACAGTTCAATGATAATAAACGACGATGGTGTATCGTATTTAGGATTTCTTCATCATTAAGTAAGTTTTTCAGAACATTTTATTTGTTTTGTGACGTCTTCACCTTTAAAACTAACAGTAATATTATTATACTATAATTTTATGGATATATTAGGCCTACCAATAACATATTTATTTTGCCGGAAAAATCTTGATTTCATACTAATTTTTGAGGTTATGTTTCTTTGGACAATATGTTTTGAAAGAGCTGGGTTGCGGTGGTATGAAGAAGCGTAAAGGAAGTTTAAATTATTTTTGTCAAAAATGTTTTTAAGTGTTTTAAACCTCTTATTTTGTTTTTGGAATAGGTCTTATTATTATAGATTTCCTTCAAAACGATTTAATTTTTTTGCTAAAAATATTTTTAAGTTTTTTAACTATTTTTTGTTTTTAGTTTTGAATTTTTTTATATATTTAATTTTTTTTTTGTAAAAACAATACTTTTTATAATAACAATTAATATTTTTAATAAAATATTCGTTATTTTTCGTGTTAAGTCTTGTAATTAGAAGATGGCTCTTTCAAAACTTTGGTTGGCTCTTTCAATGCCCATGTGTTATGAAAGAGCCGAATTTCATGTTTTTTATAAATGGCTACAGGTCCAAGAATATTGTTGATTTTGGAAAATATTTCATGGTATTACGTTCATAAATGAATGAGAAAATACTTTTGATACAAGAATTATAATTTTATTAATTATTTTTATATAATTTGTAACTTTTTTAAAACTGGCTCTTTCATGCCACTCTTCCCCTAACTCGTACATTGCGAACATAGCATAACCAGTCCCATCAGTGCAGCAGTGAATATCTACCTAGTCGTGCCATAAGTTCTGCTACAACATTTTCAAGGCAGTATGCAGTTAAGATTTCAAAGTAGAAAGTCCCGTTATAATTTTGTTGTTAAAATATTTCGTTGCAAGTTAAATTAATGTCAGTTTCGTTTAAAATTTCATCGCGTTAATATGGAGTTGGGTTGAAAAAGAAATCGTATCGCCTACAAAAGTGTGAAAAAAATGCGAGTCAGATATTCATGCTGTTAAAAAAAAATCGAGATATCAAGAATTTTTGTGTAACGCACCATAAAGCGGTTTTTAGAAGCATCGCATGTAGAGGATAGGGCCAGAAGTGGACGTCCGCGTGATATTCCTACGACTGAAGTCATAACAGCATAGGTGAGCGAATTCGCCGAAATCTCTTCAGGAAGCAGAAAATTATGGCAAGAGGTATGAACAACTACCAGATTCATGTCCCAACTAATCCGTGATGACCTTGGTCATCTTTTAACCTTCGCCTTACCCACCCGGGGGACCTGTATGTATTTAATTTCTAAATATCTCCCACGGTTTCAATCCAATCTAAATACGCTTTGGAGTCTCTGAACAAATTCTCTTTTCTGTCTCTTTTCTGTCAAATTCTGTCTCCTTTTTTTAATTGTCTTTTTATCTATGTGGTTTACCAATACCCACCTGGGTAACCCCATTAAAATATTTTAGTTTTCTAGTTGCTTTGCTTTGAAAGCGGATAGAAAAGGTAAGTTTTAATATGTAAGAATTTATTTTAGTCCATGTTTGTATTATTAACGTACATATATTTATCTTTTTTCAATTTCTTAAGTAATTAGTTGTTGTGAATTGACCGAGATGGAAATTTTCGTACTTTGATTGGGTGACGCTATTCTCTTCACAAATGGGATTTGCAACTGACACAAGTTTGGCATGTTTCTTTTCTTTTTGGCTATGTGGCAAATATGGCACTTGCTTTTGTTCTTTATGCGGCCAGTTGCATCTCGATCTGAAATTGTGTTTGCCTCAAACTGTTACATCGGTAACAGACTTTCCTGTAAAAAACGTACAATTAGTTGTTCACCCAACAGAATCTTATAAAAATAAATACCTAAAATACATTCAATAGCCGTTCTTATTGTAAACCTTCCAATAATATAATTGTTCTTCAACCTTTTCCAAAATAAGAGGATTGTAGAGATCCACGCCAAGACTTTCAAGAAAATATCTTCGTTCTGATCGTTTCATAGACCCATCCGAGTTGTTTTCTTAATATTAGAAAAGCGGCAAAACCTGTCGTGTCCAAAATGTAAAAGTACATCGCCAGAGGCCAGAGCAGTGTTGCTCTTTTAGTGGCGTATTGGGATAGCATTTTGTCCATGGTGTCTTCACTGCCCTTCGTTTTGTTGTAATGCAGAATTATATCAGGTTTCTTTTCTGGCCCAGATACCGCACTATCTTTGTGTACTGAAGACAGCAAAACCACGGACTTATTTTTGGCAGGAACATGAGAGCAAATAATTTTTTTTTCAGAGAAGCCAAATAATCTTGATGAGCACTTCTCGGGCTCGTGATGGCTTAAACATATTGGGCACATATCTTTTATTTTTATATAAGGTGCCAACAATTGACATGCTCCAATTTGCCAGCTCCTTGGCCAATGGCAGTGTTATGAGGAAGTTGTCCATGGTTACATTTCTTCCTGACTTTTTGTACGCACTGACCAAATCTTTTACAACCCGCTCATCTTGGCTTACGTCCCTGATGTTATTTACTTTTCCTATTTATATTTGCCCACATAGTAGATAATATGTCGCAGAATTTCAGGCCCACCAGATTTTAATGCCGTACTTGGAAGGTTTGGATGGCATCTACTGGGTGAATCTAGTACAACCTCTGTATTCGATTAATCTCTGATTAATCATAGCAATTGACAAGCAGAAAAATATTGCAAATACAGTTACTTTTCTTATAAAAAAGTTTCGAGTGCTTTTTTATTTACAGTTAAGAATTCCGCTTAATTTTGTAGCATGACAAGCGCAAGTATTATTATTCGGTAACACTGTTAGTGGTGTAGACATAGTTTTAGAAAAGGAGAGACATATTGTAACTATTCACGTGATAATTTTTTACCAAATTTTAACCTTAAATCTATACGTAGCTCATGGTAATTTTTTCAATACTTCCTCCATTATCCTTATGTGCAAATGGTATTTATCTCCCTAATCAAATCCCTGCTGAGCCACTGGGCTACGCAAATATTTTAACGCTAAATTTTAATATTTCTCAAGCATTAGTATAGCAAGGTGAAAATTAGAATTCATTTTTGATATATGCTTATACTAAAATTACCTGGGTCACCCGGGTGGGTATTGGTAAACGACGTATGTAAAAATCTCTGGTACGGCGAAGGTTAACTCAACAAATAAAGCAAATAATGTTGGAAAAATGCGAAATTTTACGGTGGAGGGAGTTTTTAATAAACAAAATAGCAAAGTCTATGCTAGAATATCTCCGAAAGCAAATCATACAGTACTTAGGATTCAAAAAATTCATCATCTAGCATACAACATGCTTTGGTGGGGAGTATCGAGTAAAGGCGTCACATTCCTGCGTTTTAGCGAAATAGGTATAAAAACTGGAGTGAAAGTGTACCAGCAAGATATCTTGGAAGGCGTAGTTAAAAATTTGTCAACTGTACTCTTCAATGGAGAACACTGGGTCTTTCAACAAGACTCTGCACCAGCTCATAAAGCTATAACAACACAAGAGTGGTTGCAGCAGAATATTCCAGCTTTTATTTCTGCTAAAGATTGGTCTTCAGGAAGCCCAGACTTAAGTCCTCTTGATTATAAAAACAATGGAAAGAAAAGCTCAACACATTTTCAATAAGATTAAATGCATGTTAATACATAAAATACATATTTTATAGGTGTCTTAAAAAACTGTCTTTTCGAAAATGACGAAATATTGATTTCTTGGGGCTTCAAAAGAGTTTGTAAAGACAATAAATTCCAACATGTTTTTTGTGCACTTTGAAAGCAATGCAAAAAAATTATGACAGTTTTAGCGATATTAGGTGCGGAGCATTACTAACCTTTTGCGTATTATGAGGGTAAGTTTAATGATATCACAACATATAAGTGAGAGTGTTTCATTTAAAAGTTATATGCAATTTTTTCAGTTTTTCATTTCATATGTTTCCTTAGGTTTAAGTTTGCTTTTAATATTGCAAGATGTTTAAATAATTTTTTTGCTTCCTTTAGAAAATTGGACTTAAAATTGGAGTTAGTTCCTTTTAAATTTGTATGAAATGTATTACACTTTTCATAAAAAATTGTAGCAAAGTTCTTCAAATGGATTTGTTACCTTTAGAAGTATGTTTTTTTAATTGTTCTTACAATTATTAAACTTTTATGAAAGAAAGCATACACTTCATGAAACATAAAACCAACGTCAAATTAAGCAAAAAGCTTGTGCTTAAAAGTAGCAAGTATCAAAAAACAAACAAACGTAAAACGTGTTTCAACCCAAAAACTTTCACTTTTGTTTGTTTTTTTTTTCTTTTGTTTTTTTTTCTGGTTTTCAACCCTTAAGCAGTTGCTCAACCACAATATTTTAAAATGGAGTTTTTGGTAAACTAAACTGATATTAAACTAAAATAAAAGCTTGCTTTGAGATTTAAGCAACTGCCTTGTAGCAAAAAGAGCTAAATAAGAAATAAAAGAAGCTGTACTCTGTAGCAACCCATAAAATGGTTGTGTAAAACTAGAACAAAAACAAACAATAAAACATAAAAAAAAAAAATATAAAGAAAAAATCAAACACAAGTTGGCAACACTTAACAGTTTCCAGGCATAAAGTTCATACTCGAGTGTATTGAAGTATTTCCTTTGTTTTTTGTAAGCCATTCAACAACAAGAGCGAAAAAAAAACAACAACAACAACAACATTTCCCTTTTACATCTCGAGACTATGTGTGTGTGTGTGTAAGTTACTTTTCATTTAAGCTTTTCTTAAGAATGTTGAAACTATGCTATAAGCACAACGCAACAACAATAACAAAAACAACATGAACAACAATTACAACAACAACTAAAGCAAGACGTTGTGTTGCAGCACTAGAGGGCAACAAAATATTTAGTAACGGATAATATTCACATTTGACTCGAGTCGACTCGACGTTCTTGCCGGAAAACGGAAACGGAAGCGTTTGTAGCAAGAATGAAAATATAGCGACGTACAAGAAAACACAAAAAACAAAAAAAAAACAAAACACTCTCCTAAAAATATCTACAAAACGAAATGAAATTCAGTTGGATTTCAGTTTTCTTTGCGTTTTCATTCTTCACTTTGTCTTGCCACAGTTGGAGTTGGTGTATTAATTCTTTTTTTTTTATTTTTATTTTTATTTTTATTGTTTTGTTTTTGTTGTTTTTGCCTAAGTGAAGTAGGGCAGAAACAATGGGCTCGGGACTTGACTTGCTTTACCAGGACTTGATATGCAGAAAAGCTGCGCTCATAGCGAGCATACTTCAAATGTATTACCACAACAACAACAACAGCAATCTTTTGAAAAAAAAAGTTTAAAACTCTGGCATCAACAACAACAAGACTATAGCAAGAATAAGAAAAACAAGAAACTACTGCAAACAGCTGCGTTGCGACATCGGAAGTCAGCACCGGAAACGAATTTAGTTTGAATATGAGTTTCATTGTTAACGCAAAAAAGCACACACACACACACACCGATTCTAAAGATTGTGCTTAAGAATAAAGTAATAGAATGGAAAAAAAACTGTTGCAAATCGAAAAAGATTTTAATTTCTTCTTGTTGCGCATGAATGAAATAATTTTTTTGTGTCAACCAGTCATATTTTAAAAGCTGTGGATTGTATGTGTAAGTCTGCATAGATTTATGCAGTCATCATCAGTTAAGTTGAGAAATATGGCTGCAATTAATATATATACATTTATATATATATAGAAATAAAATCTAGAATTATTGAATATTGAGAGATTTGAAAAACAAACGCGTAATTTTCAAGTTTTTCGAGAAATGCGTTGAAAATAAAAATTTTTCTTAAAACATATAAGAGCCACTTTCTGTTTTTGGACTTTTAGTCAATAAGCGTGAAAATGATAATAATGTTGGTTGGTAGCTTAAATAGATTCCGATTATTTTGAAGTTTTCAAATTTGAATGAAAATATTTACTCAGGGCGGCTTATTTCTCAAACAATTATATAATAAAACAAAATAGCTTTATTTATCTTTCAGCATAAAAGAGGAATGCACCACAGCTAATTTTACTTAAACTGTAACTATTTATTTTTATCACTGGGCATTTAAACTTGTTCAACTATGGCATACGAAAAAATTGTTAGCCTGAAAGTATGCATCGAAAATTTATTGGATACAAAAGTTATTGTGAGTAAAACGAAAACAATTTTTGTCGTATTTTTACTCTAATGATATGTCTACTCAGAGAGTTAAGTTAATATTAACTTACATTTAACCGAAGTTGTTCACACAGAGGTACCGTAGCAGAATTGAGTTAAATTTGCCGACAGTGCTGCTGGTATCACTGCGTACACATGCGTTTTTTCTTGCTGTGCGAAAGCTCTGCTTTTTTTCATCGCCTATTTGGATGAATACTTCATTCCCTACCATTGCCTAATATAATACCTTTTCGAAGTTATTTTGTTCATTTTTAAAGAAAATAACAACATATAATTAAAAACATAAATTGTATAATTTACGAATCAGCTGTTCTATTTTGGCAGCTCTAATAAAAAAAGTTTCTCTCATCAAAATTACCACTGAATATATATACTTTTATATTATTTTGTGCATACTTTTAGGCACTTTTTACATTGAGTCATAAAAAATTCAGAGTATATCATGAGTTAAGCTTTGTTGTTTTTTTTTTTTTTAGCTTTGAACCAAGGATTTCAGGTGTCAAACCTATTCAGTCAAGTCTGCCTTGGTTCGGAAATGGGGAGATAGATAAGTAGGAGAGAAAGAGAAATCAAGAGAAACAAGTGTAGAATGTTCTAGTGTGGTGGAGTGCTATATCAACATTCGCATTTGAATCTGAGGCAAGTGTTATGCCTTTACCTCAGTCAATCCGAGGTATCAAGCAATCTCATTCCACAAACATCTCTACCACCAACTACAACTTCCAAAGTCGTATATATTGATGAAGTTTTTTAATTTCAGTTGATTAGAAATGAGGAAAGAATTAAAGAAAGGTAGAAGCGTAGGACCATGGCTAGACCGGGATTCGAACCCGGAACCTCTGGGTTGGTAGTCAAGTACGCTAACCACTCGACTACCGAGGCCCCTAATTCGTCGATTTAATCGAGATCGTCAATCTGTGATTTATTTTTGGAAATAGTAGTTTTTTTAACTTGAAAATGTAAACATCTAAGAAACCTATTCGAAGACACATATATTAAAAATCCGTTCACAGAATAAGATACAAGTAATCAGTAACATCACGACTAGACGATTAAAATTTATCAGAAAAAGTTTTCATGTTTTAAAAATAGGACGTGAGTGGTGTGTGGGGTATGATTTACCTCAATAAAAGTTAACTTAACTGAAAAAAGTTCCGATATGAAGGCTTTCAATCCTTTACCATTTAGTAAAATCCTTTGATTCGGAATATTAAAAATTTAATTACCGTGATCCCGACAAAAAATCCTTTACGAAACCCTCCACGTTGGTGTCGGCTGGATATAACTGCAACAGTGATTTTAACTTTTAAGGGCTTCAGAACTTATATGACCTGCCCATAGGTTTCTAGGTATTGACTGAGATATCATACGACCCGTGCAGATGGTTAACTAGTCTGGAAGCCCATTCAAAATAGTCCAGTCGTTAACGGAATATGCAGACAACTGGCACCCCCCGGATTAAACAGCCATGTCCGTGTATGAGACTCATCAAAAGCAGTCCAGTCGCTAAAGGAGTATCCAGATAACTAGCTCCCTTTGGGTTAAGCAACCGTGGCTGTGTATGAGGATCTCTGCACAGATTGACTATCTGAAACTCGTGGAACCAGAAATTCACTCAACAAAACAAAACAAAAAAAAAAAAAAACAAAAAAATTTGCTGCTGTTATAGACTTTGTGATGCCAAGTCCGTGCGGTGGAAATGCCTCGGCTTGAAGTGAATCTTATTCAACTCGATCGGATTCGTTTATCCACAAGAAATAAAAACGCCCAGCGAATAAACTTCTTGCGCTCTACAACATCCTTGCTGCCAAGTCTGGGCTAACGGTTAAGCAGCTTAAAAGCGGCAAATGTGCGTTAGGCATCATTAGTGTTGGGGTGATTACAACTGAAGCCGATAAAGGAGGAGTCGAAGCTCACAGGAGTTGAAACCAGTAACTGGAGGAAAACTAGATTAGTTGATTTTTATAGGGCGGCTATCGCCAAGGTAGGTGCGTTGTGGCCGGTCGCACGTATTGAAGCTATATTTAGGGGGGAAATTCTCATCTGGCCTAGAAAAACTTAGAATTTCCAATCCCATTTGGTAAACAATTGATAAATTTTAAAATTTCCCATCCCCATTTTCCAGTTATGACCTTGAAGAAAGCAAAAATCGAGGAACCAAAGCATGATGCCAAGCAGGTGGTTCTAACACTTGACGACCCATTTCTGGCTCCTCTGGAAAAAAGCAAAGAGTGGGCGCATTACGGGGTCACGAGACTAATTATAAAGAAATGCAATAAAGATAAGCAGCCAGGCAGCAACACGTTGACAACACCACACTCTGAAAGAGGACGCGCTGGATGTGGTGGACTCTGAATAGGTGTCGGTTGGGTCGTTTGACTATTGCCTATCGACTGGCCAACATCTTCGATAAGGCTGAGGAAGAGTAACAACTTGATTCCGAAGATAAGGTTAGCAGCATCCAGTAATGGTTACATTGCTTCTAATCAACCTTCACCACTCCAAGGCGCCTAGCACCGAATTTATGATCCGCTTTAGCCAAGGTGGAGTATATATTGTTTCGATTAAGGAGCCTTGGTTTAATGGAGGCAAGGTTCTTGGGTTGAAGGTGGATGGTTTTGTTCTTCGCAAGAGTTACAGTTATTATATGGTTTTGTACTAGCGAAAACCTCTCTTAACATTTTTCTACCATCCAATTACAGCGATCGAGATCTAGTGGCTGTCATTCTTGAGCTGGATTAGTCACTGAATTGCTTTTGCGTATCAAGCTTACGACCATCCTGAGCCACTGTTTGGTAATCTATGGCATCTGGTTGCTGTTACGAAACAAAGGGTGGCATTATCATAGGGGTTGACGTCAACGCGTATCACAAAGTCTGGCGCAGCACGGATACAAATAAAATAGGTGAGTACCTCTTTGACAATTAACATAAAATAAATCTATATCTGTGAAATATTGGGAATGAACCAACGTTTGTTATTCGTAAAAGGCGAGAACTTTTAGATAAAACCTTTGCCGAACAATTTCTGCTTGATCGGGTCACAAACTGGAAGCTGCTTGAGGAGCATTTTACTCCGATCACAGATATATTTCCTGTGGAGCAGCTCCCCCTTTGGAACAATCTTCTTCTTCTTCCGAGGGCGCTAGATTCCAGAGTGGAGCAGCTCTCTAAAGCAGACCTTAGATACCACATGTTCTACGGGGAAGCCCAGAGGTAAACGAAACACACTCTGGTGGTCCGGGGATATTGGGAAACTTAGGTCGCATAGTAGAAAGATTTGTAACAAATCTAAGAAATCGGAAATTTCGTTTAAGTGGGCCGAATATCAATTTAGTTCAAGCACTTATAAAAAACAATTGGGAAAGCTAATATAGAAGAGTCTTCTGAACCTTCCAGGCTTCGTAAGATTATCGCTTCAAATCTTAGCTTTTTCAAGAAATAAAATGGAAGTTGGATATCCTCAAGAGAGGAAATCCTAGATCTTCATTTGAGCTTAAACGAGAATGCTTCACAGAACCGTTTAACATCAGGTGTGAAGAGGTCCTATTGCATAACATCTTAATATATAAAAGACAAGCGTCCTGCTCCATGCTCTATATCACTCAAACTGTTATAGTTGTTATTGCTTTGCTTTTTAACATGCTCGGCCTAAGCTCTAAAATTATGCATTTGAAGTCTTTGTACGTACTATACTTTTTAAAACCTGTTCAGCCTGGACCAGAACCTGTTCTTAAGTTATGTATTGGAAATATTAGTACTTGAAGACTATCGTCATTTTCCTCAACTACTAAACATCAAACATCATGTCTTGCTATTACAGTGCTTCTTAATTAACAGAACCGGAACCTATTCGATCTGCATAAGCTGAACAGCAATTATAACATTCACTGACGTGTGGTGTCAAGTGGAATTGCTAGAATTAAGTCACAATGTTCGGTCTTCTGAAAATTTTTTGAGTTAATGCTCCCATCATTTAGGCTATAAAAAGACTAATAAAACATCCCTCTGATTTTTACATGAGCTGCTTTGCTTATGGCAGGCTGTCTTATACAATGGCCAAAACCATAATAACGTTGTATTATAATATTAAAGCTTAGCTAAAATAACCGGAGACCAATGCAAATGCGTTATTTATTGTGTTATGATAAAAAAAAAAAAATAAATAATTAACACGCAATATAAAAATATGTTTCTGTTGGTCACAATTTCAAAAATCTTACTAAGTTAAACGTTATATATCTCCCTAAAATTATTTTTGTGATGTTGGCACAGCTTCATTTCATAGTACCAACCTATTTGATTTTAGAAAAGACGTTAGAAAATAAAAAAAAAATATTTTCCGAAGTGTCCAATATAATAGACAAATCCATTGAAAGGGTTAAAGAGATTTTTGGCGATACTTTGACTCCGGATAACATCAACCGTTATCCCAAAATTTCTATCCTGTGCCCAAAAACTTTCGATGAGAACTGAGACTGTGATGATAACGATAAACAAAATTATCCTAGAAATGTAGTATATAAGGAAGTTTTATCAAAATAATTTAATAAACATGTTTTCAAATAAAAACTTTTGTATATAAATACTATAAATTTGTTGTCGCATTTTGTACTCTGAATGGTTCCTTCTCGTGGTACGACGGGCTTTTATACATGTCTATATAATATATCTCAGCGCAGAATCAACTGGGCTATGAACAACTGTAAGCCATTTAAATCTGTCGAGCTAGGCGGTTTTATTCCCGCCTCTCTACAGTAGACTGCTACTATTATCCTTACTTGGCTGCAAGTCATTTTTAAAGGATTTTTTTGTGACGTCTAGGATGGGATGACGTGTATCCCAATTAAATGAAAGGAGATGAAAGTAGGTTTTTTTTTCTAAAAGTGGGTGAAAACTCGCAAGCTGGTCCAAAAGACCTGAGAACTATAAGCCTATAGTTCTTCCTGTTGAAGAATTTCGAAAGAATGATAGATAGCTCCCCAAAATACCTAGCTTGATCTTATCACAAAGAAATGTAAGACTACACCGATTACTCTTCCACGTCTAGGTGGTACTCATCTATCCTTCGCGGACAAAGGAGTTATTTTGGACAGAAAATTAAACTGGAAAGCAAATGTTCTTGATCGTATATTAAAAACCAACTTCGCTCTGTATGCCTGTTAACAAGTAATAGGTAGAACCTGGCAATTGCTCGTTGGCTGTACGTGGCTGTAGTAACGTCTATCTCACTCTTTTCTACGTGATGGCCAGCACAAAATACACAGTTAAATTTAGGATACTTGGGAAAGTACAAATAACTACTTCCGGGTGCATCAGTGGGCACTGATGTCCACTTCCTCTGAGAAAACCACCTCGAAATCGATAGTCGCACTCTTATTTTTTAGGTCCCGAGGAGTCAGTTCTTTTCAATACTGATCACATAGCTGCCAAACTCTTTTTTGAGGTCTCTTTGAGAACTGGGACTTCTTAGCTACATTGGGGCTCATATTTTTAGTGACGGCTCAAAACTGGATGACAAGGATGGGGGAGGCTTCTTTTCCGCTGGTAAAAAAGTATGAATGCCATTTAGTTGGCCAGACAACTGTCGGCAGCGGTTTTCAGACAGAAATATTAGCTATTTTTAAAGCTACATAAGCTACATACCTTTAAGTATTGAGGTTTAATGAGGTATCGACTCGGCATATCAACATTTTTAGAGACAGCCAAGCTGCTATTAAATCCTTCGAAAGGGTGTTCCTACCATCTTCAGCAGGCCTCAAATGTCTCTCGCCTCTAAAAGAGATGGCTGAGAAGATTGACATTCAGCTAGAATTCTTGAATTCTAAAAGTAATGTGTTATATGCCGATTAAGGACAATGTTTTCTACAATTTAAATTATTTTTATTAAACTTTAGTATGTTAAATCAAAAAATTTCCCAACTTGTTACTCCATAATATATCTTGCTATATTTTTTTTTTTTTGAAGCTTTCGATGTTTTCGAGTAAAACTGCAGTCAAATATTTAAAACTTTCTTATATTAAAACAATTATTTTAATTCTCAAGCAGTTTTTTTCTGTGCTTGACGGTTTTACATGAAAGCACAAAGCCTAAAGCAATTTTTTTATTAACGGGGGATATGACATTGGGGTTTTTAAAATCTACTTTTTTTATAATTTTGTATTTAAGTAAATATTCTTAAGATTAAAGAAAACTTATTTATTTTATTTTATTTATTTTAATTAATATTGTACAATAAGACTTAGTCTTTAATAGTACATCAATAGAAGAAATCACATTTATAAACTTATATATTAACATTTGTCTTATAACTACGTGAAGTTAAATATATTAATGAGTTAAGATTATACATATAGATTGAAATAAATTAATATGATGTTCAATTAATATTAATATTTTAAAAGATTAAGATTAAAGAATAAGAAAACTTAATGACTGCTTGATTGATGAAAAATTTTGAAGAAAGTTTTATATTAAGAGAAGTTAAGAAGAAATGTAAATAAAGGAAATAGCGAAAGATAAATTTAGAAATTAAGTTACGAATTTATAGAAGTAAAGTAGTTAAAAGTTGCATGTTTAAAGCTGCTTCTATGATTTAATTGTTTTAAATAGTTGGGTAATGAATTCCAGAGTCTAATGGTGCTTATGAAGAAAAATCTACTGCTGTTGAGGTAGTTGTGCCTGGGAACAATAAAGTTTGTAGACCGAACCGATTGAAAAAACTGTAATTTTTCATAAAGATACCCTGGGCACTGTGTATTAATAAGTCTGTGTAAAAAGATGATGTTACGCATATTCAAGTATTGTACCAAACCACAACCAAGAAGTTCTCTACTTCTCAACGAAATATGGTCAAAACGTTGAATTTTAAAAACATACCTAGCAGCATTGTTAAACGCCACAAGGAGTTTATGCTGCGATTGGGAATCCAGCTGACTATAAACAACATCTGAAAAAGTTATATGTGGCATTATTAATTGTATTACAAGCCTACGACGAGTTTCAAGAGGGATAAAGTCTGAAGAAACGCGTAAATAACGCAAGGTGCCGTAGATTTTACTTATAATGTAATTAATATGATCAGTGCAAGTAAGGCTAGAGTTTATTATGAAACCAAGGTTTTTCACTTTATTCACAACTTCCAATTTATCAGTACCTATAAACAAGGGTGGAATATCCACAAAGCATGAGTCATTCCTTGCAATTTGCAGCACTTTAGATTTTATGGGATTAATAAAAAGAAAGTTGGTGACTGCCCACTTGTTAAGCAATGCCAGATCATAGTTTAATCTATAAGCTAAGTCTTCTAAAAGACCAGTGGGTCGAGAGAGGTAGAGCTGAATGTCATCAGCATACGCATGAACGGTTGCATATTTACAAACAGAGAAGACGTCATTTAAAAAAATAGAGAAAAGTAAGGGACCCAAAATAGACCCTTGGGGAACACCAGCAGAAATAGTGCAAAGGGACGAACAATTATTACCAACTTTGACCCGTTGCATTCTATTATCTAGGTAATTGGATAGAAGTTTGACTGCACTGTCACTAAAATAAAAAATATGTTTAAGTTTATAACAAAGCAGATTATGGTTAACAGAGTCAAAAGCTTTGGAAAAATCAATGAGACAAAGAAGAGTTATAAGATTGTTATCATATGATATTCTTATGTCATCTATAATTTTCATTACTGCTGTCGAGCAACTGTGACCCAAGCGAAAGCCAGACTGCAAAGGAGATAAAAGATTGTTGATACTTAAGTAATTAGAAATTTGATCGGACATAATTCGTTCAAAAACCTTACTAAGAGCCGGGAGTATACTTATAGGTCTGAAATCTTTGGGATCAGAAGTAGAAGTAGATTTAGCCACAGGCATGACCGTGGCAATTTTCCATAAGTCTGGGAAACGGGAGCAAGTAATGCAATGATTGATGGTATGAGTGAGGGGCGCTAAGATAAAGTGAATAACTAATTTTATAAATCTAATGGGCATTTCATCAATTCCTACTGCATTGGAGTTAATTTTCATTATGCATTTGGCCACATAATCTTCAGTGACGGATGAGAATTCAAAAGAGGGCAAGGGAAAATCAGTTGTATGTGCAGTCAACACGCCATTGATGTCATTAAATGTCCTGTTTGAAGAAATGTCCCGAGAAGAACTTTGGCACCCATTAGCCAACAAGAAACTATTAAGCAAGTCTGGATCCAAATTACAGACACTAGGCTCCTTGCTGAACACTCTATATTTTTTTATATTTTGCCATAATTGTTTTGAGTTTAAGCCTGAATTGAATTTAGAACTGAAGAAATTTGCCTTTTCTTGTCTAACCATGAGTGAAGCTGAATTTCGAGCTCTCCTGTAGTTGTCCCAATTTTCGTTTGTTCGATTATGCTTCCATTTAGAGTGGAGTTTATTTCTAGTTTTAATAGCAATCAATACACGATTTGTTAACCAAGGACATGAGTTATTAGAAATTTGAATTGATCGTAAGGGTACATGACGGCCGAACAGGGCATTTAATTGATTCATGAGGACTCTAAGCTTATCATCCACCGAGTTATAAAACCAGCAGTCCGTCCAACTCATACCCAATAATTCATGACTTAAAGCAGAGAAATCTATTGATTTGTAGTCACGATATGAGAAACAAGCCTGTGGATTTTTATTAAGATTTAAATTAAGACAACAAAAAAGTAAGTCATGATCAGACAAAAAACTCATTTGATCAAATTTAAGAACATAAGAAACATCAGAGACCAAACAAACGGGTTCAAAAGTTACAGCCGGATTAGTGAGAGTGCATTTTTATTTTTCCTTGCATGTTTCTATTTTCACAAACTTGAACGCGTTTATCTCGAAACCATGTTTTTCGTACTGGTTGCGGCACTAGAGGGTTCATTTTTTGACGAAATTTTTTTTTTTGTATTTTTGTAAACTTGATTCGCTATCGTATGGCATGAGCTTTTTTGTAAATTTTTTTTCGATTTTTTTATGAATTTTTAAAGTCAATACTTTTTACGAAAAAACACACTTTCAAATTTGGAACATCACCAAAAATTTAAAAAAAAATTTTAAAAAAAGCTCCTGTCATACGATAACCACTTTTGTTAAGATTTAAAAAGTCATTTTTTTCCAGATCGGGCAAGTTTTGCGACTCCCAGCGCTGCAACCACGAGGTTGCGCTGCCCCGTTTTTTTCTCTGCCGCCAGTTTGGAGCTCTATAAAACCATATTGGTGAGAAAAATATATTTTTTTAATTTTTTTCTTGTAATTTGTTCAAATCTCTACAATATTAAAAAAAAAATTTTGGAAAAATGTTTGTTTTTGACTGAGTTATGAATATTTAAAAAAGGTCTGTTTTCTCTGCCGCGAATGTTATGTCCCTCCTTAAATCCAATCTCCTAGGAGCCCACTCATAAAACAACTTTAAAACTGACAACACACAGCAATTCGCCAAACCTCTTCGTCCCCCATTCACCATACCGTATTAAGCAACTCCCTTTCCACTCCCTTTCATACTTAATAAACTTGAATAGCATAGCAACAATTCTACTTACATTTGACATCCAGGTAGACTTCATTGCTTGAGACACTGCCTTGGATATTCGTTGCGCGACAAAAATACTGTCCATGCGATGCTTTTGAAATACCCTGAAGCACAAGGGTCTGATTCGATATAATTATGCCACGTGATGAATGCAGTTGTTTATCCTGCAAAAGTACAAAAAGAATAAAAGAAATAAGATAAGTATTAAAAGGAAAATGTTAAGAAAATGCAATGAAACTTTTAAGCAAAGTAGTTGTATGAGTAGCTGCAGTAGAATAGCAGAAGTAGCAACCACTAATACAAGGAAGCAAATGTTATTAAGGATCACTGGCTTGAGGTATGCTATGAAAGTAAGAAAAAAATTGTATAAAAAACAAATTGCAAAACTATATAAAAACAGGACGCACAAAAAGCAGTACATACACATACACACACACACACTAACAATCACATATACACTCTAGTTATCCTGAAAGCACTAAAAGCAAAAATGATGACAAAATGAAAATGGAATTTTTAATAAGACGCTGAATAGCTCTACACTGACAAAACGTCTAGCATCAGAATACTTGGTTTGTCGTGCTCCTGCGATGCATTTGCAATGCGCTACATTTGTATTGAGTGCAGACTGCAAAGCAGCCTAAGCAAATGGCAGAAAAAAAATAAAAAAAAAAAATTATAATAAAAAAACTCTATAAAGGTGAATACATTCCGGTAGACTCGTCAAATATGCTCTTGACTGGCAGAGAGCAGATATAAAAATCGTTGCTTTTTAAGTGCAGCAGGGAAAATATATAAAAACTTACACCCTCCCTGCTTTGCCAGCTCATGAAGCGTTTTATTTGATTTAGCTACCGAGCTAAGAGATAGTTTTTTATTTTATTCTATAAATGTAAAAATGTTTGTTTTGACTAAATTAAAAAAGCTTACGACAGTTTCGTTTTTATTGCGCTTAATAAAAATAATAGTTTTGCGTTTTTTTTTTTTTTTCATTTTTTATTAGGTGTTTTTTGGAAGTACTCCAAAACACTTTCACAGCGCATGGATTTCACTGAGTTTAAGTATCTTCTTTAATGAGCTCAATGTAGGCATTATGGTTTTTTTGGTTTTCTGCTAAGTTTTTTTTTTCTGTTAAGAGCTTAAAAGCACTTTGGCAACAGCAGGAAAATTGCATGTTTCAGCTTGAAAGTGTTTTAAGCTTTTAAAAGAGGTTTAAAGTAAAGATATTTCAAGCAGCTTTATGTGAAAAGTTTTATAGTAACTCAAGAGTTGAAATGCGCAAAGTGACAAAAGGATTTAAAAGAGCTAGGAACTATGAATATTTTTAGTATTGCTTAAGCTTTATTCGTTTTGATTTTGAAGGATGTTTCGAAAGCGTTTACAAGAATTAAAATAAATTTAAAAAAAAAATTAAAGAAATGGCAATTTTGGAAGTATTACAGTAATTGTTATTACTGTAATTAAACAGATGACAAGATATTACTAACAAGGAAAGGTCCCCAGGTGACAGTCTACGATTTGAATGATTTTTGGATATGTGATAGAAGACGAAAATTTAAGGTCGACGTATTTTTTTATACGTCCATAATGTCCATATTTGGTACTCTGGATGATTAAAACTGTTGTTTACTGGTGCGATGATACTTACAAGAAAAAAGCACACATTTTGTATGGAAGCCCTATGAAATGTAAATTTTTCCGATAAAATATTTAAACATAAGAATAAACCATAAGAAAATAAAATTTTTGATATCCATATTGGGTACTTTCAATGTAATGAAATTTTTTCTTTAAGGAACAAAAATGCATTTCAATAAAACAAAAATTTTATTATAAACAGTATCAAATTTAAAAAAAAAAAAAAAAATAAGTTTAAAAATTTAAGTTTAAAGACACCATAAATTTATATGAAATAATTGTGTTAACATACTTCTTTGATATCGACTAAACATTACTAAAAATTACAACAAAAAAATTACAACAAAATTTTCTAATGAAAAATTGATGCCATCGTGTGTGGTTTTGTAGGCGCTTTCGTTTGATACCAAATTTGTAAATGTTTCCATGGAAAATAGTGAAATTAAAGCAGAAAAAAGAAATTTTCGCTGATTTTTGAACGCGAGTTTGAAACGCTTAACCATCGATTGAGCAAGTATAAAAAAATACTTCGACCTTAGATTTTCGTCTTCTATCACATATCCGAAAATCATTTAAATCGGAGACTGCCACCTGGGGACCTTTCCTTGTAAGTAAAAGCATGAATATAGCTTTTATAACCGGTATTGAATAAGCTTAACATATTTTTTCAAAAAAATGTAATCAGTTCTTTTAAGTGATCTGAATAAAAACCAATTTTCATTTAAGTTTTTTTAATTTGATAGTAGTTTTTCCAAATTGATTACAGAACACAAGCAACTGCTGTGTTGAGTCAAACCCACAGTAATTCCTATTTTCTACAATATAATAAAGGGTGTTTCAGTAATAAAGGTTCCCATTTAAATTGTGCCTACTTAGCATTTTTGGAATAAACTTGACTCTTTTGATTCAACATATTTCAATGCACATTTTTATTTCCGGCATATTTAAATTCCAGAATGAACAAAAGCCAAGTTTTATTAGGAACTTAAATTTTCCTTGACAGGCGCCCATGGTTGTGCTTGTTAAATGTGTGGCGTGATATGACAGCCAGTGAACTTCGGCACCCTGAGATATGTGACTTACTTTTAATAGCTCATTATATATTCCTTCGTTTAATTTCAAAATGCTAATTTAGAGGAATTTGGTTTATTTTCAAAATACAATTTTTTTAGTTACGAAGTTATGATAATGAAAAGGTCATATCTTGGGAAAAACGTCACGAATTCTACAGCTATACCAATATAACAGGATTGGTGACCGGAGTGGTGACCGTGACATGCAGGTTAAGTGTGTGGCTTAGCATGCTCGGAGCCCGAGTTCGATCCCCAGTCGCAGCGAAAAGTTTTTCAATAAAAAAATTTTTCTGATCGGTCAGCACCTCTCTGCAGACAATGGCAAACCTCAGAGAATAAATAATGCCATGTAAAGCTTCTTGAGAACATGAACTTCAGCCGTTCGGAGTCGGCATAAAACATGTAGGTCCAGTTCTCGGTCAATTGTGTGCAAACATTTAATAACACACACAACACAATTGATTATAAAAACTCGGTCAAAGTCCTTTCAAGGGCTGAAATGGCCAATTTGTTTTCTTTCTTATACTACGTCAAGAGTTCAAATTTTAGCACTTATGTCAGCTACAACATTCGAAGTGGAAATAGGTGTGACTATTATAAAAACTTATGACCTTATAAAATAATTTACCACACAAATAGCTAATATATAAAGCTAATTATTAAAATGTTTTTTTGTGCGTTTTGAATTGGATGTAAAACTTATCTTCACAAATATTTGGAACATATTGCTTGGAAAACAATATTTTCATAGGTGTTAGTGCTAGCCTGGTATAAGATGTACTCCGCGGAACAACTGGACATATGACTTTCCAAATCAACAACAACTCCAATAAACTAATATAAAACTTTTATTTAAAGTTAGGGGGTTAAAAGGTATGTGGGTCAAATTCAAATTAAAACAAATATTTAAGCAGAACTGTATATCTCTTAATTGAAGAATGATTGATAAAAAGTTTTTGAACACAGCGTGTAACATATTTAGAGAATTCAAATCACTGCGTAAAGGCTGCGTAACTGCTTAACTCGTAACTTTTTACGAAATGTTAATTTGTTCAATTGATATGAACTTAACATGCGATTTGCGTAAAACTTTACGCATAAAATTTGCTGCTCTGTCAAAATCGTTTATAAATTGTTCTTTCAAACGATGTAATACGTCGTCCAACAATGTTGGATGTGATTTATTTTAAGACTTAGAACAATGAATGAAATAGAAGTGACCAATGTACATGGTGGTGTTGATAGTGCGTTCATATCAATTCAATATACGCAAAGTACGCAATATGTTAACCTACACAGTGACTTGAATCCCCTTATTAATTGTCCCAATATGTTTCTTGAAGAACGCAGAATATTCAAGTTCCGAGGTATAAATAAATGTGCAATCTGGTAGCTCTGTTACTTGACAGACGCCAAAATCTGAATAAAAAGCTATTCTACACGTGTAAAAAAATTACAAGACTTTTCAAAATCTTTGAGAAACAGTTTTTAAAAGCACTTGTTGAAAATGCACTTGTATCTTGTAACTTGTGAGCTTGTGAACTTGTAGTTTTGAGAAACAGGCCCCTGATCAATGTAACAGCTTATACAAATGTCTAAATGTGTTTATCGAAAGTGAATCTAAATGTAAAAGGCTTTAAAACTAGGAAGGTTAACCCTTTTTGCTTCTATTGCCACGTAATAAGCACTTAAAAATGGTAATTACATTATTGCATTACAGATAAATACAACTGTATTAAATGCACTTTTAGTCAAGTCAAAACTTGTCTCATCTAAATGAAATTAATTTTACATCGTTTCATAATAAGGAAGCTATACCTTCCGAATACCTTTAAAACACCAAATTGCCATTTGTCATTGCTTTACATAAAATTGGAGTAAAACAAGTAAAGAAAGTCTAAAGTCGGTCTAGGCCGACTATGAAATACCCTAAACCCACTTTTCAAAAACAAAAAAATTTGTATTGTAAATGGGCGTGTCCGTGGGCTAATGAAGCCTTTATTTTATGTGCATTTAAATGTTGATGAAAAATGTACACATACCAAGTTTTATTCCTGTAGTTCACAGTTAATGCCTTTATTGTGCTTTCGCTATGGGAGGTGGGCGAGTTTTTGGACGGATTACTCCCAATTTTTGAACACACCTTTGTTTTGTTATAAAATACATACATACCAAATTTAATTTCTCTATGACAAACATAACCTTATTTATTGAGTTTTCAACTTTTTGGGTTATATGGGAGGTAGGCGTGTCCGTAGGCGGATGACGTCCATTTTTCAAAACCATCTTTGTCTTGTCATAAAAAACATATATGCCAAATCTTAGCTCTTTAGGTTGAACACAGGCTTATTTATTGCGTTTTCAATTTTTGGGTTGTATGGGAGGTGGGCGTGTCAGTGAGCGAATGACGTCCATTTTTCGAAGACATCTTTGTGTTGGTATAAAACACATACATATCAAATTTTATTGTTGTAGGTTAACTATGAGCTGAGTTATGCAGTTTTCAATTTTCGCGTTGTATGGGAGGTAGGCGTGTCCGTGAGCGGATGATTTCAATTTTTTAAAACAATCTTTGGTTTGTTATAAATATTATACCTGCCACATTTTATCTCTGTAGGTTAAACAGAGACTTATTTATTGCGTTTTCAATTTTTGGGTTGTATGGGAGGTGGGCGTGTCCGTGGGCGGACGACACCCATTTTTCAAAAACATCTTTGTGTTGATATCAAACACATACACACCAATTTTGATTGTTGTAGGTTTATTATGAGCTGAGTTATGCAGTTTTACATTTTTGCATTGTATGGGAGGTAGGCGTGTCCGTGGGCGGATTCCAAAAATATTCAATAGTGCAGATCCTTGGGTCCATGTGACTATGTGTACCAAGTTTCATCTAATTATCTCAACTCCTTCTTCTTATCCTGTGTATACGGACAACACACAGACGGACGGACGGACGGACGGACGGACGGACGGACGAACGGACGGACGGACGGACATAGATAGCTCGACTCACGTGGTGACGCTGATCAAGAATATATATACTTTTCTATACCGGACTTGCTTCGTTCTATGCGTTACAAACGTTTGCACAAAGTTAATATACCCTGACCTTTCAGGTTTAGGGTATAAAAAGATGTGTATCTTCGATTTACTTTCTCTTTTGTTCAGCATCAATTCACCGCAAATTGCAGTTTTTATACCCTAAACCTGAAAGGTCAGGGTATATTAACTTTGTGCAAAAGTTTGTAACGCATAGAACGAAGCGAGTCCGGTATAGAAAAGTATATATATATTCTTGATCAGCGTCACCTCGTGAGTCGAGCTATTCATGTCCGTCCGTCCGTCCGTCCATCCGTCTGTCCGTCTGTGTGTTGTCCGTATACACAGGATAAGAAGAAGGAGTAGAGATAATTAGATGAAACTTGGTACACATGTTCACATGCTCCCAAGGATCTGCACTATTGAATATTTTTGGAATCCGCCCACGGACACGCCTACCTCGCATACAACGCAAAAATTGAAAACTTCATAGCTCAGCTCATAATAAGCCTAAAACAATAAAATTTGGTGTGTATGTGTTTCATACCAACACAAAGATGTCTTCGAAAAATGAACGTCATCAGCTCACGGAGACGCCCACCTCCAATACAACTCAAAAATTGAAAACGCATGTGTTTCACCTAAAGAGCTTAAATTTAGCACATATGTTTTTATATTAAAACAAAGATGGTTTTGAAAAATGGACATCATACGCCCACGGACACGCTTACCTCCCATACAACGCGAAAGCTGAAAACTGCATAACTTAGCTCATAATTAGCCTACAATAGTTAAATTTGATATGTGTGTATTTGATATCAACACAAAGATGTTTTCGAAAAATGGACGTCATCCGCTCACGCGCACGCCCACCTCCCATACAACTCAAAAATTGAAAACGCAATATATAAGCCTCTGTTTAACCTATAGAGCTAAAATTTAGTACGTATGTTTTTTATGACAAGACAAAGATGGAGTTGAAAAATGGACGTCATCCGTCTACGGACACGCCTACCTCCCATACAACCCAAAAAGTTTAAAACTCAATAAATAGGGTTATGTTTGTCATAGAGAAATTAAATTTGGTATGTATGTATTTTATACCAAAACTAAGGTGTGTTCAAAAATTGGGAGTAATCCGTCCATGAACTCGCCCACCTCCCATAGCGAAAGCACAATAAAGGCATTAACTGTGAGCTACAGGAATAAAACTTGGTATGTATAAATTTTTCATTAAAATTTAAATGCATATTAAATATGGGCTTCATCTGCCCACGGACACGCCCATTTACAATAAAAATTTTTTTTGTTCCATAAAAGTGGTTTTAGGGTATTTCATAGTCGGCCTAGACCGACTTTAGACTTTCTTTACTGGTTATTTATGTAATTTTACTTATTGAATTTTATTTGCACATAATATTTATTGCCTTAAATATGCTCGAAAATAGGAAAACATTAAATACACAAAATAAGAAATTTAATGAAATTCAATTTAATTATTTGAAGAATTTAAGCCATGCTTTAAGAAAATAATTCCTTTCTGCAAAATCTAGTTATGTGTAAAACCGATTTGAGGGCAGTGAGAAGAAAAGTTTAAAAAATAAAACCTTTTAAGATACCAGCTTAAAACCATAGCAATAAGCTTACTGTTGACAACATTTTAAGCTGCTTAAAGTGTAAATGTGTGCAAATAAAAAGGAAATATGTTGCATAAATAATTTTAAGAGATTAAAATTGAATGGCATCAAATATCATTATTTGTAAACGATATTTAAACGAAAAAGATTTTGAAAATTTCTTAAATATTTGTAACTTAATTTCATTAAATCTGTTTATGCCGAAAAGTATGCAGTATATTTATATGATGTACAATAGATTGTTTACATAGAATTTAGAAAGAGCTTTAAGCGACTGTATAATTTTAAGAATATTAAATTAAGGTACATGTTTGTGGTCATACATGCACACATGCACCAAGCTTTGAATATGGAAACCCTGCCTGCAGCCTCAAGCAATATAAATATTCTTCTTGCTTTCACAAACATTTTAAGAAGCCGCCAAAGAAATGTAAAATTGCAGTGAAATAAGAGCGTAAAAAATCGAATAATCACTGAAAATACACAGCCTGCAAGTATGCTTTATAAATTATACTCGTAACGCTCATTGCCATGCATACCTCAATACATTCATACAATTTATCTTCCAATATTTACTGATCAAACCTGAAATTGTGTTCAAATATAGCTTCTATAAAAAGCTTCCTCATTCGCAAACACATAAAAGCTTTCAAATACACTTAAATTATCAGCTGAAGAAAAAAAGAAAAAAAAAAACACCTTAGCTTGTCAAGTTGAAAAACATCGGTTTTGGCCAAGCAATACCAACATTTACTCTGCTACTCAGAGGTGGTCGTTCCAATTTCAAAGTTTTCGTCACACATACACACACACACACACACACACACACACACTAAGTCAAACACATTCACAGCCATCAAAAACAAACACCTCAGACCACAAATACACAAACACATTTTATCATGTTAAATAAATTCAATTTGTCAACATGTTAAAGTTTGTGTTTGTATTTGTATTTTATTGACTGCACACACACAACAACAACTACAACAAACAAAATTGAATTTGGTCTAGTGCGACAGGGGGTCGAATAGCTTTCGAGTGTACACGTGTACATGTGTTTGTATTTGTACAATTGCTATTTTCTTCTTACACAAAAACACAACTCAAACACTTCAAAGTATTTGAAAATAAATCAACAATTTTTTTTTTTTTTTTATTTTGTATTTATTTAAATATATTTTTTTCCTTTGTTTACTTAAAATTAAATAAAAAAAAATGCACAAAAATGCTTATTGTAAAAAGCTCTTAAAGTTT
Organism: Tetanocera ferruginea; assembly: GCA_958299015.1. Taxonomy (NCBI): domain Eukaryota; kingdom Metazoa; phylum Arthropoda; class Insecta; order Diptera; family Sciomyzidae; genus Tetanocera; species Tetanocera ferruginea. Next base: position 128,207,831 of record OY282640.1, read on the forward strand.
AGCTACTACTTATGTTCACTGACTGCTGATAGTTAAGCTGCTTGTGTGGCCCTTTATATTGAAAGATGCTTAAATTGAACATTCTTTAAATATGCTACAGTTTTTTATATTTTTTTAGAATTTATTTTGCTCAAAGCGAAAAATACGTTACTGCATTGTGCTGTGTAAATATAGACAAAAATAAACAAAAAAAAAAAAAAATTGTTATCGCTTTTCTATTTTATTTGATTGCTTAAAGATATTTATTGCAGAAGACATTCATGGAATTTTCAAATAGCAGTTAAGGCTGTTAAATGATTTAATGTATAAACATGACCGTTAGGAGACAGCATTGTTTTTATGTTGTTGAGTTGTTATTGTTGTTGTTATTGTGGTTATTGTTTGAGCATGGCTTCTCAACGATATGCAAATTTCAATGGCTGCTTTTAATAGAAGGTTAAATCGTGACTTATTAAAAAACATTCAAAGTTTGCGCAGTGGTTTTAAGGTCAACAGATTATAAGTAAGGTTTTGTTATATTTTAAATAAAGCCTTGTTTGTCTATAAAGAATGTCTGAAAAACAAGTTGAACTTGACATTCAATTTATCGATTTGAAATATTATGCATATTTTATTCAATTTGGAGCATATTTATAATAAACAAACACGCTCATTTCACGCAAGACTGTTACAACTTGAAAATTAGAATTTTACAAATGACCCTGAGCAAATGTTGTTTCTGAAAAGCACCGTTGTAAAATCAAAAATCAGAGTCTTAAACTATATTATAACATCAATAAACACAATCAATCATCCTTATATTCATATATATAGCATAATATTTCTTCAATTATTAAAAATATGAACTGAATACAATTTTTTTTACCGAAAATGAGCTGTAGCAATCTTACTTGAAATCATAATGCGGTAAATGATGAGTTCTATAATTTCAAGAAATATTTTCTTTAACATTTACATTCTTAAAAAAATTAAAAAAAAAAATAAATTAAGAGGTTGAATACAGTCATTAACTTGTAGACGTTGTGTAGTTAACAAACTGTTTTCCAAACTTAGAAGCAAATTGAAAAATAATTACTTACGTGTTTTACTCTAACACATTTAAAATCTTTTTGAGAAAAAAAATTAAAATAATTTCGCAAAAAATGGTCTCGAAAAAACCTCGAGAAAACCTTCTTGTAGAGATTTCTGTAACGTAATTTCTTTCTTTAAGGCCGGCCCAGTTATAAATTTTTTCGTATTATTCAATTTTCAAAAAAAATTTTTTTATTGTTTTGCAAAACATCTAAGGAATGTGTAAACAAATTTTCACAATAAAATTCAAAGCTGTTTAGGGGCCATTTTGTTCAAAAGATTCTGATTTAGCTCGTGGATTGTGAGATAAAGTAAACTGTGTAAAGTATAAATTGTGAGATAAAGTAAACCCAGCAATATGCATGAGTTAAATATCCCAGGGGTTGAACTATATCGCCGCCATATTTATATCCCGATCAGGAGTTAAAAGCCTTAACTCACTATGAACAAATGAAAAGCTGGAAAAATCATAAAATTATCTCGGAGATAAATGTATCCCTCTGTAAACAAAACGGCCCTAAAAGATATTATTTAAGTTTTAATGGGTAGTAACCATTCGATGAAAGGAAATGTCTCTGTTTTAAAACGCGTTTTTCTCGATATGATATTTTTTGAAACGGTTTGCACTCTATTTTGAAAAGTATTCGTACGAATAACTTCAATCTTGTTTTATTTTTGGATCAACAAAATCAAATAAAAAATATTTTTATACGAATACTAGCTTATAATACCCGACGCAGCTCGATTCTTGTGGTGCTTTTTATATGTTGCTTATTGTTGCTTATGAGATATGATACGTTAAAATAGTTGACATTTTTAGCATATTTTTCTTTAAAAGTTTCTGGAAAAATTTACTTTTTTGCAGGGACCGAAAATAACTGTTATTTTACAATTTTCGAATGAAAAAGACACAATGAAAAATTTGTCGAAGGACTTTTTCAAATATACCATTATGATGCAAATGGCCTCAGCTTCACGAATATTTAGAGCCTTTTAAATTTTCGACTGATTCTATAAAAGTTAAAAATTAACTGTTATATTTTTCCTTTTATTTTTTCAGACAAAAATAACGGTTACCTTTGACTTTTATTTTATCGGTCAAAAATAACAGTTATTTTGTGACTTTTATTTTTTCGGTCAAAAATATCAGGCAATCTGTGTTTTTTTAAAGGTCGCTTGTCCGATTAAAAAACTTTTGATACCATATGTAAAACGTGATCACCGATGAGACCAAAATAATGGTATCGATAGTTTTTTAGTCAGTAAAATGGCCTTTGAAAAAACACAAATTGCCTGATATTTTTGACCGAAAAATAAAAGGCAGAAAATAACTGTTATTATTGACCGATAAAATAAAAGTCAAAAGTAACTGTTATGTGTGCCCGAAAAAATATAAGGCACAAAATAACTTTTATTTTTTTCGGAAAACATAAAAGTCAAAAAATAACAGTTAATATTTGACTTTTTTGATAAAAACCATAACCGGTACGGTCCCTGCTTTTTTGGTTAATAATTTTAAAACTTTGATTTTCATTAATGTTTATTCTGTTCAAATATTAACTTTTGTCCTATTCTCCTATATAAATACTTGAAATCGCGTTAAAAAACATTGAAACGTAGATGAAAATTCATATTTGTGGTGAAGTCTGATTAAATTTATATAAACTTTCTAAAGATTCTCAGTATCACTTATTGTACTTGCACTATATGAGGGAATTTAATTTTTTAAATAAATTTCTTTACAAGCAATATATTTTGCGGGTTGAGAACAACATTTAAAATAATCCGAAGTCTTTTTGGCATTTTATCCAATCGAAGCGAGATGGTTCTAATATTACTACTTTGACATGTTACATTGGTTCTCATTCTTTTACAATCGAAGATACGGTAAACCTGTTTGCTGACTACTTTAAGTCGAACTATGTTATGGTAAATTCTAATTTTAAATTTTGATGAGTTAATTTTAGAAAATGTGAGTTAATTTCTAAACCTCGGCTCTGTAGTCTTATCTGTAGAGGAGATTTACGACGTTATGTTAAAAATTAAAGTTTCTGTTAAAGATGATAATGATGGCATATCGTCTATTTTGCTTAATAAATGCGCTTTTTCTTTATCTAAGCCTCTGTGTTATCTTTTCAATAAGTCTTTAAGCACTGGTACATTTATAGACTGTTGGAAAGTAGGCTCTATTACACCGGTTTTTAAATGTGGTAGTAAAAACGATGTCTCCAAATATAGGCCTATTTCTAAGCTTTTGAATATTTCAAAACTCTTTGAAACTGTTATTAAAAATAAGTTGTTCTTCCTTGTTAATATGTGACATATGCCTTGAACAGCATGGTTATTTTGCTGGTCGTTCTACAATGACTAACCTGGCAGTCTTTTCCAAATTCTGCATTTCTTCTTTTGAGCTGGGACATAAAGTTGATGTTCTCTATGCTGATTTTTCTAAGGCCTTTGACAAGGTCCCTCATAATGTTTTAATTGCGGAATTAGCTAAAATGGGTTTCCATTCGAATTTTTTGAATTGGATTCGATCTTATCTAGAAAATAGGGTTTGTTTCATTGAGTGAAATGGAGTGAAATCGTATCAATTTATTGCCTCGTCTGGGGTACCACAGGGTAGCATTCTGGGCCCTTTGTTATTTTCATTATTTATTAATGATGTCAGTCAATGTTTTCAATCAGCAAAATTTTTACTTTATGCTGATGATTTAAAGTTATTTAGTGATATATCTGATTCAAATGATGTTGATCTATTACAGATTGATCTCAATAATTTGCTTTCTTGGTCTATGAAAAACTTTCTACCATTAAATTTTAATAAATGCTTTTCTATGACGTACTCTAAGTCCAATAATGTGTCCATTTTTTCATATTTCGTCGCTGGTTCCACCTTGCAAAATGTTAATTCCATTAAGGATCTTGGAGTGGTATTTGACTCTAAGTTCACTTTTGTTGAGCATATAAATTATCTTGTTCCAAAATCATATGCCTTACTGGCTTTCGTGCGTAGGAATAGTTCAGAGTTTTCTGATCCATTTACTCTTATTTGTCTCTATAACTCTTTTGTGAGATCAAGATTAGAGTATGCTTCCTTTATTGGAGTTTTATTTAAGTCACTGCTCTCGATTGGTCTCACATGGTCACATGGACCCAAGGATCTGCACTATTGAATATTTTTGGAATCCGCCCACGGACACGCCTACCTCCCATACAACGCAAAAATGTAAAACTGCATAACTCAGCTCATAAAAAGCCTACAACAATAAAATTTGGTATGTATGTGTTTTATACCAACAAAAAGATGTCTTTGAAAAATGGACGTCATCCGCTCACGGACACGCCCACCTCCCATACAACCCAAAAATTGAAAACGCAATAAATAAGCCTCTGTTTAACCTACAGAGCTAAAATTTGGAACGTATGTTTTTTATGACAAGAAAAAGATGGTTTTGAAAAATGGACGTCATCCGCCTACGGACACGCCTATTTCCCATACAGCCCAAAAAGTTTTAAACTCAATAAATAAGGTTATGTTTGTCATAGAAAAATTAAATTTGGTATGCATGTATTTTAAACCAAAACTAAGGTGTGTTCAAAAATTGGAAGTAATCCGTCCAGGAATAAGACATGGTATGTGTAAATTTTTCATTAACATTTAAATGCATATAAAATATAGGCTCCATCCGCCCACGAACACACCCATTTTCAATTCTATTATTTATTTTGGAAAAGAAGGTTTAAGGTATTTCATAGTCGGCCTAGACCGACTTTAGACTTTCATTACTTGTTCTGTTTTAAAACTGTCTTTTAAGAAATTACTAAATAATTGTTTTCGTATCTAATTTCGAATTTATAAATATATATAGTTTTTCACTCTTTTTGTTGAATATTTGTTATTATATTAGTTTTTAAGTTTTATTTTTTATGTAGTCTGTAAGGATATTGAAATCCAAAGACGGTGAATAAAAAATAAATAAATAAATAAAATTAAAAAAAAAATTCGTTGACATCATTAAAAATTTTTGTCAAAATCGACAACTGTGCCACCTATTTTTTCGAAAACTATCTTTGAAGCTCAAACCACCCTCATACATTCACAGTTTCTTTTAAATCGGATGTGTGGTTTCGGATATTAGCGAAAACCAACATAGTGCCATATAAAAACTTTCTATAAAAATCCATGTATTATTTGTACCTATAGAAATTATACAGGTTTAACTAATGTGGTTCGTGTGATATGTGGGCGTGTTGGTGCGCAGATGACGTCCATTTTTTGTGCACACCGCAGTTTTGATATTAAATGTTCCCACACAAAGTTTCATCTTTCAAATATGAACATTAAATAGTGTTTTTAATATTGTGGGTTTTATGGGAGGTGGACCTTTCATGAGCGGATGACGCTCATTTTGTGAACAGATCTTACTTTTGATACAATAATCTCACATACCTAGTTTCTATGCGAAGATTCATCTCTCAACGTCAAATATTTACCTTTTAATATTGTGGGTTGTATGGGATGTGGGCATGTTCATGGGCGGATCACACCCATTTTATACTTGTTTATACCGGATACGCTTCGTTCTAGGTGTAACCAACGTTTGCCCAAAGATATACCATTGACCTTACAGGTTAAGTGTAAAAAAACCCTCTGAATCATAACAAAATGCCCCCAATTTTTCACGTAATTATTCTAAAATTTTGTGCTTTTCTATGTTCAAAAATCCAAATTAATTTGGCCATTTCAGCCCTTGAAAGGACATTATTAAAGCTTCTTATGAGCTATTCTGCTGTGCGTTTTATTAAATTTTCTACACAATGGATCAAAAACTGTATCTAGTTGTTTTATACCGACTGCGAACGTCTAAACAGCATGTTTTCAAGAAGCTTTTCATGGAATTTATAATTCTCTGGGGTATGTCATTATCTGGGAATCAAGGCACTTCGACGCCAAAGCCACACACAGTTTGTGCCTCAACAGTCACGTTTTCATATTTAACCATTTATACCCAAATTTTTGACATTTTTTGGCATCGTCAAACATACTAAGGTCCTCATCCAATTCAGATTCGTTCCAACACCTTAAATATTAAAGGTTATTGCCATGCAAATAATTTGCCATGCAAGAATTATCAAAGTTATGTTATTGCAATTTGGTAGTTATACTTTTGTGGTACGTTTTTATATTTAATCGTTTAAACCCAAATTTTTTACATTTTTTCGCATTGCCAAACATACTAAGGTCCTCATCCAATTCAGATTCATCCAACATCTTAAGTATGTAGGGAAAATAATTTGCCTTGCAAGAATTTTCAATGATATGTTCTTGCAATTTGGTAGTTGCATACCAAATTGCGTGGTAAGTAACATTCTTGGTAAAATACACAAAAATTTTTTAGTAGGTACTTATTTTATTTTCTGTTGAAATAGAAAAAAAAAAAAATCAAAAATGAAAGTGCTGACTTTGACAGTGAATAACTAGGTCATTTTACAAAGGATTCCATTAATTTTTTTTTGCTTGTAATTTTGACTAATTGTCCGTTCTATAATTTTTCCATTTTTTTCATTTTCGTTTTCCTTCTAATTTTTATAATTTTTCAAAAAAAACCTTAACGAATTTCTTTATTTCGCAAAAAACTTTAATAAAAATAATTACTGTTCAAAAAATATTTAAAACCAAAAATGGCATTTTTAATGTTCTCTTATATGGTATGCATAAATATAGGGTTTCTTTAAAATTTCTATCTCAAAAATTTAAAAACGGTTTATACGATCGAAAAATCAAGCCTAACTATCATAAAAATTTAAAGTTTTTTTGTTTGTTTATTTTTATTAATGTTGCATTTTTGTATGCATAAAATATAATGGTGTAGTGAAAGAATCATGACAATTTATCAACTCGTTTCTGAGTTATAATCCCAAATACCCCTTTAAACACTCCCACAGCAATAACAGCGCCACCTACCGGGTCAAACTATAGATACAAACCATCTACAGACCCAGTTGCATGTACTCAACAAATTTCATTCAAATCGGTCCAGCCGTTTAAGAGGAGTTCAATGACAAAGCCATGTACAGAAGAATTTTATTTATAAAGATTTTATCACAAAAAATTGGGTTATTTCATTTATGCTGCATTTTTTTTTTTTTTAATTTTAAACTTTTTGTTGGTTCACGCGGAAGACAAAACTGTTCTCTTTTTTTGAATTTTTGTTTTTATCTGGAGAAGGGATATCATGCAAGCCGCAAGACCCCTTACGTTCGACACCTCAACTTGTACAAGCTGTTTAACCAAGACTACCCAGCAAAAAATTGTTGATGCAAATACATGTATTTATTTTAATATTTTTGTGCAGGTTTGGCAACTTTTGGTGGCTTGAAATCTTAAAACTGTGAACAAGGCAGTAAGAAGAAACAATATTTTATTGGCATTTGTATGTTTAAAAAAAATAAAGCCTGATATCGATGGTTAAGCGCACTAAAGTGATAAGTGACCTTTTGACGAAAATAGGTTTATTGCATTTTTCAATCAATCAATATAATATCTACCTTGTGTAAATTTATTGAAAATGCATAGCCAGTGAATGCGTGTCAGTACACAGCAGGGATGGGAAATGACTTTTCCGAAATTGTACCAAATCGAAATAAAAATTGTACTTTTTGACATCAAATTGTACTATTTTTTTTTTTCCATGAATAATAATTTTTTTTTATGTATTTAATATATTATTTAAAGTAAAATAAATTAATAGAAATGAACAAACAGTTCAATATACATACATAGTTAAATATATATAATACTCTTCATTCAGTTTTTAAATTTTAATCAAGTTGCGGTTACCCGAGCCGGCCCAAAAATTAAGTTTTCAGGCAATTAAATTTATTTGACATTGATGCCTTCGTACTAGAAAGAGACGATCATGTTATAGAAAAATAAAATAGTAGAGCTGATCAGGGTAGCAGTTCGTTTGAATGTGCTGTTAATCAGGGATGATATTTGTAGTGGATATCTATTTTTTTACCTCCTTTCGATTTTCGAAAGTCCCTAACTCTTTTTAGCCCAAAAAAGTACTTTCGGATACACTTATCATCAAAAACAGTAAACGTCACGCATAATTAAGATTCTGTTCTCAATATTGAAACCGAAAAATTGTTCGGTTTAACAGAAGATTAAAGAGAAATTAAACAGTATTTATTTGGGTTATCCGATCAAAAAATTTTCAGATGGATTTTCAGACGGACGAATCGTCTGACGATGAACAGAACGAGATGATAGAAATTATAGAGTCAGATAATGTCGACGAAGAAGACGAGGAAGATGAAAGCTAGTATATCGGCAGCAAAGAAAATGAAGTACATGCTCGTCCTGTTAACATTTTTGGCTTAAAAGAGGTGTGAAAAAGATTCAATTGCCATCGGAGAAAGTGAATCAGGAATAACAAAAATATTTGAGCCATTACGTCATTCCTGAGAAAGCAAGAATTTTCGCAGGCTTCGAATTTTCAATTGATTTGATTGCTACCGATCCAGAAACCTGGACTGAGCGTGAAGATTACCAAGAAGCCCAATTAATATTGCGTAATCTACACGTTGTCAACGACGCCACAAAAAGAGGCGTAATATTAGGAAATAATCTAATTAATTAGGATTATAATCTAAAGAATTAGGGAGCGATAGAAGCCAATTTTAGAAAAAAAATTAAAAAAAAAACATGTATAGGTGCCCCTTTAAAGGTTGGAAATATAGGGTAGATATGTTGCGATAAAATGTTGGAAAGAAAAAACCTAATCTAATAGGTATCTAATTTTCATAGAAGCATTTTATAATTTTAAGGATCGCATTAAGAGAAAAGAATTCTCTGGGCAAAGTCTATAGACTTTTAGACTATAGAGCATTTTTCTCTAAATATGATGCCTTTTTTATCATATTCCGAGAAAATTTTTTTTGAGTGCAGTTTGAAAAGTCATTTCGAAAAAAATGCGTTTAAAGTTTTTCTTAGCATGCATTTAATATGCAATTTTATCACAAAAAAATTCCAATTTTAAAAAATCCTATAAGCATCGATTCGATTTTTGGATTGTCTTCGTTCAACTACGGTTTTAGTCGTTACTGTTCGGTTAATTTTTTTTCATCTTAATATAGCTTCTGCTGGTATTTGTTAAACTTATTTTTTCTTTTCGTTCCTCTTTGGTTCTTGACTTCGTTTGCCTTCGGCTCATTGCTTGATTTTTGTCTAAAGAACTTTTAAAATCATAGGATCTATTTCAGTAACAGAAACAAATGCTTACCAAGTTTCATCAAAATCGGTTCATCCGTTTTGACGTCAATGAGCCAAACATAGTAGATTGAATAAAGCGGAAGTTATCAGAAATTTAAATGGCCTCAATTCTGTTGCAGGGTCAAGTAATTTCACGTACCAAATTTTAGTAAAATCGGTCAAGTCATTTAAGAGTTATTGCGTTTTAACAATGCACTACTTAAAGCGCTCTCTTACGGACGTTTTTGGGTTTTTGAAGTGAAACTTCTTTGGCGGCGAGTGAAATTTCAAGGTCCTTTTTCGTGACGCTAGGCTAACGTTTTCAATTCATATGAAAATTAAAAAGAAATTAATGCCGCTGCCGAGAATTGAACCCCGAACATCGTTGCCTTTGAGCCGGAATCTATTCCTTTACGCCACGTAGGCAAATGATAAACAGCCAAACAAAATGTAATTAAAACTGAACGCGTAACATACTGAAAATAACATAATTAACATTAACATTAGATTAACATTAACATTACATTATTAACATAACCATAACATTAATTTTCATCCTACAAGTATGTACGGGAAAAAAAATATAAAAATAGCTAAAACAGGAGCAGAACGCGTTCGTGAATATAGAGAGCGAATTAGAGCCCTTAAGAATACAGCCGCAGCTGGGTCTGCAGCCAATGATGAAGGTAATGTGATTGCAACAACGGCTGTGTTTCAAAATGCATTTTTACGAAACATCAGTGTATTTTGGGGAATCTACATAGAACCAATCCCCAAAAAACACACTGATGCATCTCAACAAAATTTTAAAGCCAATTTTAAAGTTGATGCACTCAACAATCAACGTTTGCTGCTTTATGAGGCCCTCTATCAACATAGCAATTACTATGATCAGAAAGCAGGAGGTAATAATGAACAAGATTTGCCTCTGCTTTCGGAGGCTCCTTCAAAGAGTACTATGCAAATGCAATCCAGCATTCAAAAAGTAACAATGTTGAGAAGACATTCGAAAGCAACTAAAACACCAACTGAACTAAAACAAGTACCGAAAATAACTGTTTTTTTACAATTTTCAAATGAAAAAAATTGTCGAAAGACTTTTTCAAATATACCATTATGTTACAAATGTCCTTAGCCTCACGAATATTAAGTCGCATTTAAATTTGAAACTGATTCTTTAAAAGTTAATTTCTTGCCTAGTATATTTCGAGGAAAAATACATGTTACTTTTGACTTTTATTTTATCGTTTAATCGGTAAAAAATAGCAGTTATTTTGTGACTTTAATTTTTTCGGTCAAAAATGTCAAGCAATTTGTGTTTTCTTAAAAGCCGCTTGACAGATTGAACTGTTGACACCATGTGTAAAATATCTCACCCTTTGAGATGAAAATAATAATATCAAAATTTTTTTATCGGTCTTGAAAAATGACTTTATCGTCTTTTTTTAAATGACTTGAAAAATATAAATTACCTGATATTTTCGAACCGAAAAATAAACGACAGAAAATAACTGTTATTTTTGCCAAAAAACTATAAGGCATAAAAACTGTTATTTTTGTCGGAAAAAATAAAAATTAAGAGATAAAAGTTAATATGTGACACTTTCGACAAAAACCATATTCGGTACGGTCCCTGGATGCAAATATTGAATCAAGAAATTATTATTCCATTTCGTATTGATTGAATTTCTTTTCGGATACTTTCTCTCTCTTTTTCACACTAAAATCTCTCTTATTTCTTACTGTTAAAGAAGTTTCACTTCTGCCACGTGTACGTTGCTACACGCGAGTTTTTTTTTTTTTATAGCCTATGTTATCTTAGGCGCAGTCGAACCTTCATACAAAATTTTATTGAAATCGGTCCAGGTGCTTAGGACTTATATATTATTGAGTGCCACGCCCATATACTACCGCCCACTTTTTAACCTATGCTTAATATTGGATGCAGTTGAACCTTCATACCAAATTTCATTGAATTAGGTTCAAGCGTTTAGGAGTTAATGAGTCTTAATAATGCACTACTTAAAGCGCCCTCTTGCGGAAGTCTTTGGAATTTTTTATATTTTATGTTTTATCTTAGATGGAGTTGAACGTCCATACCAAATTTCATTAAAATCGGTGCAGGTGTTTTGCAGTTATTATGTCTTTAAAACCCACTACTTAAAGTGCCCTCTTGCGAAAGTCTTCGACATTTTTTATAGCCTATGTTTTATTTTGGGAGCAGTTGAATCTTTAAACCAAATTTCATGGAAATCGGTTCAGGCGTTTAGAAGTTATTATAGAGTGCCACGCACCCCTTTGTTCTTTGTCACTATGAAAGGTACTCGGTGTCCAAATTTCAGCTCAATCGGATAAACGGTGCGATAGTCTTTACGGAACAGACAGACAAACATTTGATTTTATATATTAGATTTTTAGTGATTATAAATTTTAAATTTTTCTTTAAAATTATTTAAATTTTTCATTTTTATATAAATTGTGGAAAATATCACATCTCTTTTTATTGCTTTGAGTTGAATTGAGATGCCGAAGAGTTACAAATAGGGTTTTTGGGGTTCAAGCAACCCCTTGGCTACGGGCCTGCTAATATGTATAAGCAAAATGGCCGTAATCCAACCACAACTACGCCTACCAAAGAACTATATAATGGGTGATTTTTTAAGAGCTTGATAATTTTTTTTTTAAAAAAAAAAACGCATAAAATTTGCAAAATCTCATCGGTTCTTTATTTGAAACGTTAGATTGGTCCATGACATTTACTTTTTGAAGATAATTTCATTTAAATGTTGACCGCGGCTGCGTCTTAGGTGGTCCATTCGGAAAGTCCAATTTTGGGCAACTTTTTCGAGCATTTCGGCCGGAATAGCCCGAATTTCTTCGGAAATGTTGTCAAATGTTGTGAATCGTGTTGTTTTTGTCAGATGGGGCTACGTCAAGTCTAAAGTCTACAGAAATAAGCCAGCAACTATTCCAGCTTTGGAAGACAACATTTCCGAAGAAATTCGGGCTATTCCGGCCGAAATGCTCGAAAAAGTTGCCCAAAATTGGACTTTCCGAATGGACCACCTAAGACGCAGCCGCGGTCAACATTTAAATGAAATTATCTTCAAAAAGTAAATGTCATGGACCAATCTAACGTTTCAAATAAAGAACCGATGAGATTTTGCAAATTTTATGCGTTTTTTTTTAAAAAAAAGTTATTAAGCTCTTAAAAAATCACCCTTTAGATAGTTTTATGTGAGCTACATACTATTATTTTATATTGAAAATGTAGGCTTAGGATATTTCATAGTCGGGATAGACCGACTTTAGACTTTTTTTTACTTTTTTCATCTAAATATGATAGCTATCCAGAAAGCTTAAATCTACTTGATAATAGATAATGACTAACTTATTAAAATTAAATTTGTACAATGGTACTTGGTGGCACTAAGAATAAGAAAAACTTATTTATATGATTCGCTGTGTGTGCAAAATTTTTTATTATCTAGAGAAACGTGTGGAAGAAAGTAGAGTTTCAGCAAATTTTTTTTAATACCACAACAGAGCAACGTATAACTTTTTATTCCACCATTATAAATTAGGTTTATTATAAAATAGTTTATCTTGACATTTGCATAAGTTTTTATAAGCAAGCAATACAAAATATTAAAAGTTCGCAAAAAGTTAACTCTTCGTTGCTACTCATTAATTAAATCATTTTGTTTACCCCGCAATGCATGCTAATTATGGGAGCTTCTCAATTGTGTTAGCTGCTACTCTCATAAAAACAACAACAACACAACAATTCAAGGTAATTAAAATTTCTACCGAAAAAGCTTTTTGCTAAAAGTTTTTGTTAAGCCAAAAAAAAAAAAAAAGTTATGCACAGAATTAAGAATATACGAGTATAAATTTTATAATTTCCGGCATAATAAATATAGTTTAACAGCACAGCAAGCCATATAACACATACAGACATGCAAGGCTTAAGCGCACCTTCACATACCATACTAGCACACACCAATATGTGTGCAAGGATAAAACAAACAATTTAAATTAGCGCGGAAAAGTAGGAAAAACACTGGCCAGCCATATGCGGCAAAAAAAAAACGCTACAAAATCTACCAATTCCACGCTTACACATTCAGGAGCACAACTTTTTGCTGCCATTGTTGGAGGTTTGTTTTTGTTTTTTTTTTTTGTTTTTTGGGCTTATATGAGAATGTTTGTTTGCAGCAGCCACTGCCATGGCTTAATGCTTTCATTAAATTTTCATTTAGCCGGAAATGAAGCAAGGTTTAAAAATTATACAGCATGCAACCGCAAGTTTTCGCTTAATTTTCATTATGTTCGCATATATGCTGCACCACATGGTACAGCCAGTGAATGAGATTACAGCGGTTTTCATATGTTTCAATATTAGTACATTTGTATGTATGCATGCCAGCATTCACAATGATCGTATGACTTTTGTGTAAGTTTACATAATTAATTGTTCTTAATTTTTGCCACTTAATATTTTGCTGGCGCTTGATAAATGAGGGAGGCAGTCAATGTGCTGGAAAACAAGTGGTTATAAAGAAAAAAATCAATAAAATGTGGCAGCGCATAAATTTATATTACAGCATGGCAACTTCTGCAATACTTATTAACTTCAACATTCAGTGCCAGGCAGCCAGGCACGAATGACAATAAAAAAACAATCAGCTGTTCTTTCATTCATATTAAAATCTATAGTTTCTTGCTTATACATGTATGCATGTATGTAGTGCGTGTGCTTTTTCGTGACACAGAATGAAAAGGTAAAAATGTTCAACTCAATTGATACATAGCAAGAATTGTGAGCTAAAAAAATTGCATAATTTTAGGATAATTATTTTATTCCTTTCTTAAATCATTGAAATCTTTTTTACATTTTTTTTTTTCTTTTCATATTCTTCTACTATCATCTCAAGCCATTTCTATTGTCAGTTGAACTTAAAGGAAGCGAATGATATTCCATTTCATATACTTGGCTTTATCAGAAGATGCTATACAAAAGCGGAAAAAATACAAATATTTTAATAACTGTGTATGCAGATCTGTAAAAAAAATGTTTATGCAATAGCTTTTGAGCTTAATGTTCTCATGTAGATGATGAAATATCAAAAGCAACATGAAGAGGCATTATGTACAATAAGACGAATATAGCTAAAATTGCATTTCTAAATCTATTCTCCTCTCAAAATTATAAAGAAGGAATTAATTTTTCTCATCAGGCTATATTTTTAATGCACCGAGAAAAAAAAACCGGAGTAAAATTATTTAATATGACTTTTGTCAATAAAAAATGTACTGCATGAATCAACTATGTATAATTACAAAAGTTTTTGTATGATCTGAACATGGTTTTTAAATGAAAAATTTGATACTTTATACAAAAAAAAGTTTAAATTTACAATGCACAACTTTGTAAAATTAACCAAACTTATATATAAAGTACTCAAAGTATGGCTGGTAGCTAAAATCGAAAATAACACAAACACTGCGAACAAGGGAGATACTGCTATCTTTCGCATAGACGAAAGCAGGGTACACTGAATAAGGTAGCCGCAACACGGAGAGCGCGACTGCCGCAAATGTCAAAGCGAACTGCTTCAGCTGTTGTTGTTGTTCTTCTTTTTTTCGACAGCCAGTTGATTTTGACACTTTCGGATATGCGAAAGAGAGCACAGTCAGTTGTGCAGCAACCTTGTTATTCAACCATGGACGAAAGTGTCAAAATAAACTGGCTGCCGAAAGAAACAAGAACGGCTGAAGCAGTTCGCTTTGACATTTATGGCAGTCGCGCTCTCCGTCTTGCGGCTACTTTATTATGTGTACCCCAGCGTTGCCATATGGAAGTAAAATACTTTATTTGGAAGTATTTTCAACCCAAAATAAGATTGAAGTATTTCATTGCTAAAATGAAGTATTTTATGTCAGCCAAAAAAATTATTTTTGTATACTAAGTATTAAAGTACTTCAACTCTATTATATAAATTACTAGTGTATATATTACGGTGTTACCCGGGGTTGTGCCTCGAACATAGAAAAAGGACGATTTTAAAACGGCTCTCATTTTACCATTTTTTAAATTATCAATTAGATTTTTAAAATTTTTTAAATTATCGTTTTTTGGGGTGTTCAGACCACCCTCCGTCGATGTGTTTAGTCAAATTTTCGTAAAACTGTACCTGCCGGACATGACAACAAAAAAACTATGGCATTTTCAACTTCTCTATCTGGTGTCTGGTTTCTGAGAAAAATGGTCACCCAGTTTGAAAGAAGTAATTTCGAGAAAAATATGTTGAAAGTTTTTATGAGTATGCATTTGATATGCATTTTTATCTCAAAAAAATTCCCATTTAAAAAATCCTTTTGGCATCGATTCGATTTTTGGACTGTCTTCGTTCAACTTCGGTTTTGGTCGATACTGTTCGGTTGATTATCGTTAATTTTTATGTAGCTTCTATTATTTTCATCAAAACCGGTTCATCCGTTTTGACGTGAATGAACCAGACATTGAATAAAGCGCCCTCTCACGGAAGTTTACTGACATTTAAATATCCTCAATTCTGTTGGAGGGTCAGGTTATTTTACGAACCAAATTTTAGTAAAATCGGTCAAGTCATTGAGGAGTTATTGAGTCTTAACAATGCACTACTTAAAGTGCCTTTTTGAGGAAATCTTTGATATTTTTATCTAATCTTGGGCGCAGTCGAATCTCCATACCAAATTTCATTGAAATCGGTTCAGATGTTTGGGAGTTTTTAAAGAGTGCCCCTTCCACATACCTCTGCCCACTTTTTTACCTTTGTTTTATCTTGGGTGCAGTTGAACCTTCATCCAAAATTTCATGGAAATCGGTCCAGGCTATCAGGAGTTATTGAGTCTTAAAAATGCACTACTTAAAGATCCCTCTTGCGGAAGTCTTTGGAATTTTTTTATATTTTATGTTTAAGCTTGGGTACAGTTGAACCTTCATACCAAACTTCATTGAAATCGGTCCAGGCGTTTAGGAGTTATTGAGTCTTAAAAATTCACTTCTGAAAGCGATATCTTGCGGAAGTCTTTGGAACTTTTTATAGCCAATGTTTTATCTTGGGCGCAGTTGAACCTTCATACCAAATTTCATTGAAGTCGGTCCAGGTGTTTAGAAGTTATTATGGAGTGCCACGCCCACAAACTTGCGCCCACATGTTCAATCGGATGAATGGTGCGCGGGCCTATACGGAACAGACAGACAGAAGGACAAACATTTGATTTTAAACATTAGAAGATATATTCTATTTAAGTGAACTGAACTGACTTATTAGCAAAAGATCGCATTTGTCTTGTTATGTTTTATTGAAAGATCTCATCTCCTTTATAGATCAGACTATAATTGCTAGTGGCAGTTGTTTAAGTTTAAGGGCCGATGTTGAATGTGAACCACACCTAAACGAGAAGTTTTTTTCTGCATTTCAATATCAGACTAACTCAATTTGAACCATGAATAGAATACATATGTATTCATTTCATGAATACATAATCGAGCAACGCGTTAAAGTTAATCAGGCTTATTATGAAAATGGGCATTCAAATCAAAATGCATATCGTGCACTTCGTGATGTTTTCAGTCAATTTAATCGTCCAAATGTGCGTCTGTGGTCTGTAGGAGATTTGAAAACACCAGTGCATGATCGTACAGCTCGTACTGCAGAAAATATTGCTGCTGCTTCATCGGAGATGATAACGAACTTTTTATGGCCCGAATTGGTAGATATGGATGTGGACAATATGTGGATTCAACAGGACTTGCCACACAGCTAACGAAACAATGACTCTTTTGCGCGTCAAATTCAATGGCCGTGTCATCTCATGTGGTGGCGATGTCAATTGGCCACCAAGATCATATGTTTTGACACCGTTAGACTTCTTTCTTTGGGGTTATTTGAAAGAAAAGGTGTACGTCGATAATATTTTTTGCTTGGCTACATGCTTCATTTTGTATTAAATCAAATTTATTTTTATATAGCCTTATTCTACGTGAAATTCTACTGAAATGAAATGCAATTTAGTTTTTATTTCCGACAAAGCAAATGGCTGTAAAGATTGAATGAAAGTCGGCACAACAAAATTTGAACAATTCAACTTTAAAAATTAATTACAAAAAATTGTGACGACATTGAGAAGTCTGACAAGGTGCGATGGACTCGCAACATGTTCCTATTTAAGAAATTATATAATGTTTGCTTGTGCTTTTTTTGGTCGATTTCGTGTAATTTGTGTTCTATTCAAAATCAACATCGGCCCTTAAAATTTAACCACCCTTTATGTATTTCTAACAATCTTCGAGAAGTATACTGCATAAAACTGTTCCAAATTGAATGATATAGCTTTACAGAAACTCCAAAATTAACAAATAAAAAATTTGTTCTGATTTTTGTATGATATATACATTTTTTTAAAATGCATGCCTTACTACTTAATCTGTACTTTTAAGATAAATGTTTTAATTTAATTATATTTTTTAATGATTATTTTACAAAATTATTCTTATGCCCACAGAGAACATTGTGAAAACGTTTCGTAGCACGAAAAGCAGGAAACGTGCTACTTTTGAAAATATGCTACTTTAAATTCGTCATCGCATAAAAATGATGCGCATGGTTTTTTACTGCAGGAAAATAATGCAGCAGCTTCAACTGCTAAAACTCGAAAGGCTAGGTTGAGCCTTATTTTTCTTAGCCAAAGTGTTTTTCGTAGCAAACAAGTTCAATACATTGAAAAAGGCCAAACAGACCATCCTTTAAGTTTTTGGAAAATTAAAAAAAATAATATTTGGTTTTCACTGCAAAAGTTTACCAAAATGAAACTTAATTTCACATTTTCACATCGATAATAAAATTTACCAGTTTTGGTAAAATTTTCACATTCTGGCAACGCTGCTTTGAATACGTCATCGCTTCATTCAAAGTTTTGAGCACGCTCTAGACCTGAATCATTCAGTCAAAGCGTTGCAAACTTTTACTTGGCTGCTGCTTAGTAGTGATACAACCTTGGTAAGAAGGTAGTAGATTGCACAGAAAAAGTACTTTTATTCTATATTATTTATTTTTACTTTGGTTTTACTCTGCTGCTTCGCCACGGTTGTATGCAAACATAGTTGAGATTCTGATGAGGATTTTTTTAGTTTTTGCCACAATTTTATTAATTCTATAATATTTCTTATGACAATTCTCTGTGTATCATCCATATATGTGTTATATCCAACATATTGATTTGTTAACGTTAAAGATTTCTATTCTTAAAGATCAATATTTTCATTATCGTTCTCCCTCTTAGTCAGGGGCGGATCTGGAAAAAATCTTGGGGGGGGTAAATTATCAAAGACACACATTTTCGATTTGAGAAAATTTTGCCTTTTTGCAAATAGATAAATTGTACTTTTTTGAATTGAAATAATTGAATTGTTTAAGAAGCATTTTTCCCAGACACATACACGCACATTTCTGTATTTATTTATTTCTCCCTTTTTCTGGGATAATATCTCAGCGAAAAGTAAATAAAAATTCTAAATGCTCTAAATCTAACAAGAGCAGCCCTCGTAAAATTGTGAAATTTTTTCGTCTTTGAACGTCAATATCTTCGAAACTGTCGAATATATTGTTATTGAATGTGCAAAAATTGAAAGGTCTATCTAAATCGGTAGATCAATATAATAGATATAGCAATATTATCAGAAAAAAACTGATTATCATTTTTTGCCTAAAACTCAAAAACTCGAGCTGATGGAGAAAAATTCACCTTTCATAAACCTTAATTTTGTTACTGACAAAATCATCGCAAAATTATCAATAACTTCGTTAATATTTATTTAAATGTCTCTAAGTATATGCAATAATGCGAGTCCATTCAATCGTTCTCAATTCGAACGGCACCATATTTTTAATCGTCGCAGTATAGAAAAACTTCGCTCAGCTGTTTCTACACTGATAGGAAGCGTGGCAAAGATAGCAAACGTTATAGAAATTAGTGGAAAAATGTCATTATTACAAAGAGTAAAAACGGCGTCAATATCATTAACAATAGTTTCGCTCTCCTATTTACACGGCCTAATTTTAAGTTCATGAAATAATTGAATTTGAATTAGTTCCATACTAAAAGTGGACTAAAAGTGGCAGTTTTATTTCATGAAAGTCGGTTGTGGTAATTTGGTTGGTTTGTTGCAATTATAATTACTAGTACCTGGGGTCGCAAATTGACCAATTTTTATTTATTGTTTGTTTATTTATAGTTGTATAAAATAGTCGGTGCACTCCTTCTCCGCACTCTAATTCATTTAAAAACAGATTTATCAAAATCGGTTGAAAAACACGGGAGAAAATGGTTCTTAACTGTTTTCCGTGCGCCTATTTATATAAAAAGTAAGTTAAAGTAGGCTTGAAAAATTTCAGAATTCCAAACAATTTAGAATTTACTCAAACAAAAATAATTGTATGCAACAAATTATTTACGCAGTTGATACAATTTTAGCAACTTTAACCTAACATTAATACACTTCAAAACAACACTGTTATAAAGGGTGTTTTTTTAAAAGCTTGCTGATTTGAAATTTAAATAAAACACATGCCAAATTATGTAATAGCCAAAAAAATTTTTATTTGGTAGATAATTTCTTGGCATTTAACATTTTAATATAATTTCGGGCATATGACCACCACGACTTTTTTGCACAAAGGGCATTCTGGAGGTCCACTTTTCGACCCAAAAGTCTTTAAGGGCGTATTTCAACATCCATATCTTGAAGATTTGGCAACAAAAATTCATTGATCATGGTTCTGTATCGATTTCTATTCACGGTAATGCGTCGTCCTTCCTCATTTTCAGAGACAAATCGATAAATTAACGTTTTCTTCGACACTGGCCTCAACGACAACAATATTTTCTTCTGTACGCACTCTTCTCATTCTTCTCGGTGGCTTGGAATCCAAAAGAGTGAATAGGTCTCAGTCGGACGATTATGTGCACCATAAAATTCGCGAAGTGCTCCATAAACATTTTTAATTGAACACTGTTTTTGAAAATAAATTTTCACGATTTGGAAGCGTTGTTCTGGAGTTAACCTATTCATGATGATTTGCCAAATAATACTGAGTAGAGACGTCACTTTCAACTGTCAAAACAACTGTCAGACAATAGAGTAATCCATATTGAAAAAAAAACCTCAGAAAAAAACACCCTTTATATCATATATGACAAAAAGTATTACAGATGTATATAATATTTTCATAAGGACTGAATATGGCTGATATATTTCTAAGAAATAATTTAACTGATGATGAAATAATTGAAAAAAAAAAAATATTGGATTTTACATTGTTTGAATTTTTTTTTTTTAAATTTATAAAGTGAAAACTGAAAGTACAATGCACGTATTGTTTTTTTATGGTAAAATTCGTTGGCACATAGGTTGCAAAAAAGTTTGGCAGGTTTTCAGTAAAAATTTAGAAGAATAAAATATTTTAAGTGGCAACTTTGGTTTGCATAGCCAAAATCTTAATTGCGCTCATAACAAATCAAAATCAATGTTGCTTGCTCAATCATTTCATATAAATGGCATTTTTAAACTAATCGTAAATGTCTTCCAAAAATATAATTATTTGTTTTTTATTTGTAAGAAAATAAAGCGTCTTTAAAGTTGATTGTTTAAAAAATGGCTGTAAATTTGAGAACATAACGATCTGTTACTTTATTTTCAATCTCATTTTTTTAAAAAAGCGAAGTTACTACCTTGACGTAAGTGTTTGCTTAACATATAATTATATTTTTGTTTTTGCAGATGACTACAGATCATGTGATTCTACAAGCAAAATGGTCATACTCTTCTCGCATCGCTTCATAAAAACGTCATCTACACGCAAATGACGTCACAAAACAAAAATAACCAAAAATAACTATCTCTGACCATTTTTTTTTAGTATTCTTTCAAAACACGCCTTCAGAATCGCTTATGTATACATAAAAGTACCCTTAAGCTGTGGGCATAATTATTTTTTCCAAATAAAGTATTAAAAAAAAGTATTTGAAAGTTCTTGGGGGGGGGTAATTACCCCCTTTACCCCCCCTTGTATCCGCGCCTGCTCTTAGTAAACTTTTATGCAGATAGTAGGTATGACAAAACACAACGAAATAAAATTGTAGGCAAAACGATACTAACCGCAAACAGTAGGTAGCTGAAAAACCTGCGTCGGCGTTACAATCAAACAACCACGTGTGAGCAGACTTCAGTCAAATACTCTTAGAGAGAATAAAATCAACTTTATTCCAATGTTGCTGAATTGAGGTAAATTTCCCTAAATGAGGTAATTTTTGACTCATTTTTTGAGCAGAGGTAAAAAAGGTAATTTTTGACTAAAATTGGTAAATTTTAGCAATATAATTATTTTTTAGATTTCCAAATATTTTAAGTTTTTTGCACTTTTGTTACCTCACTGAACGTACTCACAAGCAGTCCTTTATTATTGGGAGTCCCCTTTTGTACCAAAAAATAAGAAATGTAGGATTGTTTTAATTTTTGATTTGTTGCAAATTTTAACTTAAAAACTAAAGAAATTGTTGAAACACGCCAAGACATAAGAAGTAATCAAATGTACTGAAATTGCATTAATTATTGCTTAAAAGAATATCGGTTATAGCAAGTGAGCAGCTCCTACAGAAAAAGTTAATGAAAAAGTGGATAAAAGAAGTCCCTAACATATCGTGAATTGGGAAAAATGTTGGGAACAATAGGAAGAAACCACATGTACAATGCTATCATAACAATATCAAGCAAAGAAACTTTTTATTGTGGAAGTAGAGAAGTGAATTATAACGGCAGTTAATCATTTAAAATTTTGTATTTTTTTTTTTAGAAAAAGGTAATTTCACAGAAAGTAGTAATTTTTTTTCCCCAAATAGTGGTAAATTTCAGTTCGGCTCTTTGGCAACACTGGTGCTGACATATATTATTATGTCAGCGACTGCCATCACCACTGTCTTTGGAATCACCACCGCCATCACCACCACAGTAAGTAATTGTGATAACAATGAACTCAATAACATTTTTTAAACTTTTATAGATTTTTTTGTACCACCACATGCAACAACCGCAACTTACATCAATAGCACGGCCAACACAACCAGCTCCACTACCACAACCGGTATGACAGATATCACCACCGCCACGGCAACCATCACCAACGCTAACAAAATCACCTCCATTACGACCACCGTCACGTCAACCATCACCATCGCCAACGCAATCATATCTTTTAACGTTTTTTAATAAAATTAATTTTTAAATAAAAATGATTCTTTTTTATTTCTATCAAAAAAAGTTATTTTATAGGTTACCGCAAAACTTGGCTGTATTTTTTAAATTTAACAATGTACTGTTAATATATAGATAATATTTCACCAAAAATCGTATGCAATTCAACTTATATAATTTTTAAATTAACTAATGGTTAAATTACACAAAATAGCTTCAATTTACCATTAATATAAAATTCGATTTCGTCCCAGCCGTGGCGAAAAGTTTTTTCAATAAAAAATTTTTCTGATCGGTCACCACCTCTCTGCAGACAATGGCAAACCTCAGAGAGTAAATAATGCCATGTAAAGCTTCTTGAGAACATGAGCCGTTCGGAGTCGGCATAAAACATGTATGTCCAGTTCTCGGTCAATTGTGTGCAAACATTTAATAACACACACAACACAATCGATCCTAAGAAGCTCGGTCAAAGTCCTTTCAAGGGCTGAAATGGCCAATTTGTTTTGTTTTTTTTTTATAAAATTCGATTAATTAACAGATATAACTTTATTGTCTTATCCAAGATTTTTGTAGGCTCAAAACGGACCGAGCCCTTAGGTAAACTAACATAGGTGCTTAAGTTCAAGCGATGTAAAATAATTAAAAAAATATGCTATGTGGTTCCAAAAGTCTTGTATATGTCGTCACAAAAGAACTGCAAAATTTGAAGCAGGTCCCAAATCAGAACAGTTTTATGAAAACCCCTTTAGTATCACACATGGAGAAAATTTGTAAGCCCCATTTATAGGCACCAAGGAAAATCGAGCATTCATGTGTTTGATAATGGAACTTATGAGGTATATCATGCCATAGTCAGCATAGTCTCAAGATTTAGTGGCATGACATTTCATAGTTGGTTTTATCACAAATGTAATTCAAGTCGCTCCATCAACAAAATATGCCAAGTAGTCATTAGGCGGTTTTATATAAGTAAATTCTTTCATGTTGGGGTTATGAAACTCCAACTCTACAACATGAGCTTGAAGATATCTCTTGCGACACACCAGCTTTTGAAGTTCATCCATATAATTTCGAAGCTATGCAACAGTACTTTCAAAATGAACTAACGACGGTGGTATGTGTTTCCCCTAAAATTCTTCAACTTCTTTGCTTTTGGCTTGTTCTCACACACTTCGTTAAATTGACAAGGACATATTTGCATCTATGGCTCTTTTCTATTTAGCTTTGTCAACATCCGAAAGAGAGTGAATAGATGTAACAAAAGAAAGTTCAAGTTCTGATACGAATGCTACTCGATGCTGCTTCGGAAAAATAGTCGTTTGAGTTGGCACTGCAAAATTTGAATCATCTACGTCATCATCACTAGAAACAGGATCAGATGTATACTATGAAACGTTTCAGATCAACGAGTCTTTAAAACTCTCAGATTACTGGGTGTTTTGCATGCAGAGATTTATGCGATCGAAAAAACCGCAAAGGTTTATTTATTATTTATTCATAACAAAAATCCGACCACCACAAGGTGTCATTTTTATAGGTAACCAAGCGGCCATAAAATTGCTGGAATGCAAAGCTTTCGAAGTGCTTCCACACTCATATCCAAGTATACTTTCTTTTTTATATGAAATGGGAAAATTTAGTAGGCCTTCTGCTTCGATAGCTCAAAAGAGGCCTGAAGGGGTAAACAAAAAAAGGGGTTAAAAGAAGGGGTAAATAAAAAGCCATTATTATGTCATATTTTTAAACTGATATATATTTTGACTTTAAACGAAAAAGTTGCCCTGAAGTATATGAAAAGTTAGTCTTTGAAGGGAAAAAAGTTTGTTGTGCTGCCTTTTGTACAGAAAAAGAAGGCCTTCAAGAAGGGCTCATAAGAGCAGCGAAGAAAGGATGTGTTTGGTCTTCAAAAGTAGCAGTCAATGCAGGGCTTCGTTTGAAGAGCGCTGGCTTGATTGCCTATTGGGGTATCTGTACAGTATCTGTCCCAGTCGGCAATGGCAGCAATTCGAAGCGCTACTAGCAGGCCTTCATATGGATTTCGAAGTGCTTCCACACGCATATCAAAGTATACTTTCTTTTATATATGAAATGGGAAAATGTTGCAGGCCTTCCGCTCTCATTGCTGAAAAGAGGCCTGATAGAAACACTTCTTAAGAATGGCTAAAAGTAGAGGTAAACAAAAAGTATTGAAAAAAATATTTTTTTCTTTTAAACCTTTTTCTTCAAAAGTAGCAGTCAATGCAGGCCTTCGTTTGAAGAGCGCTGGTTTAATTGCCTATTGGGGTAATACCCAAAGACATACATACATCATTTTATTACAGGCATGAAGGTTCCAGTAGTCGTCGTCAAAAGAAGCATCGACCTCAAGGCCAGAGATAATGACAACCAAAATTAGGCTTCCAGAACTGACTGCATTAATCTTCAAGGCTTTGATCAGAAATAATCGAGAATACAAGAAAGAGAATTCTGCTCTTGGAAAACCGGGAAATTCGTTTAATGGTCAAGTGGGAATTCTAAACAGTCACTTCCGTCAATCTTTTATAGAAGATGTAATGATCCTAAAATCAGCCCAAATCTACACAATCGTCAACTGCGATATACAGGAAACAGATTCCTCCCATAAAAAAATTTAAAACATTAATAAAATTCCAAGGGAGGTAACCGTAAGTTTGTACCGATTTCTACCATTTTTAAAATAAATCCATTAATAAGTTTTTCAAGCCTTTTGACCGAGTTTTGTTAAGGTTAGTCAACTCTTGTATGTACTTTTCTTTCAAAAACATAGTCATAGGGTAGTCATAGGGTACTTTACCTCACAACAATTTACAGAACAATTCTATTACTATATTTGTATAACCTTCTGATCGAGTATTTATTAAAAGACTGAAAGTAAAATTACTGTTATAGCTAACAGACCTCACAATATTTTTCAGTTCAAATTTATGCGTTGGTAGGGCTCAATATATGAATGAAAGAGTTACATTACATTGTTAACATTTTTCTTATTCGACATCACTTAAAATCTTTTTTAATCTCAACCACCTTATGTCGAATATAGCTTCACAAAAGTATGTATAATTTGAGTACTTGATGTATTGAGCGCTGCCAACATACAACAAAAATTCGCCATTTCAACGCCTACTTGAGACAGTTATTTACATTTTTAACTGTCAGCATAAAAGTATGCAACACGATATAAAAATGCAGTAAAAACCATCTATTTCGGTGTGTGGGACCAAGACAAGTGCTCAGGCACTAAAGTTCAGAGCATCAAAAATGCTTCAATCAAGCTTTTATATAAAAGCCTAAGAGCAACCTCAATTTAATGCGCTCAATTTTATTTTATTTTTATATTATACAACATACTTTAAGGCGTCATACATATACGAGGCTGAAAGCTGTAGTGGAAAAATAAAAAAAGAAACCAATACATATAAACAGAGAAGATTAACATGGGGCAAAGTCAACAAATCAAGTGCGTATTTTGTTTTTGTGCTCGACTGCTGTTCAGACAACTTCAAATGGTCCTGCAGAAAATGCAGCCCAAGTTAAGCTGCTTTAAGGCAACAACGTAGATGTTGTAGCTGACATCACAATGCTACTAAAATGCTAATTCTTGCACAAACGAGCTCAAACAATAAACATAACTGAAGTGTTTATTAAACACAGCCAGCTGTGTTCAATTTTTTGCACGTCTCAAGTGGAATCCTTCAAAAGTGTGGAACAAAGAACGGAAATAAGAAGAAAAAAAAAAAATTCAATCTCAGAACAGTGATGAAAATGGGGTAAGACGAATTTGTTTAGCACATGTGCAACGACTTCAATATTAAAGTTTTTTCTCACTTTTTCATTCTTTTTCTTCTTCATGAAATGTCTATTGTTTGTTGCACTGCAGTAGCTGCCAGGCATTTGCAACTTTAATGCAACAAACAGTTTGAGAGTAAAAAAAAAACAAAAAAAAAAAATGGAATAAGAACAACTTTGATGAAGTTTGATGTGAGTAAGTGTTACCACTTGAATTAAAACTACTTTTTATAAAAAGTAGAATTGTGTTCACATGTAACACAAAAAAGGTGTAAGTGAAGCACATAAATGAAAATAAAATTAAAAAAACTTACGTGTTGTCGAGTTTTAAGTGAGTTCATGTGCGGTAAAACTTAGCTTGAAGTTAGCAAATTGTTTTTAGCCTTAGCTTTGTACGTATTGTGAAATAAATATAAGACCAGAGAGAACATGCAGGTCCTTAACAATATTGCAAACTAACACGTTACTATAAATGTTCAATATGTAGAGATAATTGGCTTTAAAACTGCAATGAGCACACAGCTAAAAAGTTTGTGCTCATATGTATGAGTTGAAAATAAAGTTTTATTAATGATTTTAAAAGGATTTTTTTTTGTTAAAAAAACCTAAATCAACTTTCATTGGCATGCATGTTTTCTTCAATCAATTTTTTTTTGTTCCATCCATATTTTTACGATCGTTTCCAAACACTTCCATTGCCAATTTTCCTTTAGGGATGGCTTTTATAAACATTTTTATTAAAATAGTTGTATAACATAAAAACTACACTGGATTAAAAAATAATTATATCCAAATCGAATTTGATGAACCAACAACTTCATAAAAGCAGTATCCATAAACATTAGACCCGATCGAAATTGAGATGCCTCTGGTCGGGATCTCAAAAGTTAGAGGAACTCATTATAATGTTTGTTGCATATTTTTTTTTATCAAATCGGAGAAAATCCGCCGAAGCAATTTTGATTCTCTGCTTGCCACGGTCCTTTTTCGTGACCGTGACATGCAGGTTAAGTGTGTGGCTTAGCATGCTCGGAGCCCGACTTCGATCCCCAGTAGCGGGGATACTTCTTTTCACTATCGGGCTAAAACTAGTGAAGTTATGCAAAAAAGACCATTTGGGGCAGATTTTGGTTCACAAAAAAAAAATTTGTTATTGTTCTGAAATCTTCTCAACATTAGCTTTCATATTAGGGGCCGGAATTGCAAACTTTTTGTCCCCATATGGGTTGACCCACCTAAATAATCATACTTCATGTTATAAAATGCATGAATTTAAAAATGCTATATCTTTTTAATGAACCATAAAAACCACTTTCATTCTTATATCATCAGAATCTTCTTAATACGTTGTTTATTTAAAATAAATTTAACATTTTTTCACCCGTGCCCATTGGAGGTAATTGACCCCAAAGTTGGGGCAAATTTGAGATTTCTTATTTTTCAAAGCGATGTAACTCAAAAAGTTTATGATCTAGTCACTTTAAAAAATTTATATTTTAAGTTCTTACTAAGACGTATCCAATACCAAAAAAAATAGGTCTGCCACTAGCTTCTTTCTATTAAAATTTTTTTTTCAAAGTTACCAAAAATTACGATTTTTTTTGGTAACTTTAACGTTTTTTTAAAATTAAGTAACATTCTCAATTAATTTTTCTGATACGCAAGATAATAGCCTTAGGTATAATTAATATTTAGTTTCTTCATTTATTACTGTATGTTTAATAGGAGCTGAGATATGATCATTACCGCAAACTCTATAAGATACGAAAATCGCTCGTGGTTGCATGACAAACATGGCCGCCATTTTGTAAATACAACAAAAAAAAAATTATTTTAAAGCAGTTCTATGGTGCAACAGTTACAGCCGGATTAGTGAGAGCGCATTTTTAATTTTCGCCTTTTTTTTTCTTTAATCACAAACTTTGAACGCGTTTATCTCGAAACCATGTTTTTCGTACTGGTTGCGGCACTAGCGGGTTCATTTTTTAACGAAATTTTTAATGTTTTTTATTTTTTAAACTTCATTCGCTATCGTATGACTCCAGCTTTTTTAAATTTTTTTCGATTTTTTATGAATTTTTAAAGTCAATAATTTTTCAAAAAAACACACTTTATTATTTGGAACATGACCAAAAATTATACAAAATGTTAAAAAAAGCTCCTGTCATACGATAACCAATTTCGTTAAGATTTAAATAAATAAATAAGTAACTTTTTCCAGATCGTACAATTTTTGTGACTCCCAGCGCTGCAACCACGAGGCCCCCTTTTTTTTCTCTGCCGCCAGTTTGGAGCTCTATAAAACCATGTTGGAGTGAAAAATATATTTTTTTTAATTTTTTTCTTGTTATCTGTTCAATTCTCAACAATAATAAAAAAAAAATGTTGGAAAAATGTTTGTTTTTGACTAAGTTATGAATTTTTAAAAAAAGAGTTATATTTTCTCTGACACGAATGTGGAAAAATACATGGAAAAATAAAAAAATATTAAAAAAATCAACATGGAACGCCAACACTAAAACATGGAGGCTACAACAAATAGAATAGATTTTTTAAACTTGTCGTTTTTAATATTTGCTTAACTGCTGGTTGCATTGTTGTGGAAAGCATTAAATTTAAAATTTTATTGGAGTATTTCAAATGACTTTAAAAAATTAATGTTGTTTTGGTTTTTTTTTTTTTTTTTGGTTTTCCATAAGCTTAGCTATAAATTTAGGCTTTTATAAAGCTGTTTACTTTAAATAAATATAGCATAAAAAAAACTCATGGAAATATAAAAGATATATGAAAATTGTAGCTTTTAATTAAATATGAAAACGTATTGAATAGACTTAGATATGAATGAATGAAAATAAAGATAGAATTTTTGGATTTTCTTTTTTTCAGTATTGCATATAAATTTGATGGATTTTTAAGCAATTTCAAAAAATATTTCCTGTTTTGTTTAGATGTCTAGTCTAAACAAGCACGTGTGTAGGCTTGTAAGCCATAATTATAGACTAGCAAAAGCAATCAACATGAAAATTGCAGCAACAAGTGAAAATTCAAGAGAAGTTTCCTTAAGTCAAATTCTCAATTACTTACTGCAGACCTTCTGGCTCATAAGGCCTACAAACTAAACTGAAATGTAAGCAAATGTGCTGCACCTAACAATGCAAAGCTTTTAACAAAGAAATATTTCTCTTTTTTAACTTTCAATAAGCTATTCATAAGTCCACAAAGGTACATAAAATGACATCCAATGTTTGTTTTTTTTTCATTCGGAAATTAAATTTTCATAAAGCATATTGTACAAAGACAAAACAACTACATAAAGCACAAATGCAGTTTTGCTGAAAAACTAAATCAATTTTTTAAATTTTTTTATAAAATTATTTCTTATATAATCTAATTTCAGAGACAAAAAAAGTACTTTTTACTGATTCTTTTGAAATAATTTCTGATATGCTTCGGTGCTCAATCTCTGTTTCTCGTAATGCTTTGCCTACACAGAGAGTTAAGTTTGAGTTACCGGTACAATGCTAAGTTTACCCAGTTAACGTGAAAAAACTGTTGCGTTACCAGTACAAAAATGTACGAATTAACTCAGCTTAACTCATTTTATACTCTGAGTTCTTTATGACTCAATGGAAAAAGTGCCTAAAAGTATGCACAAAATAATATAAAAGTATATATTCAGTGGTTTTTTGGACAAAAGAAACTATTTTGTAAGAACTGCCAAAATAGAAAAGCTGATTCGTAAATTATACAATTTATGTTTTTAATTATATGTTGGTATTTTCTTTACAAAATGAGCAAAAGAAGTTCAAAAAGGAATTGGGCAATAGTAAAGAATAAAGTATTCATTCAAGTATGGGAAAAGCAAAGCTTTCGCATAGCAAGAAAAAACATATGCGTACGCAGAGATACCAGCAGCATTGTCGACAAATTTAACTCAATTCTGCTACGGTATCTCTGTATGAACAACTTTGCTTAAATGTTAGTTACAATTAACTTAACTCTCTGTGTAGACATAGCATAACACTTATTCTTTTAAGCCACTGTCATGAAATGATTTAACTCAGCTTAACTTATTCTGAGTTTTTTGGAACTCAACGTAAAAACTGCCTAAAAGTATGTACCCAATTACATGAGAGTACATGTTTCTCTGAACTAAATACAAATAACGAATTATGACTTACATTTTATTTTCGTTATAGTGTTGCCTACATTTAGGAGTTGGTATCAAATTATACAATTTAATGCCATGTTCACACAGAGAGTTTAGTTTGCGTTCCTTTTGAGTTTAAATGCAGCTGTTCACACAGAGATGCGTCGGCAGAATTGAGTTTACTTTGGATTGAAATGATCGCCAATTTCTGGAATTTCGCTCAAAACACAGCTTTTTACGGCCCATACAGACTGACTGATGAGAAACCCTCATCTTCTAAACTTTCCCAAGTTCTTTTATTTGTTTTTTGGCTTTTTTTTGTTAATAATAACATACAAATAGAAACTTGCCCAATTGAGAATCAGCTGTTGTTGGCATTTTTTATCGTTCAATCGAATCGAACACAGCTAAAATCTAACTGAACGAATGTTTTTATCAAAACACTAGCATACTTGTAGGCATGTATTAAATTGAGTTTTGGTAAACGTAGAAAGCAAGTTGTGTTTAACTGCGTTTTCTCCTGCAAAATTGTACTGGAAACGCCAGCGTTTAAATTGAGTTTAAGGGCAAAACGCAACTTTGTACTGGAAACGCAAACTAAACTCTCTGTGTGAACATGGCATAAGTTGATAAAAAAAGCCAAGGTTCTATAGTTACGAAAAAGAACGCTAATTCTTGGCGGGTAGTTTTAATATTCAGCTTTTTATAAATTAAAAAAAAACATTGGGCTACTTTCAGGTGTCATAAAAATTATAAACAAGAACCGAAAAAAAATTTATATGAATGATTAATGAACAAAATGATATTTTTAGCGTGTTACATTAAAATGCATTTAATGAAGGAATATTGGTTGTAATCTACTTGTAGAAGCCAGAAAAAATCAAAACAAAATCGACCAATTGGGAGTTGTTCAGCAGCCAACATATTGCTTCCAAGCGTACAAATATTAAAGATTCTTTATAAACTGACTTACATTGTGATACCACTCGACGCGTGTGATTGCCGGATTTGCTCTAACATCACACTCCAAATACACATCAGAGCCTTTCATCAAATTGTTAGGATCCAATGGTGCGCCCAGATTCAAAGAAACAATCGGTGCATCTAGAAAGAGTAGAAAAAAAAAATCAAATAAAAATGTACTTCAAAACAACCAAGCAACAAACAAAACTTGTTTGCACAGCGGCTTCATTACTTACAAGCAAATAAAAACTTTTAATCAAGAAATAGCTCAACAAAATTGCTGACAACTTACGTGTGACATTCAGCGTACGCGAATCCTTCAAATACAGTCCCATAATGCCATTGCCCAAGGTGGTCATTACTGTTGTATGACCTTCACGCATTTGCTGTGACGTTGTTGCTGGATTCAGTGATATCGAGCAAACAACTTGACGTTCGTTGTCTT
This sequence comes from Tetanocera ferruginea, assembly GCA_958299015.1. Lineage (NCBI taxonomy): Eukaryota > Metazoa > Arthropoda > Insecta > Diptera > Sciomyzidae > Tetanocera > Tetanocera ferruginea. Next base: position 128,239,824 of record OY282640.1, read on the forward strand.
CTGGCACAGGTATAAGCATCAGCTCAGAGATGGTAGTGTTGCCATCGGAAGAAGTCTGCACAAGTTAAAATAATACAATTTAATTCAATTTTTCAATATAATATAAGAAGGTACATAATAAAGCACTCAAGATAAACTATTTAAGTAAGTAAAGCTCAAGAGTTTTAATTGAATTTGAAACACACAACTTACCGAATGCGTTGCACCGTGTATCACCTGGCCACCTTTTGACCACACTATTTGTGGTGGTGGCCGTGCGCCCACTGCGGTGCAGGTTACATGCGTGCGTGTTCCGGCGACAAGTGCATGATTCAGTCCTTGCAGCAGCAGACTCAAGGGCGGCACTGAAAATAAATTGAAAAGATGTTTTAGTTTAAGTAATAAAATGTAGCACGCTAGCATAAGGCTTTCAAGGCAATTTCAGTCCAATTGATATATGAAAAAAAAGCATGTAAAAAAAGTTCAATGGCAATGTGTGGACTTTAAAATAATTCTGTCTGTAAGTATGCTTGCATTCAATGCTAAGACAAAGTAAAGTACTAAAAGTAGTATTTTAATACTTGTATAATATTAGCATTACCACAAAGCGTTTGGAATGAAATACAAATGAGAAATGAGCTACAAGGACTGGTATTGAAGTAACAATTATAAGTTATAAAAAATACTGATAAGTTATAAATAAGAATGAGGTGGTATATTCCACATTTTATAAGGTCATATGGTATGGTATTTTGTAAATTTCTTACACGCAAAAACATACTATGAAGTACCAAAATTTCTTTCTTTTTTTTTATATAGTAAAAGTATTTTCTTAAAAGTTTTGTTATGTCTAAATTGTGGGAATATCGAAATTAATAAAGAAAAATTAAAAAATTTTAATACAAACACATAGTTTTTGATGAATTTACAACTTTACTTAGGTAAGCTTTTAATATTTGGAAACCATAAAAACACAGAATGACATAGAGTGGTTCAAACGACTAACTGGACAACGCAGCGAACGACTTTAAATGCCATTTTTTAACAAAAAACCTAATATAAAATACGGAAAATTGTACAGAATGTTTTATTATTGTTTTAACTTTTGTTTGGTACAAAAAATTTACCAAAAGTATACTCCAATTTCATTCAGTTCGTAAAAATTTAAAAATCCCCTTTTTAAGGGTCAAACGTCTTACCGGACATTTAAAATTAGGCATGTTGTTGTCTTTAAAAAAGAATTCAAACCCAATTTGTATTGATTCCGCTCATTGTTTTTTGTCTTTGGTAATAGCTACTACAAAAAATTCTAAAATATTGCAAAAATGCACGCACACAACATTCGAAATTTGGCCGCTAATTATACAGCAATGCTGTGAAGGTAAAAGTTTTCGTTAAATCGGTGATATCGTTGTTCGAAACTATTCTACGGTCCACGATATTATTGAAAAAGTATCGTGACGAGTTGTTCCGAATCCTCAATAAAAGTCAGGAGGATAAAACGAGGTAAAACACTAGGCGATCGAGATGAGCGCCAAATTATCCTACAAATAAAAAACAATTCATTCCAATCTGCAAAAGGAAAGGGCTTATGTGTGTAAGTTATTCGTAACACACTTCGTAAGAATGATTTTCATGGAAGAATTGTGCGAAAGAAGCTGTCCATTAGCCCAAAAAACAAAATACTACACTAAGGGAAAAAGTTATGTAGTCAGTACATAGACAGCTATGTAAAATCTATGCACTGCAACTTGTATGAGAACGCAACAAGAGCAGTATTTACTGAGTAAAGGGAGCGTGTACTGGACTACATATCAATTTATTCACTTTTTAAAATGAATAAAAAATGTATTCAATACATCATGTTATGTGTTGAGTACATAGCAGACTTCAATGGATACAAGCAACGTGTACTCAATCAACGTGTTATGTAATTTTGTACAAAAACTTTACTCAATACATAAAATATAGACTCAGTACACGTCCTTCTTATACGATCGAAGTGACACATTTATTCAGTACATAACATATGGACTCAGTACACGTATCTCTTGCACATCGGCGCACGATTTTGCTGTTTTATGTCATTCGTTACTTGATTTTCAAATAAGCAACACCTCTAAAGCCTCTAGAAAATCAGAGCGGGAATGAGTTTATCCACTGTACTCTAGAACAAAAGCGATGATTGGATAGAAATAAATGGCTGGGTTTCTATAAGTAATTGGCAATTATTTTGTGAAATCTAGTCATTTCTTTATTAAGTTATTTATTGCATTTGTTAAGAGGGTGATTTAGGCACAGACATGAATTATGTATATATTCAATACATGAAATTATGAACAAAAAATATATAATGAATACATTATGCATGTAATCATTGCATAAAATTATGTTTTTAGCATATGTAATGAGTAAATGATGTATGTACTCATTATATAAATGTATGCACTAAAAATATGTAGTGAGTAAATTATGTATGTACTCATTACATAAAATTATGCATTTCAAATATGTAATGAGTAAATAATGTATGTACTCATTGCATAAAATTATGTGCTCCAAATATGTAATGAGTAAATTATGTATGTACTGAGTCAATAATCTATGTAATACGTACATAAGATCTTTACTCATTACATAAAACTATTTGTAACAGTTTGCGATGAGTACAGTGTGCATGTACTCACCACATACATACATGAATTCACGACACATATTTATGCGTTGAGTACATAAAATTCTTTATTGACTACATAACCTCTTATAAGCATTATGTAGTCAATAAAGATTTCAACATGTACTCAATACATGAAAAATGTAAAATTTTTGTGTGCAGAAAACTATGCGATGAGTACATAAATTTATGTATTGAGTCCATAGGTTTTTCCCTCTGTGTGATTATATAAATACAAAATAAATATTTATACAAGTATGCATGTCCTTTGTTGTGAAGCAGAACAAGTCATTAGTTTATGGCAGCCTGCAAGCTGCGAAGTTTTGCGACCGTCAACACCGCGGAAAGGTGCATCTGTATTTACAACTTCCAACAACTGCAATTATTTATTGCAAAACATTAGAAATAGTACAAACATGTCATTTCGATTAGAAACATTGTTCTTTTGCTTGCACTTTTTTCTTAAATAAAATGGCAATTGTCACTTTTCACGGCAAAATAAAAAGTCGGTTCAATTAAATTGCCATGGAAACAATTTCGGCTTCACGACAAATTCCACTCAAATCTCCATACAAAAAATGACAGCTGTGAAACAAGCGTGAATATTTCACAACTTTTTCGTCAAATCTGTACTTCTGAAAATCTACACAGAGGGAAAAACCTATGGACTCAATACATAAATTTATGTACTCATCGCATAGTTTTCTGCACACAAAAATTTTACATTTTTCATGTATTGAGTACATGTTGAAATCTCTATTGACTACATAATGCTTTAAGCGGTTATGTAGTCAATAAAGAATTTTATGTACTCAACGCATAAATATGTGTCGTGAATTCATGTATGTATGTGGTGAGTACATGCACACTGTACTCATCGCAAACTGTTACAAATAGTTTTATGTAATGAGTAAATATCTTATGTACGTATTACATAGATTATTGACTCAGTACATACATAATTTACTCATTACATATTTGGAGTACATAATTTTATGCAATGAGTACATACATTATTTACTCATTACACATTTTAAATGCATAATTTTATGTAATGAGTACATACATAATTTACTCATTACATATTTTTAGTGCATACATTATATAATGAGTACATACATCATTTACTCATTACATATGTTAAAAACATAATTTTATGCAATGAGTACATGCATAATGTCTGCTCGTAAATCACCCTCTCAACACATGCAATAATTAACTAAATAAAGAAATGACTAGATTTCACAAAATAATTGACAATTACTTATAGAAACCCAGCCATTTAATTCTTATCCAATCATCGCTTTTGTTCTAGAGTACAGTGGATAAACAACGCTCTGATTTTCTTCATACTTTAGAGGTGTTGCTTATTTGAAAATCAAGAAACGAATGACATAAAACAGCAAAATCGTGTGCCGATGTGCAACAGATACGTGTACTGAGTCCATATGTTATGTACTGAATAAATGTGTCACTTCAATCGTATAAAGGGGACGTGTACTGAGTCTATATTTTATGTATTGAGTAAAGATTTTGTAAAAAATTACATAACGCGTTGATTGAGTACACGTTGCTTGTATCTATTGAAGTCTGATATGTATTCAACACATAACATGATGTATTGGATACATTTTTTATTCATTTTAAAAAGTGAATAAATTGATATGTAGTCAGTACACGCTCCCTTTACTCAGTAAATACTGGTCTCGTTGCGTTTTCATACAAGTTGCAGTGCATAGATTTTACATAGCTGTCTCTGTACTGACTACATAACTTTTTCCCCTAGTGTAGTACTATATTCCGCAACATGCATCTAGCAACATTATATTCACGGCAATTTAATTGAACCGACCATTTATTTTGGGAGATAAGGGGGCGATCTTCACATGGCAACGTGCCTGACTGCCTCAACTTGGCGAGGCCAGCATTATCCATGTCGAAATCATCTCAAGTCGACTCAAACCTCCGCGTGGTGTCTCCTGGAAACGTCAAAGAACTATCGCCCGATAAACTTTGGCGGCGAATCTGAGCGGCGGGCTTCCTTTGGTCATCAAGCAAGTTGTGCGTTGGGTTTGAAGCCCACCACATAAAAAAAGCATTTCAATGAAACGTACAAGAGTAAATAAAAGAATGATCCCCAAATCTGATGACGACTACCACAAACGAAACACTGATAATGATTTACGGATATGCACCTGGAATGTCCGAACCCTAAATTGGGGTGGTGACTCTATCCAACTGATTGATATCTTGGAAAGATATAAATCTGATATCACTGCAATCCAAGAAATGCGATGGAAGGGACAGGGTTGCTTTGCACGGGTTGGAAGCACGAACTTGGATGCGGATTTGTAGTTGGTAACAGAATAGGCATCATGTCCTGCGAATCACTCCTCTCGTAATCCGCTTCAAGCCTAAATATTTTAACATAAGCCTAATATGTGCGCACGCTCCGACAGAAGAAGAAGATGACAACCCAAAGAAAGCTTTTACGAGTGCCTTGAAGACGCATACGAGCGCTGCCTCCGTCATGACATGAAAATCGTGCTTGGTAACTTTAACGCCAAGGTGGGTAAGGAAAATATATTTGGTCCAACAGTCGGAAAGTTCAGCCTCCACGACAACACATCCGATAACGGAATGAGGTTGATTGACTTCGCCGCAGCACGAAACATGGTCGTTAGTAGCACTAGATTCAAGCATCTCAATATTCATAAGGCCACTTGGCTGTCCCCTGATCAAAAAACATGCAACCAAATTGATCACGTTTTGATTGATGGAAGGCACTCTTCCAGTGTACTAGACGTACGCACGATCCGTGGCGCTAACATAGACTCGGATCATTATCTTGTCGCAGCCAAGATCCGCACACGTCTGTGCGCAGCTAAGAATGCTCGCAATCCTACACAAAGAAAGCTAGACGTCGATAAGCTGCAGTCAAAACGGACGGCCGAAGCCTTCGCTACTCGACTCTCACTCCTGCTTCAAGAAATCACTCCTCCGATCGACGATATATGCGGACAGTGGACGCACATATCCCACTCTATGCGTACGGATGCCGAAGAGGTGATAGGCTACCACCGCCCTCGCCGAAACCAGTGGCACGACCAGGAGTGTCGCGACGCCACTGCAGAGAAGGACATCGCCTACAAAGCCACCCTGCAGTCGGTTGTAACGCGTGCTGTTATGGAGCGATACCGAGAGAAGAGGAGGGAAGAGAAACCCATTTTCAGGCGAAAAAAACGAGAGGCGGAAATGCGTGAGTGCGAGAAAATTGAGATGCATGGCGACAGGAATGAGACTCGAAAATTTTTCGAAAAAATAAGACGCCTGGCCGATGGTTTTAAGACCGGAACCTCTTCCTGCAACGATAAAAACGGGAATCTAGTGACAGATATCCAAAGTACACTGATGCTATGGAGGGAACACTTCTTTAGTCTTTTAAATGACGATGCTGACAACAATCCCGTCAGTGGAGATGATATCCCAGAAACCCCAATTATGGATGACAGCGTTGAAGTTTCGCTGAACGACTATAACGAGGTCTTAACAGCTATAGCTTGGGTTAAAAACAACAAAACTTCAGGAACCGATGGTCTACCGGCTGAGCTGTTAAAGACCGGTGGCCAAGCTCTGTTAAATGCATTCATAGACTTTTATGCAGAATATGGTCGGAAGATTGCATTCCAGATGATTGGAACCTCAGTGTGCTCTGCCCAATTCAAAAGAAAGGCGATCCCACCATTCGCGCCAACTATCGTGGGATTAGCCTGTCGAGCGTATTGTGTGAAAGACTAAAGCCCATCGTCAACCAACTGATTGGACCTTATCAGTGTGGCTTTAGACCTGGAAAGTCTACCATTGACCAGATCTTTACGCTCCGACAAATCTTGGAAAAGACCCTCGAAAAACAAATCGACAAACACCATCTTTTTGCCGACACTTCAAAGCCACCTTCAACAGTCCAATAAGGAGTCACCTATATGCCAGCATGTTTGAATGTGGTATTCTTGCGAAGCTAATAAGTCTTTGCAGGATGACACTGAACAACACCAGCAGTGCAGTGAAATTCGGGAAGGACCTCTCCCTTCCGTTCGATACCACGCGAGGTTTCAGACAAGATGATTCCTTATCGTGCGACTTTTTTAATATAATAATGGAGAAGATCATCCAAGCTGCTGACTTTTGACGCAGCGGCACAATTTTCTATAAGAGTGTTATGCTGCTGGCGTATGCTGATGATATTGACATCATTGCCCAAAAAACGAGCGAAGTCAGTGCAGCATTCTCCAGGCTAGAAAAAGAGTCGAGTCGAATGGGTCTTGCAGTGAACGCAGATAAAACGAAGTATCTTGTGTCAACAAACAAACAGTCCCAGCGTCGTGGAAACCACGTCACTGTTGACAACACCTCCTTTGAGGTAGTGAAGGACTTTGTTTACCTGGGAGCCAGCATTAACTCCTCCAACGATATCAGTATTGAGATTAAACGAATAATAACTTTTGCCAACAGGTGTTACTTTGGGCTCAGTAGGCAATTGAGAAGCAAAGCTCTCTCTTGACGAAAAAAACTGACGCTCTATAAGTCAATAATCATGCCCGTCCTACTATACGCATCACAAGCCTGGACGTTGAACAGCTCTGATGAAAGGACTTTGGGAGCGTTCGAGAGAAAAATCCTTCGCAAGATCTATGGTCCAATCTGCGTCAATGTCGAGTTCCGATTACTATGGAACGATATAGTCAAGCGTATTAAAATAGAGCAGCTTCGCTTGCTAGGGTCATGTATAGAGAATGAACTACGAAGCTCCAGCGAAAGAATTATTGGATTCGGTACCCAGTGGTGGCCAACGCAGACGAGTAAGACCGCATCTCCGTTGGAAAGACCAGGTATTGGATAACCTGACAACACTTGGAATTTCCAACTGGCGCCAGCAAGCGCACGACAAAAGAGGCTGGCGAATATTCTTAGATGAGGCCAAAACCGACGAACGGTTGTAAGAGCCATCTAAGTAAGTAAGTAAGTAACTAGAGTATGCAAAGAGCCTGTGCATGTGAGAGGAAATTATCGTTACAGTGTTTTTAAGGCAAGAGTGAAGTATCTTGTGAGAAAACTAATCTTGAGGCTGTTTTATATTTGAAGTAACCCCTTAAGTACTCAAAACTAGTTTCAATGAAGCTTGGCACAAGGGCTTAAGAGATAAAGGAAATGTTTCTTACAATCTTTCAGGAATTTTAATTCTTAGTTAAAAATGAAGACTAAACTAATCACTACAATGCGTAATTGATATATTTAATAATGTAGATAATTTTTATTTATTATGTTGGCACCGCCTTCAAAATTCCACAAAATCAATTTGTTAAATTATTGTGGATCTATTGAGTAAGTTTAAAATAAACAACAAGAAAAGGATACGGACTTCATAGAGAACTAGTCAAACTTCATAGAAACTTGAGTTATAAAATTGTGGCATTTTAATTATTTAGCTTTTAATTATTTATATAGCTATTTTTTTAGAGCTTTATGCCAAATAATACATGAAGTAACAGGCTTGCTAGTTGAAACAGAAAAATCATATATTAAAACATCAGTTTTGGCAAGAAGCCAAATATTATAAGCGTATCTTTTTTAAATCTATCAGGAATATGATTTCAATTTGAACATACATGTGCTAAATAATATGAGTACCGCAAATGGGCTATAATGAGTCTATTCTGCCTATGATATTTTATTACTGAATTCAGCAAAACTCTCAAATTTCTTGGGAGCATGCTGTATTAAAAGAATTTCATGAATTAAGAAACATGTGCCAAAAAATAAATAAGTACTGACTAACAATTTCCGTTGCAAGGATTTAGTTCAAAAATTCACTCACACACACAAAAAACTGAAATAAAAACCAAATTCCTATAGAACAAAGTACACGAATTTCCATAACGTAGCTATGTAACTGCCGCTGCTCAGCAAACGAAACAACAGTCAATTGCAGCAAATAACAAATTTAAAAATTTATGATCGATACTTTAACAGCAATAAACGTGGCTACATGAAATACCACCCTCAAAATAGGCAACATATTCTGCTGCTACCGCTTTACTACAAATTGAATTGAACTCTGCAACTGGCTAACATGAAATTTACTGTGTGGGTGGCATGTGTGAGTGTGTGTGTGTGTACGTTTGAGTGTAGTGTACGCTTGAAGTACCCGCTTTGGGCTTGTTTGGGATTTGGCCGCGACTCTGCTGCTGCTGCTGCTGCTGTTGCTTAAAATTTATTGCAAAGCCGAATGCCGTTTGCCGTGCGCACCTGTATAGCTCCAAACTTGTATTTATTATTAAGCTCTTATTTTAAAACTTTGCACGTTGAGTGCCATGGATTAAAAAAGCAAAATACAAAGCAAAACAATAACTATAGTAAAAGTAATAAAATAACCTAGAATCAGGAGGGGGGAAAAAATAGAAATAAAATAAAATCCTTACCGATGGAACATTTACTTGTTCGTATAAAACTTTGTTTAATATTTTTCGTGGAAAAGAACGTGTGTTGGCTTGAATGTATGTCTGAAGTCTTACTTTGTGCTGCCGATAAATTCATATTTCGTTATAAATAATATTTATAAAAGTTTTAACTTTGTGTGGCTGTTGGTTGAGCGAGTTTAAGACAAACAATTTTTATGGCAGCCTGAAACGTAAATGTTTTCGTTGGAAATGGAATTAAGGATTGAATGCAAGGAGCCAAAATTGGACAATTTTTTCTAAAATTTACTGAAGTCAGTTTCATTTTGAAGCAAAATACGATTAATTGGAAAAAATAACTCTTAAATAATGATTAAAGAATTTCGAAAAAAAAAAACCATTGCGACCATTTTCTAGTCTTTTCTGATTATATTTTTCATATTTCATATCGATAACTGGATCATTTTTTTTAAATTATTTTTTAATTTGTTTTGTATTGTTAAAATATCAATGAATGTCTTATAAACAGATGGCTACTAAAAATATTTTAAGCTTTTTTATCGAATTTAAAAAAAACAGCGGATATTTGTAACCATAGACTAGAATACCTCCTTAAGCAATAGTAATGTTTTGTTTTTGTTAGACAGCAATTAATTGGTTAAAATTAAATTTTACTCTAGAACAACCTTAAAATTAATATTGCTTGAGTTTGATTGTTTTTAATACAATATCGTAGTAAGTAAAAAGTTTTTGATAACAAACTACCTTTTAAGTATATAAAAAGTATACGTTTAAATTTTTACTTAAAACTTAATGCCTGTTATTATTATTTCATTTAAATTACTTGCACATAAATATGCATAAAAACCAGCATACCTTCATATATCAGTATTGCATGTTTACACCGTTATTTGTCCATGCATATAAAATAAACTATCATCGTTCTATTTTAATCCTTCGTTTTAAGTTAAGCATGTTTATGTTAACACACACGCACACAAACCTACTCCGAGCACACACATGAGCGCATATAAAACAACAACATTGGCATAACAGCCTGCCATGAAACCATGCAAAATTTCAACATGTCATGTTTTATGGTCGAATGAATACTCTAAAATATCCATAAATCGATGTTATAATAAAATGAAACAAAAACAACAAGTTTTACAGCAACTCATGAATATAAACACAAAACCAAACCGACCCGAGTTAAAACTACAGAAATGTCTGTAATGCTGGACATGTTTACAACAAAAATAACAACTATACCAACAACTAACTAACAACAAATAATAATAATAATAATAAGAACAAAATCATACAATTTTTAAGCCTGAATTATTTATCATAGTGTGAGTGCAAACCTGACTGCACATAAACAAAACTATGTAAAATTTTTTGTAGGTACGTAGCTTTATGTGAGAATGCGTGCGTTTTGCTAGGATAACAGGAAAGCAATAAATTCATGAAATATTGCATATTATAATAATTGCTTTTAATACAAAATATTTGTCAATATTCCATAGAAATTGCAGCACAAAAACATGTTGCATGTCTTTTTTATGTATTGTAATATGTGTGCGTGTGCGACCAAATAAAAAGAGAGTGTGAATATGCATTTGTATCTTGTATATTTTTATCACTGATATTTTCAAAATTTCAGTTATTTTTAACATGGTACACCTTGTCGTAAAATTCAAAACTACATTGTTAAAACATTGCATATATTTAGGCATGCAATATGAATGCGTTTGTGTTGTATGGGTTGTGAGCAGAATTTATTAAAATTTAATTTCGAGCTACTAAAGTATGTTTAAACGTATGCTTTGAGCAAATTAAGCAGCATTTTAAAGGCTAATTAATAATGATTGATTGGTATTTGCTGTATATTTAATACAGTTGTAGAATGCAGCAAGCGATTAAAAACTGAAACCATCAGTGTTTCGAGTTATAGGAAGGTTTATGGTAATTTGTTTTTAAAAAATCAAAATATTTGTTTTTTTCATAAAATGAATCCTTAAGGTCTTAAAGATTTCGTTCGCGGACCGAAATATTTTTATTAAAAGATTTGATTTTATTTTCATATTCTACATGGCTTCCAAACCAAAATTGTTCTACTATTTTATTGGCTGACTGGTCTTGGTTAAAAACTATGGGACTTAAAAGACCAGATTTTTTTCATAGAATTCCAAATACGTATTGATCTACGAATGTGCTGATTGAAAAATAATTTAAGAATAAGTTTAAAATAATCATACAAGTAAAAATAAAGTCATTCGATGACTGGAGTCTCACGCATCCTGTTTTCTGGCTCGAATATCACATTTTTATTGAACATGTTTGATTTATTACCGAATTATTACCGTCTTCTTATAATTACCGAAGTTTAGGTGTCTCCAGAAAATGGCAAGCTAACACCCGTTAGTTGACGGCTAATTTGAATGGCGGGCACCTTCGGCCTTCAAGCAAATGTTGTGCGTCGGGTTTGAAGCCCACCACATAAAAAAGCATTTCCATAAAACACATAAGAATAATAAGAAAAATGATCCCCAAATATGATGACGACTAAAGAAAACAAAACACTGATAATGATTTACGGATATGCACCTGGAATGTCCGCACCCTGAATTGTGATGGTGCCTCTATGTAACTGATTGATATATTGGAAAGATATAATTCTGATATCACTGCAATTCAATAAATGCGATGGAAGGGACAGTGTTGCTTACGGCAAGCATCCTATGGTATCTAATACATCGGCCATGCGGAGAAGCACAAGTTGGAATGCGGACTTGTAGTTGGCAAGAGAATACAGCATCATGCCCTGCGATTCACTCTTGTGAACAAACGACTTGTCATAATCCGCCTGCTACTGCAGAGAAGGACACCGCCTACAAAGCCACCATGCAGTCGGTTGTAACGCGTGCTGTTATGGAGCGATACCGAGAGAAGAGGCGGGATGAGAGACGCATTTTCAGGCAAAAAAACGAGGTGACGCTGACAACAATTCCGCCGGTGGAGATGATACTCCGGAAACCCCAATTATGGATGACAACGTTGAAGTTCCGCTGAACGACTATAACGAGGTCTTAACAGCTATAGCTTGGGTTAAAAACAACAAAACCTCAGGAGCCGATGGTCTACCGGCTGAGCTGTTTAAGACCGGTGGCCAAGCTCTGTTAAATGCATTCACATACTTTTATGCAGAATATGGTCGCAATAATTCATTCCAGATGATTGGAACCTCAGTGTACTCTACCCAATCCACAAGAAAGACGATCCCACTATTTGCGCCAACTACTGTGGGATTAGCCTTCTTAATATCGCATATAAGGTCGAGCATATTGAGTGAAAGACTGAAGCCCATCGGGAACCAACTGATTGGACCTTATCAGTGTGGCTTCAGACCTGGAAAGTCCACCATTGACCAGATCTTTACGCTCCGACAAATCTTGGAAAAGACCCTCGAAAAACAAATCGACACACACCATCTCTTTGTCGATTTCAAAGCCGCCTTCGACAGTTCAATAAGGAGTCACCTTTACTTCATCATGTCTGAATTTGGTATTCCTGCAAAGCTAATACGTCTTTGCAGGATGACACTGAAAAACACCAGCAGCGCAGTAAAAATCGGGAAGAACCTCTCCTTTCCGTTCGATACCAAGCGAGGTTTCAGGCAAGGTGATTCCTTATCATGTGACTTCTTTAATATAGTCATGGAGAACATCATTCGTGTTGCTGACCTGAGACGCAGCGGCACAATTTTTTTATCAGAGTCTTATGCTGCTGGCGTATTCTGATTGTATTGACATCATTGGCCATAAGTCGCGCGAAGTCAATGCAGCATTCGCCAGGCTAGAAAAAGAGTCGAGTCGAATGGGTTTAGTTGTGAATGCAGATAAAACGAAGTATCTTGTGTCAACAAACAAACAGTCCCAGCACCTTGAAAACGACGTCAATGTTGAAAACACTTCCTTTGAGGTAGTAAAGGACTTTGTTTACCTGGTATCCAGGATACAAGATTAAACGAAGATAACTTTTGCCAACAGGTGTTACTTTGGGCTCAAAAGGTAGTTGAGAAGCAGAGCTCACTCTCGACGAACAAAACTAATGCTCTATAAGTCAATAATCATGCTCGTCCTACTATACGCATCACAAACCTGTACGTTGAGCAGCACGGATGACAGGAGTTTGAGAGTGTTCGAGAGAAAATCCATCAAGATCTATGGTTCAATCTGCGTCAATGGCGAGTACCTACAATTAGTTATATGCCGACATTGATATAGCCAAGCGTATTAAAATAGAGAGGCTTCGCTGGCTAGGTCATGTCGACAGAATGAACGACGATGCTCCAGCGAAAAAATTATTTGATTCCGTACCCAGCAGCGGTCAATACATACGAGGAAGACCAGGCATTGGATAGCCTGACAACGCTTGGAGTTTCTAACTGGCGCCTGCAAGCCCACTTCAAAAGAGGCTTATGCAAATTTTTATACGAGGTCAAAACCGACCACCGGTTGTAAGCGCCATCTAAGTAATTAAGTAAGTAGTAGATAATCTTATATTATAAATCATTAAATGTATAAATTTCATTATATTATATCACTTTAATTTTTTGCCACATCCTAGGATCGAACCACGGACTGCGGCAACTATCGCATTAGAGTCGCGAGTTCTAACCTTGAGCTAATCTGTTGCTTGCTAGACCATGAACAAAATGTTAACAAAATACAGAATTCAGCTTCTATTATAGTTTATTTAGTTATTTTATATCAGATTTTACACCTTGGGGTTAAAATTAAAATGTTTCCAAATTTATTAAATTAAAATACCGCCTGGACTAAACATTTTTTAGTATTTTGTATTTTGTAATGTATTTATTCTTATTACACAATTATTAAAAAGTGCATTATTCCAATGGTTGATTTAAAAAAGACTCCCTGGAATATTAGTCGCAGTTTAAGAGGCAAAGGAAAAATAAAAATCCCTCATCTTATTAATGGAAATAAGTGATAGTGAAAAATCACAAATTTTAGCAGATACATTTGTAACTTCTCACAATCTCACAACAAATTATTCACATTATTCGGATAAAGTTAAAAATTCTATTCCAAATAAACTTTTGAAAAAAATTAACCTCTTAAAGCAATTAAAATATTAATTATCATATTCAACAGTTGCATTCGCATAAAATACTTCCCATTTATGTTTAAAAAGGCTAAAGTCCCCGGAACGATCCTTGCAGTTATCGACCCATAAGCAACATTGAAAAATTATTTGAAAAATTTATTCATTTTAGACTAAATATATTTGCTATTAACAATGATATAATCTCCAAAGAACAATTTGGTTTAAAAAAAAGGACGTAGTTCAGTTCACCAAATCAATAGAATAAAAAACAAAATTTTAATAAATATACGAAACAAAAAATCTACCGGAATCATATTATTAGACATTGAAAAGGCGTTTGATACCGTATGGCATAACGGACTATGTACTATATAAATTAATAACAATGAAAACACCTAGAAAACCTTGAAAATAGAATATTTAAAGTATCAATCAATAATGCAACATTTTCTCCAAAACCAATATCAGCTGGTGTACCTCAAGGATCAATTTTGTCTACTCTCCTATATTCAATTTTTACATCTGACTTTAAACCACCTTATCTTATAAAAAAAGCTTATTATGCAGACGATACTGCTCTTATTACTTCTAGTAAACTTAGTAATGCTTTACTAAAGAAAATGGAACACAGTCTATCTGTATGTAATAAATATTTAAAAAAAATGGAAAATAGAAGTAAATCACAATAAAACACAAGCAATAATATTTCCCTACAATAATTCTCCTAAAAAATTACATCACCGCCAACTTTTTTTCGATAACAATATTATTGAAATACAAAATGAAGTAATACTGACCTTGGACTAATACTGGATAAAAAATTAATTTTTCATACACATTGAATCAAGTTGTATAAAAGCCTTGTCATCCTTTAAAGCACTTTGGCCTCTTCTCAATCATCGATCAAAGCTTACTCAACAAAATAAAAACTTAATCTTTAAACGTGTCATAAGACCAATTTTAAGTTACGCATGTCCAATATGGTTTAAAGCTGCAAAACATATTATCAAGAGAATGCAAATTATTCAAAACAAATGCTTGAAAATGATTAACAACAAACCATGGGGATATTCAACAATTTATCTTCATAACGAAACCAATAATGAAAAGTTTATTAACTTCATCAGAAAACTTTCACACAATTATTTTATAAAGAATATGAATTCAACTTTTCCACTTATTAGAGATTGCAGAGAATACTTTTAAAATGAAATTATTAACAAAACAACTGTTAATATATGCTGGATTATTTATTTTATAAAATAATCTTTCTATTTATATTCATGTTTAATTTTTGACTTTCTTTTTCAATTCATATAAAGGAGTTTTACCTTCTTACCTTTTCCAAGATCATTTATATAATCATTGTTATCATTTTGTGGATAATGTGTAATGAACTAATGTATTATCTCTTAAGATAAATCTCATTACTTTTAAAACATATATATAAATATTATAAAGGAATTTGGTTTAATAAATAATAATAATAATAATAATAAAAAAAGACTCCAACATTTTCTACTGTTAAGCTATTTTGTATTAAATAGTAAGCCTGAGTTTCTAAAATTAACATTTTATTCCCAATTTATTAAATTTAAGTACATCCTGGTGACCGTGGCATGCAGGTTAAGTGTGTGGCCTAGCATGTTCGGAGCCCGGGTTCGATCCCCAGCCGCGGCGAAAAGTTTTTTTCAATAAAAAATTTTTCTGAACGGTCACCACCTCTCTGCAGACAATGGCAAACCTCAGAGAGTAAACAATGTCATGTAAAGCTTCTTGAGAACATGAACTTTAGCCGTTCGGAGTCGGCATAAAACATGTAGGTCCAGTTTCTTGGTCATTGTGTGTAAACATTTAATAACACACACAACACAATTGATCATAAGAAGCTCGGTCAAAGTCCTTTCAAGGGCTGAAATGGCCAATTTGTTTTTTGTTTTTTTGTTTTTAAGTACATCCTTGACTAATTAAATTTCTAGTATTTCGGAAAGAAATAATTCTAATAAAAAAAGTGGGGGAAGGTGGGAAATTGTGGGACACACTTTTATTTCATAAAAATCACATAAAAATTGCTTTATCTGAAAACTTCAAAGACTGAAATTGTTTCACAAGTCGCAACCTTCCTTTTGATAACATTCGTTTTATCATATTCCACCAAAATGTACAAATTATATCAATTGGTGCACAAAAACTTTTTTTGTGATTTTGAAAAAAGGTGGGGAATTGCGGGACAGATGGTAGGTCATTTAAAAAATTAAAGTTTTTGATGGAAAACGTTTATTTATGAATGAAAACCAAAGAGCAGTTCATAATTAATAAAACAAAATTGGAAAATGGCGATGAAAATTAGTCCGATTCGCAGTGAACGCAAATGTTCAGGTTCGGTCTGGCGCATTTTAAGTGCACACCTCGGTCATAGACTGTGCAATGGGCGGTGTTTTAGTTGTTCTCTTTCTTCGGCATATTTTGTTTGCCGAACCACTTGTACACATCAAACAGACACAAATTTAGCTCGTCAATCGTCAAACACTACTTGTCCCATGATTCCCCGCTAATACTGTCCCATGATTCCCCACACGCTCACTTTTACACAATAGCCGCTCATAATGAACTCAATGTAATTTAATGCATAATACCTTTTGTGTATCGAAGGCTAAAGGTGTAACGAATGTTATAAACATATGTACCTGTATCGATTCCTTGAAAAATGTAGAGAAAATTGAATGAACACAGAGTGAAAAAAAATGTTCAGAGTATGCAATTTCTATACGTTATCGCAGCGAGGCAACAGCATGTCCGCACAGCTCGAGTGCTCGACAGAAAATAAATATAGTATGAGTTGAGTCAAGCGACATCTGTTTACAGCATCAACCAACACTACGAAGAAAAATATCGCGCTGTCCCACGATACCACGTGTTCCAAAATACCCCACCTTCCCTTATTAAAAAAAAAAATTAGTCCAAGGATTGGTTTAGATTTTTAACTTTGTACTTCTTCTATGATTTAATCAATTATCTAGTTCAAGTTTAAAACTAACTTTGAGTGGTCAAAAATTCACATGCGGTCAAAAATTTTGAAAATCTGAACCAAAACCTTAAAGTGCAACTGTTTGTTTCTGAGAAAACAAATTTGCTTACAGTAAATTTTTATTTTTACTAACTTTTTGACGAAAACCCAATCGTCTATGCAAAACTTCTTGGGAAGGAGTGCGTTAAGCAGTTTCAGGTGCTTCAGAAAATAAGCTCTCATTAATAATTAAAGTAATAATATTAAAAATAATAATAAAAATAATTACTTCTTAGCGTAATGAGTGTACTTATCATCATTTAATCCAATAAAAAAATGTTCGTTTAAGAAAGTGATAAAGGCGCTTAAATTAATTTCAAGCTAAAAATTAGGTTGCAATCTACTAAAGCAATTTTTTATTTAGAACCCAGATATTGCTTGTCTTTATGCGGCAGTGTAATGTGTTACAATTACAACAAACACACTCACATATCATACATGATATAGTCATTATTTTTATTATATTGAATTTTTCTCTATTTTTTTTTTTTTTTTGTTTTTTTGTATTTTTTTTTTTTGTTTTTTTGTATTTTTTTTTTTTGTTTTGTGGTAAATTCCATTCGAGCGGAAAAGAAATTACAACTTATTTATCTGCAGATTTGGTCAATTCCTCAACAGCAGAAACGCATTAATTCACTAAACTGCGGACTGTAAACGGACAAAACAGCGAATGGCCAAACTTGTGCGCCAGAAGGAATGCTACAATTTATTCCAAATAAATGTCATTCGGTGGATAGCATTTAATAAGGCATAAATAAAATACAGCAGCGTAAATAATAAATAACTAAAGCCGAACATAAACTAGCTCGAGTAGCCAGCCCCGTTCAAATAAAAGATGCTGAAGTATTATAAGCTTGCCTAAATGTATGCAGTAGAAATTGAATGAACAGAAAATAAAACAAAATAAAAAACCAAGAACAGAAAAGTTCAGCAGCTGCTTGTGTGACGGCAACTGACGACGATTTTAGACGACAGAGTATTATGAGCGGCGGCTTGTGTTGCTACAAGCATATATATTGCTTTATATGTGTGTGTGTGTGTATGGTTAGGTGTGCGTTCACATGGAAGCAGATTATTTTGGTAAAATCAGTTTCATCCATGTTTGCAGCGTTTGCGTGTGTGCATTTACTTACGTGTTTCTAGTAAGAAAGTATGTGTGCGTGTGAGCTTATGAGCGCGCTTCTCTATTTGAATGTGTTTAAAAAAACATACAATTGCCCGTCTTACATGCGTACAATTCATACAAAACATACACTTTTGCAGCATTGAACTTTTTTCTTAGTTGTTAGTAATTCATTTCCGTCGGATGTGGACGTAAGCCTAAAAAGAAATTTCAAATTCAGCTCAATTTCAATGCCTCTGACTTGGCTTATCTTTCTGTGCTCTGCTTTTATTTAATCAACATATTCTTCGTTTTCTTTGCTTTGCTTTGTGTTTGCTAAAAGGCTACAACAAGAACACAAAACAAAAAAAAAAAAAAAAAAAAACAAAAACCATCTAACCAATGATGGATGGATTATCTTTGCAGGTGTCTGTCTACGTACTGCTGCTGCTTCTTCAAGTTTGCGTGTTTTACTTTTTTCGATTAATTTCAAGCTTAATGCAGCCCAGACTTAGCCTCATTCTTCTCATTAATGTCCGGGCATTTCGTGTATACAGCATCCGCCTTATTTTATTTGACCAACATTCTTCTCTTGTTTTTTTGCTGCTATTGTTAGTTTGTTTTTTTGCTATTTTCTTTTTTGTTTTTCTTATTGCTATATCAATGTTCGGTAGATTAAATCTTATTCATTCAAAGCAAAGAATGACTGAAAGAATGATTACCATTCATTTATATCCTGCAATTGAATTGATTCATTCTCTATGCCTTCATTCATTTACTCTCATTTATTCAATTGAGTTGCTTGTTTGTATTAAAATTTTATGCTTCGTTGGCTCTATGCCAGTGGTCTGAAGGTCATCGTAGGAGTTTGGCAAAAGCTCTGATCTAAAACTTATTTTCTTGCTTTGTCCTGTATCTTGTTAATATTTAACATTTCAGCATTTCATGCTTATACCTGCTGGCTCATTGAGCAAATAATTGGAGAATGGATTTCAGCAGAATTGCAAAGAATTTGATTTCGTTTACTTAATAATTAGCTGAAGTTTGATTTTTGTTCAAGTACTGCACAAAATTATTTTTTGCTGAAATTAAGAGCATTCTAATGCTGTAAGAAAAATAGAAACAAAAACGTTGGAAACAAAGTTACAGTTTATAAACTTGCTTCAATTTCATAACGAATTTTGTGTTAAAAATCTTCCAATAATTTTAAAATTTCTATAAATAACACATGAATATAGCCTTAACACTCACTGCTTTAATGTATTTAAAAAAAAAAATTTAAACTCGTATTAAATCAATATGTGTCATTTATACTTTATCTTATTTATGACTATATATTTGCCTTTACACAAACCCAGGAAACGTTAGCTTTTCTTGGGTTCAAACGAATTTTGCCACACTCCCCTTAACCCAAAAAATCATTTATTTATACATTAGGTTGATTCTTATTTGTATTTTTTGCTGTTATCATCATGCTTCAAAGACAGTCATAAACACTTAATCAAAGTAAAGAAGTTCATATCAAAAATTCACACACCACCATATAGCTGCCATACACACACTCATGCACATATAACGGTGCTCTGTTATCAGTTCTTATGATTTACAGCAAATAATATTCTTTTAAATGTGCTTTAGTATGTTTCTGTATATTTGCCATAGGTATAGAAAGATTTTATTAATTGATAAGAGAGCTTTGAATACACACACACACACTCTTATAAAACTTATTGCTAATAGCTTCAAGACTTTTGAAGCTGTATTTGCTTACATACTATATCTGATGATTTGTTGAAGAAATAGAATAAATAGAGAAATAGCTTAAAAATTTCAAAACAAATACGTAATGTTGAAACTGCTTTAAAATGCACAAAGCAACTGATTATTATGAAGATAACTTTGAGCACTGAAAGCCTAAACATTTGCAATCTGCAGATAGTTTTGGTTCATTCGCTGATATAGGGTAGATTAAGTGTTTTTATGTTTTGTTTTAAGAAAAACTAAAAAAAAATATATGTATAAAAAAATAAAAGTTTTTATTCAATACTCTTGGCATACTTTCGCTTTAATTAAAAAAAAAACTTGGAATACTTTTTTGGCTTTAACAGCTTTATTAATATTTGAAAAGTATTAAAATATATTGGTGATGGTGATATATTGGTGAAATATATTGGTGAATATAGTGGTGACCGTGACATGCAGGTTAAGTGTGTGGCTAAGCATGCTCGGAGCCCGAGTTCGATCCAAAGTCGCGGCGAAAAGTTTTTTCAATAAAAAAAGAAACAGTTTCGATAGTATCGTAAGTGTAGACGTAGAATTCCGTTTAAGTTGTAACCTCTTGTACTTTATCTCTTTGGTCCAATAGTTTTGTTCATTTTGCACGTATTTTTATTGATCTTCCAAAAATTAAAAAATAAATGGATAACACTCAATTATGGAATACTTATCGAGGCCAAACAAAGAAAAAGTTAAAAGTAAGTATGATTAAATGAGCAAGCAAAAAGAAACAAGCAAAATTTCAAATTTTTTCGATCATTTTGTTAAGTTTGACAGGTTGAGTTCATTGACTTAGTTGAAAAGAAGGCGAAGCAAATGCACTTTCCATTGGTGCCACTTTCGTCTCTGCCAGATAGATAGTTTGCGAGCTACAGTCAGTTTAACTACTTATTTCAAATTAAAATTAAGACCCCGATTTTTAAAAAATCGTATGGTTACTATATTTCTCGCTGAGCACATGTCCTTTCCTCTCGTCTCTGTCTGATATTTAGTTTGCTAGCTACACTTTCTGTTCGATGCATAGTTTGCAAACTACACTAGCTAGTGCTAGTGGGATGTTGTATCCAAATTAATTTTCATTATAAGCAAAAATTAAAATTTTACGCCATCTATTGGGTAAAAGCATAAAAAGAAATATGATCCAACTCGTTTTTTTCATAAGAGTTAAATCTAACCGGATCACTGAACCATTTCGTTAAATTTGACAGATTGAGTTCATTGACTGAGTTGAAAAGAGGTTCATGACCTCTGGTTTCAAAATATAGCACTTAGTATACTAGAACAATAGTTCATACATAAACCCAATGCGAACTAATGCTTACAATGCTGCCAAGGCGAACCAATCAGTTCGTGCAAAACCAAAGCATACAAGCATAAACAACGAAAGAAAAACAAGAAAGCAGCAGGCACATAAGCAGCTGATAATTGATTTTCTTATATAAAAACATGCATTTTTCTTCTTATATTTTACTATTTTGTGACTTTAATATAATAGTGACAAAATCCAAAGTTAGATATTCATTCAGCGCAGGATATATCTGATATTTAAGTGTATATATTATCTTTGAACGAAGAGTATTAAAGACTGTAGGTATATCCTAAAGTATTCGCCAAAAACGTTGCCTAATGACCTTGAAAAAATCTGTAAAAACGACCCCATACAAACCGCGCTATAAGACGTAATTTTACGTCAAAAAGCCGTTCGGTCCAGTTCTCGGTCAATTGTGTCCAAGCATTTAATAACACACACAACACAATTGATCACAAGACGCTCGGTCAAAGTCCTTTCAAGGGCTGAAATGGCCAATTTGTTTGTTTTGTTTTATTCAAATATATTAAACAAAGTCAGAAGACATAAGAAAACCAAACACCTATACGTCTATTTAAACGTCAAAACATACAAAACATTCATTCGACTTGTTATTTATCGGTGGTGAGAAGATTTAAAGCATCTTTAGATGGAATGGATTTTTTTAATAAGGGGCAGTTTCCCTTAGCTTTAAATGGATCGGAGCTTAATAATAATCCATGTTGAAATCGTCTCAAGTCCACTCAAATCTTCAAGTGGTGTCTCCTGGAAACGGCAAACTAACACCCGTTAAGTTGACGGCTAATTTGAGCGGCGATGTCTCCTCTAGACTATAAACTTAAGCACCTATTAACGAGCACCGATGAAGCGCGAATGTGAATGCGGATTCGTCGTAAACGCCGGAAACTATCTGGTTTGCCGGTTCACACCTATGCACGAAAGGCTAGCGACAATCCGCATCAAGGTGAAATTCTTCCACATAAGCCTAATTTGCGCACATGCCCCGACGGAGGAAAAGGTCGATGCTGTCAAGGACACTTTCTACGCGAGCCTAGACGTGTATGATCGCTGCCCAGCCCATAACGTGAAAATAGTTCACGGCAATTTCAACGCGAAGGTAGCAAAAGAAGGCATATTTAGCTCAACTATCGGTCAGTTCAGTCTTCACGAGACCACTTCGATCAACGGTCTAAGACTGATCGGCTTCGCCGTGGTGCGAAACACCAGATTCGAACACCTCGATATCCAAAAAGAAACCTGGCTGTCCCCAGATCAAAAAACGCGAAACTAAATTGATCGTGTTGTGATCGAGGGAAGGCACTGGATGTGCGCACATTTCGGGGGGTCAATATTGACTCCGACCATTATCTTGCTGCAGCCAAGATCCGCATGTGATTGTGCGGATAATATACGCACAGTTATGCACTAGATGTCGATAAGCTGCAATCACACAAAAAACGCATAGGCCTACTTCTCCACTCAACTCTTGGTTAAGCTCAACCAATCTTACACTTGCCTTGACGACGCTAACGGACTTTGGGCTCATATATCCATCTCCATGCGCACTGCTGCTGAAGAAGTCATAGAAAATTCTGCCAGCAGGATAAGCGTCTAACCCAAGATTTCAAGCGCGAATCATACACTTGTAGAGATGAGAATGGTGATCTGATTACAGATCAGCAGTGCGCATTGACATTATGGAGACATAATTCTTCGAATTTGCTTGCAGGCGACGATACCAACAATTTCGCCCTTGGAGAATGCAGTCAAACACCACCAATCGACGATGATGCAGTGGAAATTCCACCACCTAGCCATGACGAGGTTAAAGTTGCTATTAAGCCGCTCAAAAACAACAAAGCACGTGGTGCTGACGGGCTGGCTGCTGAATTGTTTAAAACTGGCGGCGGTGAATTGATAAGGAGCATGCATCATCTCATCAGCAAAAAATGGCTAGCGGAAATCATGCGCGACGATAGAAGTCTCAGTGTGCTTTGTGCCTTATTAACCCATTTTGTGCCACTGTTCGAGTTTTCGAACAGTAATTTTTGCTGTTTTCAACACAATTTTTTTCTACAACGAAGTATACGCAATGCAAGATGCAATGATGCAGTGTTATAGGAAATTTTTCTGGCTTTCAGAAAATTATACATAACCCACCCCCTCCCCTCAATGGGTGCTACGGTGGGGTGTCGAAAAAAACCTTACATATAGACCGGAGGGAAGATAGCAACGCATACATATTCGAATTCGAAAGTGTGGCTGAAAAATCCGACGCTATCTTCACCCAATGGGTGAAGATAGCGTCGGATTTTTTCGAACTCAGCCACAGTTTTTAAATTCACCACAATACAACACAGCAATTTCGAACACACTGCTTGCTGAAGCCAATGTTTGCAATTATTTCTTTTAACTTGTGTATAATCGGTATGCAAGCGCTGCTGCACACTCTTAATGCTTACGTTTTTATTCATTTCTTTACAGCACTTAAAATTGTTAAATAAAAAAAAAAAATATGCAAAAAAATCAAGAACAATTTCACCAAATAATTTTAAAAGTTTTTACTCACTAAAAGTACATAGGTATTGCTTTTGGAAAATATTTCAACACTTTTCTTGATCATCTTATAAAGTTCAGCAACGATTTTGAATTCACCACGTTCAATCCAGTGTTAAAGTATTGAAAAACAAATCAAACTCATATCATAGCAGAATAGTTAAAAAAATATTTTAAACAAATATGCAGGTATTTAAGCGCATTTAAAAATTAATGAATTAACTATTCTAACAAATAACCGTGAATTCAATTTTATAAAACAAACGTTGATAAGAATATTGACCACAAATATTTAAAGATGGTACTTTCGTACGAAAAACTTTTTGTAAAGTATAAATATGAGTAATAATAGTTAAGTTCCTTTCGCATCAAAATAATCAAGATTATTATTTTGTAATATGCAAAGCAAAAACAAAATTAGTAGTCCCACAGACACGCCTACCTCCCATACAACCCAAAAGTTGAAAATTATGAATAAACGTATGCCAAGTCACAAAAAGACATACAATTCCAGCAACTAAGACCTAGCAACGTAAGCCTAGTCACAAAAGTCTAGCCACATAATTTAAGAAAATATGACTTAATAACAAAAACCTAGCTACAGAACCCAAGCAACATAACAACGTAACGTAATAACATAACGTAAGCGTAGTCACAAGTGTCTAGCCACAAAAGTCTAGCCACAAAACCCTAGCCACAAAAGCATACCCCCAAAAGGCTTGCCACAAAACCCTAGCCATACAATTCCAGAAAGTAAGACTTAATAACATAAGCCTAGCTACAGAACCCTAGCAACGTAAGCCTAGCCACAAGTGTCTAGCCACAAGAGACTAGCCACAAAAGCCTGGCCACAAAAGACTACCTGCACAATTCCAGAAACTAAGACTTAGGAACGTAAGCCTACCCACAAAAACCTACCAACGCAAGCCCAGCCAAAAGCCTAGCCACAAAAACCTAGCCACAAACGACAAGCCACACAATTCCAGCATCTATTCAGGCGTAAATTTGAGTTTAAATTTAAAACCCTTAAAACTCTCTTTGAATTTATGACTCGTTTTTTAAACCGTTTATTTTTAAAAATTTTCCAGTCTTACATTCGAAAAATTAACGAATTTAAATGTTTGGGTTTCAAAAAGTAAACCCAAAAAGTTGAAAAATGTTTGTATTGTGAAAATTAAGCTCAGAAAGTTTATTATTTAAGCCGAACGTTTATTTTTTAAAATTATCAAGTGTTAAAAATTAAGTGATAATTAACTAAGAAATTTAAAATGTATGTTTTGTAAAATTTAAACCAAACAGTGGATTATTAAAATCGAAAGTTTATTTTTGCAATAATATTAAACTTAAGGGTTTAAATAATAAACCCACTAAACTTCTTGCGACTTGTGATATTTAAGGCCAAAAGGGTTATTATTTAGACTTTAAGTTTAATTTTAAAACTGTAGAATTTATAAAGCAAAAACCCATAAAAGTTATATACACATATTTTTTATATATATATAAATCCTGAAGGTTTATTATTTATACTTAAGGTTAACTTTCGAAATCATAGCACGTAGAACACTGTACAATTGAGAACAACAGAAAAAGCAATAGATTAGCCCGGGTTAAAACTCGCGACTCTAATGCGATGGTTACCGCAGTCCGCGGTTCGATACTAGGATGTGACAAAAAAAAAATGTTGCCCAATTCAATTAATTTATTAAATAATTAATTAAAGTACATTAATTAAATTATCAATAATATAAGATAATTGTATAAAAATAACAAAAAAAAATACGGTTTTGCTGAGGATCGAACCAGGGCCACTCCATTCATCAAATCAAATCACATCGATAAAATCAACTGCTTAGCCAACTGAGCCACGGAATAGAAATTTTTTGCCTGTGCTAATTGTGTACTTAAATATGAAAATGACTGCATTGACAAACAAGCACACGAATAATATTTAGTTTAGCATTTGACCGCTTTCGGTTATGGTCAAAATCTTGTGTGTGGTGAATTTTTGGTTAAATGTTTTCGAACTTCGAAACGTGTGGATGGGCGTGCGTTGCTATCTTCACTACGGTTACATATAGACCAATTTTCTAAAAGGAAAATAAGACATATTTAAAAGGGAATATTTTTTCACAAGTATATTATTTTTGAAGGAATAGGTACAAAAAAGTATTTTGATAAAGTAACAGATGCATGCAGTACAAAAAAAAGGTCTCGGAGCGTTGAAAGTTAGCTGTTTGAAAACTCGAACAATGGCCATAGCGCACAAATCAACATCACAAGTTATGAGACTGCAGCTGGGTATGTGGGAGCGTGTTTCGAAACGTTTAGCGCCAGCAGTTAATATTCTTCGCACTACTTGATGTGTTTATTGGCCGATGAGCGAATTTGCGCTACAGGAACTGTGCGGAGTAATCGTTTGGGCCATCCAGGCCCTGGTTTGAAGACCGGCAAAGCATTGCCAATTGGTATTAAGAAATGTATTTTGTTTTGCTAAAATTGCGGTTCTAATGGTAGCCAAAATTTTTTTTTTTAGAAGCAAATGATGCAGCCAACAATATTGTCTGTTTTCGTTGGCAGGAAAAACATGTGGTAACGTTGCAGTCAAATAATTGTATTTTACCCGACTGTAATGACTACACGCAGGCAGAGACAACAAGAAGGGGAGCCTAGCCAATTCATTATTGAACAGCCACAATTAATCCGACACTACAATATTTTTAGGGGTGGCGTAGATCTCCACGATAACGCTGTTTCCAACTACCGCGTTTGTATACGTTCAAAGAAGTGGTATTGGCCACATTGGCTAGCTGTTCTTGAATCTTCTGTCTTCTGAAAGTACAAGTCTTTGTAGACAAGCAACTTGGACGGCCACACACGGCAACTAATTTGCTACTTACGTCTGATGAGGTTGAAGGCGAAAACGTTTCAAGTCCGTCTCGCGTAGAAGACACAACTGCGGAAAAAGTTTTGAACCGCAACGGCCATGTCCTCGAGCCTCCGGACATCATGAAGCGGTTACGCAACCTCAAAACAGGGCCAGAAGGTGTAAAGTTTGCCACAAGCCTACATTAAGAATGTGCAATAAGTGCCAAGTGCACTTGCACCTTAAGACGTGCTTTGCCACCCACCATTCGATAGCCCGATTGTGGATTGCTTGTACGAAACAACGGCTGAGTTCGGTAAACCTGCAAAGTTGATAAGACTCTGCAGGATGACGTTGAGCAATACATACAGCTCCGTCAAAGTAGGAAATGACCTCTCCGAAACCTTTAATACCGAACAAGCGACGCGCTATCATGCGATCTCTTCAATTTCATCATGGAAGGGTTCCTACGAAAGGCAAGCGTACATTACAATGGTATCATTCTCTACAAAGGTGTCCAACTGCTTACGTATGCTGATGATATCGATATTATCGGCCGAGCCAAGTGATATTTAACTGCTGGTTTAACCGCTATCGAAAAGGAATCAGTCAAAGTAGGTTTGACGGTGCACGACGGCAAAATAAAGTATAATCTGTCTGCAAATAGGGAAGCGTGGCATCTAGGCTCAGGTGTCACATCTGGAAAATATATGTAACTTTGAAGTTGTCAAAGATTTAACATACCTTGGCACCGCCGTAAGCAGCAACAACAATGTAAGCCTGGAGATTAATCGAAGAACTACAATTTCTATAGGTGCTTCTACTGGCGTAGGTTCCAGAGACCTCCCTCGATGAAAACACTAACACTCTACAAGACGCTCATCATACCTGTGCTTCGCTATGGCTCTGAGGCATGGGTGGTATCGCAAATAGATGCAGCCGCTCTTAGGGTGTTCCAGAGGAAAGTTCTTCGCAAAATCTTTGGTTCTGTTCGACTTGGCAACGATACTGCCTTAGTTAAGCGAATAACAATTCAGCGGCTACGCTGGCTGGGTCATGTCTTTCGTATGGATGAAGAATCTCCAGCGAAAAAGTTGCTTGAGGCGAAAGCCGTGGGTCGAAGATGAAGTGGAACACCATGCCTCAGATGAATTTACCAGGACAAGGAAGCTATAACCGTGCTCGGTGAAAGAGATTGGAGACGGTGCGCACGAAACAGAGACTTCTGGCAAGAGCTGATGAAGTGGGCCGTAACCCGACGACGGGTTTTCATGTCCACCTTAGTAAGTAAATATTTAAGTAAATTCCAATTTGTAAACAAAACAAAAAAGTGTATGGTTTTACCATAGAATTCCAAAAAATATGGCACAGAATCGAGGCCGTTGATAAAAGGATAAAGTGGTTTCAAACACTTTACTTATCGCTGATAAATATTTTTGATTTTGGAGTTCTCATTGGAGTCACAGACATAAGAAAAACAATTATCTATACGTTTCTTTAAACGTCTAGACATGCAAAACATTCATTCGACTTGTTATTTATCGACGGTTAGAAGATGAAAGCATCTTTAAATATTATGGATTTGTTAACCTGATTGAATTGTACCCTCAACCTGAAAGGTCAGATTACACTTTGTACTAATGTTTGTAACACATAGAAATAAGCGAGCCCGGTATTGAAAAATATTCATCAGCGTCACCTCGTGAGTCGAACTATCCATGTCCGTCCGCCCGTCCGTCTGTATGTTGCCCGTTAACACAGGATTAGAAGAAGGAGTTGAGATAACCAAAGAAACTCGGTTCACATGGTCACATAGATCCAAGGATCTGCACTATTGAATATTTTTGAATCCGCTTACGGGCATATGAAGGGCTTATTGTAAAAACATGATATGCCACATAAAAAATATTTCGAAAAAATCGACCTTAAAGTTTTTAAAAAATGTATATTTGTATGAAATAATTGAAATTTTTAAAAGAACTATTACTTATAACTAGGGCCAAAATTGATCGGGTAATGGTCACAATATTTTAGTGGATATTGAGAATGCATCAAGAAACGTAATGAACATAAAATATGAACTTTTAAAGCAGTGTGACTTATCATGCTTTTGCGATGTGCCCTTCATATCTATCTACCTACCATACACGCAAAAATTAAAAACTGCATAAGCTCATAATAAACCTTAAATAATATAGTAAGGTGTGTATGCTTGGCTTCATCTTGTCTTTGTTTATATTCACTCAACCCACTATTGATAAGATGCAATTGCTTAGTCACTCGCCCGTGTATTAAATATCATTTTCGCACAGACAAAGATTACGTGAAATCCGGCGAAATTGGACGGCTAATTCCTTTCGAAACTACAAATATATACTAAGAATCATTAAAACACAAAAAATTGAGGGGTAGTATGCCAAAATCTTAGTCAAAAATTGTGTCTTGGAAAAAAAATTAAAATCATCTTGGTAACAGAATTTCATTTTTTTAATCAAATAATCCAGCTTGATAAATGTTTGACACAAATGATAGACTTACTTTGTTGCTGAACTTGCATTATAAGTTCTTTTCAATTTTTGACACACATGTTAAAATTTTAAAAAAAACTTTATTATTATTCATGCAACGTAAATAATAATGTTTTTTCTTTTCTTGCACTGCAAAATCTAACCTCAAAATTTTTAAATTGGAAGCAAAAACAATTTGTTACCTTGTCAAGAGCGCTGGGACCTGCTATTTAATTTACTACTTAAAAGGAGTAGTAATGAGTCCGGAAATCAGTAGGTACTACAAGTATCAGTAGTACTATCAGTAGTACTATCAGTAATAAATCAGCTATTTTGCATAAGATGTAATGGTTTACAGTGTCGAAAGTTTTAGGCCGCGTTCAGAGTGGACGCTGAAGCTAAAACTTTTAACAGCGGCTGAAAAACTAAATAATCATATGGAAAAATTGCAAAGTGTTCATAGTGCACGCTTAAAGTCAAGGTCCGACACTTCTGAGCCATGTTGATACTTTTTCTTCTATCTCGTATTGGTACACAGGTTGATTTTTTGTTTCAAAAAGCTCAAAAAGGGCCTAAAAGCGCAAGCAAATAGCGCGCACTATGAACAGCTTCAAATCGCTTCATATCGCTTGAAAAGCTTACAGCGTCCACTATGAACGCGACCTTAGAGAAATCAAACAGATAAAGCAAGGCCAGATCACCTACAGTGGCTCACAGCTTATTTCGTGCAGACGATGTGTTAAACTTTGAAATGCTATAACTTGGTAACTAGTACTGGTAATGAAAAAATTTAAACGACATTTGTTTGCTAGTAATTATACATTTAAATATAAACTTTCATTTCTTTAAATAAAAGTCTACTAAAAAGATAATAAACAAAAAACTGAAAAAGCAGCAGAATTCAACGCCACAGCTTATTTCGTGCACACTGTTTTTACATGTAAGCTTTTGAACGTGATGCCGTTATTTTCTTTTTCTCGTTCGCTGTTTTTATCTTGACTCATGTCCTGATTCTTCTGATCGGAGTTAACAGTTGTTTTTAGTCTGGACTTAAAACCTTAAGTGCACTAATTGATTTGTTTTAAAAATGGGCCGTCGCACAACAATATAACAGCACGAAATAGTTTTATTTCACTTTAAAAAAGAAAAAATCCAACCGCAAATAGCTGAAATAGTAAAATTGAGACCCTCTACAGCGCAGTACATCATCCAGCGCTTTTTGCAAGAAAATCGTGTGGCTGATAAGGCCAGAAATGCTCCAAGGCTTTTGGCTTTAGGGTCCCAAATTGGCCAAGGAGGTTGAGAAGGAGTTGGGCAAGAAATGCTGTGCCGAAACAATTCGTCATCTGCTGCGGGCCAACGAGTTTAATGGTCGAGTTACACGCAACAAATCTTATATTAAAAAAAAAAAATCAGGTATGTCGACTGAACTTCGTCAAATAACACGTTTTATATTCTAGGACATTCTGGAATGACGTCATTTTCTCGGACGAGTTTAAGTTCAATATTTTTGGCTCCGAAGGAATGCAATATGTATGCGTAAGGCTTATACCGAGCTGAACAATAACCATCTCAAGCCTACAGTAAAACATGTTGGCGGCAGCGTAATTGTTTGGGCCTGTATGGCTGCATCGGGCGTTGGAAAATTATTTTTTTTTGGAGGCATTATGGACAAGACAATGTACCTAGATTTTATAAAAGAAAATTTGCTTCAAAGTATCGACACCTTGGGCGTACGAGAGACATTTCGGTTCTACCAGGACAACGACCCAAAATATAAATCGAGAATCGTCCAGTCATGGTTGATTTGGAATTGCCCGCATCTTATGAATCCGCCTGCACAGTCACCCGACTTAAATGTAATAGAAATTTTGTGGGCAATTTTGGAGAGTGGCGTTCGCAAGCGGAATATTTTCAATAAAAATTAATTAAAAAATGCATTGATGGAGGAATGGCAACAAATACCCCCCAGATATTACAAAAAATTAGTAGAGTAAATGGATAGCCAGTAAATGGATTAAAGATGTAATTTAACAAAATGGCGGCCACACAAAATATTAAAAAAGACAAACATATTACATTTTCTTAAGATTCAGTGGAGTGCACGAAATAAGCTGTGGCGTTGAATTTTGCTGCTTTTTCAGTTTTTTGATTATTATTTTTTTAGTAGACCATTATATAAAGAAATGAAAGTTTATATATAAATATATAATTACTAGCAAACAAATGTCGTTTAAATTTTTTCATTACCAGAACTAGTTACCAAGTTATAGCATTTCAAAGTTTAACACATCGTCTGCACGAAATAAGCTGTGAGCCACTGTACATCGAAATTGTAATTCTGATGTCATCCGTGATTCATCCGTGATTCAGCCCTTTCAATAGCTTGCCTAGAATAATCGTGGACAATGTTTTTGAGCTTATAACATCCCTCTGATTTTTACATGAGCTGCTTTGCTTTTGGCAGGCTGTCTAATATAATGGACAAAACCACGATAACGTTGTATTATAATATTTTAGTTCAACTAAAACAACCGGAGACAAATGCAATTGGTTATTTATGCAAATGTTATTATAAAAAAACTATACTTTGCACACCAATCACAATAATCACTTCTTTTTTCCAAAATTTATTAACACGCGATATAAAAAAATTGAAGGCTACTGTTGGGCATAAAATCGAAAATCTAACTAAGTTAAATGTTATACATCTCCCTAAAATTATTTTTGTCATGTTGGCAACTTCATTTCATAGTACCAACCTATATGATTTTAGAAAAGACGTTGGAAAATAAAAAAAATTTTTTTCCGAAGTGTCCAATATAATGGACAAATCCATTGAAAGGGTTAACAGTAGCTGTTGAATAACTTGGTGGCCGTGGCTGTGCATGTTAAATGTGTGGCATGCTATCCCTAGTAATCCTGACTAGCAACCGCTAATTTGATGGCATATTTGAGCAGAAGCCGCTTTGGTCTAAACTAAAACGAAGGTTGTAAGCGTCATATAAGTAAGTCAGCAAGTTATTCATAATGCAAAACTCCATCGACTGTCAAAATTTTGTTTCAATCTGATGTTTCCTTAATATAGAAAAATCTTTTTGTATCATTCTGTTATATGGAGTTCCTTGAAAAACAAAATAACTTTTTGGCTTTTCTGAAAATGTTGATACAGCACTCCGTCCCACATAGAGCATTCTACACTTGTTTCACTTGAATACGCTTTCTCTCCTACTTATCTATCTCCCCATTTCCGAACCAAGGCAGACTTGACTGAATAGGTTTGTCACCTGAAATCCTTGGTTCAAAGCTAAAAAAAAACTATTGTTGAATATATCAAATTTAATAAAATTCATTTTATGAATGAACTTTTTATAAAATACGAAATTCATTTTACATTTCTCAAAAATTCCGCAACCACACCCTTGGCAGAACAAACATACACAACTGCTAAATGACTGACACTCGGGAGTCAGGCTAAATCAACATAATTTATGACCTTCTGTCAATTGTGTAAAATCACTGAACTCAGCATGCAGCGGATTGCTGCCAAACATATGCTATTTTTTTTTACTAAGACCTTGCCTTTGCCTGCTGTTTATCCTACTTACTACCTTTCTTAATATTCAGATGACGTGCATATGAATGCGTATGTATGGGTTTGTGAGTGTGTGCGTATGTATGCAAGCATAAACGACTTCGTATTAATAATAATTTTTCGCACCAATTACTTCGTCACAAAACCGAATTATTAACACAAGGTTAAGCAAAAGGAGCGCCGTAGTGTGCGTGTTTGTGTGGCGGCGTCATTGTTAGTGAAAAGCATATGACGCCAAATGTGGAATAAGCTTAACACCACACACACACATAACAAAAAAACTGTGTGCTAGAAAATCAGAAACATAAACATGTAAATATATTTAAAGCTATTAACTTGGAATAGACAGACAACAACTATGTTTTTATTAAGCTAGCTGTCATAGCTAAGTCAGGACATGTTTTGATAAATTCCCTCACTTTTCGAACACCTGCTTATTTTCGGTTAATATTTGTATAAGCTTATAGTTTGAAGTTGATACTTAAAATCCGTTTTTTCTATGATTTTGAAAGGCTTAAGAATTGACTACAATTATCTTATCTTAAATATCTTTCAAATTTCGTTGAAATATTCTGTTAATAACAGCTGCTTTGCCTGTCGCAGCTTATTATTCTGATTCGTAGCATTTAGTTTTTGCTCCTCATTAATAGTAATTTTCGGATTATTTATTTTTACTGCCTGCTGATCTTGTGAGAAATGACAAAAACCATCAAGCTGCCGTTAACAGAGATAATGCTTTCATCATCAACAACAACAACAACAACAACAACAACAACAACTAAAAAAAGCGGCAACAAAACCACGAAGGGACGGATTTACACGCTTAACCGCCATCATTACTGTTATCATCATTATTTTGCTGACCAGCTGGGAGTAAGGATTTTGTTGTTTTTCCTGCTTTTGTTGTGTAACACCCGCATTGTCGTTTATTTTGACCAGCAGTGTTTGTATTTGGCAGCATTGTAACATTTGTAGCTGAACTAAGCTGTGTGTTTCATAGTCATCAGCCTGCTTGCTGGCCACCTTACCAGCCAGTCTTAATTATGTGGTCATCGTGCCTTGACAACAACATTGTTGCTTTACACCCATTCAGCTACAACAACTGTCTAAATTGGTTGCTTGAGATGTTGAGTTTGATAAGAGCGAAAATTTGTGGTAAGTCCAGCTAATTAATAAATCGATTTAATTAAAGTCTTAGAAGATTTTTGTTTTAATTGCTTTGCAACAGTTAATTTGATAAGGTTACAATTGCAAAATGAGCAAAAATGTTCTGTACAAAAAATATCTTTGCCTAGCAGTATGCAACAATTTCTGACTAATTGATGTGGATTTTGCATATTTTAAAATATTTAATATTTAAGATTTTCAAAATTATTTGCTCTGTCTACAAAATCATCATCATGACCGGGCAGTCTGGTTTTACTCACTAGCAAATATTCTAGTTTTTTGAAGAACCTTCAAACCATTAAGTTAACCTTGACTGAATAAATGCATGCATTCATACACATATCATCCCATTTTATCTAACATTACACACTCATCATTCTCTTAAATTTTATTCAAATAGTTCATAATTTTATGTTGTGTCAAAAATGTCATACACCTGACATTGTATATCATGCTCGAAAATATGTGTCATGATGAATGTTCGTAATAAACGCCAACGTAATACAAGGACTAAGTACTGTCTGCCAGCATGATGTACTGGCAACAAATACGCAATTAACTTTAATTAAATTCTAACAAGAAGAACTCAGTAAAAGAGACAGATGATATAGAATGAGAAAGAATGCTTAGGTATTATAATTCTATTTACTGTCTTATTTAATTCTGATATGTAAATGTGTTAATTTTAAAAACAAGCAACACTTCAGACAACTTAGTGCGTTGCTATGGTTGTTATATAATTAGTGGGCTGAGTTGGAAAATAATCGTAAAAGGAAGACGAGGGTTGCTTATAGAGATGGCAAATTCTAAGCTTTTTCCAATCTCAGGATTTTCCTTTTTTTTAATTACAAGAACTATAATAAAATGATTTGAGATCATATATAAGTAGCCACAAATAAACTCCAATTGTAAAGAAATCCAACAAAGTATGATTGTAATCGATTATTTAAAAAAAAAATTGATAGAAAAATATATAAAAAAATAATTCTTTTTAAGTGAACATTTTTGGTTTAAAAGTGCTTAAAAGAACAATCCAATAATTTTTTATTCTTACAAAGTTTTGATTTACAAATACATACCTCCCATTTTTTTAACTTACTATTTTTTTTGAGAATCTTTGGTTGAAATACGATATATTTCATTGCTTTAGCAAATTTTATATAATTTTTTTTTTAATTTAGCCATTTATTTCAATGCATTCATGCATAAATAAAATAATGAAAATATGCCTCATTTTCACAAGTCGTCCTGCTTAAAAACATTTATCCCAAGGTTGCTTCTAGTGATTATTTTATGAAGTGACCTTGAGATCAATACTGACTTCTGTTGAGCAACTTTTAAGCATTACAAAGCGGTCAAAAAATTGTTAACTGATCCTGGGATTCATATGATCTAATCCATAGATATCCGAAACTAACAAAAGTCAAGGATCACAGAATTGTCATTCCCAGTCAATATACTTGCTGAGGGCATGTAGCATATCTATTATTTCTTACTTACTTAAACAAAAAAAAAACACAAATCGGCCATTTCAGCCCTTGAAAGGATTTTGCCCGAGCTTCTCATGATCAATTGTGCTGTTAGTGTTATTAAATATTTGTACTCAATTGATTAGGAACCGGACCAACACTTTTTATTCCGACTCCAAACAGCTAAAGTTCATGTTCTCAAGAAGCTTTAACATGGCATTATTTACTCTCTGAGGTTTGCCATTGTCTGCAAAGACGTGACACCCGAACAGAAAAATGTATTACTATCGACAAAAAACTTTGTGTGAGGTAAGAATTGAGGTCGAAAGTCGTTGTTTCACAAGCCACATACATACTTACTTACTTATATGGCCATAATAAACCGTGGTTGGGTAACATTCTACTTCATCAGCTCTCGCCAGATGCCTCTGCTTCGTCCGCGCATTCTTCAATTTTGTTCAGCAAGCGCGGTTCGGTGTTCCTAGACACGTTCACTCACTGGAAGGCATATTTTCCTCTTCATCGTCGACCCACAGCAATCATTGTCATTGTAATTGTCAGTGTCATTGTCATTGTCATTGTCATTGTCATTGTCATTGTCATTGTCATTGTCATTGTCATTGTCATTGTCATTGTCATTGTCATTGTCATTGTCATTTTCATTGTCATTGTCATTGTCATTGTCATTGTCATTGTCATTGTCATTGTCATTGTCATGGTCTTTGTCATTGTCATTGTCATTGTCATTGTCATTGTCATTGTCATTGTCATTGTCATTGTCATTGTCATTGTCATTGTCATTGTCATTGTCATTGTCATTGTCATTGTCATTGTCATTGTCATTGTCATTGTCATTGTCATTGTCATTGTCATTGTCATTGTCATTGTCATTGTCATTGTCATTGTCATTGTCATTGTCATTGTCATTGTCATTGTCATTGTCATTGTCATTGTCATTGTCATTGTCATTGTCATTGTCATTGTCATTGTCATTGTCATTGTCATTGTCATTGTCATTGTCATTGTCATTGTCATTGTCATTGTCATTGTCATTGTCATTGTCATTGTCATTGTCATTGTCATTGTCATTGTCATTGTCATTGTCATTGTCATTGTCATTGTCATTGTCATTGTCATTGTCATTGTCATTGTCATTGTCATTGTCATTGTCATTGTCATTGTCATTGTCATTGTCATTGTCATTGTCATTGTCATTGTCATTGTCATTGTCATTGTCATTGTCATTGTCATTGTCATTGTCATTGCCATTACCATTGTCATTGTTATTGTCATTGTCATTGTCATTGTCATTGTCATTGCCATTGTCATTGTCATTTTGTTTAAAACTTATCTCTGCCAACAGCTGAGTTGCTTTACAAAGCTTTTATTACTGCTTTCGATAGAGCGATGAGTTCTGCTTTACTCCTGCAGAGGGCGACTACATAGCTATCATGATTCCCAGGAAATCGTAGCCTCGAGTGGCTTATCAGAGCATATAAGCAACTTATCTCAATATCTTGGTCAATTCAAAAGGTCCATTTCGAAAAATTATGCATTCATGTAAATTAATCTCTACCGGTGATAAGCTCTGCCTTTGATGACTCTACCAGCCTACATCCGACTGTGAGTTTTTCAGGATATAACGGCGTTTTGAAAATATTATTTGTATGTTACTATTTGAAAATGCGAAATTGTTAAAAAAAGAATTTTTTTTTGACAGCTTTAAACAAAAATTGCTTTCTTAAATAAGTTTGTTCGTCTGTAAATCGAGGTAACGAACGCGTTTAATAATACATGAAGTTGAGGTTTTCACAGAGCAAAATCTTTGCTTCCATTAAGGAACGTG
Source organism: Tetanocera ferruginea (assembly GCA_958299015.1). Lineage (NCBI taxonomy): Eukaryota > Metazoa > Arthropoda > Insecta > Diptera > Sciomyzidae > Tetanocera > Tetanocera ferruginea. Next base: position 128,277,322 of record OY282640.1, read on the forward strand.
TACAACCATGACATAACAAAAGCTTCACAGAGCTTGTTATTTCAAAACTCATATTAATGCACAAACGCATTCAAAATCAAGAATAATCCAGGGAAAAAACAAGGGGCAGGATTGCGATGAGAGAACAACAGTGCACAGCATGACCACGTAAACAAAAACGCATAGAAAGCAACTAAAATGATGAAAATTCAAAATCACGTATTTTCAAAAGAGACAATGAAGAGATTTTGTTTTTGGAGATTTTGTTGTTGTTTGACTAGCATTCTGTTGATTTTGTGCTGAAGCTGTAGCATGCCTTACGCTGAGCTGTCAACGGCAAACAAACAGATACGCCCAGCAACAGCTTTTTAAGCAACGAAATCCTTATAAAAACTGCTGGCTATTATAATGAGCATAATGATGACAGTAATTTTGCCGATGATGATGAGGTTTCAGTTGGTGTAAACGTCAAAATAATTACAACATGTGGCACTCTTTTATTAGGAACAAAAATATTATAAAAGCAAAAAGAAATCCAACAGTAAACAATGCTGAAAATAAAGCATATGAAAACAATAGACATGAGCACAAAATTTTTATTTTTTTTTTTCAATTTAACCGTCTTCCTTTGCCAGCCCAGTGTGCCAAATCAGAAGCGCAAAAAAATTACGTGATTGTTTAGCTAAGATTTTCAATGCTTATTACAGGCACGCGTTCATAATTTAACATTGCATACATGCAGGCGCATTTAATAACAATGCCATATTAAAAGCTAAAAGTATAGCAATGGCAACCCTCGTACACAGCTTTGCATTGTTTTGCGGTAGTAGTAGTAGTACATACTTGGATTCGCTGCAGTCAAGCATGAAATTAGGGTGATTTTTTCATCTCCCACGCCGTTTGTGTTTTTTTTTTTATATTTTTCGTAGCTGTTGTTCTCAATGAAAAGGGCACAGAATTGCAGACAAAGAAAAAATTTGTTGACAGAAGTCAAACGTTCTGTTGTTATGCTTTGCCACTCCCACTAATTTTGGTATTTTAGTGCTTTTTTGTTTTATTTTTATTTTATTGTTTGAAAACGTATGCTTGAATTTTGTAGGTTCTTTTTATTTCATGTCATAAAAAGCATTTCTCACACTTTTGTGCATATTCTTAATTATGTCACGTGCTAACGTGTGGCCCACAAAAGAACATGGAACATCATTTACCGCCTTCTACTGATTGTCACAGTCTGTGCACACATGTTCGCTTAATCGAGTGCGAACGTTAAGTTTATGACTTCTATGCAAGCTTCAGCAAGTATTGCCAAATTGGTTGTAAAGTTTTTTTTTTTTTTTTTTGGTTGGTGGTATGAAAAAATTTATTAGTGCTTAACAGGATCCAATGTAAATTCCAAGATTTTGATATCGTTAATGAAAAGGGATAGCTGATGGGAGCTGTAGTAATAGAGGACAGGCTGGTTTTAAATTTGTATGTTCAGATAAAGTAGGTTTTTTTATGAACTGGGCGAACATTTTGATATATCGCGAGGCATAAGGAGGCTTCAGGCTCAATCAACAGCAGCAAGGACATTAGTTCTCTATTTGTATGGTACACAAACTTTACTGTACAACTGAAACAAGTATTATCTCTGTTCTATTGATAACACGGAAATGGAATAGATATGGTAAAGAGGAGATGTTCGAGTGAACTTAGAAAAGGTGAAGACCTAGATAGTCAACATTGCGTCGGTGTTCAAGTGTTGAATGAAGTTCAGAAGGTTCACGAGTTTTATTTAAAATTTTGCCTTAATAAGTAGGAAAAGTTCTCTTAAAGTGAACTTTCTTTTGCTTTCAAGTAATAACAATAGAGTATTGAAAACCAAATTAATATAAATTGAGTATAAATTCGTACATTCACTTGATTTTATCTTGTCACTAGGTTATGTACACTAACTTAAAGCGTGTGTTTTCTCTAGAAAAAGTCAGCTCTCAATGAGTAGAACTTATAACAGTAATTCATGCGAATATCATGGCGTTGCCACTCCAAACTATGGTATTTAGAAAGTCCACTTTAGGAATAAGTCCACTTTAGAATATATTCCACTATATTAAAGTGTTAATATCAAAAGCGGTTTTGATAAAAGTAAGATTCGATGACAGTTTGAGAAGTTCATGAATTGTTTATTCTTCCGCGTATTAACTTTTAATGCAGCAATGATCCTGTCAACTACCAACTGTAAATAGACTACTGTCACAATTTCAGTACGCTGCGACGCTTATTTTGTGTTTGGCAGCCATTGACAGCAGACGATCTTGTGAATTTTGCCGAAAATGGAAAAAAGTGAACTTCGTTTGCTCATCAAGCATTATTTTTTGCGCAAAAAAACATCAGTCAAACCAAGGAAGGGCTTGATAAATACTTTGGGAACTCTGCACCATCGATTGGAATGATTCGCAAGTGGTTTACTGAATTCCGATGCGGTCGTACAAGCACAAATAACACCGAATGTTCTGGGCAGCCAAATGATGTCACCACAACAGAAATCGTCACTAAAATTCACGATATCGTGTTGGCCGATCGCAGAGTTAAAGTGCGCAAGATTGTTGATACCATAGGCCTCTCAGACGAACGGGTGTGGAACATTTTTCGAAACCATTTGGATATGAAAAAATTATCGTGATTGATCGTGTGACTGATTCAAAGGCGTATTTGACGATGTTTTCTGTAGATTGGCAACTTTGAACAAAAAATGGATCCATCACTACACACCAGAGACAAAGGAACAGTCGAAACAGTGGACTGCACCGACGGAACGTGCTCCGAAGAAGGCGAAGACGGTGCTATCGACTGGAAAGGTTATGGCGACAGTATTTTGGAATAAACGTGGTATTATCTCCATCGATTACCTTCCACCGAAAATAACGATTAATAGCGAATACTTTACAGCCGCATTGGACCGTTTCAACGACGCTTTGAATGTTGGCGAGGAACGCCAAGATAATGTGCGCATTCACACATACCCAGCTTCCATCGCAAAATTTCATGAATTGAAGTACGAATTACTCCTCATCCGGCATATTCTCCAGATTTCGCCCCAGCGACTATTTTCTATTTCCAAACCTGATGAAATGGCTCAGCGTAAAGAGATTCAAATCGTTTTCTCTGGGTCTTAAGTTAATAAGTTTTCTTACAATGCAAGAACCCGAATAGGCTATCGGATGTCCTTTATATTCTCCATCCTCAGTTTATTAAGGAATATTTTGGAAATACTTGTAAGTTATATAAGCAACAGGCATTACAGGTAATATAGTTCTATATATTTTTTATTAACTTTACAACTCTAGCCACTTACAAACTACTCACATATGAGATTCATTCCAAAAACTAACAATACTAAGGGTCAACGGGAACTACAAGCAGTATGTTGTGTCAAGTTTGATCAACCCTAATGTTCCGCAAAAAAAAATTGGGATAATAATCCTTTTGTTGGACCAAAAATAAGCTTAGAAGAAAAATATAGATAAAATTATTCCTTCAGTTTGATTCTAATAGTTTTTATATAAAAGCACACTGGCCTGGCGCCCCTAACCGCTAACGAGTTCGTAATAAGCACGAAAGAAGAGGATATAAGTGTTGTTTTCATTCATATTTTGCGTGTGTCAATCTCTTTCTCTCTCTCTTTCTCTCAATCTCCGAGATTAGGCGTTTTTTGATCGAATATGAATGACACATGCTGCTGTCGTTTGCAATCGAATAGATTACGAAGGAAGGTTATTGAAATTAACCAAAAACAACGTAGGTGATAGGAATTAACTCTGTGGTACTCCTGCATTGATGGCGTTCTATTGGGAAGAATTGCCATAGATTTCGACTCGGATCGATCTTTCTCTAAGAAAACACCTGATCTATCGAGCATAGTTATTACCGACACCAAATGAAACTTGTTTCGATACGAGCGCTTTATGCCACACTCAATCCAATGGTTTTGAAATATCCAGAGCAACTTCTTTGCTCCCACCAAATAAGTGATCGCATTGGTTTCATTTTTCGGTGAGGAACGCCATAAGATCACTAATACTTCGGGCCCTAGGGAAACCATACATACAGTCCATGAGCAATTTGTTGTTCTCCAGATAGTTCAAAAATTTGAAGCTTACTAAACTCTCTGCAACTTCGGAGAGTTTTGCACATATAGATTTTATGAATTGTAATCACAAAAGTAATGAATGATTCGTGTTTTTCTTGTATTTTGAGATGGAATTTACGAAGTTTTTGTAAGTCATATATCTTCTACACATCGATGGTTAAGCGCACGAAAGTGATAAGTGAAAAATTTTAAATGTTCAGAAACGTCGATTTTGTTTTTACATTTCAATACATTTCAGTACAAAACATTAATTTCAACTGTACACTGAGCAGCATCCATTGGTTATGCTTTTTACAGAAATTTACATAAGGTTAATATTATATTGATGATTTGAAAAATGCAGTTAAACTATTTTTGCCAAAAGGTCACTTATCACTTTAGTGAGCTTAACCATCGACATACTTTATGAACTTTAAACACAAGGCTTATGAAAAAATGCATATCCTCGTTTGTTTTTTTTTTTTAGTTTTTACATTGATACCATTAATAGGTCGTGTTCCTCATGAAATCGGTTACTGGACCAACTACTTTCTTAATTCAGTGTACACCCAGGGAAAAATCACAACTTAAAATTAAATAATATCGTATCAATTTTACGTTGTTCCATTTTTAAAAAATCGTCTTTAAATTTACCATGAAAGCCTTCAAATCAAATATGAAAACATTTTGTTATTCAAAAAGAAGTAGAAAAACTTCAAAATAATGATGAATACACTTACTCTTATTTTCAATGAAGTATATCAAATTCGAAAGTAAGTTGAAAAATTACATTGTTTACAGTTGAAGTCGTCAAAAGTGAAAACGAAGTGAAAGACACTTCAATTTGAAGTTGCATACTTTCATATGTCAAAAAAAAAAAAATATAAAAATAGTTTTAGTTTTCTGAAATAAAGTGCGGAAGCTGGAAAGTAAATCCTGCTTAAGTTCATGTTAAGTAAATGTGTAAAAACAAAAGGAGTAAATGCAAATAAAGACGATATTAATAAGTTATTGCTGACATTGGGCTCTGGACTGAATTCTGAGAGAAGTTCGTTTTATGGAGGGGAGGAAACAAGACGGCATTTTTTTAATATTTAAGGTACCTACAAGTTATCGCTTGCGCTCGACATAATACAATCTGTTAATACAATACTTATTTAGATTAATATATTTTAGTATTTCCAAATAATTAATTAGTTAAAGTAATTTACCAAATGTTTATTATGTGTCAATAAAAGAAAATTTCTGAAAAAATAATATTCTTTTACTTATTTATATATATCCATGTGATATCAAAAATTTTGAGGATTTGAATCAAAGTTATTTTCACTTTGATTCATTAATATAACGATTTGGAATCAAAGCTATAGTGCATTTAAAATAAAGATATAAGTATTTGAATTGAATATGATTCATTTTTGAATTAAATCTAAATCCACGTTGAATTGAAGTGGAATGCTTTTCATATCAAAGTGCTTAAAACTTTAGTTTAAAGTGAAAATAACATCAAACTGGATTTGTGTTTTTCGAAGTGGAAACACTTCGAATTGAATATTTTCGTGTTTGGTGCCAAATTATTCCGAAAAATATTTGAATCGAAGTGGTTTTCTTTGATTTTACGTTGTTATTTAGCTCAGTGATAGAATTGGTGGAGAATTGGCTCAAATTGGTGTCGATAATTTTAACAAAATTACATATAATGTACAAGAGAGAAGAAAAAAGTAGTTTTTATAATACAGCTTGTTAAGTCAATATATCATATTTGCTATAAGATGCAATAAAGGGTTAAGCTTATAACATAAAGGCATTTTAGCATAATTGAAAACCCGTTATCGGCTTCATATTTGCTTGACATATTCATAAAAATAACTTATTAAAACGCTCGTAGATTGAGTTATAAAATCATTCACAAGATGTGTATTCATATTATTTATTAGTTCCATCATTCGTTGCTGTTTACAGATGTCAGCTACATAAACTCAAAATCGAAATTGATTGATGTATTGAGCACACTTGAAAAAAAAGTTAAGCTCATATTTCATAAATTTTAACCAACATTTAATAAAATAGCTACAAATAATACCAATTTTTACCCAAAAATGTTGAACATGCCGTTCGATAAGAACGCATTATTGGGCATAAATATGGGGCAATAATAAGCTGACAGAAAATATAAGCCGTCAGTTTTTGATGTTTTTTTTTTTTTTAATTTATGTTCTAACTCCTAAATTTTATTTTTTTTATTGTAGCCAATACAAGATTTATAGCCAGCAGGACAAGCGGACAGTCAACGTGCAGGATGCCAGCAATAATGTAATTTTTGGCCGTATGTTGCCGACGATGTGCCACATATTTGGGCATCAAATATATGCGGAACAAGAACAACAACAACAAAAAAAAAGAGAAACGGCATTTAACTATCTCAGGCAAACGGTTTCTAGGAGATTTATGCGAGTTGCCGAGAAATACAGTTAAACTTACACACAATATGAACACCATGTTGTGGATACATTCATACACGTACATCAGAGCCATGCAGACTTGGGTCTCTATCTAAAAGCAGCAGGCCGCTATTGAAAAATTATTGGCTACGGGCAGGCGGTTTGTTGACCACCCAAAGGTCAAAGCAATGACCTACATTGTATGCTTGCCGAGCTAAAGCAGACTATTTAGTTGCTCGCTTGGGTTGAATTTACGGTCGAACAGGAAATATTATGTTCTCGGACGTCAAGTTATGTTAGCAGCCGAAGCAGTGTCGTAAAGAAGCAGCAGTTAAATAAAATTATTTGAAGAAGTTTTTGTGGTAGGAGAAGCAAAAGGTAGTAGAAAGGTAGTTAAGGTAAGTCAAATAAAATTTATGATCAGTGCGAAGCTTCAACAGCGATTGGAGTGGGCGCATCATACATAGCTAAAGCTTACAAGTTTGGAAACACGAACCACACCCTCGTAAGTAGTGGATTACGTTGTAAGCATTGCGTAATGATTGGTAGCCTTTTTTTGCTAATAGAAATAATTCATGGTGAGCAATGGCCGTTATATTGGTGTGAGTAAAGTCAATAACTTGGATGACACCAAGACAAGTTGGGAATTGTCTGAAAGTTCCCTAGTTGCTTATGACGACAGGAAGTATGGGAATTTTCACAAATCCTAATTGATTTTATGTCAGTTTGTCGATCTTTTTTATGAGCATCACAATATAAATGACACTATTGAGCAAAACAGCGTTGTTTTTTTTTTCTAATATCTAAATATTTTGAAATAATCTACGTTCAGTAGGAGCTTCTTCTGTTCCAATGGGGAGGAGTGGTTGGTTTGTTAGGAGCGATGAATGTGAGAAAGAGCAAAATTTGTATACTTTTCTATGCATATTAGTTTAAATATTTCAGCATGGCAACATTTAACAACAGAGTCTCTGGGAGATTAAGAGATCTGCTTGTCTTATGATTTGATTTATTTAAATTAAAGACTTTTTTTAATAAATTTAGAACATATTTTGGTAGGAGAAAGAATCTGCGCAAATGTCATATCAAGAAGTCATAATAACGCAAATTGCAGCTGGTCGTACCTATTGACCAAAGGATTAGTACTTGCTGTTTAGGTATGCTTATTAGCTTAGATACGTGAATGTCACAAAAACGTGAATTCGTGTACACGTGTCCACGTACTTTTGAAACAACACTTGTATTTCTTGCTGTTTAGGTATGCTTATTACACTGTAAAAAGTAAATCTTCATATTAGGTGAAAAAACTGTCTTAAAATAAGCTGCAACAACATTAAGACAGCTTTTGCTGAAATTACTTTTGCCTTTTTACACTGTAAAACAACATTCAATGATGTCTTACTTAAAGGCAGTTAAATGGTAAATGCAGTCTAGCCTTCGCTGAATTTCAGCTTTTATCGTAAACAAACCGATGTTAAATTAAGACCGATGTGATGAATTGTAGCCATTTTTAATATAAAAACCCATGTTTTTGTTTAAATTAAGCTAGCTTGTCTTAAAATCAACTTCCAAAAGCTGACTTTACATATGCTTCTGTGGGTTTTTAATCATTTAGAATATTAAAATGCAAATCATGCTTAAATTCAGGTACAAGATGATTTAAAGGCAGTCTTTAAAATACGCTTTACTTTTTAGAGTGTAGCTTAGATACGTGAATGTCACAAAATCGTGAATTCGTGTACACGTGTCCACGTACTTTTGAAACAACACTTGTATTTCTTGCTATTTAGGTATGCTTATTAGCTTAGATACGAGAATGTCACAAAAACGTGAATTCGTGTACACGTATTCACGTACTTTTGAAACAACATTTGTATTTCGTGTGTAACATTTACGTGTATGCTCAGGTCGTGTTTTTAAAAACAAATTTCAAGGTGTTTCAACTTTTATGTTTCCGTTTAGCTTTTGCTTAGCTTTAGCTTTTGCTTTACTAGTATCAAGGTTTGAGCAAAGATATGGATAAAGATTCGCATAAGAAATACAGCAAAAATTAGAACAAAGATTTGGGCAATAATTTGGAGAAGGACAAGAATTGAAACCCAAATTAGTGCAACGATTGAAATAAGGATTTTGATGAAGATTAAAACAAGGATTTGTTCTAAGACTTAAACAAGAATTCGCCCAACGATTGGGATAAGGCATGTGGAAGGATTAAAACAAGGATTGGACAAGAGTAAGTATATATATTTGAATATGGATAAAAAGAAGAGAATAAAAGAATAAAGTATAAAACAGAAATTAAGAAAAATTTTAGGCAATGGTTTTAATAATGATTTTGACTAGGATTAAACAGGGCTTAGAACTAAGTGCCGTGTTCGTGCGTGCTTAGTGTGGCGTGTAAGCCAACAGATCCAAAGTTCAAATCTCACTTCAAGCAAAAGTTTTTTTTCAACAGAAACAAATTTTTCTGTTCGGCCAATGACAAATGACAAACTTCAGAGTTAATAATGCTATATAAAGCTTCATTAGAAAATGGACTTTAGTCGTTCGGGGTCGATATAAAACATATGGGTTCAACATATAGGTGAGTTTTGCGCAAACATTTAATAACACACATAACACAATTGATCACAAGAAACTCGGTCTTAGTCCTTAAAAGGACTGAAAGGGCCAATTTTTTTTTTTTTTTTTTTGCAGGACTTAGATTAGCGTAATAAAAAGAACAAAGATAAATATTATGAAAAGCATTAGAAAATAAATTTGGGCAAAGATAGCAACAGATATTCAGAAAAAGATTGGTTCAAGTGTAAGAACAATACTTAGGACTAAAACTGGTAAGAACAAATAGAAGGATAGGAATAATGATTTATCAAAGAATTTGGACATTGATAAGAACAATCTTATGCAGATGGATCATGACACGGATTAATAAAAGGTTTTTACAAGGACTAAGACAGAATTATAACAAGAATGTGGTGACCGTGGCCGTGTGTGCTAAGTGTGTTCTGAATCATTGAATCTGGGTAGTACCGGACTCGAATCACCATCTGATACAGACAGTTTTGGAGTTTGGGAGGAATGCTTTCCATAGTCTTCTGTAGAAGTGCTTCTGGAGTTTTTCAATGAAAAATTTCTTTAAGGCCTACAACGAAAGGATTATAGTAGCTAGTTTCCAGGAAAACTTTAAGAAGAGATTTCATGATTCAGAAAACATAAGACAAAATGCTTCTAAGAAAATATTTAGCCATTGTCTAGCACAAACCATGCCATGGAAGCATTCTTGAAAGCTATTCAAAAAGCCTTTTAGAAGTTTATGAGATTGCCTTCTGAAAGCACTTTTCGATAAGGCTGAGGAGAAGCACAATTAGATTTTTATAATGTCTTCTGGAAGCAGTGTATCTAAGAATGCATGTCAAGTTTTTTATCAAAATTTTTGCTGGGTACAGGATGAACCACCTAGAATTTGCTACAAAAACCAGCAATGTGTCTAACAGCCAGTTTGCACGGCGCAAATGGCAAACCTAATATTTCCATATCTAGTATGAGTTGGACCGTGCCTTCCCTCATAAGTTCTATAGTTACATACTGATTTTATGAATGTCAAACTCCTCAGGCATTTTTTTTAGAGATGAGCAACATTTAAGAGCTGCTGATGATGTTTGGAGCACTCTTTCAAGGGATTATATATGCTGTAGCATTAAAAGTAGCTATTATGTCTGCTTTTTAGTTTCGCTGAAAAACGCCTCCCACGACCTTGTCTTCTGGTTTTTTTTTAGTTTCGGAGTATTAACCTGTTCCATTCTTACCTATTTAGGATCATGTATTGAAAGCCTACCTCAAAACACAGCTCGATAATAGGTGTTGAAAGATACTGATTAGTTGAGACCGAGAAAAGAAGAGTGACCTGTGTAAGTATAAGCCCATTGCCTCCAAAACTGCCTCCAGAACTACCTCCAAAATGAGTGAGCTTTTCCTGAGCAACCTTTTTTCCCCAGAAAAGCGTTAGATGCAATGAACCGCAGTGCCCCATTGATGCACACGGAAGCAGTTCTTTGTAATTTGCCAAGTCATAAAAATTTTACTTTCGCTGGAATTTTCGCAATTTTATATTTTGTGTCCATAAAGTAGCCGATATATAAACGGTGCCCGTGTCGGTGAATGTCCGAACTCTGGACCAAAAGAAGAGCTAGTTCTGGAACACCTTGGACAGACATAGTGCACGAGCGAAGAATGAATTGGGCACTCGTTGGTTTATTGTGTCCGAATATAGTCGCTCGTTTCTTAACCCTTTATAGACATAATACATAATGGTACTATTTCAAGGAACTTTTTGATATGTTTTGTATGCAGAAAGACTGAAGTCAGTTGCGATAATATTTTCGGTAAAATATATTCATTTTTTTCTCGGGTTAACTCCGTAGTTTTTTAGATGGTATTGATTTCTATACTAGAGCCCATTTGCGCCTGAGCACTTTGGACACAAATTGTTTCTCGGGATCAGGTTCTACCTTTTGCTTTTTTTCAGGCCTAATGAGCGATATTGGCTCTTTTAATACGCTCAAGAATATTTGGTTTCTAGCTTAACTTTCTGTCCAAAATGACTGAGTGTAGCTGAGTGGTATTAAGACGCGAAAGAGTAACGGTGAAATATTATATATCCTCGTGAAAAGTACTAGCTTTGCTTTTTAAGGATTGGCCCTAGTACGCGACTATTGGCTTAATTTTTAAAATCGGAGAATGCTGACCCGATTAGCTTCGAGAGGATATTTGGATACCTTCACCTCAATTGTACCTCACCAGGACCTCGTTACACCTAATATCTAACGGTTCTGCGGAGCAAACTGGAAAATGGGTGCGCAGAAGAAAATCTAGGGTTTCCTCAAATGAGGATGTCCAAGTTCCATCTTTAAAAAGCTCGAATTTATTTTCTTTTAAGTGCTTAAACTAAGTTTTTATTCATCCCAGTCAAGCAAATTTCCAGATTTCTAAGATTTGCTTAAAACCGTTCTACTAAGCGAACTGAGCTTCTTAATATTTCTAGACCTCTGGGTTGCCTTTAAGACATGAAATATATATGATCTGATGTAAAGCCCCTGTAAGCTTTGTTAGCTCCATCCTGACATCTAGCTCCGTCGGAGTCAGAAAGAGATCGTTCGAGAGGAGGGTAGTGTTTGTCTTATGGCCTACTTAAATTTGTATCAATAAGTTTTTTCTTATTTATAAAAACCAGTTGGTCAGTGGTAAAGCCCTTCAGGCTACGAAAAGTTGATTGTGATTAGAAAAAAGTGCTTTTGAAGCCACTTTCAGTTTGTGACCCGATCAACCACAAATTTTGAGGCACATTTCAAACTGCTCACATATTACGAGTAACCGACGGTTGCTCCATTCCAAGCTTTTCAAAGACTTGACAACTTTTAAGTAAATAGTCTAAGAGGTACTAAAATCTTTCATTTGTGTCCGTGCTACCCCAGACTTTGTGATGCAAGTCAACAGTTGGGTCTTTGGTCGGCAGTTGGTGAAGTATGGCCAACAATACACAGCGAAAGTTCATGGCTATCTTGAGCAGCTCTGTCTATGAACAGCTTACAAACTTATGGATATTTTTAAAAATCGGTATCAAAAGTCTAGCAAAATACAAATCACCTCTATTTTAAAATCTTATTAAGATCTTTCTTTATAATGTTCTCTAATGCGATCTTTGTCTTGATAGTGAATAACCATGTTATGCCACATAAATATCTTTAATTATTTTACTACAATGAAGAGATATTAAGGTTGAACAAAGGTAATAACTTTCAAGTTGCAGTTGATGTTGATAGCCACTTAATTGCATAAAGTTGACTGAACCATCAAGGCACATAATTAAATTTTTGCATCAACAAAATTGTTAAGGTAGAAAGGGAAGGCTAACGAAATTTCTTTTTAATTGCAATGTAAAATAAGTGCAGCGGTGCAATATCAAAAATACCGGCAAGGCAAAACTTAAACCATTAAATTGAGAAAAAATAATAAATTGCACGTTTGCATGCATGTTTCAACCAGTGAGCCAACGAACCATCAGCCAGCCAGCCACCCACTGAAGGCCACTCCTACTAGAAAATTACCTTAAAAAAGCTGTAACTCAATCAACTTAATTCTCAACACTGACGCCTCGCTAAATTTAAGAGTTTGTTTGTAAATATGTAGATACAAGTAACAAAACCGCCTACATAGTTTTGACTTTAAGCCAAGGTTATATGCAGCAGTTATATTATTGTTGTGGTTTCACTTACTTGCATGCATATAAATTTTATGTTTGCGACGCGACTTAAGAAATGAAAAATGAATTAATTAGTGCGTTTTGAGTGGAGGCAAGGAGTTAAAAGAAATAAAAGACGAAGACTAAGAAAGCAGAACGTAAGCAACAACTTCGTCCTTGCCGCTTGGCTTACGAACTATAAAGATATTTTATGGCCTTAACGTTTGTTTGACGTTTATGCCTTGTTAGCATAAAATTGCATGCTGACATGCATTCACCGCTGCTGCTGCTGCTGATGCTAAGACAGGACCTCATCAGGCCTTGCACCAGCTAGTAGCTAGCTTGTTAGCAATTAGCAGTTAGTTTTGGTTTGTGTGTATTTCTTCGACTGTAATTTGCCAGCATTTGAGTTGGCAGGATTTTGCAACTGATATATGTGCTCAGCCAATTTAAGTGGTATGTTGATTTTTTTTGTTTTGAAGTTGTTTTTGTTTTTGTTTCTGACCACCATATGTTGTTTTTATAGCCTTGCTAACAATTACGTTTGTGGCAAAAATGTTCCTTAAAATAGCTTTTTTTTTTCTTGTCCTGGCATTGTTTGGAGCTGTGCCAATTTTTGTATACGTTATAAGCTCAAATATTCACGCTGTATATTTGTTGTTTAAACAAAAGTGCTTGTTATATAAGCACTCAATTAGTGGTGGCCAAAACCATGTTACAAAATTTGTTTACTCGAGCAATTTGTGTGGAAGTGTTAGAGAATCAGAATCTCAAACGACGCTTAGCAGAAGGCTGGTTGTCAAATGGTGGCTTTTTTAAATTGCATAAAATGGTCATTAAAGAGCTAAATATGCTAAGTTAGTTAACTAACGCTAAACACACACTTTTGTTGAAACACTTGATGATTTTAAGTCTAGCAGTCAGAAAGGTCCCAGAACTGTAAATTCTAGTTTATGAACGTATCCATTGAGTTATGAATGTGCCATATCGCTTAAGGGGGGACATGACTTTGATCGTATTTTTTATTTTTTTAATTTTGTATTTTAGTTAATATTCTTGGAAATATTTCATGGAAAAATTCCTACGGGTTGAAAAGTTACAGCCGGATTAGTGAGAGCCCATTTTTATTTTTCTTTGCATTTTTCTTTGTTAACAAACTTTGAATGCGTTTATCTCGAAACCATGTTTTTCGTAGTGGTTGTGGCACTAGCGGGTTAATTTTTTGACGAAATTTTTTTTTTGTATTGTTTAAACTTGATTCGCTATCGTATGACACGAGCTTTTTTACATTTTTTTTCGATTTTTTATGAATTTTTAAAGTCAATATTTTTAAAAAAAAAAACACACTTTCAAATTTGGAACATCACCAAAAATTGAAAATAAGCTCCTATCATACGATAACCAATTTTGTTAAGATTTAAAAAAGTAATTTTTTTTCCAGATCGGACAATTTTTGCGACTCCCAGCGCTACAACCACAAGGCCCCGTTTTTTTTTCTCTGCCGCCAGTTTGGAGCTCAATAAAACCATGTTGGAGTGAAAAATATATTGTTTTGAATTTTTTCTTGTAATTTGTTCAATTACAATAATAAAAAAAAAATTTTTGGAAAAATGTTTGTTTTTGACTGAGTTATGAATTTTTAAAAAAAGGTCTGTTTTCTCTGCCGTGAATGTTATGTCCCACCTTAATAATCTTCTGCAGATATTGGAAAAAAAATGTGGTACCAGGAGAATTTCCAATTTTCATAACTCTCAAAAAAGTTTTGATGAACTAAGTATAAAAATTATAAATAAGTCATGCTTTCAAATTATATTCAAAAATAATTTTATATATTATATTCAATTCTAGATATTCAATTTTCAAACAACAATTAAGAAAAGAATAGTTTTTAGTTTGGAAATTGGGACATGAAAATCCTGTATTTAAAAAATGTTTACTAAATTTCATCATTTTTATTTAAGAAAATATTGCATTTAATAAAATCTAATTATAATTATTGAACATGCTATTGAATATAAAATGAAACTCTGTTGGATATGTTGAATATATTTCATCATTGAACACAAACTTTATTTAAGTTCAAAAACTTGTTAAAATATTTGTAAAATGTATATTATTTAAAATTGCCAATTAACCGTCTGACTGCAGTTTCACCTTCAAACTATTTGCAGCAAATTGTTAAATTAAACGATGTACACTCACATATTTCCGTTTCGAAAAACAAAACAATATTTTCTAACGCCTAAAAACACACAACATAAACTCGAAACAAAAACACTTGGAAAATTTTCAAATGTTGGAAAAACATAGGCTTTCTTGCACACTAACCAACTGACACTTATGCATAACGCATTCGCGCGTTAGCCTACCAAACACACACACTCACACACACACCAACATTATAAAAAACACACGGAAATCTATTGTATAGAGTATGTGCCCGACGCACGCACATGTAGACACGAGTATACCAAGTTTATTACCAACTTTTTAGTTTATTTTTGCACTTTGCGCAAAAATGCCGCAAAGTATGCAGCAACAAACGCAAAAGTTAGCTATAGAAAAGTTTTACAGGAAGCTACATAAAATATTTAAATAACATTATTATGCATGCATTTAGTACGAGGTTAACTGTATAGAACAGGGTGAAGAGGGTGATGTGACACACACACACACTCTAACTCAAATAATTGTAGTCATTCATAAGTTGCCAGGGTAGGGAATAAACACACCAGAGGGCGCAACATTTACATAAATGAATAATAATGAATTTCCGCGCCAAGAAAAAAATTAACATGGCGCATAAAATAACAAAAGCAACAGCAACAACATGAAACCAGCAGCATATGCTTCATCTCAGTGTGTGTGTGTGTGTGTGTGTGTTGGTTAGCGCGCTAAAAATTTTTGCGTTTAGCCACAACAAGCATAAAAAAAAAGAACAACATCAAAAAATGTTGGCAAATGCGCGGCAAAAACGGTAGCGCAAAAGCATAAAATAACAAAAAATGTTAGAAACGCGTTGATGGACGACTAAAATAATACACTTAGAAAGCCTTGAAAAAGGATACTTTTTTTAAGTATTTTTTTTTTTTTGCTTGTTTTCAGTTGAAATATTCTCTGAAATGTTGAAAATATTGACAAAAATTAACGTGTTTTATTATAAAAAAACCAGAGTTTACATGCTATCGTACACTCAGAAAAAAAGGATTATTTTGCAAAAAGTTTTTATAGTAATGCTTGCATGTTGAAAATGTAAAAAATTTTTATTAATTTATTAGCCTCTAGGTTTTTAAAAAAGCATCAACTAGCAAGTCTTTTTTAATATTTTTTTTTTCTTTCTTCTGTCATAACTTTAACTACCATAAAAAGACTGTCTTATAGAGAAAGCAAGAGGAACATTTAACATTTCTAAAAACATTTGACATAACAATTTCTTTTTAAGTGAAAAAAAAATGTTGCCAGGATTTTTATAATAAATACTAGCTTATAATACCATAATACAGCTCGATTCTTATGGTCCTTTTTATGTGTTGCTTATTGTTGCTTATGAGAACGTTAAAATAGTTGGCATTTAAAGCATATTTTTTTCTTTAAAAGTTTCTGGTAAAATTTACTTTTTTGGTTAATAATTTTAAAACTTTGATTTTCATTAATGTTTATTCTGTTCAAATATTAACTTTTACCCTATTTTCCTATACAAATACTTGAAGTCACATTAAAAAAACATTGAAGCGTTAGATGAAAATTCATATTTTTGGTGAAATCTGATTAAAATTAAAAAAAAATTCGTTAATATAATTAAAAATTTTTGCAAAAATCAACAACTGCTCCACCTATTGTTTCGAAAACTATCTCAAACCACCCTCATACATTCACAAAATTTCTTTTAAATCGGATGTGTGGTTTCGGATATTAGCGAAATCCAACATAGTGACATGTGATTTTTATACCCTAAACCTGAAAGGTCAGGGTATATTAACTTTGTGCAAACGTTTGTAACGCATAGAACGAAGCGAGTCCGGTATAGAAAAGTATATATATTCTTGATCAGCGTCACCACGTGAGTCGAGCTATCCATGTCCGTCCGTCCGTCCGTCCGTCTGTGTGTTGTCCGTATACACAGGATAAGAAGAAGGAGTTGAGAGAATTGGATGAAACTTGGTACACATGGTCACATGGACCCAAGGATCTGCACTATTGAATATTTTTGGAATCCGCCCACGGACACGCCTACCTCCCATACAACGCGAAAATTGAAACCTGCATAACTCAGCTTATAATTGCCTACAACAATAAAATTTGGTATTTATGTGTTTTATATCATTACAAAGATGTTTTTGAAAAATGGACGTCAGCCGCTTACGGACACGCCCACTTCCCATACAACCCAAAAATTGAAAACGGAATAAATAAGCCTCTGTTTAACCTACAGAGCTAAAATTTGGCACATATGTTTTTTGTAACAAAACAAAGATGGTTTTGAAAAGTGGACATCATCCGCCCACGGACACGCCTACCTCCCATACAACGCGAAAATTGAAAACTGCATAACTCAGCTCATAATTAGCCTACAACAATAAAATTTGTTATGTATGTGTTCTATACAAACACAAAAATTTTTTCGAAAAATGGACGTCACCCGCTCACGGACACGCCCACCTCCCATACAACCCAAAAATTGAAAACGCAATAAATAAGCCTCTGTTTAACCTACAGAGCTAAAATTTGGCACGTAAGTTTTTTATGACAAGACAAAGATGGTTTTGAAAAATGGACTTCATCCGCCTACGGACACGCCCACCTCCCATACAACCCAAAAAGTTTAAAACTCAATAAATAAGGATATGTTTGTCATAGAGAAATTAAATTTGGTATGCATGTATTTTATACCAAAACTAAGGTGTGTTCAAAAATTGGGAGTAATCCGTCCATGAACACGCCCACCTCCCATAGGGAAAGCACAATAAAGGCATTAACTGTGAGCTACAGGAATAAAACTTGGTATGTGTAAATTTTTCATAAACATTTAAATGCATATAAAATAAAGGCTTCATCCGCCCACGGATACTCCCATTTACAATAAAAAATTTTTTTTTGAAAAGTGGGTTTAGGGTATTTCATAGTCGGCCTAGACCGACTTTAGACTTTCTTTACTTGTTATATATAATCATATGCAAAGAAATTCTAAAGTCGGTCTGGCCCGACTATGAAATACCCTACGAAATATGAACTATGAAATACCCTAACATTTAAATATAAACACGACTGCGAACGGCTAAGCAGTATGTTTTTTAAGAAGCTATTCATGGAATTTATAATTCTCTGGGGTATGTCATTATCCGCAGAGGGGGAATCAAGGCACTTCAACGCCAAAGATACACACAGTTTGTGCCTAAACAGGCACGTTTTTATATTTAACCATTTATACCCAAATTTTTGATATTTTTTGGCATAGTCAAACATACTAAGGACCTCATCCAATTCAGATTCGTTCCAACACCTTAAATATTAAAGGTAAATGCCATGCAAATAATTTGCCATGCAAGAATTATCAAAGTTATGTTATTGCAATTTGGTAGTTATACTTTTGTGGTACGTTTTTATATTTAACCGTTTATACTCAAATTTTTGACATTTTTTCGCATCGCCAAACAATACTAAGGTTCTCATCTAATTCAGATTCATCCAACACCTTAAATATGTAAGGTAAATAATTTGTCTTGCAAGAATTTTCAAAGATATGTTATTGCAATTTGGTACTTGCATACCTTTGTCGTAAGTAAAATTCTTGGTTAAAAAGTATTTTATTAGACAAATTTCGTTTTCTATAAGAACGTGCAAGTTTCTTAAATTGACTCCAAAAAATTGACTCAATAAAAACTTTCGTACCAAAAAACACAACAATTTTTTAGTAGGTACTTATTTTATTTTCTGTTGAAATAGAAAAAAACATCAATCACAAATGAAAGTGCTGACTTTGAAAGTGAATAATTCGATCATTTTACAAAGGTTTCCATTCACTTCTTTTTTGTTTAAAATTTTGACTAATTGTCCGTTCAATCATTTTCCATTTTTTGCATTTTCGTTTTCCTTCTAATTTTTATAATTTTTCAAAAAAAATCTTAACGAATTTCTTTATTTCGCAAAAAACTTTGATAAAAATAATTGCTGTTCAAAAAATATTCAAAACCAAAAATGACATTTTTAATGTTCTTTTAAATGATATGCACTAAAAAAGGGTTTCTTTAAAGTTTCTATCATAAAAATTAAAAAAAAAAATTTTCATAAAAATTTATTTTTATTTATTTTGTATTTTTGTAATTTTGTATGCATAAAAATTAATGGTGTAGTGAAAGAAACATGACAATATCTCAATTCGCTTCTGAGTTATATTCCCAAATACCCTTTTATACACTCCCACAGCAATGACAGCGCCACCAACCGGGTCTAAGATACAAACCATCTACAGACCCAGTCGCATGTACTCACCAAATTTCAAATCGGTTAAGTCGTTTAGGAGGAGTTCAGTGACAAAGCCATGTACAGAAGAATTTTATATTTAAAAATAATACATATATTTCTTAGCTGAAAAGATTTAATATGCTTTAAAATGCTTTAGCATTTTAACGATATTTAACTTAAGCGATTCAAAACAATGAATAAATACAAATAAATATTATATCCGAAACTTGTTTTGACAAAACGGCTTTATTTAAACAATTTGCATAATTTTAGAAATTCAGCATAAAAAGTTAAAAAGTGTTTATGACAAAACAATTAATCTCCCTTTAAGGCAAGTGCCATCTTCTCTAAACTCCAGCATACAAAATAACATTTTACGATAGTAGTCAGCTTGTCATAATCTCTTTAACTTAAAAAAAAAGTTAAAGTCGAATTGTGTCAAAAAATTTATTCGACACAATTTTTGAAACAATATTTTAATGACTTTATAGGTACCTAAAAAAGTGACATTTTTGTGAGGACTAAACTTTAACTCATGTAGCGAGGACTGCCATTGAAAATATAAGATACTTACAGCTTAAATCAAGTTTAACTTTCTTGGAAAGCGCTGCTACCACGTGGCCATTGCTTGCCTGACAAGTGTAAACCTGTAAATACAAAAAAAAGTAAGTTAAAATAATTTTGTTAAAAAAAGATGTATGACAAAAATGTATGCACTAAAAAAATTATACTTGTAAGAAAACAATGATAACATTATCCTACCTCCATATGTTTTCTAATAAGTATAATTTTTTTTTGTACAGTCAACTTTTATATTTTATGAGATATGTTTATGTTTTAAATGTCATTGAAAAGAGAATTGAATAAATTACAAGATTTATTTAAAAAAAAAAATTTAATTTATTACGTGAAATTCTGAGAAATTTGGACTCAAAGTTGAAATTTAGTAGTTTTCACCGATTGATTTCATCTTCAGACGAGCACAGCTCAGGAACGGTTAAGTAGGTGGGTTTTGTTGATATACCGTTAGAAAGGTAATTTTATTGCCTTTACAGTGAGCTCAAAATTACTCTGAGAGTTTTCTGAGAGTTAGTTTTTGTGCTAGAAACAATAATTTGAATCAAAATCGTGAAATACTAACTAACCCTGTAGCTCCTAAGAATGTGAAAATAGACCTCCCCTCCCATACGAGTTTTTGCTCAACTCGACATAACCTTTCACCTCCGTAAATAGTTGCAGTCATTTGCGGGAGACCCTGCATGTATATGGGCATCTCCCAGTGGCACGGACGCGACATTCGCACGGTTTTTATTACTCGAAAAACAAGAAAGAAACAAAAATAGCCGATATATATTTTAAGTGTTCTAACGCGATGAAAGAGTGCTACATTTTATAAAAATATTGGCAAGGCTTTGTACAAATTAGTACAAAGTATAAGCAATTATACAATGGAACGGACGCGACAAAAATATAAGTTTTTTAAGCACGTATAGAAATATGCAAAATTTAGCTAATTTTGAGAACTTTTTAAATATATATATATGCATGTTAATGGAGATCAAAGGATAGCTTTTCTTCGTAGACTTATGAAATATGAGAATTATCTCTTACCTTTTTTTAAATAGATAAAGCACGAATACGAACGTGACATTATGGACGCGACAAATATTTCCAACGGTAGTAAAATACAACTATGATGTTCATTATAAATTTGAATAAAATTAATTCATAATAAGTTAAATTCAAGTTACATAGCAGTAACACTAATCAAAAAAAAAAAAATAAATAAAGTTAAAAGCTGTAAGAGTGCTCTATTTTAATGTTTCTCTTGACTTTTGGTGGACCTTTTTTGGGTGATGCCCATATGTTTATTAGGCTGGGTCGATTTGTATGGAGGCAAAAAATCGCATGTTGCCTGGATGATTTTGGTTCGGGCATAAAAAGTTATTAAACGAAAACAAAAAAAAAGAGGCTGGTGCTACACTTTACCCCATCGCACCCTAATTTTTTTGAATTTTTTATATAGGAATTGTTTTCAAATTGTTTTTTTTTTAAACGTAGATAGCTGGGTCTAAAATATATACGTTGTCATACAAAAATTTACCGTAATTACTTCCTAAAGAACAAATTTCACTAAATTCAAAGCCCTAGCTGTGTACGTTTTTAAAAAAAATTTTGAAAAAAATTTCTGTAGAAAAAATTCACAAAATTGAGAGAGCGATGGGGTAAAGTGTATCCCCAGCACTCTTTTTTTCTTAGTTTAATAACTTAAAATTAGCTTCGTTTAGCTTATAGCAGCGCTTTTACTCTGAAACGTTTTGAATTTTTTCACTGAAAAACACAGGCAAAGCTTTTTAGCTTTGCGTAGCGTTATAGCACGTTCACTCTGACATGAGCCTATGAAAATAAGACATGATAGCACACCTTGTGAATACCTTTAATGAAAAACAACAACAAATCATACATTTGTATACCAAATGAAGGATAAATTTTAAGGCTAATTAATTTTTGAGAAAATTGCTTTTTAATATTAATATTTTAATATTTCTGAAAGCTTATACTGTCTTTTTTTAAGGAGAGTGAGAACAAGTTCATGTTCATTAGTGGTTTTATTATTCATGGCGCAGGTAATGAAAAGATTATATTACATTATTACACTAAGAAAATTATCTAATATGACTAAACTGTAATATTAACTGTCGGCCACTGCTATTTTAAGACACTGTTAGGTTGAATGATTTGCGTTTAAGTCAGGGGCGGATCTGGAAAAAATCTTGGGGGGGGTAAATTATCAAAGACACACATTTTCGATTTGAGAAAATCCTTTTTACAAATAGATAAATTGTACTTTTTTGAATTGAAATTATTGAATTGTTTAAGAACCATTTTTCCCAGACACATACACGCACATTTCCGTATTTATTTATTTCTCCCTTTTTCTGGAATAATATCTCAGCGAAAAGTAAATAAAAACTCTAAATCTAACAAGAGCAGCCCACGTAAAATTGTGAAATTTTTTCGTCTTTGAACGTCGATATCTTCGAAACTGTCGAATATATTGTTATTGAATGTGCAAAAATTGAAAGGTCTAGTATTTCTTTGTTGAAATCAGTCATAGTAAAACAAATCGGTAGATCAATATAATAGATATAGCAATATTATCAGAAAAAAAACTGATTATCATGTTTTTGCCAAAAACTCGAACTGATGGAGAAAAATAGAGTCCATATTTGATATCAGCAGCCAAAATTCATTCGGGATTGTTTATCAAGATCTCTGCACCTTTCATAAATCTTAATTTTGTTACTGACAAAATCATATGACAAAATCATCGCAAAATTATCAATAACTTCGTTAATATTTATTTAAATGTCTCTAAGTATATGCAATAATGCGAGTCCATTCAATCGTTCTCAATTCGAAAGGAACCTATTTTTAATCGTCGCAGTATAGAAAAACTTCGCTCAGCTGTTTCTACACTGATAGGAAGCGTGGCAAAGATAGCAAACGTTATAGAAATTAGTGGAAAAATGTCATTATTACAAAGAGTAAAAACGCCGTTAATATCATTAACATTAGTGTCGCTCTCCTATTTACACTGCCAAATGTTAAGTTCATGAAATAATTGAATTTGAATTAGTTCCTTACTAAAAATGGACTAAAAGTGGCAGTTTTATTTCATGAAAGTCGGTTGTGGTTATTTGGTTGGTTTGTTGCAATTATAATTACTATTACCGCCCTGGGGTCGCAAATTGCCCAATTGTTGTTTGTTTATTTATAGTTGTATAAAATTGTCGGTGCACTCCTTCTCCGCACTCTAATTCATTTAAAACAGAATTATCAAAATCGGTTGAAAAACACGGGAGAAAATGGTTCTTTACCGTTTTCCCTACGCCTATTTATATACAAATGAAGTTAAAGTAGGCTTGAAAAATTTCAGAATTCCAAACAATTTAGAATTAACTCAAACAAAAATAATTGTATGCAACAAATTATTTGCGCAGTTGATACAATTTTAGCAACTTTAACGTAACATTAATTAAGAGCTTGCTGATTTGAAATTAAAATAAAACACATGCCAAATTATGAAATAGCCAAAAAAATTTTTTTTGGTAGATCATTTCTTAGCAGTTAACATTTAAATATAATTTCGGGCATATGGCCACCACGACTATTTTGCACAAAGGGCATTCTGGAGGTCCACTTTGCGACCCAAAAGTCTTTGAGGGCGTATTTCAACATCCATATCTTGAAGATTAGGCAACAAAAATTCATTGATCATGGTTCTGTATCGATTTCTATTCACGGTAATGCGTCGTCCTTCTTCATTTTCAGAGACAAATCGATAAATTAACGTTTTCTTCGACACTGGCCTCAACGACAGCAATATTTTCTTCTGTACGCACTCTTTTCATTCTTATCGGTGGCTTGGAATCCAAAAGAGTGAATGTAGACCGAAATTTGGTAATTACGTTCTTTATGGTGGTCTCAGACGGACGGTTATGTGCACCGTCTATTTATGGTAAAATTCGTTGGCACATAGGTTGCAAAAAAGTTTGGCAGGTTTTCAGTAAAAATTTAGAAGAATAATATATTTTAAGTGGCAACTCTTGTCTGCATTGCTCAATTATTACTTGTTACTTGTTACTTGCTCAATTATTTCATAAAAAGGGCATTTTTAAACTAATTGTTAATATTTTGCAAAAATATAATTATTATAAAGCAAAAACTTACGCTGAGGTAGTGACTTCAAGTTTTTTATTTGTAAGAAAATAACGCGTCTTTAAAGTTGATTGTTTAAAAAATGGCTGTAAATTTGAGAACATAACGATCTGTTACTTTATTTTCAAGCTCATTTAAAAAAAAAAGCGAAGTTACTACCTTGACGTAGGTGTTTGCTTTACATAAATTTATATTTTGGCTTGTCATACAAGCAAAGGTTACAAGGTTACAAGCAAAATGGTCATACTCTTCTCGCATCGCTTCATAAAAACGTCATCTACACGCAAATGACGTCACAAAACAAAAATAAACAAAATTTTTTTTATATACTGTAATAATTGTTGAAATCAATAAAAAAACTAGAGTTTAACAATGTCTCTGACCATTTTTTTTTTAGTGTTCTTTCAAAACACGCCTTCGAATCGCTTATGTGTACATAAAAGTACCCTTAAGCTGTGGGCATAATTATTTTCTTCAAATAAAGTATGAAAAAAAAAGTATTTGAAAGTTCTTGGGGGGGGTAATTACCCCCTTTACCCCCCCCTTGTATCCGCGCCTGGTTTAAGTTAACAGTTTTCTGTGTTGAATGAAGGTTTCAAAGCATTTTTGTGCTGTTAAAATCATCTGTTGAAATATTTTTTTGTTTTTGTTGAAATATCTGTCTACTCTAAGCAATAGTTTTTAAATGTGTTTTGCTATATTTATTTTATCGTTATCAATATCTCAGTGGAAGTGTGCTAGACTGTCATGCGGAGAACGTGGGTTCAAACCCTAGCTGTGTAAGTATAAAAAATTGTAATTTAATAATTGAAATTCTAATTCTGTTTCATTAACTCTTTGGTCAAAAATAACCTTCCAATAAGTTTGCTAGCAGTCTTAAAAAAAAATTCAAGTGTTCAACGGATTTAAAAATTTTACAACCTAAGGAGCTATAAAGTACAAAAAGTACCTGATAGGTCAGAAGAAATGAACGCCGAAGCCAAGAGGAGGGCTCGAAAACTGTATCGCCTGCCAAGCAGTTACCTGGTTACTAGTTACCGCCTGTCAAGCAGCTACCTGGACACGGATATTATACTGCGGTTAGAAGGAGTGGAGCATCCTCTAAACTTACCACCGAAAAACATACCAAATTTTCAAAAAAATACATGGTGTGCCAGGCCATTTGCAATCAACACCGAAATTTACATCAGAGAGTGTCTGAAACAGCGTTTGCTGCCTTTTGCGGCCTGACCTAGCAACATGTTACTACGCTTAGAGTACGATGGATTGGTACCAAGCCAATAATGTCACTGTGGCTTGGTACCAATCCATTAATAAAAAAAATCTTAAGAAGATCAAACAAACTGCGAAAAACATTGAAATATTTCGACGTAAATGGCGTCGGGCATACACTAAGGTCAACGAAAGGTCGGTAAAAAACCTAATGAAGGACCTTAATCAAAAAGTTCAGAATTTCTTTTAAATGTATTTTTTTTAGTATAAATAAAATTTTCATTTATTTTAAAATGTTTACTTAATAATAAACTGAAAGAATTTTTAAAAAAACATCACTGGTTTTTTTACAATAAAAAAATCAAAAGGACAGTTATTTCTGGGACAGTATTTAGTATGCAAAAAATGTAGATACAAAACTAGCTGTTTTAGCAACAACGAAATATCGCTTTAATGAAGAAACAAAAAACGGGGTTTCCTCTTGCGCTGTTGGTAGATATTGAAAATATAACATACTAGCAGGCCACAGTCGTCCGAGGCTTCGCCACGGACATTTTTTCTTTATCAATAATACCTTTGTATATTTGAAAAATTTCAATAATAAAAAATGTTAAAATATTTGCATATTATTTGTATTTGGAAGCAAATTATATTAAATAGAATAATGGTAATAAAGTGAAGATATTTTCATTTTAGTTATTTAATGCTTCAGTATAAACAACGTTTTTTGATTCATTGGCATTGCCAGGAATAAGAAAACTCTTATTTTCTGCTGTACCGACTCTTAACCATAATCTACTTCTACGATTTTCAACGTTTTTTATTGAATATTTATTATACTCCACCCGCAAAGCGTAGCGGGCACAATAATTTTGTCACGAAATTTTTTTCACGACCATGAGTCGATTAAGCCATGTCCGTCTGTCTGTCTGTTCATTCGTTTATCCACACGATGACAGCCGTGTCTTTATTGCAAATCTCTTTAAAGTCCAGAGTCGTTCGGTAAATCGAAAAGTTAATTAAGTCGGTAATACTATTTTCGAGTTTTTTTATCATATAACAAAGCTAATAAATTTGTCAACTTGAAACAAATATCCTTACATTTTTTGTCTGAATTATGCACTCCAATAAAGTTGAATTTTTGAACTTGTTTTAGGTATTATTAATTATTATTATTAAATGTTTAGAAAGCTGCTGGTTAAAATCTGTTCACACTCTAAATGAAAAATCCAAGATTATGTCAATACATTCCTACAATGTTTTTTAAAAAGGAAACCCTACAATATGTACATTAACCCGAGGGGACTATTTGAGAATTAGATAAGTTAATACATATTAATGTTATTACAAATTCAAAAACAAACGAAGCACGCTCAGAAAGCAAATGTTTGTTCAATAGAATACCTACAATTTCAAATGTTCGCAATATAGAGTCAACAACGAACATTAAATAAGGGTTTGTTATATTGGAAGTTCGTTAAATCGGTGTTCGCTAAATTGGAGCACCACTGTAATGCTTAAATTTGAAACATATACCCTGAAGTTGAAATTCAACAAAATTTTGTGAATACTTCCATAGAAAGTGACGTCACCAAAATATCAAAACCTTCATAATTAACACAAAAAATAATGTGTTGAATTGAAAGTTCATACATAAGTCTTGTTTTCTTGATAAATAAAACGTTCTCTGAGTTTGAAATATGAAAATTCGAATAAACTTCAACCTGAGTAATTTGACTTCGGGCCAGTCGAAGATCATTTTTTAATGGTTTTATTTTTCATTTGTCTTTTATTCATCATTAAAGTGATGAATTAAAGTATATTCCTTTATATATATTCCTCACTTTATATTCCATAAAGTTTTTTAAAAAAGCTTTTGTACTTCAAGTATTCAAGTAATGAATTCTAAAATGCATTACATAAATGCTAATGCAAGAACTTAAATTTAATCCGTAATATATTCACGGCAAAGCATTCACATCAACTTGAAAGTTGTTATTCAAGTATTAATTTCGTGAAATCAGTTATAAACCAACCATTTTAAGCGCTTAATCTTTTCAAGTGACAGCGCTTTCGATTACCTCTGGCTATATAACAATGGCTTTATAAAAATAATGGGTTCTGTAAGCGAGAGGGTAAGCGATGAATGAAATTTTCTGGATTACTTTTTCGATTATATGTAAGCGAAGATTTTGCTGGGATGTTCTCCAGCAATACATTTCTCCAGAGCTTTTTAGAAAAACGTGTTCATGTCATAAATGTCAGGAATAAAAATATACTTTATAATTTTGTGATTACTAAGTTCTGAGACTATACATCGACAAACAAACCTTATTTGCAGCTCTTAACCTGCTAGAACATAATTTTAAGTAGTAATATAATTTTGGGTATCCTGTAACACAAAACAATTTAAAAGCTAAATTTATTAATTGCTTTAAAATTTCTAAAAAAAAAATAAATTGATTAAAATTCATTAACATTTTTTATTTAAATTAAATAAATGATGTTTAATAACAATTTTAGGGCGTTCTGATGTTTTTTTATTTTATTTTGAAGATGTCTATTTAAAACTCTAAGAAGGTTTCCTAACTCCTTTACTTTACTAAAATACATAATTATTATTCTGTTCAAATCAACCAACAAAAACTGTCAAAAATACAGTTTTTAAGTAAAACTATTCTAAAAATTATTCTAATTTTCATGACTCTTGACCTTGTTCTCCCAGGGAAAGTTTGCTTTGGGAATTATGTAGATAATGACTATGAAACAAATTTCTTATATCAATTTGGTATCACTGCGATATTGTGATACTGTGATATTTATGGTCGAGAATAAGGCAGTCAAATGTTACAGACCTCAGTCTTGTCTAGTAAAGTCGAAGCTGAAATGTCGAAATGTATAAAGAGTACTATAAAGAAATTTATAAAAATTAGGAAAAAAGTTTATAAATTAATTTTAATATTTTGTTCTAATTTTCACTTAACTTTTATATAGAAGACGTGGATTGATTTCGAAAAAATGTTTAAATTGATAGTTATTCAGGGTCACTGAGGGAAAATTTGTTAACGTTTTACTTCCCGGTCCTATTTTTTCATTTATCATGCAAAATTATTCAAAATAGATCTTTGGGGATTTAATCACTATTGCAAGTCAAAATTTTGCGTAAACAAAACATTTTTGAATAATTCCTTGATTGCGGAAAATTTTTCAGTTTTGTATAAGTTACCAAATTATTTTTGAAATGATATCAAATATATTAATATCGATGAGATTAATTTTTAATTTTGTATATTGTTACCGACTTTTATAAATAATACAATGAATTAAAATATATATATGTTTACTCATTTGCACTTAAACAAAATAATCATAACAGTAAACTATTATTTAAAAAAATTATATGCATTTCGTAGTACTTTTTTATATGCAATTATATGAATTTCGTAGCATTGCTTTTATGAGGTTAAGTATAACCTTCTTAAAGGGTGCACAATTTAGTTTCGGCCCCAGGTGCTAGAAACCATAGCTATGCCACTGATTCACTCCAATCGCAGTCGTGTAAGCAAATAATTGCATGCATAATTTACCAACAATTTTCTCTTTGAGTCGCTGCTCTTGCTCTCCTAGCGCGGAGCATCGCTCTTGCATTTTCTGTTAAACTTGTCAAACTTGTTTTACGTCGAGGCATTTATTTGTAGTTAAGGGAAATACGAACACTTCATTTTTCAAACTTTTAATTTATCTTTAATCTATACAAAATATGCTATCACACTTGTGAATGCCGCATTTTGAAATATTAAAAAATTGGAAAACTACAATAATAATATGTGTAAAGAAATTGCATGCGGCGAAACAAATATGCACACATTGGTTTGCAGCTCATCATTCTACAGCAATAACAGCACAGCAAGGTTTATTTAACTTGTATTCCCATCACGTCAAAGAGCGCCAACTGCTTTTGGTTACTCTTCGAATGAGTGTGGAGAGCGAGATCAATAAACTTTAAAGAGAAGGGTTGATAGCAACATGTAGTTTAAACTCTCGTAACACAGACGCGTGAAAAGCAAGCGACCAAGCAATGCTTAGCATCGGTGGTAATTTCCTAAAAAACTTAACAACTAAATTAAATATATTTATTATTAAATTTTCTTAAATAAACCCCACCTATGGCATTCTGTAGCACAAATATGATATTTTAAAATTTTTTTCATAAAAATCGGTCCAGTAGTTTTGGAGTCATTACTGCACTTAATATTTCCACTTCAATTTTATATAATAGTATAGATATATAAAATATATTTTCATTTCACATTAAACCACTTTATTTCAGCATAAGAACCACGCGGCTACCCGAGTGTGAAAAGTCGTAGGCGTCAACGTTGGAGGCTTAAAGCTCCTCAACCATTGGTCACAAGAAAGTAAACTAAGATTCATATGACGTGCTTCGAACTCAACCATTGCTGACTTTGCCGACAAATGCGAGAAATAGCGGGCAACTCTAACAGACAAACAAAAGAACTTCATTTGGAAGTGTTCAAAAACGTGATTTGGTTAAGAAAAAGTGTATATAAGTAGGGCGGGCCAAACGTTACGATTTTCATTTATTTTCTGCAAGCTTTATTGGGTTAAAAAAATTGAATAACTATAAAATTGAAAAATCTACCAAAATTTGGAAAATTAAAAAAAATATCTACCCAATAACCAAAAGCTAATTTAAAGAAAAAAAATCTATCACATTTGGTAGAATTCAACCAAAGCGGCAATACTGCGGGACGCCAAGTAAATGCTCGAAATTTTTACCAGTTATAAAAACAGCTACTCTATCCGCTAGATTTTTGATGGAAGTAGCCGATGGCAATAACTTACTGTCCCTGCGTTGAACTAATGTTGGAGGGTTCTCATATAAAGATTTTTCAATTTCTTTATCCATTTGGGTTCTGTTTGCAATTTGAGCTCGGTAAGCGGTGAACGGCGAAATAGAAATATCTGAGACATCATTACTCAAGCTTTTAGCGGTTGCAAAAAAAAAAGAACTAGCTTGCGGTTTGGATATTTTTTCCCAACATCAAGAGGTCTTTATTTACTGCTGATAAGGCGTGTTACTTTAGCTGGTGCAGCACTGATACCAGGTGAAGTGAATTCATCATCCTCATCAGTTGATTGTTATAAAGTTGGATTTTGTTCTGTCTGCACTTTTGTGTTACTTTCTTCTATTTTTTTCTAGTATTTCTTCTTGAAAGCATCAAATTTTTCTTGTTTTTTAATCTTTTCTGCAATTTTTGACGAATGCGTTTTGTGTTTGCTACTCATTGACGAACTCATAAGATTATCTTTTTGCATGATCAGAAATTCCTTATCGCAATATCAAATAATTTGTCAAAATCTATTTTGCATTCTTGCCATTTTGTTTTAGCCACTTTCGAGTTTATCTATTTGTCTTTTCATAATGAATTTAAATATAAACCTTTAAATATTTAAATATTGACTGATTATGTAGATTTTTGGTATATTAGTACTGTGCATAAGTGGTATCAAAAATTCAAGCAGTCAAATGAAAATCGAAAATTGCAAATAATTTAACACCCTAATGTACTTTATTGAATGTATTAGAATCCTCCCACGGACACACTCGCATTCCGTACAACCCAAAAATTCAACACTGAAAATGTTCCTCACTAAAAGCTCGCTGTACCTTAAATTTTATAATGAGCTTATCCGCTGTAAATCATAATCCTGAACTTAGTTCAAGGTACAAATGCCAAAGTTTCAATACTGCAACATTGGCCGACAAACTTATCTTAAGTAATAAATAACAAAAACAACTTCCACACAACATCTTCAAGCTTAGAGCTAAAATGGAAACGGAAGCGTAAACAAAGAAAACTTCTTACGATGTTGCAGCTGAGCAGACATTTTTGATGCAGTAGCTAATTTTCGTGTATTGGAAGAAGCAGAAAACTAAGTTTAAGAATTGCAAAAAAAGTTGCATTAAAGCAAATTTTCAAAATGTATCAAACATTATAATTAATGCATATTTAGATGAAAATAATGATCAGCATGTGTTTATCTTAATGTGCTTTAGCTATTTATGCATATTAAAAGTTTTATTTGAACAATATATAAAACAATTTTATTATTTTCGATAATTTAGTTTTGATAAAATTTTTCTCAATTAAATGCCAACAACTAAGCCAATTTTTGCTCAATTTAATGACTGTCACTAAACCAAGAGGGTCTTTTGCAAAAATATCGTTCACTTTATTTCAGCTGGTAGTCATTTGTTATGAAAACTTTTGTAATTTACTGCTATTTATAAAATTTCAAGAACTTCTCTCACAAAATTTTAGCCAACAATGTGTTTCGGAGGGGTGTGGAGGGGGAGTGTGGGTTATATATGAAGGAATTTAATGAAAATTGATGTTAAAAAATTTAGACAAAATATAAACAAATGTCCAAAAGTTTTCTAGCTGCTAAATTTACGAACAATGAATACTAAATTTTCAGAGCTTTTCTCTAGGTTGTTGAAAGTTTCTGCAATGCAACAACAATGTTGCAATGAATGTCGAATTGTTTGCCATTATGCAGTGTTGCCATATTTTTAATGAGCATATTTGATGGCAACAAAGTTTTTTATTGTTGTTGTTGTTTTTGACAAAAGTTGTGCAAATCTTACATAGGTAGCGTAGTTATTCAGAAGATAAGCATTATTTATGCTTGAGGAAAAATAAGTTTTAATACAAGAAACCTCAATAAGTTGTTACACAGAGAAAAAATATGAACAGTTGCATATTTAGAATTTAATGACTTTGTTCGCATGATTAAGCAAAATTTTTTTAACATTTTTCAATTAAAACTTTGAATAAGAGGTATTCACAAAGTGTGGTATAAAAATTAGAAAATAATAGTTTCTGTATTCGCTAAGAGCACGATATGCTTTATACATAAAATAGCTACAAATCAAATTTTGAAATTTTTTGATATATGATAGTTTTGAAAGCAATATTAATATGACAATTTGAAACTGAGGCATGTGGTATGCTTTTCCTCAGTCTATTCAGGGTATTAAGCAGTTCCATTCAAAAGATTTTTTTACCATCCACTTTAGCTTTTGAAGTCGTAAATTGATGGATGTATTTTAAATTTCAGTTGAATTAAAATGAAAAAAAAAAAAATGAAGAATGGTTAAAACGTAGGAACATATCCTGGCCGGAATGTGAACCCGGAATCAAGTCAAGCAAGCTTACCAATCATAGTGGTGTTTGTTAACTTATTTATTATAAAATTTTATTAAGCTCCGCTATTGTCTTCGAAAAGAACCCGTCTTTATTTTTGAGGTGATTTTGTAAAATCCACAATCTTATAAAATTGTTAGAAAAAACTCAAAAAGAAGCAAAATCAAAAGCATACAATTTTTTTGGTTGATAGCTTCACATGAAAAATTCCATATATTTCCTTAATTCTCGGATATTAAAAGCTCATCCTTCTTCCTCACTTTTTAACAAAAAAGTGTGTACAATTGACAACGCCAGCAGCAGCTGAGCTGACTAGCCGAATAGAATACGCCTCCGTCAGTGCACACAACGTTAAGCTTTCGGTCTAACTTTTTCCAGTTTTTCCACACTTAACCACTACCTTCAACCATTTTTCTTTATTTTGCTTTATTTCTTACCCATAATAGTGCAGTTGAACTGCAGTCAAAGTGTTGTAAATCGACTACTTAAAATCAAGTTAAAATTTAAATGCTATCAGACAGCCATAGTGTTGCTTTAATTCCAACACGCACACACACACACACACACACACACACACATCTTACCATACAATATTCATCAATTTTATCACTTTCATTTATGAGCTTGTGTGTTTTTTGGTCAAAAATTATTTAAGGTGGATTATCGGTGGTAAGTCGTCAGCTTGTGTGTTGCTAACATGGTTTGTGCGTTGTTCTAATCTTGACCCGAGCAACATTTACAAACGCACCTTAATGCATGAAAGCATACCGCCAACGTCGACGGTCAAATTTAGTTTGATGTAAATTAATTTTAAGCACTTGACTTATGTTCAACGTTTTATGTTCAAATTCATTCATTCATTCATTCATTTTTTTCGGTATCTTTCTGAGACATTTGTTGAAGTGGAAATCTTGTTGCATTTCTTTATTTATATTGCTTAGGAATGGATTTTTGGTTTTTCGATTTTTTTATCACCGATTTCGTGTTTTGAGTGTTTGGTAAGAAATTAACTTTGGCACGCACGTTTTATGACTATAATCGGATCAACTCATTATGGAATTATTTATAAAAAAAAACAAAAATGTTTTTTTATATTATTTTTCCTAATGCCAGAATTTATCGTGGATTATTTCAAAATAATGACTTCTTTTCGTAACAGTTGCCACCGTTCCACTATGGAGTATTTCTTCGATTTAGCTGGACAATAATCAATTTTGTCAAACACCGATTTAAAGAACATATATATATTTTAAGTTTGTTGAATAGTGTAAGAATAACGGACAATGAGTATTTTTTTTACCTTGCCTTGCTCAAACATTTTTTTTTAGCTCTCTGAACTTAATATATTTAATACTATGTTCACACTGAGATCAAATTAGGTAATTTCGAGCTTTTATGTAATTTCGACTGAAATGATCTAAGAACTATGGTAATTTCCCATACAATTTGTTGATTTGGAAATTACCTCAAACAAGGTAATTTCGTTTAAATTACTCACGAAATTAGGCAAAAATGCAATGCAACCCTGAAATCTGAATATATTGTGAATTAAACACACCCTTTTTTTGACGTATTAACAATCTTGCTATCCATTCCAGCTGAGCCGTCAAAATTATACATGACACATGATAATGGCCACATTCAGATACTTAGCTGTTTTGACCCTTCGGTTAACAACCCATTCAGTGAAACTTAAGTGAGCGATGTTTTCAATGAATTAAAGTTGCACAATTGATAACATGTACGGCTTTATGCGAAATAACTTTGCAAACTTACTTTGAGTAAGAATTCTCTATTTTAATTGAACATTTAAGTTGGCAACTGTTGAGAGTGCTGAATGTGGCCAGTAAAAAATTGACAAAAAAATAAATCAAACGTCAAACGAAATTATCCAAGCCTAGTGTGAACACTTTTGCACAATTTCGAAATTATCTCACGAAATTACCTAATTTGATCTCAGTGTGAACATAGTATAAGCGAGCTTAAATTCGGTATTTGTATAGTCTGTAACAAAACACAGGTGTGCAAGAAAAATGAACGTCATCCGCTCTCAAACACGCCCACCTCCCATACAGCCCCAAAATTGAAAACTATATAAAAAGGCTTCTGTCGAAGCTACAAAAGTTAAAGTAGATATTTATTCTTTTTCTAATAAAATTAAGATGTGTTATAAAAATGGACATCATCCATCGATGAACACACCCACCTCCCATACAACCCATTATATTGGAAACTCTATAAATAGGCTAATATTTGAGCTACAGACCTGAAATTGGGTATTTGTGTATTTTATATCAAAATTGATGCGTGTTAGAAAAATTGTCATCAACCACTCAAGAACACGCCCACCTCCCATACAACCCCTAATTGAAAATTTTATGAACAGGCTTTTCTTTACTTTGCAGGAAAACAATTTGATATGAATTTATTTTAGTCGTCATCAAAATAGTAAAATTTTGTGAAATCTCATATAAAAAGAGCTGCAATTTAAGATTTTGTACCATAGCGAATCGCCGGTGGGGGTATTTTAACTTCGGCCAAGTTGAAGATATACCTTACTAGTTTTTACTTAAATTTCTACTAGTAAGTATGTATGTCGTTGTAAAGTCCATGGAAATATCTTTTTAAAATTTCTTTGAAGAATGTTTAGCATCAAAAACTTTCCTTGCTAGAGCATTTTTGGTGAAACAACCTCCTATAACCTACAAATTTACCCATAGTTGCCCAGGTGGTTAAAATAGACCTCCACTTGCCCTACATTTTTTTGCTTGTTTTTGCATTCCCTATAGTTTAAAATCATAGGGAATCAAAATGTGTTTTTGGAAATAGCAAAAAAATCAATTTTTGGTGGTCAATAAGAGTTATAATTAGTGTCCAACCGATTATTCGGCTTCGGCTTCGGTAACACTGGTTTACAGCCTATATGTACTTTGAATGCCACTATTCTTTTCTCATGTAAAATCAGTCGCTAATTCCGAAAAAAAAATTTTTTTTTTTCTGTCACTCCGTTTTCGATATATTGCCGACTGTAGGGTTTTCAACGAAAAAAAAAAGTTGGTTCCACTTAATTGCATATATCTCCAGAACCAACAACAGTAATCAAACAAATGATATATCAAAGAAAAGCTAATCAAATTT
The DNA here is from genome assembly GCA_958299015.1 of Tetanocera ferruginea. Classification (NCBI taxonomy): domain Eukaryota; kingdom Metazoa; phylum Arthropoda; class Insecta; order Diptera; family Sciomyzidae; genus Tetanocera; species Tetanocera ferruginea. The sequence goes on from OY282640.1 coordinate 128,312,854, forward strand.
CTTACAAACAATCCACACATCATTTTTTGGTAGAACTTTTAGTTTTGGCGGAATAAATTCAAATTTCGGGGATTTTTTTTATTTTTCAGAAAAATTTCCAAAAAAAGACAAAATAGTTGCAAATTTCGTTAAGAAATCAAAATATTTTGTTGCTTTTGATTTTTTTACTAAAAGCTTTTATTTTTCCAAAAAAAAAAAGCTATTGTTGAAGTTAATCTATTGAGAAATGAAAAAGTTGTGATCAATGGAACGAAAGAACCCAAATGGTGTGATTATCAATTTATGCATTTGGACTTATTTTATTGCCATAAAAAAAAAACGAGAATTAAAGGTTGTTGTTATAAAATCATATATACTTAATTTTTATTGTTCTTTTAATAATTTACATTATTCGTCGTCCATCATTCCTTTGTCCCAAAATCCTTGGTACCGATTCTCAATTACTTTCATCTGTTGGCAGGCGCGGATACAAGGGGGGGTAAAGGGGGTAATTACCCCCCCCAAGAACTTTTAGATACTTTACTTTTTAATACTTTATTTGAAGAAAATAATTTTGCCCACAGCTTAAGAGTACTTTTTTGTATATATAAGCCATTCTGAAGGCGTTTTTTGAAAAAATACTACAAAGAAAAGGTCAGAGACATGTTGAACTCTAGTTTTGTTATTGATTTCAACAATAATTAAAGTATATACAAAAAAATGTTGTTTTTTTTTTTTGTGACGTCATTTGCGTGTAGGTGCCGTTTTAATGAAGCGATGCGAGAAGAGTAGGACCATTTTGCTATTAGGACCAGTAGTAGGACCAGAATAACAAAATCTGTAGTCATCTGCAAAAAAAAATATAATTATATGTAAAGCAAACACTTACGTCAATGTAGTAACTTCACCTTTTTTTAAAAATGAGCCTGAAAATAAAGTTACAGCACGTTTTGTACTCAAATTTACAGCCATTTTTTAAACAATAAACTTTAAAGACGCATTATTTTCTTACAAATAAAAATTAAAAAAAAAACTCGAAGGCAGCGTGTTTGCTTTATACAAATTATATTTTTGCAAAATATTAACGATTAGTTTGAAAATGTCCTTTATATGAAATCATTGAGCAAGCAGCATTGATTTTGATTTACAATAAGCGCAATTAAGATTATGGCAATGCAGACCGGAGTTGTGACTTAAAATTATTATTCTTCTTAATTTTTACTGAAAACCTGCCAAACTTTTTTGCAACCTATGTGCCAACAAATATATGTGCCAACAAATACGTGCATTGTTACTTTCTGTTTTCACTTTATAAATTTTCAAAACAAAAAATTCAAAACAATGTAAAATCCAATAGTTTGTTTTTACTTCAATTATTTCATCATCAGTTAAATTATTTTTTAGAAATATTTCAGCTATAGTCCTTATGAAAATATTATATACATCTGTAATACTTTTGTCATATATGATACATAACAGGGTTGTTTTGAAGAGAATTAATGTTAGGTTAAAGTTGCTAAAATTGGAATTCTGAGATTTCGATTTCGTTTCGATTTTCGACCCCAGGCGGTACAAGTCATTATAATTGCAACAAACCAACAAAATTACCACAACCGACTTTCATGAAATAAAACTGCCACTTTTAGTAAGGAACTAATTCAAATTCAACTATTTCATGAACTTCATATTTGGCAGTGTAAATAGGCGAGCGAAACTTAGGTTAATGATATCAACGCCGTTTTTACTCTTGGTAATAATGAAATTCTTCCACTAATTTCTAAAACGTTTGCTATCTTTGCCACGCTTCCTATCAGTGCAGCAACAGCTGAGCGAAGTTTTTCTACACTGCGCCGATTAAAAACATGGTTACGTTCAACTATGCAACAAGAACGATTGAATGGACTCGCATTTTTGCATATACTTAGAGATATTAAAATAAAATAGTACAATTAAGGTCGAAATTCGACCAATTTATTGATTGCCTATTTATAATTATATGCGAGATGATAAAAGTAAGTTCGAGGCTATAACTCTTAATTGATAAGAGATATAAAGCTATTTTCTTCAAAAAAATTATTTTTTTATATTATTATTTTGTTCAAAAACAGAAAAACAACATTTTAAAAAAATTTAATTTTGTCAAAAAAATCATAGGGGGTAGCCTTCATTTTTTGATGGCACGGACAGTTTATTAATTTAGTGTCAAGACAAAATAAATTCACCTAAAATTCAGTATAGACTTTGAAAGAAAATCAAACATGCAATTTTGAGTTTTTGTTTTTTTACAAAAAAAATCATTTTTACCCCATATTTTAAGAATAAATCAAATTTTTTGGTCTTTTTTTAAAAGGAATAATATAAATATAAGCAAACAAAAAACGGTATTATTTTCAAAAGTTGTTTTAAAATAACTGATAAGACTTAAATACAAAAAAGAAATAAATAAAATTTATTCACAGATGGCGGAGTTATTGGCTTCAGAAATAAGAACATTCAATTTGAGACAGTTTTTTTCTCTCTCTTTGCATTTGGTTGAAACACATGCTAAATAACTAACGACATTATTAAGAAAATTCATTAAAAATACTTTTGGTTAAAAATTTGCTGTAAATTATATCACATTTAAAAGAAAATTTAACACAAACTTTCAGAAAAAATTAGAAAAATTGAAAAACCGTTAAAATTTAACCAAGATATTCACATGGAAAGTCAAATTTTTGACTTCAAAACACATTTTTTACAAATTTTACAATTGACGAATGGATAAAACTACATTTTTTTAAGAAATTGTATTTTTAAAAAAAAATTCAAATTCGACCAACTCAAAAACTCTCTTTCAACCAAATTTCATGTTAATCAAAGAGCGGATTTTTTCTCAAAAATGTAATTCCTCTATTAGAAGGTTGGGAATCCCTCCTATCAGATATATCATTTATCATTTATACATTCTGCACATCTGGGCAACATAACCTTTCGAATGGTATAAGTTTCATTATTTTTGAGTTTTAATTAATACCAAAAAAGCGTACGACAAACTTTAATGTTCACGTATTAATATATAAGATATTTACGTTTTTATATATTTTAGTTTTTGAGTTATAGGCAAAAACATAAAAATCAGTTCTTTTTCTGATAGTTTTCTTATATCTATTATATTGATCTACCGATTTGTATTACTTTGACTGATTTTTACATTCCATTTTATTAAAATTCACTTCAAAAGATATCTTCGAATCTGCCAAAGATATTGTTATTGAATGTGCAAAAATTGAAAGGTCTACTATGTCTTCGTTGAAATCAGTCATAGTAATACAAATTGGAAGATCAATATAATAGATTTAGCGAAATTATCAGAAAAAGAACTGATTTTCATGTTTCTGTCTATAGCTCAAAAACTCAAGCTGATGGAGAAAACCAGAGTTCATATTTGAAATCAGGAAACCCAATTTGTCTTTGATCAGCTGAAAAATCTCCGGCACCAGAACGTCCGTCGCGCAGTGTAATCAGTATTCATTTTGTATTGTTAATTTATTTTTCAAAGTGTACCATATCATAGTCGTAGCGTCAGAACAATAAGTTTCAAATTCCTTTATTTTTTTTTTTATTGAAAAGAACTAAGTTTTTTCATTGCACATACTTGAAAATATAATTTTGCAATTTTTTTATAATGGAATAAATGCGAAAAATTTGAATAAATCAACCTTAATTCTAAAATAAGTTAAATTAAGAGTTTTATTTACTTTTCGCTAAGATATTATTCCAGAAAAAGGGAAAAATAAATAAATACGGAAATGAGCTTGTATGTGTCTGGGAAAAATGCTTCTTAAACAAGTCAATAATTTCAATTCAAAAAAGTACAATTTGTCTATTCGTAAAAAGACAAAATTTTTGCAAAACAAAAATGTATGTCTTTGATAATTTACCCCCCCCAAGATTTTTTCCAGATCCGCCCCTGTCTGTTGGTGGAATCTTTCCCCATGTTCGTCGCTCTCGTCACCGAGATTCTTCGCTTTCTTTGTCTAACGCCTTGACAGTGTTTTTCATAAGTCCAAGTTTGATGTGCAACGGTGGGAGAATTATGTTTTCCTTTTTGACGAGTGGAACGTTTTTGACGTTGCTCTCTCCAACTTTCGACTCAATTCTTTCTGGCCAGTCCTTATTTTAATAGTGGTGTTCACGTGCTCAACTATCCCACTTGCATAGAAAACAGAAGTACTTTGTGTAGCCACTCTGTAAACCTCAAAGCATACCAACGACTTTGAGATCAGAACATATTTTCCAGTCGTGTTGTTCATATTTAATACATGTCAATAGCTTCGCCATTGTTTCGTACGTTTCCTTTGTGTTGACTGCATGTGCGATCGGAATCGATGGCTTTTTGTTTCCTATATGAAGTAATACCGCCTTCAAGCTCACTTTGCTGCCATCAATAAAAAAACGTCACTCTTTGGGAATGTACGGCTGACCAAAGGTATTAAATAAGCCAGGAATGTCTACGCAATAGCAGATATTGTCATTCTTAGTAATGTGTATAACAAACGGTTTTTCGCGATTTCTGTAGTATGTCACCTTAACATCGGGTCTCAAAAAGTTGAATTGTTGCAAACGAGAACCATGCAATTCCGATTTTTCCTTTGACAGTTCCAAATCTCTTATCCAATCATTCAGCTGCGCTTGCGATAAAAGGTGAGTTGTGTTTTCAGTTGTAATAGTACTACCACCTGTGGTTCCTTCCGACTCCATTGAATCTACGGATCTCAGCCGCAATACCAAAATAATGTAGATATGACATTTGGAGTAAATTTGTAAAATTGACTCGTTTCTTTTCGAAAGTAAATTCACCGCACACGTAGCAGAAAATATCTGGGTAGTTTTTACACTGGAATTCTCGCAGTCTTTTACTCATTTTATTTTGAAGTATATCTTATGTTTTCCTTTCGTTACAAATTGTGCGTCAATGTGTTTGCCACGTTTTTTAGTATAATGCATGAATGTTTTTGCTTTTATGCATCTCGAAAGTGCTACAGGTACAATAAAGGTAGGTAGGTCCACGACTCAGAGCGCGACCGCCGAAACTGTCAAAAAAACACAAAATAAGTATTCACATGGCATAATAAAAACAGGTAGGCTCTCTTTCTTATAGCCATAAGTGTCGAAATCAGACGTTTTGCTGTGACGGTTTCGACGGTTGCACTCTCAGTCGTGAGCCTGCCTGTTTTTATTGTAGCGTGTTTGTTCTTATCTTTTCTTTCGCAAAACTCTTGACTTGATTCCTATGAACAATAAAAATGAAAAATAAAAAATTATAGTACAATAACCCAATTTATTTATATGACAATAAAATTTGTAAAAAAAAACATAACTTGGGTGCTTTCGTTCCATTAAACACAACTTTTTCATTTCTCAATAGATTTTCTTCAACAATAACTTATTTTTTTTTGGAAAAATAAAGGATCTTAGTAAAAAATATCAAAAGTAACAAAATATTTTGATTTCTTAACGAAATTTGCAACTATTTTGTCTTTTTTTGGAAATTTTTCTGAAAAATAAAAAAAATCGCCGATATTTCAATTAATTCCGCCAAAACTAACAGCTCGACCAAAAAATTATGTTGGCATTGTTTGTAAGAAATTTTATTAGCTTTTATTTGATATATCATTTGTTTGATTACTGTTGTTGGTTCAGGAGATATATACAATTAAGTGGCACCAACTTTTTTTTTTTTGTTGAAAACCCTACAGTGGGCAATATCTCGAAAACGGAGTGACAGAAAAAAAAAATTTTTTTTTGGAATCAGCGACCGATTTTACATGAGAAAAGAATAGTGACATTCAAAGTACAAACAACTTTTCGTTATTTGTAAACCAGTGTAATATATCACAACTTTTTAAGTCATTGTTTGGAAATTACTATTAGATAGATCGGACTTGGGTTAAGATAGTTGCAGCAACACAAAACAAATATATGAACTGTTTCTTTAAACAACGGCCGTTTACTACATTTAAAAAATTCTGAAATTTCTCCATAGAAATATATTAAGCATTTATGTAAATAATGCATGTGCTAAAAAGCATGTAGGGGCATGGCCATAGGTGGTAATAGAGGTGTGCGAACCAACTAACCGTGGTATATTTGAGTTCAATTCTGCAAGCTGGCAGAAAGTTTTTCAATAGAAATTAATTTTTCTTACCGACAGTCACCTCTGCGCAGGCTATAGTAAGACTCAGAGAGTAAACAATGTCATGTAAAGCAACACGAACATCTCGGTTAGTCTTTTCACGTGCAGTTGAGGCAAATTCTTGTTTCTTTTAATTTTTCTACCTATAAAATTATTGGTATAAACGTAGTTTTGAATATAAGATATATTAAATTTGATTTCAATATCATTCATCTCCAATAATATATCATTAATCACTAAAATATTTACGGCAGTTTGTTTCTTTTTTAATCAACATACAAATGATAACCGAAATAAATGTATTTCCAGAAGCTGTTGGCGTTTGTTATCCATATAATTTATATTCTCTTTGAACAGCAAGAGCTGCCAGATAATTAGCAGCAAATCTGCCAAAATGCTCATATAAATTTCTACAAATTTTGCCATTGATATTAAAATATGATAACTTGGCATAATAAATCATCAAAACATTGCGTAGTCAAGGACGCATCCTTCTAACCGTAACCTTATAACTTAGGTAAGACGAAAGTTGAGAAAAAAATTATTTGTTGATGGTAAAGTAGAGCAAATAAAATGGTTTTGCGCTAGGTGTGGCATTTATTTTGTCTTAACTAGATTTTCAAATTTAATTATAATGCCGAGAACTGTTGCCTGTCTAGAGGGAACAAAAAATATGAGGTTATCTTTACAAATTAATAAGCAAGCAAGCAAGCCGAAATAAGAAAACATATAGTTAACTTTAATTACCATGGTTATGTCATAAATTATGTTGCTTACATACATTATTTTTTCTTTTTTTCTTATGATACCCATAGCAATAAGAAGGTTACTTGAAAGCAATCATGAAGACGAAAGAGAGTGAGAACAAAACAAACACCACTGTTAGTTGTACATATAAAAAGCACCCGGAAACCGCAGGAGGCAGACGCCATTTTTATAATAATTTATGACTTAATATGCAGGCACTGTTGTGTTTATTTTATTTTATATATTTCCCGTATACTGCATACATATGAAACAGCATGCCTGTTCATTAGTGTGAGAGGTAATAAATGTATAATATGTGTTTTGTTGGGTGTATGTGTGCTCTTCTATTGATGATAAAAGCAATTTTAATGTGAGGCTATCGATAGCAACACACACAGTTCAAGTAAAAGCTAATAGCAACGACTTCTTATAATTAGTTTATGGTAAGAAAACAATAAAATGTCGGCATCTTTTCTAGCACCAAATAAGCTACAAATTATTATGAGCCCATTTTGCTGTGCGTGTAAGTGTGTGTGGTGTTTTTGTAGAGTGTAGCGCGGAGCAGCCTATGAATTATGTTCGCTTATTTAATGACGCAGCAATTAATAATTTACAAGGCGTTTTACAAGACGCGAGTCTGTTTCATGTTGTTTTTGTAGAGATATCAAATAAGGATACCGCATAAATTTTTATGGCAGTCGCATTTTTATGCGTTTAGAAACCGTTATATTGCTTGAGTTCAATTAGTTAACGATTGTGTCGATGTGTCACAGCAAGGTCGATGCATAAATATTAATTTTTTTTGACAGCCAAAATTTTTAAATTATATGTTTTTTTGTTTTTTTCTTACGCATTAATCACTTGTTATTAAATCACTTGCAATTGTTTGATTTTTATTGCAACTTCAAAATGATGAAGATAAAATTGATTTTAGTACTGCATATTTTATTACATTAATTTATGGCATATTTAAATAGTCAAAAGTCAAATTTATAATATTTGTGCACAGAATATAAAAAATTGGGTTACGATGCTTCGAAATTTAATATTTTTTCAAATCACAGGTTCTTTGCTAAATTGCAAAATATCTACTTGAAGATGACATCTGATGCCAACGACCCCAAAGAACACAATATTATACTCTTTCAGACCTATCCAACGATATGCTGTACTGCAAATTGGACTAAAAATACTTATGTTAAGAATATTTTGTTTTTCCAAATGGTCGGTTTTGAGGTATTCAAAACATTATGGCATGTCTATTAATGAAGATATCTCAAGCATAAATACAATCTTGACCATCAGTAAAAAAAGTAAAGGTTATGAAATTTTACGTTAATAGTTGTTATGCTTCTTTTCTATCCACATTTTAGTTTTGTGTAAGTATTAAAATTTTGCAGAAATTTTGTTTGTTTTAAATCACATTAAATTAGTTCTTCGTCTTTAAGAAAATTGCTGAAATTCTCGTCCTTCATCAATTTACGGATGTCTGGATCATTAAGTACACCTTAATGCAGTATTTCTTATAATTTATTACCAACAATTTGTGCGTGAAAATATAAGTTACATGTTAGTATTAATCTTCTTCTTTTTTCATTCTTTTTATACCCTAAATCTGAAAGGTCAGGGCATATTAACTTTGTAAAAACGCTTGCAACGCATAGAACGAAGCGAGTCCGGTGTAGAAAAGTATATATATTCTTGATCAGCGTCACCACATGAGTCGAGCTATTCATGTCCGTCCGTCCGTCCGTCCGTCCGTCTGTGTGTTGTCCGTATACACAGGATAAGGAGAAGGAGTTGAAATAATTGGATGAAACTTGGTACACATGGTAACATGCACCCCAGGATCTGCACTATTGAATATTTTTGGATTCCGCCCACGGGCACGTCCACCTCCCATACAACCCAAAAATTGAAAACGGAATAAATAAGCCTCTGTCTAACCTATAGAGATAAAATTTGGGACGTATGTTTTTATGACAAAACAAATATGGTTTTTAAAAATGGACATCATTCCCCCACGGACACGTCTACCTACTAGACATGGGTAACGCAGTCAAAATTGCAGCTCTGACTCACTAACTCAAGCGCAGTTAACTGTATCAGCGAAATGCGTTAACGCAATTGCGTCATGCCGCTGTTCAAAATTTTATGGAATCTGTATCCACAAGACGCGTATCAGCACAGAAAGTCTCACAGTAAAATATTGCATAGTGCGTTGAGTCATGTGGTAAAGAGCTCATACTTAGAAAGTAAAAAAAACATTAAAGTTTTTTTATAATGTTTAATGTTATGGCTTTATTCATAAATAAGAATATAATAAATAGTAGCTAGTATAAAATTTAACTAAGTAAAGTGCAAATTTTAGCATCCACCAAAAATTAAAAAACCCAAAATCCAAGCAAGTAAGCAGATGATTGTGTTTTTTGATCATTAAATCGAGCTTCAAACAGATACATACACATTTCTGGTGGGCAAAACAAGTTTGGAGTTGGATTTAAGTTTGCTTATACTTTTTAAATCGAACATGTTCAATTTGAAATAAACATGCTCCAAGAATTCATGCTTAACAGCATCTTCCCGCATCCTCTTTTCTATATAATACAAGCATACTTTATTTTGTTTGATTCAACTTTCTGTCTTTTCCAACTGTGCTCGATGAACCGTACAACTTGTACAATTGCTTTCAATGTTTTTCTTGCTGTTTGCTTTGAGTGTTGCATTTGTATTACTGCGCTATTGCGTTACTTTTTTTAAAAGAAGTGTATCAACGCAGTAACGCATTTAAATGCTTCAACTCAATAACGCAACACAACGCTGCGTTACACATGTCTACTAGCTACTATACAACGCAAAAATTGAAATATGCATAAATAAGCTTATAAATAACCTACAACAATAAAGTTTGGTGTGTATGTGTTTTGTATCAAAACAAAGATGTCTTCGAAAAATGGGTGTCATCTGCTCACGGACACGCCTATCTCCCATACAACCCAAAAATTAAAAATGCAATAAATAAGCCTATGTTTTACCAACAGATATAAAATTTGTCACGTATGTTTTTTATGACAAAAAAAAGATTTGGAAAATGAACGTCATCCACCCACGGACACACCTACCTTTCACACAACCCAAAAAGTTTAAAACTGAATAAATAAGATTATGTTTTCATAGAGAGATCAAATTTGGTATGTATGTATTTTATGCCAAAACTAAAGTGTTTTCAAAAATTAACTGTGAGCTACAGGAACAAAACTTGGAATGTATAAATTTTTCTTCAACATTTAAATGCATATAAAATATAGGCTTCATCCAATTTTTTAATATGCATAAAGATAATATGTGTAGATTAATAGAGATGTCTGAGGTATACCTGAAAATTTTTTAACAATACCATTTTTTTGAGTACCTCAAAATTGACATTTGGAAACACATTACTTTGTTAAAGTTTTGCGTAAATCTAACAAAACTATGGACGCAGTTTTAATTGTAGGAGTCCCAAATCCGAAAAGTTTGTCTTATCGCTGAACCAAAATTGAACTACAACAGTGTAATCGAATTCGCTCACAACAATTTGTGAAATTTAGCTTAAAGTCCTAATCTATTTTTTAAGCAACATCACTAGGTAATTCTTTTTCAGTTACGGTAAACGAAAAATTTCTTTGCCTGCATACAAGGGAAACGTGAACTTTGTTATGAATTTAGTCACCGAAATAGAGAGTTACTACATAACGAGAAAAAATATTGGTAAAATATTGAGATAAATGATAAAAAGATATGAGGTCAACGAATATTCGAAAATTTAATACAGAAATCTTTTGGAATTACATATTGCCGACTCTGCTCGTTCCATATTGAAGATCCAGATTTGCCAAAGAAAAAAAAAAAAAAAGCAATATATAAAATATTGAATTTCTAGAAATGAAGGAACTCATTTCTCGTTCCGTTCAGTGCGTGACAGCTTTCCCAACCAGCAAAATGAGTAGAAATCTACTTATAAGTTCCCTTTAAAGCTATTTAAAGATGCAAACTAAGTTCCATGGCACTTCGAAGCTGCTGTATGGTTCGATGTAAAACCTGTTACACCTGAAAATGCTACAAGGTACGTTGTGGAACTTGACACACCTAAAACTGCCTTATGGTGTCAATTTTAGGCAATAGACCTTATAGTTTCAAAAGTAACAAGTTTTGCTTCTATGCAGCTTTAAGATAAAAAAGTCCGTACATAGTAAAAAGTTTGAGGATAAATTTTATCTTTTTTTATAGCATTTCTGTTGTATAAACTCGTTTTATTCCAAATTTATTATAAGTTTTATCCCACTCAATATTATAAAACTTGCATTTCCATTCAAACCGCTATTTTACTCCAAAATAGTATAAATTTTATACCATAAATTTATAAAAATCATATATATATTCCAGTTGTACACACGAAAACCTCACGGAGCCACTCGTCTTTCACGTACAAGTTGAGTTTTCGAAGCTACCGAACTTCAGCGATGCTAGCAGACAATCAGTTTACGTTTGTTCTTCAGTCAGTAATCATGTTATTTGCAAATTGTTCCGTTGAATATTTTTTTGTTCACACACATTACGACAAAAATAGTGCTCTTGAATTGGAAGCTCTGCCAACATGATTAAACATGCGAATGATGTTTAATGATGTGACCATGTACTTAATGCTCCATTAATTTAGCCTAAGCAAGGTCAATTCTCAGCAAGGTCACCATTATTCTATTAAACTTTGAACTGATTTTTGAAAATAAAGTTCTTTTTGCCTTTCAACACAATTTCTTACAATACTTATTGTAAGTGTTAGAAGAATTTCAGCGTTAGCTGGTAGCTATACTTATTTAATTCTTTAGAATTTTCTTCGCAATACTCTGCAGATAATTATTTCCTTTGCCCTAATATTTACTTTAAGAATGTTCATTACACGTGCCATCTATATATTTTCTTATCACTTTTCTCATCGCTTAAAGTCGTTCTACAGCTTGCTTTAATTTGCCATATCTTTTCGTTACACATATTTTCATTGATATTACGTATACGTTTTTCTTAATAATATTGTTGTTGTTGTTGCTATATTTATATTCTTTGTATCTTTAAAATCCTGTCGACCATAAAAATTCCCATCTTTTTTTTTTTTTTGCCTGCATTAACGAGCTCTCTTCTCCCAATTCACCACTTCGACTTGTTTTATAGACTTCCTTAATTGTTATTGACTTCGAAGTGCCTTGTGAGGAACATAATATCATAACAAACACCATCCATTCATTCATGACTTCAATTACAGCTTCCGAGCTTTCCGAAAAATATTTCTAATTTCTTTTGACACTCTATATAAAATAATAGTCCCATTCATAACATAAATTTTACTGCTTGTGCAAATTATAAGAGGGAAAAAATAAAAAAAATATATATAAACGAAAATCAAAAATTGCACAGCCTGACTCTTGGTGTTGTAATTTAAAAAAAAAAACAAATACTTATACGTTTGCGTGCTTGTGTTGTATTGCTTAATATAATAATTTTTAATTTATTTTATGCAAATAATCATTAATTTTGTTTACTGTAATGGATGAAAGTATTTGAGTTGTTATTATTACATATGAGTATGTGCGAGTGTTAGTATTTTAATTCAAGCTACGAAAGTGTCATATTCACTGGTGCGTTGTGTACTTCCGGTTTGTGTCTTGCCGAGATTTAACTTTCTTGCTTTTCTATCTCTTTCATGCATGTTTATATGTAGTTCATGAGAGATAATTTTAAGGATTAAAAACAATTTGAACTTTTTGCTTTAGAATTTCTGCAACTGCTACGTGCTCAACTTTTCTGCATGAACTTCATCTCTTTCCTTATTTTGAACTAAAGGCGAAGTGTGATGCCAGAGTTTTGTTGTATTTCTGCCTTGTGATACGAGATACAGAAGTGTTAAAATTACTGATAATGATAATGATTACGATGCTGCTGTTGCTGCATGTTTTGAAGATTATCATAGTGATGATTTTATAAGTTGGTATAACATAGGTATAACTTTCATAAAGAGAAAGAACATAGGGGGTGTAAAAGTGGGCGGAAGTATGTGGGCGTGGCACTCTATAATAACTTCTAAACGCCTGGACCGATTTCAATGAAATTTGGTATGAAGGTTCAACTGCAACCAATATAAAGCATAGGTAAAAAGTGGGCAGAAGCATGTGGGCGTGGTACTCTGTTATAACTACTAAACTCCTGGACCGATTTCAATGAAATTTGGTATGAAGGTTCAACTGCACCAAAGATAAAGCATAGGTACAAAATTGGGCGGAAGTACGTGGGCGTGGCACTCTATAATAACTCCTAAGCACCTGGACCGATTTCAATTAAATTTGGAATGAAGGTTCGACTGCGCCCAAGATAACATAGGCTATAAAAATTGCAAAACCTTTCGTAAGGGGGAGCTTTAAGAAGTGCGTTTTAAAGAATCAATAACTCCTTAACGCCTGAACCAATTTCAATGAAATTTGGTATGAACGTTCAACTGTACCCAAGATAAAACATAAAATATAAAAAATTCTAAAGACTTCCGAAAGCGGGTGCTTTAAGTAGTGCATTGTTAAGACTCAATAACTCCTAAATGACTTGAATGATTTTACTAAAATTTGGTACGTGAAATAACTTGACTCTGCAACAGAATTGAGGCTATTTAAATTTCAATCAACTATGTTCGGCTCATTCACGTCAAAACGGATGAACCGATTTTTTGAACTTGGCAAGCATTTATATCTGTTACTGAAATAGATCCTATGCTTTTTAAAGTTCTTTCGACAAAAATCAAGGAATGAGCCGAAGGCAAAACGAAGTCAAGAACCAGAGACAAACAAAAAAAAGAAGTTTGACGAATACCAGCAGAAGCTATATAAAGATGAAAAAAACTTAATCGAAGTATCGGCCAAAACCGAAGTTGAACGAAGACAATTCAAAAATCGAATCGATGCTTATAGGATTTTTTGAAAATGGAATTTATTTGAGAAAAAATTGCATATTAAATGCAAGCTAAGAAAAACTTTAACCGAATTTTTCTCGAAATTACTTTTCAAACTGCACTCAGAAAAAAGTTTCTCGGATTAAGATAAAATTGGCATCATATTTACTGAAAAATGGTATTTACCTTGCTCCAGAAAATGCTTTTCTCTAAATGCGATCCTAAAAATTCTCTAAAAATGATAAAAACCATCTATGGAAAAGAGAAATATATAAAAATAGTTCGATTTTAGAGAAAAAGACTCTTTATTTTTGAGAAAAAATTTGTTTTTATTGAAGAAAATACTTCTCAAAGTGAATTTTTTATCAAAATATAGGAAAAAATTTTCATTTTGAAAAAATTTTTCTGTATAAATGAGAATTTCTTTGTGCGAGAAATATATTTGTCATTATAAGAGACATTGAAATATTTCCATTTCCCAGAAGTAAAGAAATATTTCTTCGAAAATGTGAAAATTTATTCTAATTGAAGAAAATTTTATTTGAAAAGAGAAAATTGCTATTATCGAAAATAGAGAAATTTTTCACCCGAGGAAGATATGTGTTTTTTTTTCTGAGTGTGGGTGTCCATTTTCCTCAGAAACCAGACGTCAAATCGAGACGTTGAAGATGTTATTTTTTGTTTTAACCATGTCTGGCAGGTATAATTGATAATTTTAAAAACGTAAAAATGAGAGCAGTTTTGAAAATCGTCCTCTTTCAGTGCTCGAGGCACAACTCCGAGTAACACCGGGTTACATCCGCTAGTTTACAATAAAACAAAGCAGCGTAGGTAAATTACAAATAAAAGACAATTAAATTTCATGCATAAGTTCCAAATTAGTGTGGAAGTCATCTTGACGACCCCACAAATTTATGGTATTCGGGAAAGTGGAGACCTCCACATTGTCTTACCAACAGGTAACCAAGAGTTAATTCGTCTTATTAAAGATGCATTGAATATGTGTTTCTGAAATTCTTTCGAATATTTAGAATTTTTGATGTTGAGGTAATAAAAGGAAGAATTTCTTCTTCGCACTAAGTCCGATCGACAGTTTAGAGTTTTTGGTTTTTGTCCTCATGACAACAACCAACACAATAAGTTATGAAGTTTTAGATAGATGCGTAAAAAAAAACTAAAAACGTGCCTACATATAAAAATTCAAATACCCCTCCTAGGGTTCTAGGCGAGAAGCTGAAAGAATCAATTAAGTAAAAAGTAAAAAAAAATTTCACCATACTTCCCACCTTGTTCAAAAAGAAGGGTTCATTTATTGAAAATAATTAAAGTACAAGTTTATTCATCCAAATCAATATTGAAGCCTACAAAGAAGTCCCCGTTGACTGAAACGCACTTTTTCCAGCGCTTGATCCAGTCAAGAAAACCTTTCTGAAACAAGGATTTTGGTATGCAATTCAGAGCGTTCACCGATTTTTCCATAACATCTTCTTTGTTGGTGAAAAACGTTCCTCGAAGCGGTTTTTTGACTCGATCGAACAAGGAAAAATCACACGGAGCCAGGTCAGGTGAATTTGCCGGCTGCTGGATGGTTATCGTGTTGTTTTTGATCAAAAAGTCATGAATAAGATGAGCATTGTGCGGTGGTGCTTTATCGTGGTGCAAAATCCATGACTTACTTCGCCACAACTGTGGTCTTTCTTGGCGAATTGCTTCACATTAAAGTCGCATAACGCCCAAATAATACTGTTTATTGATCGTTTGACCATCTGGCAAAAATTCATGGTGAACTACACCATTGTAGACCATAAAAACTGTGAGCATCGCCTTCTTTTTTGACTGAAACGACGTGGTTTCTTCGGTCTCGATTCGTCTGGCGACCGCCATTCACTCGCCTGATGCCTGGTTTGCGTGTCATAGTCGTATACCCATGTATCACTCATCACCAGTAATGATTGATTCGATGCATGATTCGTCATTTTCGAACATTTCCAGCATGTCTTTCGCGATAGCAACTCGATATCTTTTTTGCATGAAATTGAGTTCTTTCGGTACCAACTTCGCAGCGACAATTCATTCAAGCCAAATTCATTCTTCAAAATATTCTTAGCGGTTCCAATTAAAATGCCGACGTCCTCTGCTATCTCTCTAATCGTCAACTTGCAATTATTGACCAACATTTCTTCGATTATTTCAACGTTTTCTTCGATAGTCGAACACGATTGCCGCCCGATACGAGGGTCGTCTTCTACTTCGTCTTGGCCACTCGAAAATTGGTTAAACCACTTGTTTACCTTCTGATACGATAGAGCAGAGTCACCGTAACATTTCACCAACATTTTACGCGTATCGGCACAGTTGAAACCATTTTTCACTCAAAATTTTATATAAATTCGTTGCTCAATTTATCCATCCATCCATCGTAAAAATCGAAGACACGAAAAAAGTTGTTGTTAACAAAACACTGTCACTTTACCAAATGTCATCGAGAGACGCTGATATTTGGCAGCCTTGTCATAGACACATGTAGCAACTTACAAAAAAAAATTTTCGAACTGGACTGTTAAGTCCGGTTCACAGAGTGAATGAACCTTTCTTTTTGAACAACGTGGTATATCTTAGTTAATAAATTTGTTCAAAGCTTATATTTAAAAAAAAAAAAAAAATTATAACTAGTTTAACTATGTTATTTTATAAGTGTCTCAGCAAATTTCTACAATGAAATATATACTACAAACCTTAGATCTTTTTGGGGTCTTACATAAGTTCTCTACAAAATTTCATGTTTATAAGTTCAAAACTAAAACAGTTAGAATTTAAATGGGAGGTATGCATGTAGTGGACGTTATTCCATATTTTTTTTTTTGCGTTCATTAATTTTTAATGAGTACCCTGTTCATGAGTACTTGTTCATAAGCTCCAAGTTGTTATACATGGCTTGAGTGTATTTATACACAAGCCCGTGTAACTTACAAGAATAAGTTATATAAACATATTAAAGCGTTTACAATTTTGTCGTACAGAAAATTCGTGAATGCGGACTCTGTCTTCGAGAACTTATTTCCGCTTTAAGTGTATTGGAAGGTGTTTTATAGAGTATCTTAAAATGGTTTTATGTTTCTGTTCATGAGCTGAGTGTACTCACATATCCCAGACGATACATACAAAAGGTCATGAATGAACACACTATTTAAATGTAACTATTCGCAACTATTGGAATCGTTAGTTTTTAAAGCATCACGTTGCTAACGACAGTCATTAAAAACTCGGTTTGTTTTCACTTTGACTCTAGCTGAACGTTAAAAAATTATAGAGCCGCTTTTGTCGAAAAACTCCAGTAAGACTAACGAGTTAATTGTTTCTTAACCATAACACAGTTTATTAGTTATTTTTTTATGTGAAGACCGACCCGTCATAATGTACATAGGATGTATGAATTTTGGTTACTAAATGCATAAAATAGTTAACGATTTAAGTATATTGTATAATTTTCATACATTTTGGGCTCTTATCTTATGAACTATTTTTGCTTTCCTTGAATTTTAACATATATGGATTAAATGAATTTCGGTACTAAAGTCATAAAGTAGTTCACGTTTCCCTGGTTTATGAACATGAGATCATTGTAGTTTTATCACTTATATCATGAAATGTTCTTGCTCTCCTCGTTTTTTTTTACTCAATTGCATTTAATGAATTTTATTCACGAAAATGATAAATGCTTCATGTTTCCTTGTCTTTTTTTCATGTCATTTACTAAATTTTTTATTGGTTCATGTAACTTGTACACAAACACTTTATGAAATTTAAAATTAAGTTTATGAGAAAGTCATGTTCTCGTATCTTTTTCTTATGTGTATTTGGTATGTTTATTGATATCATTAGTAGTTCATGTGATTCATGTAATTGATTAATGAACCAAAATTCATGAATGGGCTTCATGGAGATCATGTAAAAATTCAATATTGGTCAATGTAGAATGACGTTACCTTTAGATGGACTGACATTTGTGGAAGGCTGTCCAAATTTTGATTTCTCCCTTATTCTGGATTGCCTTTTGAGTGGTCATGGTTCTCTCAAATCATGGAAAGAATCTTACCTATAAGGAATTATGCTATTATGGATCAATATTTGAAAATCGGTCGCAAGTCTTTGAATTTTATTTTCATGAGCAACAGACCTAACTTTCACCAAAAAATTTATAAGTATTGCTTTTTTACATGATATAATAACTTTACCAGGTAGTATTGACAAGTGCTGATTCTTTCAGCTGCAAGTAAACGAACTCTTGTCAAAAAGAGCTGTTCGTTGTTATATGCATTGGCTACATTCAGCTGTGTCAACTGTTGTGATACAGACGCTATTATAATGCCGATAATTATCGGTTTTGAAATGTCAGAAAAGTTGTGAAGTTGATGAAATGTCAAGTTTTGTATCATATACCAATGGACATTTTACATACAAATAAAAAATTTTCTATTTTTAAATGCATTTTAATGTGCAACTTCATCAACTATGTGTATCAAGTTTCGAATGAACAGTTGCCAACTGTGACCAGTGAAAATTTATTGTATGCAAGACGGATTATGAGCGCTCTCTTCTTTGTTATATTTTTGACAGATGGTAGTTTCCAACAGAAACAACAACACTACCTTGTAGTTATTATATCATGGGTTTTTTTAATGTTCTATGTGGAATTATGATTCAATGAAGATTCATAAATATGGATTTTAATTTATTATAAATTTATTCATTTAATTTATTTATTTTTTATGAAGTTGACATTGGTAGGTTTCATTTAAATTGCCATTTTATTAAATTAAAAACACTAGCTAATATAACCAAAATCTACAGAAATTTCGGTAGTTTATTGGCCATCTATCATTTTACGCAAGAGCCACTCGACTATATTAATTTTTATGTTGAACTGTGTAATTCGATATGTATAGAAGGTGCCAGGCTCTAAGCCTAATAAAATTTGTATACAGCATAAAAAACACTGCTAAAATTTATTTTAAGTCCGCGGATAGGTTTTATAGTTACCTCTACACAGACATACCAACACCTACATAAACATAATGAATAGATAAATGGAAGTGGTTTAAAGCAGCCGCAACCCTTTCTCCATTTCTAAAATGACCTTATTTTTTATTGTTTCTCAACTTAATTGTTTTTTGTTTTATGATATTTCTTCACTGAGCTCAGAGTGTTACAATCTCTCTTAGCCTCTTTAATCTATAAACTCCCACGCATCTTAACTAAAATAATCACAAATATTAATAGCAACTATTTGTTTATGACTTTTATGAAAATTTATGATTACTTCAAGAGCGTCACTTTTATGCCCAACATTAAACCTCTCATAACAACCAGTCAGCTATTCCCAACTCTAAACAGCAATTCAACAAAAAGAAACTCTCAAGAGTTTCGTTTTACCATTTAACAACTCCCCGCAAGTGATTACGACGCTCATTAAATTCTTTTTTTTTTTCATCTAAGGCTTGAATGACTTGAACTTCATACTTCAGCTAGCTTTGCTAGCTTCATAATTATGAGCTGCAGATAGCAGCGTTGACTCAGAACCAAGCTATGCCATAATCCAAGACCACACTCAGCTAACAAATGTCATTATAAAAAAATATATACATATATTGGCTTAGGGAAGAGCAAAGCAAAGAAGAGCCGAATAAATAAACACACAATGATGTTAAAAAAAATAGGGATTAAATTTGGATTTTATGAGATGAAAAATTCATTAAAATTATGAAGCACTGCATGCTAGGAAAAAATTAATAATAAAAAAAAAACAACAAGATGAAACAAATTTCAATAAAAGCAAATAAAGTGGAAAGATATTACAAATAAAATGAAGTAGCATAGAATTAAAAGGGAAGAGAAAGGAAAAAATTACTCTAATGTTAATATAATACGCTAAAGATTACGAAGCAGAAAGAGCAAATGAAGACAAGCAATGGCATGATGAAGAAATATAATATTTTCTATATTGCTTGCTGGAGGCGGAAAAATAGCAGAGCAAAATATTTCGTACTTATTTCAGCTAATTTTTTTGTAGATTCCATATTTTTATCAGTTTTCTTTTTTTGTAGATAAATCTTGCTTCAAAGAGCGCAAATTGTAGAAAATATTAAGTAAATGAGAAAAATATTAATGATGGTGCAAAGCAAAGAAAAACCCTACAATAATTTGTATATATTAGAAAAAACATGCAATGAATAAACATTAAATTTAATGACAATGAAATGTGTGGAAATACAACTGGGTGATAATATTTACACCCATGCCGGTTTAGGTAAATTTTTTGTGAGGTATTTATGTTTATAGTAATCTTGCCATCAGCAGCATCTTAAATTACAAGGCCCCTTCACGATCTTGTTCAAGTGTTGATGGTTGCCTTTAAAGCTGCTCTGTCTGAGCTGTCTTGAAATAATTTTCACCCGCTGCCTTGACGCGACTTTGTTGATATAAGTTTAGCGATAAGCATTTGATATTTTGTTTATCTTTTTTTCTGAATGATATCTATTGATTTGTTTCATAATAAAGTCGATTTTATTTTAAATTCTTTCCAAAGACGTGTTTTTGTCTAATTATGTCTTTGAATTTATAATATTTTTTTACTTCAAGTCACAAAATTTGAAGTCTTGATAAGATGTATAAGAGTTCAGTTAAATTTTTAATAAAGATATTTGAGACGATCTAATAATATAAGAAAAGTTATTGATTTTATAACAAAGTGAATTAATAAATTATCAGTTAATTTTGAAAAGGTTAGAGAAGAAGGAATCGAAGTTTATTAATAAGAATTTCTTGTAGTTAATAAAGATGATGAAAGATTGAGAAAATGTTTAAAGAATTTGCATATTTAAATGCATGCAGTTTCTTTCTCTTTTACTTGTTTAATAATATCAGATTAAGGAGGAGGAAGACCTTGAATAAAACAAATATATGTAAAAAATTTGTAACTGGAGTTTAAAACTAGCTACATAAAAAAAGTGATATACAGCACAATATCAAGGACTTTCGATTCATTGTGGTTTGGTTGCATTTATTTTCTTGGAAGCCTCCTAACACTGATAGCATTTTTTATTCTAAGTAATATTCTCTCTTTTAATTCTCTATTTATTTCTTTATATGATATATGATTCCATATTTTGAGGCTTATTATTATTATTATTATTATTATTATTATTATTATTATTATTATTATTATTATTATTATTATTATTATTATTATTATTATTATTATTATTATTATTATTATTATTATTATTATTATTATTATTATTATTATTATTATTATTATTGTTATTATAATTATTATTATTATAATTGTTATTTTTATAATTATTATTATTATTATTAATATTTTTATTATTATTATTAAGAAATCATTGGTACAGTAAGAACTTAGTTCTTTTATAGTACTACATGAAGCTCAGGCTTAATCATTAAAATATACTATATTTTATTACATAATTATAACAACAATTAAAGAAATGTTATAAGAAAATTATACATACACCAAAAATTTGACAAAATTAGAACTTCGAATTTATGTAAAAATCAGGCTTTATTCAGGCATCAAGTGATGTAAAGACTATGCGTACAAATTCAAGATTTTTATTATTTAAACTGGAATTGTGTACAAAACAATTTTTGCATATTATATTTTAATATTTTTGTGCAGTTTTGTCAAGTTTTCGTAGCTTGTAATCTAGAAACTGTGACAGAATCAGAGGATATATACAATATTTTGGAATCTAAAGGTGCTCAAGACTTTTTTTGGTATCTAGTATGTTTACGAAAGATAAAGTTGGCTGAATAGGTAAAAGCCAACCAAAAAAAAACAAAAGCAGTAAAATAGGGATGAAAACGTATATCGGTGGTTCCCATACCAGAAATAAGGTGAACAAGGTAAACATTGTATTTTATTTTCTATAAAAAAATACTTATTATTCAATTTTTCAAAATTTGACGGTATACTAAACATTAAGTTTATGACTTTTTCATGATAAACTATTAATCCGACAATTACAAATAACATGAAATTGGAAAAATAACATTTGAGTCTCAAGATAAGATAAACGTTAACAAAATTGTTAAGTTGAAAATATATTAAAAATCAACATTTATTTTAAACAAAAATGGAACTTATAGTAAGGAAAAATAATTCTTTAACTTTGTCTTTTTCTGTCGGAAGTCGGAAATGTTATTAACAATTTTTCAAATAAGGCCAATATTTCACATAACAATCTTTACCCCGCTGTCAACTTAACGTGCACATCATCGAAAATAACGTGGTTAACAAGCAATGTCCTATTGTTCTTTTTGTCAGGAACCGTAATCATTATGAGAAATTTCAAAAAAACTTAGGAAATATTCCATATTATATGAATTTTTATTTCTTGCTCAGAAATAAATAAAAAAAATTTTTTGATTTTAATTTTTTAAATTAAAAACAATAATAACGTTTTGATTTTTATTTTTTTAACTCAAACAATAAAATTATTTTTGATTTTTATTTTTTTCAATCTATCGAAACAATAATTGTTTAATTTTAATATTTCTGATCAGAAATAAAATTTATTTGTTGTTTTTTATTATGTCGCTCAGTAATTCAAACAATTTTTTTTATTTATATTTTTTTGTTTAGATTTAAGGATTTTTATTTAGTTTTTTTTGCTTAGAAATAGAAATCAACTTCACACGTTTTTTTTTTAAGACATTTTCTACAATTTTGTTGAAGAAATAATTAAAAAAATATTGTTATAATAAAAAAAAATCAAGAAATGAGTTTTTATTTTAAGCAAAAAATAAAAGAAATAAAATTCAAAATAATTATTATTTTTGTTAAAAAACATAAGTTATCATTATTTCCGAGCAAAATAATGAATATTAAAAAATAATTTTAATATATGTGGAAAAAATAACAACCAAAACATTTTTTATATTTCTGAACAAAACTAAAAATAAATCAATTTATAATAGTTTTTTTTTAATTTTAATGCTTAACGCTTAAAAAGTTAACGCTCGAAGAGTAAATTCCAATAAATTCCAATCATTCGATTTACTTGAAAGTTTTATTCGACACTTAGAACAATCTGATTTTTTTCATTAATTTTTTGCTTCCTGCTTTTTGTTGTTTGAAGTCGAATTTTGCTCAAACTTTTACGGAACAGTAGCAGATCATTCACTAGTCTTTTGTCAAAGCACAAGACGTTCCATTTTAAGATGAACTTATTGAAGCGTTAAGGTGGGACATAACATTCGCGGCAGAGAAAACAAACCTTTTTTTTTTTAAATTGTTTTTAAAAATGTAGAGAATTGAAAAAAATTACAAGAAAAAACATAAAAAAACAAATATATTTTTCACTTCAACATGGTTTTATAGAGCTCCAAACTGGTGGCAGAGAAAAAACGTGGCCTCGTTGTTACTGTGCTGGGAGTCGTAAAAATTGTCCGATTTGGAAAAAAATTACTTTTAAATCTTAACAAAATTGGTTATCGTATGACAGGAGTCGTATTTTTTTTAATTCTTTTTCAATTTTTGGTGATGTTCCAAATTTGAAAGTGTGTTTTTTCGAAAAAAATTATGACTTTAAAAATTCATAAAAATCGAAAACAAAATGTAAAAAAGCTCATGTCATACGATAGCAAATCAAGTTTCAAAAAGTACAAACAAAAAAAATTTCGTCAAAAAATTAATCCGCTAGTGCCGCCACCAGTACGAAAAACATGGTTTCGAGATGAACAAAGTTTGTGAACAAAGAAAAATGCAAAGAAAAATAAAAATGCGCTCTCACTAATCCGGCTGTAACTTTTGAACCCGTAGGAATTTTTCCATTTTCACTAAAAAACAAAATTAAAAAAAAAAGTTTTTAAAAAAACGGCCAATGTCATGTCCCCCTTTAAGAGAGTGTATATTACCAAAAATCCACATTTTTCGTATCGACAATGCGTATAACGTATCTGCTCACAAATGTGTGAAAAAGGTCTGGACAGTTACTGGTTCCAAAAAGACGGTATAATTCGAACATTACAGTTTCTAACAACTGAAATCCCGTTTTGATCTAAACGGAATTCATTAAGTGGGGTCATTTGAAAATCAAAGTGTGCCCTCTATACAGTAATTTCAATTTTGTGAATACATCTGAGGTAGGCGTATTCGTGGGCGGATTCCAAAAATATTAAATAGTACAGACTCTCAGGTTCTTAGGTATGTATACCAAGTTTTTATCAATTATCTTAACGTTTTCTCCTTATCCAGTGCTTACGGACAACGCATAGATGGACGGGCAGCTGAGCAGGGCTAAATCGACTAATGTAGTGACGCTGTTAAATAATATATTTACTTTTCTTAAGTCTTTTACTCTTACTCTTTTATGCTAGTAGTATTAATATTCTTATAAATAAACATTTTTTTTATTTGTTTTAAGTTCATGTATTTTTTCTTGGTGTTCGTTTATACAGTTTTAACCCTAAAAGACACATCCGGGTACAAACGTACCCATTTTCAACTATAAACTACTGTATCTTTTCAACCCGTCCTTATAGCATATTGAAACTTCGGATCTAGAAAGAAGACGTAACTATGCGTGCGTCAATTTAGATTCATAAGCTTACTTTCTTGTGACCAATTGATGAGGAGCTATAAGCTTCCAAAGTTTACACCTACGACTTTACACATCCATGATACGTTTCTACTCGTTTGGTTTTTATGCTGAAATAAAAGGGTTTAATATGAAATGAAAATATATTTTTATATTTATTTTATATTTTTAGCGTCTACCAACCGCGCTAAGAAGAAACCCTGTTTTTTGATTATTCATAAAAGCATTGTACTGACAATTTCTGCAGCAATATTTTATTGCTGCAAAAACAGCTAGTTTTGCATCATCAGGCAGAAGCAGATGTTCATGTGAATTACTCTTGAATCGACGTCGCTGAATCGACATTTTTTTGCCTATTATTTTTGCATAAAATATTAACAATATGTACCTTAAAATAATCGTTTATACTTAAACTAACGATAAAAATAAAAAATTAATAAAATATGTTTGAAAACACTAAAAAAACGCGGCAATTGTAAATGGGTACATTTTTACCTCGGGTGAGTATCTTCGTAATATTTTTTGGGTGTCTTTAAGGGTTAAAGGTGATTTAAAGAGGTATTTCTAAAAAATTTTCATAGATGTCGAATGTCAAATTTTATATGATTTTCACTCAGATTTCATGACTTACAATATCTCAAGACTATTAATTTAGAATTTCTTGTCAAAATTCTTGTCGTATAGTTATTTTGTCTATTTTTACTGTCCAATAAAAAATATATTTTTAAAAGTATAAATATATTTTTTTTAAATTATGATTACTAACCTAGGATTAGGGGTAAAATTTCTTAGATTAAAATTGTATTTATCAGAAAAAAAGCAATATTAATCCATTGCATAAATCAACGAAAACAAAAAAAAAACAATTATAAGTCATGAAACACATTTTCTTCATATATCTGTTGCTTCATAGAGGCATATAACTTAAATAAAAGATTCAATATCTTCAATTTTATTCTAAGTATTTATTTTCTTGAAACTATATTTTGTTTTGTTTGATCTGCGTTTTATACGAATTGGATCCGGATTCGAAAAAATATACTTGGATATGTATGTGATACGACGGCCGTGGCCGTGTGTGCTAAGTATGTGGCATGCAAGCCAACGTATCTTGGCAGACCCAGGTTCAAGTCACCATCTAATATAGAAAGTTTTTTCAATAGAAATACATTTTTCAGATTGGCCGTCACTTCTCTGCAGACAATGGCAAACCTCAGAGAGTATGTAATGCCATGTAAAGCTTCTTGAGGGAAAAAGAGTTTTAGACGTGCGGGGTCGGATTAAAAATTGAAGGTCCTTTTCTCGGTCATTTGTGTACAAACATTTATTAACATATGTGAAGATTTAAAAACAGACACTTTCTATTGTGTGCTTGTGTAATCGAAGCCCACTTGAAAATAAAAACCTGAATATTTAAAATCGATTTATTTTCTCATAGACTAAAAATAAAAAAAACTATGCTTTAAAAGCAAAAATTCTTTCTTTCTTTTCTTATGAATTTCCATGAATGACCTTGCAAAAAAGTTTAGGCGTCACTTTGTGCTCTTGATTGAAGTTTTTAAACCCAAATGCTACCTACTAAGAACTTAACGTATTATAAATTTTTTTACTTTTTGTTTATTTTGTTCGGCATGCGGAGGTGACCTTTTGTATTATAACGCTTATTTAATAGTTGTCTTTTTTTTTTTTTGTATGGCCATGTTGTAATTTATATATATGTTGCTCTTAAACTTATTTTAGTGCACAAGTATAGCAGACTGTGTAATGTATTTGCTTTTATGTATGTACTCTGTTATTACTTGTTCGAGATATAAGCCAAATTTACAAACAT
This sequence comes from Tetanocera ferruginea, assembly GCA_958299015.1. NCBI lineage: Eukaryota > Metazoa > Arthropoda > Insecta > Diptera > Sciomyzidae > Tetanocera > Tetanocera ferruginea. Next base: position 128,339,184 of record OY282640.1, read on the forward strand.
ATTGATCGATATTAATCCTACAAGTATTTTGCAAAGCTGCATGTTTGCTTTGCTCTTAAAATTTCTGTTGTTGATAAACGTTGCTGCTTGTGTGATTGGCAGCTGTAAGCCACAATATTTTAGCGCCCTACAAACGAAGCAACTAATTTAAAGTGGTTATTTGTTTAAAATTAAGATAGCTATTTTCCTTCTGCATTTAAGCATTTAAAACATAAAACACCAAGCTATGAACATATTTCTACACCCGCCCGCCCCGCCTAACCAAACACGCACACGCACAAATACTAAATAAATATTTAACTTACGTTAAGCAGTTTACTTCTTCCCCTCTCTACAGATACACTAGAGCGAAGAACCCACAATTGGTTAACCATCAAGGACACACCTTCACATGGAACTATGTTAATTCTTCTGGGGCACCGTAAATTTAATAGCTCTTGGCTTGACGTGTCTACATGTATTGGTTTTGAGGTTTTACAATATTAATGCATGTGTGTGTCGACGATAGGTTTACTGATTGGTTGTGTGCCTTTGCTTCACTTCCTGAACTATGGTAGCCTTAACTATAGCAACGCATTTGTTGAAATTAATTCAGAATCGAAGTGCTTGTTACAAAATCTTTATACTACAACAATATTAACGAAAACAACAATTGTATAAGTTATTTGCATACAACATATTTAAAGCATATCATGTTTATGCGATGCTTGTTCTTTGGAGCAGCCATCGCTCACATCCGCCATATTATTTGAATTATTGTATTAATACTCGAATATAAAGCCATCACCTGTATTTTAAGCGTCCCGATAAGAATATCGTTTGTTTGTGTGATTGTAGTTATGTTAGTGTGTTGAAAACTAAGATATTGATATTTGAATTGTACTAAGTTTATGTTCGAAATTTTAACTTAATGTTCTTGTCTATTTATATTGCCATAAAATTATATATTTGATATATGAACTCGTATGTTCGTAAATATTGAATTTCATATATCCTTAAATTGACGCATGTCCTAGTTTAATATATGCATACAATTTCAATTTCAATTTGGGTTTATATTAGTTTTGAAATTGAGAGTTTCATTTAATTTTAGAATATTTTTATTAATAAAACAAACAATTCGCATAAATAAATATACATACAGTGTGGGAAAACATTATAGAAACATTAATATTACTAAACAATTTGTTTTATTTTCCTAAATTATTGTAAATAAATTATGTATGTAAATACGTAATTTTTTAGTATTTCATAAATTTAATAAGATTTCTGCGCAAAAAGTCCTGCAAAAATCCATTTTCAATATCTTCGTAGACTCGGCCTGAAAAAAATTTTATAAAAAAACTCAACTTTGGTAAGAGTTGTATATATTTTCTTTTAATTCAGACTTTTGTGAGTTATTTTGTTTATATTTATTGAGTTATTTTGTCGTGTTTTCTTTAGTTTTGACAACTTCATGAATGAATAGCACTTAATAACAACTTCACTGTTAACAATAAAGAGTTGAGAGACAGAAAATCCGAAAAATCTGAAAGTGCTATTTTACGTAGACTTCGGCCATGTAGGCTTCAATCCATAGCATGGAGCCGAAACATGGTATGGGCTAATACCCCTTTGTAAATATAATAGTACTAAATAAGCTTCATGTTTTGATGACATCTCGCAACCCTTGGTTAAGGTGGAGGCCTCTCTGGCATCTCTTTCGTACTGTGGAGTACGGTACTCGAATATAACTCACACACCGAGCTAGGTAGCTCTGCCCCAGTTGTTATGTGCAAATTGATCTTTTTCCATTATTCAGCATTTAAAAGACTGTCTCATATGTAAACATTATTTCTAAGAAAATTTAATAAATTAAATTTAAAAATCACACGAAGCTCACCGAAAGGCCAACCCAACAAGTCATCCTGGCAACAGCCAGAGTCCACTGTTTTCCCGTGGTAACAGCATTCGAGTAAGTCCTTGTTCGGCATGTTTAAGATTTCGTGGGGGCCGCGATATGAAAATGTAACTTACAAATCAACAAAAGCTACCTCGTCTAGTTATAAATTTTTTAAAATTTTTTTTTTGCTACAAGATTTTTTCAAAAATATATCAATATCTTTGCCAATATCCCATGGATCTTAAATATTGACACGAGTTTTGAAAGATAATTAAACTCTCTTTAAAAATAAGTAGAAATCAATTTTATTTTAGCAAAATAAAGAGTTTCTTAAATCAAAACTACATTTGATATACAAATAAATAAAAATTAGACTAAAATTTTGTACGTTAGTTTGTATATTTTCTGTCGGTAACTGTGGAATAATCCATTGTGCCGGGTGTTCCATTTACATACTTGTGAACATCAATATGCTAGCATAGAAAGTTTTATGAACTATTTAATTGTGTGACGGGTGTTACACATATTATGACGGGTGTTACGATAGAAGAAGTTATTTTTTTTAAAATAGTTGAGCTGCCAAAACTGTTCAGAAATCGTGTTTTTAATTTCAATCATCAACAACAGTATTTACAAAAAATAATAAGGTGATTCATGTCACTTCGTAAGATTTTGTATATCGTAAACCGTATTCTTCGTATTTGAAATTGACATGAACAAACTTTTCGAACGCTCGTACATATCTGTTTTTTGTAAACTTAAATTGATCGCATTTCGAATGATTGAGCGCTCAGATAGCGATTTAGCACAATGCGCTTATTTCAGTTAAATTTTTATCTAAAGCAAATTACATCCAAATATCATGTTATCAAGAATCACCCAAGAATCATATGACCGGGGGGCCCCGGAGGAAACACGTTCAATTTTAGATAATGCGTTGTTCGCAGATGGTTATTCAACCGCTACTCCGTGAAGCAAGCGATAGGGGAGTTCAGGGCTTCAAAGAGCTGCTACTACTATAGGACAGTAGCCTACCTGGAAAGAGTAGCTGTTCCATTGAAAAAAAGTATAGAAAGAAGACAAGGTTGGACTAGGTAAGCTAATACAAGAAAGCTGCCATGGAACTGAAAACTTTTCCGAAAACAATTCAGACGTTTCGTCGTTTAAAATAAATTGCTTCCTCTCCATATCGTGCCTCCGCGAGATCAAGGCGAAAAAGTACATACATCTTTCATTGGTAGAAACCTCCTTCAAATGAAATGAAGGTGGAATTCGAAACACTCATGAATTTTAGTGTCAGAGCCTAATAAATAAAACTATGGCAATTTCAAGATAACTCCAAAAAGCACATTAAATAGAAGCGCTCCTTATAAGGAGTAAACAGTGGAGCTGTCCAGAAGCCAGCATAAAAGTGAAGAAAATGAAAGCAAAACCGCAGATAGACTCTATATTGAAAACTTATTTCATGAACACTTGGAAGTGAGTACATGTACGACTCATAACTTATGAAAATAGTATGCAAAATATGTTGAATAAACCGTCCGACGAGACACCTCGTCTAAAATGACTTGCATGCGAACGCCCAGAGATCTGCCACGGTGCTTGAGAACAAGGAAAAAAACAAAATTGGCCATTTCAGCCCTTCAAAGGACTTTGGCCAAGCTTCACATGATCAATTAAACGGGATTAAACGGAAGTAGCAGCTTTGCTGAAACTGCAGCTATAAAGATCTCTTCTGGTAAAAATTTGCGCCCACAAGAAATGTTGTGTTGTCTCTGGACCAGAGCAGCTTTGTCGCCAATTTTTCCTGATCTCTTGTCTATTTCTTCGACTTTATATAGATTATCTTAAGATGCGCAAAATAACTAGGAAATGTTGTTAGACAATACGATTTTTAGCTGAATGCGTTCACTGATAACAAAAAATTTTGAAGTCAAATTATTTTGTTTTTCATTTTGACAAATAAAAAAAGTTTACGAAAACTTATTTACGACATAAGCATCAAATTTCTTGCGAATAGTTAAAAGACATGATAAAATAATTTTACCAGGTAGTGTTGACAAATGTTAATTCTCTCAGCTACAAGTAAACGAACTCTTGTCAAAAATAGCAGTTCGTTGTTATATTCGTTGGCCACATTCAGCTGTGTCAACTGTTGTGACAGCAACACATCGGGGAGCGCTATTATCGGTATTGAAGTTTCAGAAAAATTGTCAAGTTTATAAAATATCAAGCTTTGTATCAAATACGAATGGAAATTTTACCGACAAATTAAAAATTTTCTATTTTTAAATGCGTTTCAATGCGCAACTTCATATTTACTTTATTTATGTGCATCAAGCAGTCAAATGATGTGCATCATTTGACTTAGCAGTTGGCAACTGTTGGGTGCGCTGAATGTGACCAGTGAAAATGAATTGTATGCTATGACGGATTGTGAGCGCTCTCTTTCTTGTTATATTTTTTGACAAAAGTCCGTTTCATACAGAAACGTCAATACTACCTTGAAGTAATTATATCATGATTAAAAGATATTCGTATCTCAATATGCATAGAAATAATTATGACGTTTTGTAAATTCTTACGAAATACGAGCTTACGAAGCACTTACGAAGTGACATGAAGCACCTTAATAATGTTGCTTTTTTGTAACAGTCGCAATTAGAATATAAAATCAAATTCAGTACAATTGAATTTAAAGATTTTCGTTTATTATAGCCCATCCACAATGACGACAACGAGCGACGAGCATCAAACGTCACTTTTTTTTCACATGTATTTCTTATGGGATGAACTTTTGGAGACAATCGCGACGACATTGTTGCCCGACATCAAATGTGGCTGTAGCCAGCTTCAATTTAATTCTAATTGAAAAACAGACGACAAAAGTAAATGTCAGCCATTGTTTACATTCGTGTTTTTTTCATGCCGGCTCTTCGAGTGCTCGTTTTTGTGTTCAATTTATATATTTAATTGCAAACTTTGATGTGAGTTTATTAAATAATATAATTTAATTTAAATTCGATTCAATAACCTGAAAAAATATTGCTGATTTCACTAAGCGCTTTCTGCTGTAGCTTGTTGTTGTCGCGTTTAAAAAATTCAAGTCGCCCGAAATTTCTCTACAACGACAGAGTGGAGACCTGTCGTCCGTCGCCCGTTGTCGTCATTGTGGATGGGCTATTAAAAAGAACTTCCTTTAATATATTGACGTTTGCGCTGACAACATCTATGTAGAGTGTTAGAGTTATATTGGGTGTATGGTATGAACGAACAAAAAAAAATTACCATTTAGTTGTGTCCTTTGACTGGTGTGGCTCCAGCCATATAAACCAAATGTTTGATATTGAATAGCTTCGGAAGTAAAAATTTACAGAACATTGAAACTCAGAACAGCGTTACCAATTATTGAAGTCCTTCTACTAGAAAACTATAACGAAAATTGAACAAGGGGGTGTGGATATGCTCAAACAAGTACATTTAATATCGAATAGCTTTGGAAGTTAATGTCGCATATCACTGAAACTCTGTATGAAGTTACTAAGTGGCCAGATATTACCAAATACTACTAGAAAACTGGCACGGGCATTGGAAAAGAGTCGTGGATTCACCCATTAGTGGATTCGACCAAATTTTCGAATCAGAATAGTTACGGAAGTAAAAATAACAGAAAATATAACTCAAAATCGAGTTATCACTTGCTGATGTCCTTCTTCAAGAGAACTGGGACGGGCACTGGAAAAGGAGGTGCGGCCAACCGTATAGGGCAAATTTTTGATACCGAAAAGCATTGGAACTAAACTTCACACAACAATGAAACTCAGCATGGAGTTACCAATTGCCAAAGTCGTTCTATTAGAAAACTGGCACGTGCATTAGAATTGTTTGTAGTTCGATTTTCGATACAAAAAAAACTATGAAAGAAACAGTCACAGAACATTGAAACTCATAATGGAATTGAAAGTGATGTTCTGCTACAGGGAAACTTTAACGGGAAGTGAACCATGAGCGTGGTGTCACATATGAAAGTAAAAGGAAGTAAGGTTCTATAGCTATGTAAGTAAAAGTCGCAGATCAATGAAACTTGTAATGGAATTACCACCTGGATGTAAATTAAGCAAGGTTTTGTCTGTGAATAGTTGAGTTTGCTTACTTAAAATTTCGAAATATACATTGTTAATAGTTTTTAATTAAAACTATTTGTATTTTAAAATATGAAAACAAAAAAACAATTTAAAAAGTTCAGGTGGTAAACTACTGTGATTACCCGATTTCTATGTTGAAAAAAGGCACCTAAAAAATGAAGCAATTCGATAAAAAAATGTAATACATGCCTTGTTTTGCCTTTTTTCAATGTACATTTAGTCTTTTTTTTATTTTTAAGTGACACAAAATCCAGGCCGTGCTTATAATATTATCATCAAATCCTACCATAATAATGACAATATATTCAATTTTCTTAGAACATCTTATAAAAAGCAAATTATATTAAAAAATCTACTACTCGAAAATAAATCAATAAATCTTTCATACTGAAAGTACTTCACGAACCGATTGTTAAGTTGTGGCACCCGCGTCTCTCAGGAAATCGTTATCGTTAATCCCCCACTTGTCAGACCTCTTAACAAGATAATTAGAGTTGAGCTCATTACCGCTCTAGACTGGTGGCCACAAAGAGTTAAAAGATAATACGGCGAAAAGATTTTTAGTGTAGCACTAATATTCTGACTAAACAGTATTCAAGGCCAGTTAAGCCTTAAGGGCAATGTTGCATAAGAGAAACGGTGGCGTTCGGAGGAGGATTTTGTATGATGTGCGGAATACCATATGAAAACAGATCTAGGTTTTATAAGATGTAGGCAGAGGATTTGGTTTAACAACAGAACGGTACATCCTAATGTTGTATCTTACCAAGCAATTTTTGGGAATGCATTGAGTCAATAGACCAGAACGCCAGAAGCCCAGACCTCTACATAATCAAGTATGAGTGCGACGAGATCAACAGCAGAGTACGGGTCAGGAACATGGATCGACTGCGGATAACTTCAAATCAGCGCTTTTTGAGGAATGAAGATCTAAGAATCCCATTGGAAACTATAAGAAAATTGATCCCGTCACCGAAAAGCAGGTGTAAAGCTGTTATCGGATTCCAAAGTGATAAACAAGATTATTTTGAATAACTATAGCTTGCTTCATTGATGTAATTTTTACTGAATTCATTTTTATATTTTTTTTTTAACTTAATATTAAATTTGCATGATATTTAACTAAATTTAATTTAATTTAAGTTTATTTAATTTAATTTAATTTCATTTTATTTAACTTATTTTAATTCTTTGATTACTTTTTCACTTTTCTTAGTTTTTATATCCTGTTGTTATGATAAATTGATTATGTACTATAAAAGAACATAGTTCTAAGTGTACTAATGTTATCCTTAAGTTAGCAATAAACAATAAACAATATTAAAAGAAAATTGTCCGCTCCTTTAATTGGCTTACTCAGATAATTTAAACTCAGAAAAAAGTATTTAGAATTAGTAATTTTTAATGCTTTCCAGAATTTATCTGGTCTTATTCTAACTTTTATACAAAATTTTATAAAAATTTGCTCTTTGCTTGACCAGCTATGTGTTCGAGTATCTAAATCTACCGAGTCATTGTATATCTGCGCTTCGTACAACCCACCTAAGGCTGCGTGCATAGTAAACGCCGATTCAGACTGGCAGGCAGGCAGGCAGGCTGAAATCTGTGTAAGCAAACGAGACACAAATAGCTCTCTATCTCGCTATTTCACACACTCTGCCTACCTGCCTGTCTGAATCGGCGTTTACTCTGTACGCGGCCTAACAGTGTAGATTCAATATATGCAGCGCATATTGACAACATTATTGGAATCAATTCATCTATGGATGCAAACTTTCATCTTTGCGTCTTGGGTGATTTTAATTCTTCTAAAATCATATGGATCTATATTGACGGCGATTTAACTCCAACGAATATAAGCCAGACTCAGGAAATTCACCTGAGAGATAGTTTTTCCAGTAAAGACTAACATCAAATTAATTTTATTTTTAATAACTTAAATAAATTGTTAGACTTCATATAAATATATTACTTCAAATATTAAATTCAATATCACAGAATGTCTTTATCCTATCCAGAAACCATGTATGTATCACAGGTCACACATAATAGATTTAGAATTTTATGAGATTTCTGAAGATAAAAAATTGCATAATTTAAATCTCTAAAATTTCAATAAATTAAAAAAACATATTATTTAATCTAAACTATTTGATCTAAACATGTTTTAGTATTTTCAAATCTCAGGTTTTGACTTCGTGCAATTCGCATATTCCACGTAGGAGTAAAACTAATCACAAACTTCCCTGGTATACTAGGAGTCTATAAAAGTTAAAAATCAAAGAAATAAGTTTTTGAAATTGTTCAGGGCTACCAATGACCCAACATTTTAGGAAAAATATTTACATTTCATGAGTGAATTCAATTTTCTTAATAAATTTTTATATAAGCAATATATTTTGCATTTTCAATCAAATATTAAAACAATTCCTAATTTTTTTTGGAATTTTACACAGTCTAAAAAAGGGAGATTGCAAATTTCTTCTTCAATGTTTTTTGATGATCAGTGTTCAGCTAACCTAGCAGATACTGTAAATATGTTTGCTGATTTTTTTAAGTTAAACTTTGTCGTTGACAATAATAATTTTGTTGGAAATGTCGTTGTTTCTGTTGATGCATTTACAGATATAGGCACCTTTTCTGTTTCCGTCAACGATGTACTTGAATCCTTCCAGGGTATGAAAGCATCATTTAAGGAAGATATTGATGGTTTGCTTCAATAATTTTCTTCAAATGTTCACAAGCTTTAGCGGTCCCACTGTAACAGTGGGACACTCTTATTAAAGATAAGACCCTGTCTGAACGAAATTTGGTTAAGTTCTGGAAAATTGTCTCTATAACCCCTATTTTTAAATCTGGAAATTAAAGTAATGTTACTTACTATAGGCCAATCTCTAAATTATCGTATGTCTCGAAAGTTATTGAAAGTATCATGAAAGTTAAACTTAGTTTCTTGATAAAACGTTATATTTGTCCTGAATAACATGGTTTTGATGCTGGTCGGTCAACAGTGTCAAATTTAACCCTTTTCTCTGAGTACTGTGTATTTGCGTTTGGACTGGGTCATCAAGTTGATGTGATTTATACTGACTTTTCAAAAGCATTTGTCAGAGTTTCTCATAAACTGTTACTCTTAAAATTATAGAAAATGGGAATTCATTCGTAATTTTTGTCTTGGTTTAAATCTTATTTGCACGACAGGACATGTTTGTCAGTATAAAATTTAAGTTTATAGCTTACTCAGGTGTTCCTCAGGGTAGTATCCTAGAAGACTTTTTTTTGATTATTTTTATTAATGAAAGTTCCAAAGGCATTTTAAAATCTCATTTTTTACTTTATGCGGATGACCTTAAACTTTTTAAGAAAATTCTTTTTCTAATGATTTTGCTAATCTACAATCGGATTTCTAGAATTTTGTTATGGACTCAAACTATTGGTCTAACTTTAAACTTTGCAAAATGTTATCATGTAACTGTCGCTAAACTCACTCTCAATACATTAAGCAGATCTAACTTGTAAGATAATTTAATAACCCAAACAGCTGATACTTATCGCGATTTGGGTGTTATTTTTGAAGCTAAATTTACATTTATTTCAATTCAACAATTTTCTCATTCCTAAGGCGTTCTCGTTACTAGCCTTAAGTAGCCTATAAGTAGAAATAGTAGTGAGTTTTCCGATCCACATGCCTTAAGTTTGTTATTTAATGCGTTTGTAGGATCTAGAATTGAGTATGCTTCCATTATTTGGTCTCCATTTTATGCTTGTACTTCTTTAAGACTCGAAAAAAATACAAAAAAAACTTTACCAGATATGCTCTGCGATCTATAAATTTTCATGATCCATTGCCACTTTCTAGTACGCGCCTATTGCTTCTATAACTTAAATCTCTTGAATCAAGACGAAAAATTTCATCACTCTTGTTCATACATGATATTATTTCTGGCATTATTGACTGCCATTCCCTCGTAGAGCTTATTTCTTTCAATATTCCGCTAAGATATTCAAGAAATTCAAAACTCTTTTATTTCAAATATTATAGAACTATAGTTAACTATATATAAAATAAAAAATAATTATTTAATTATAATTATGCCTTAAATGAGCCTATTATTAGAGCTTTGACTCTTTGTAATGAACTTTGTATTTCATATGATTTCGATTTATATGTTCCCAAACATATTTTTAAAAACTTCATTAATATTATTTTTTAACACAAGCTTATCATTATTTCTTAAACCATAATAACTTATACTCCTTAACTCCATCATTTATTTTTGTAAACATTATTGAATCTTAGTCTGTAAAGATATCTGTATCTAACGACTTTGTGAAATAAACTAAACTAAACTATTAATTTGTTTTGTAAAAATGCTATAAAATCGATAACGACAACGCTTAGATCCTCTAGAAAAAGACGACATGAGAAGGCTTTTAAAAACGCATACAAAGCCATTTCGGAAATTTAAAATAAAACAAATTTGAGAATATTGAGTATTGAAAGTTAATAATTTTTCTTCAGTGAACAAGGTTGAAAAACTTTTTTGTTGATGAATTTTCTATAAACACGGAAGTAAGCAATTTGCCAAAAATATGGGTAGACCCAAAAAAGTTGAATTTTACTAACAGAACATGGTTTCATTCCATTTATTGTTGGGCTTTCAACATGGGCTAATTAAGGGCTCTCAACAAAGCTCTTAAAGCAAACAGCTAAAAGCTAATTCAAAATTAATGCATGCTGATTATGTGAAGGCATTTTCTCGTATAAAACTACACGAAAATAAAAGTTCAGCAAACTAATTAATTTGCAAAATCAAAGCCAAAAACTTAGCAACACAAAGTTTTTCTCATTTAATAAAATAATTGTTGATGTTGTTTGTTTTTCAGTTTTTTTTTTTTTTTTTTTTTTTTTTTTGTCACAGTACCGAAAATAACAAACTTTGTAAATCATTTAATTAAACTTTATGTAGTTCGAGTAACGACCAAACGTAAAAAAGTTTCTCTACGAATCAAACAGCAAGAAAAATATATACCTATATATATAAAAATAACAGTCGGCTTGGCTTAGTCTGACCATTCATTCCCACAGTTTAGGGGTGAGTTCTCTTTTACCACCCATAAGCGTCCCAAGTAGGCGACATAAATTTTCCAGCCCTTAGTGATAGGGACAAGTTCGAAAAAGTTTTTATTTTGTTATAATATTTAAATTAAACTTTTATGTAGCACGTTAAGCTGACGCACAGACAAAGCTTGAAGCACTCAACAGGGAGACAGCTAAGGATGAGCAGTTTTTTTTTTATCCAACATTTATCGAAGGCTTAAGGCGTTACTTTTCAGAGATTATTAAGCATAGCAGGAACAAACTATCGTTAATCGATAGATTGCTTTGAATAAGATACAAAAATGTTTGCATCGCTAGAAAAGTTTTACATCTAGAGTGGCGAGACAAAAAGTTGGCCAGTCACCAGCGTCATTCATTTACTACTGTAGCAAATAAGTTCCGTGCCGCATGTAGCGACCAGCTGCCACACCAACAATGATTAATCGTTACAGTATTTTTGGAAAGTATACATAAAGCTCTGAAACGAATATATTACCAAAAGTTACAAAAAAAAAGAATAGAAAAATATCGCACACTCATAGTTATTTTTTTTTTTATTGTCCCTCAAAAGCTCTCTAAATCCACTCACACCGGAAGTGCCGACATTAATACAATCCAACATAATACGGTCACTTTTATGTTTGATCCTTTTCATTTCTATTGTTTGCTTAGATGTTTCTTTTCATTTTTTATGTTACTTTTTTGTTTCTTTCTTAATATTTTTTATATTTTGGTTGTATTTTTTTGTTTTTTTTTTTTTTTTGTTTGGCATAAATTGTGGCACGTTATGTTTTTAACATCTGTGACCGAAATGCTCCTTTGAAGGTACAAAACCGTAACATTTTACGTTAATATAACTTAAATTACAAACATTAAATTTTACGATTGTGGTGGACGCAGTGATGAGTGTGTTTGTGTGAAACAACCCACAAAGACGATGGCAGAGCAGTTTGAATAATGTTGCGGTTAAGGTGTGAAGCATCTACCGTAAAGATTGGTCAACTTAAGAATATAATAAGGCTGTAGTGAGAGGCGTCAGATAAAAAGCTTAAAAACAATATTAAGTCAAGCGCAGACAGATGGTCAGCAGGTTAACTGAGACAATTATTTAAGGAATACTTACAACTTTTCTTAGTTGAAATGAACACAAGTTTCCGTTTCGCATTACAATTAATCATGGCAAAAAAAGCTTTCTTATATTGAGCGACGCTCTTTCAATAATAAAGAATGATACGATAAAAGGTCCTGTATAAATCAATGAATTTTAATGTTTATGTACATGAGCTGTGTGAGATCTCATTCATGAGTCTGTGTATAAAACACTGCCGCTTTCATGCACCCATACATGTTATCAGTTCTCTCATACGTAAGCTCATGAATAAGAACACTATTTATATGTAATTATTCACAGATATTGTAACCGTTACTTTTAAAAAAATCATTATTGGTTCTTAAAATTATTTTGCTGATATGTTCATCGTGTCCTTTCCATAGATATATCCATATTTCAACCATGTTTTCGATGACATTTTGCAGTATGGTCTTCGGAATGGCCCGAATCATCGATGTAATATTGCTTTTCAAGTCTGGAATCGTCTTCGGATCATTCACAAAGACTTTATCCTTCGTGTAGCCCCACAAAAAAAAATTTAACGCCGTGAAATCACTTGATCTGGGCGGTCAATTTACACCACCGCGACGAAAAATTACACGGTTCAGGAATTTGCGTTGGTAAAAGTTCAAATTGAGGCGCATTGTGTGTGGTGTTGCCAGGGGCGCAACAAGGAATTTTTTTGGGGGGCTTTAATCAAATGTAGAACTTATATATAAAAACGATTAAACGTAGTTATAGCACTACTAACCTGTGCTGTGGTGACCGTGGCATACAGGTTAAGTGTGTGGCTTAGCATGCTCGAAGCCCGGGTTCGATCCCCAGCCGCGGAGAAAAGTTTTTTCAATAAAAAATGTTTCTGATCGGTCACCACCTCTCTGAAGACAATGGCAAACCTCAGAGAGTAAATAATGCCATGTAAAGCTTCTTGAGAACATGAACTTTAGCCGTTCGGAGTCGGCATTAAACATGTAGGTCCAGTTCTCAGTCAATTGTGTGCAAACATTTAATAACACACACACCACAATTGATCATAAGAAGCTCGGTCAAAGTCCTTTCAACGGCTGAAATGGCCAATTTGTTTTTGGTTTTTTTTTTTTAACCTGTGCTGTAGTGGTCAATGCTTTCAATTTTTGCACTAATGGTTCCTTGTTCAAACTTCAGGCAAGGCCAGCATCATATTTTTTTCCAAAAAAAAATGTAAAATGTAAATTTCACTGTCAGGACATTTTGTCCGTTCAGAAGGTGAACAGCATGGTAGCAGTCGTTTTAAAATAAACTTGCTTCAGCGTTGTTTAGCATCTAATCGGCCAAAATAAAAAAATTTTTCTCTTATTCTCTAAAAACGATATATTTTTATATATTTATCTTTTTCATGAAAGCTTTTTATTATTTTTAGGTTATTTTTAGTATCCCATTTACAGAAAAGCATTCTCTGGAGCAAAGTCTGTAACATTTTTCTCTAAATATTATGTCTTTTGAGTGAAAATTTTCTATCCATACAGTCTTCGTTGTAAAAATACCCAATTGGCTGGCACTAACTTTAAAATTCGCCTTTTACTGAGTACTAATTATTCTCAATTCCGAAAGTAAATTGAGAATACGCTAAATTTCTGACACCTTGGGATGAAAACCAAAGAGTCTGAATACGAAAAAAAATCGTTTAAGTCTCTTGCTACCAAAATAGCCTATGAAATTACCTCTAATATCGGATTTTATAGCCTAATTAAAAGTTTTCCATTGGATGTTCAAAATCAGTTTCATGAAAATCCCTCAAAATTGCGAAAATATTATCCGATTTTGGAAAAATGTAGAAAAGACCTATCGTTAAAAGGTGAAGTAAAGAGCTATTGTTAAAAATATGTTATTTCGATTTAAATCAGCATTTGCTCATTGGATAAGTAATACCGTATAACTATATTATGTCACTAGATGGGCGAACATAAGAAAAAGCAAACCAACATCTTTTACCTAATATTAAGAAATAATTAATATCGGATATTTAACAATTTAGAGACATTTTTATGAAACGGATTTTCGAAAATAGGATGGAAAATTAGAAATTGTGAATTTTTTCTCCAGTCTCGGAAGTCAATCGGAATTATTTTTGTAATGAATCACATGACTTCACTTTAAACTCAATTCTGCAGAGTTTGTGTTATCGATGTTTAAAAGTGGTGAGTGACTCAATCGATTTTCCTCAAATTTGAGCTTTTTTATTTTGTCTTACTTTTGAATTAATTTGCTTCCAAATATTTAAAGTTTTCTTAATGAACTCTATGCTAGAAGTTGAAAAGATAACTCAAATCGAAGTATGGCCAACAACCCCTCAAGTGGTCAGAATCAGAACTCTTTCCCCAAAACTGTACCCAAAACATTAACTTTTTGTCAAACTTTCAATTTACGCTTGAGTAGTTCAGTGGGTCGTCGAAATTTTACTGTTTGGAAGACCACTTCTAACTGTAGTCACAATAAAGCAAACAATTTCTTTTAAGTATTTCACATTTTTCCCTACTCACATCATACCTAATGCAGTTTACGGTATAACCGACGACGCTTTGCCATGTTTGACCCAATTCAATGAACTTGACGCAAATGTTAAAAAATTCAATAAAACTTACCGTAAGCAAATCACGCCGTGCTATATTCTTCAAATGAAGAATATTTCGCACTGTACCATCTGGTAACACTTGAAATGAATCGTCAACCAGCGCGTGTTCCTTCCACCAGGAAACGCGAGGTGGCGGAATGCCGCCACTCGACAAACACGTTAGATTAATGCTGTCGCCCTCCAAGTAGGGACCGGCCATTTGGTCTCGCACCGCAGCACCATGATGATCGAGGATTGTCAATTGGGTAGGCGGAACTGCAAGTAAGCGAAAAAGTGGAGTAGAGAATAAAAAAAAAAGTTATATAAGAAAATGTGTAAAAATAAAACTATATAAAAAAGAATTAACTAGCAAAAAAAAACCAAAACAACAGCAACAAAAATGCAAGAAATATATAATAGCAGCAAGTTGTAAAGAAGCAAGAATAATGTTAAGAGGAGGATATGCCGCCATGAAGCGGAAATGAAAAATTAATGGGAAACGGAAATGTAAGCAGAGGCGTTAAAGAATGCTTGCGAATGGAAAATGAAATCAAATTTCATTTCATTTGATTGTGCAAATGTGTGCCGGAAGCAGGAAGTGGAGAGATGTAGGAGCAAAAATTGGCAAAGCTCAAAAGCACGAATTGGAGTTGAAGTTGGAAAATACATACATAAACTAGCATCGCGTAGAAGCTCATTTGCATAGATACTTAATTTTATTTTGCATTACCCAAACAGAAGAAAATAAAACACAATCGTCACTTACCCAGAACTGTCACATTAATCCGCCAATTTCTCGTTGGTGATTTATGAAAGTCCACGCGACATTTATACAAACCGGCATCGCTGGTTTGTATGTTCTTAATGCGCAACGCTGGGGGATTTGTATCGTAGTAAAAATGCGCCTTGTTCTTGAAGACGTTCTCATCCGCCCAGGGTATGGCCTGTTGTAAAGGGCGTCCACGTGCATCGAAACTGAAATGAAGAAAAATTGAGAGTTAAAATTAGGTAATGATTTAAATTGTATACAAGCGAATATGTTAAGAATTAGTTTTACTTCAAATATTATCAATATTGGGAAAGATAGCGCTCATTTCGTGACAAGACTTGCAGAACTCAAAATTGGAATTTTCAGAAAAGCCCATTTTATACAGCTCAAATCTCACATAAGATTAGAAAACTTATTATTTAGGAAGATTAAGGAAGGAATTTGAACCTTTTCTCAGAGATTTTGACAATAGTGAAATCAGATATAAGCCAATATGAATAACCTACACACATACTCATACAAATAACCATAACCATAACCATAACCATAATCATAACCATAACCATATCCATAACCATAACCATAACCAAAACCATAACCATAACCATAACCATAACCATTACCATAGCCATAACCATAACCATAAACATAACCATAACCATAACCATAACCATAACCATAACCATAACCATAACCATAACCATAACCATAACCATAACCATAACCATAACCATAACCATAACCATAACCATAACCATAACCATAACCATAACCATAACCATAACCATAACCATAACCATAACCATAACCATAACCATAACCATAACCATAACCATAACCATAAACATAACCATAACCATAACGATAACCATAACCATAACCATAACCATAACCATAACCATAACCATAACCCTAACCATAACCATAACCATAACCATAACCATAACCATAACCATAACCATAACCATAACCATAACCATAACCATAACCATAACCATAACCATAACCATAACCATAACCATAACCATAACCATAACCATAACCATAACCATAACCATAACCATAACCATAACCATAACCATAACCATAACCATAACCATAACCATAACCATAACCATAACCATAACCATAACCATAACCATAACCATAACCATAACCATAACCATAACCATAACCATAACCATAACCATAACCATAACCATAACCATAACCATAACCATAACCATAACCATAACCATAACCATAACCATAACCATAACCATAACCATAACCATAACCATAACCATAACCATAACCATAACCATAACCATAACCATAACCATAACCATAACCATAACCATAACCATAACCATAACCATAACCATAACCATAACCATAACCATAACCATAACCATAACCATAACCATAACCATAACCATAACCATAACCATAACCATAACCATAACCATAACCACAACCAAAACCATAACCATATCCATAACCATAACCATTATCATAACCATAACCATAACCATAATCATTATCATAACCATAACCATAACCATAATCATAACCACAACCATAACCATAATCATAACCATAACCATAACCATAACCATAACCATAACCATAATCATAACCATAACCATAACCATAACCATAACCATAACCATAACCATAACCATAACCATAACCATAACCATAACCATATCCATAACCATAACCATAACCATAACCATAACCATAACCATAACCATATCCATAACCATAACCATAACCATAACCATAACCATAACCATAACCATAACCATAACCATAACCATAACCATAACCATAACCATAACCATAACCATAACCATAACTATAACCATAACCATAACCATAACCATAACCATAACCATAACCATAACCATAACCATAACCATAACCATAACCATAACCATAACCATAACCATAACCATAACCATAACCATAACCATAACCATAACCATAACCATAACCATAACCATAACCATAACCATAACCATAACCATAACCATAACCATAACCATAACCATAACCATAATCATAACCATAACCATAACCATAACCATAACCATAACCATAACCATAACCATTACCATAACCATAACCATAACCATAACCATAACCAAAACCATAACCATATCCATAACCATAACCATAACCATTATCATAACCATAACCATAACCATAACCATAACCATAACCATAACCATAACCATAACCATAAACATAACCATAACCATAATCATAACCATAACCATAACCATAACCAAAACCATAACCATATCCATAACCATAACCATAACCATAACCATAACCATAACCATAACCATAACCATAACCATGACCATAACCATAACCATAACCATAACCATAACCATAACCATAACCATGACCATAACCATAACCATAACCATAACCATAACCATAACCATAACCATAACCATAACCATAACCATAACCATAACCATAACCATAACCATAACCATAACCATAACCATAACCATAACCATAACCATAACCATAACCATAACCATAACCATAACCATAACCCTAACCATAACCATAACCATAACCATAACCATAACCATAACCATAACCATAACCATAACCATAACCATAACCATAACCATAACCATAACCATAACCATAACCATAACCATAACCATAACCATAACCATAACCATAACCATAACCATAACCATAACCATAACCATAACCATAACCATAACCATAACCATAACCATAACCATAACCATAACCATAACCATAACCATAACCATAACCATAACCATAACCATAACCATAACCATAACCATAACCATAACCATAACCATAACCATAACCATAACCATAACCATAACCATAACCATAACCATAACCATAACCATAACCATAACCATAACCACAACCATAACCATAACCATAACTATAACCATAACCATAACCATAACCATAACCATAACCATAACCATAACCAAAAACATAACCATTACCTTAGCCAAAGCCATAACCATAACCAACAAAAACCCTTACCATAGTCATAACCATAGCTGTTAAATTTCGATTACGATTAGTAATCAATTAGATTATTTTTCAAAAAGAATTATAATCATTATATAAACCTAGGTGAGAAATTTTTGATTAGTAGTTGATTACGATTACAAATAATCAAATTATATTCACGATTACTTGAAATTACTAAAATAATCATAAAGAATCAAAAGCAATCAACAAAAATTATCCGATTACTTTAAAAGATTACTTTTGATTCTGTTTCTTTATTTTTGATTCTTTTTGATTATTTTAAAAACTTTACCTAAGAAGCAAAGGTTTGAGAAATTTTATGTATAAAAAAATATAGACTAATTATACGCTACTAATAGAAATGCGGACAGTTGGTTATGTATAAAATTTCGAGCGTGTCTCTTAATCGGCAACATCAATCGTTGAACATCTGCTCTGGTGACCTGGGCAGCAAATTTGTTCCACTTAAGTTACATTGATTCCGGATTTTTTACCACTCCTCCATACTTTCTTAGTTTATATTTAACAATTGCCCAATATTTTTCGATTGGGCGCAACTGGGGACAGTTTGGAGGATTGAAGTCCTTTGGCACGAAATCTACACTATTAGTTCGATACCAATTTATGGTTGTCTTCGAATAATGTATCGACGCCAAATCTGGCCAAAATTTTATAGCAGATCAATGGTGACGTATAAACGGCAATAAACGCTTCTCTAGACACTCCTTCCTGTATATCTCAGAGTTCATTGTTGCGAATGTTACATACGCCCGACTCTTCAAACCACAACTGCATATGACTTGCCAGATCATTTCCTTCTCTACGAATTTATCAAGCTATTTATATTTATATTTGGAGGAGACACAAAAACGCTTCTTTGCAGCATAAAACTTTTGTCCTGGAAGCTGTTTCAGATCAAGTTTGACGTATGTTTCATCGTCCATAATTAAACAACCTTTAAATTTTGTCGACTTAATCGTAGAGTAATCGAGTGCGCTTTTTGGTTGACAAATTTTGTTTATCGGACCGGTTCGGGTATTTAATAGCTCGATACGACTGATAGCCTGCTCCCACTCGTATTTGCCGAGCTGTGCTCCTGCTGGTTTTGAATTTTTTCGCGTGATCATTGTCGGAGAGACCTGGGTTATTTTTAACTGAGGCAAGGATGCTTGCCTTTAATTTATTGTCAGATGTTGGTTTTTTCCACTCGTTTTTTGCTTTCTTTCGATGCTCAAAGTTTCTTTATACCGTTTTAAGACACTACAAACTGTTGTCTTTGGAATTTTTAATACTTTCGCTATCTTATTTCCGAACCAAGTTGGATTTTCAACGAATTTGTACACAATCAATTTTCGAGCGGCTGACTCCATCGTTAAAAAAAATTAGTAACTAGCATTCAAATCATGGCAAACTAAAAACATATAACGGGAATATTATTTTTAGCAAAAGGGTACCAATTTTTTTTAGAAAAACTTCGAAATGACCCTGTAGGAATCACTGGGTATGTAACGGTTTTACACGGACATGTCTTTAGACAACTTAAGGGGGTCTTCTCATTGAGTAACTTTTTTTTCGACTTTTTTTTTTTGCATTTATTTATAGCTTGGGTAGTTGTGAATATGCCCCTTAAAGGATTTTTAGAAATTCGAAATACTTTAGAAGATACCTTTTTTGTGAAGCAAGGTCTTCGTCAAAATGAGCTATTTTTTTTCGACTCATTTTCGAACGAAGCGGCATAAAGTAACCACCAAATTCTGCTGCCGTGACGACACCTTTTTTTTCACCACCAACTTTGAAGTCTCATTACTTTTTGAACAGCCCACGTATCGAGGCAAAAAAAATTTTTTTATTTACTTTGAAACTTTTGTAATACAATAAATAAAAAAGTTTTCAATTATTCTTTGCGTTTTGAAATAAGAATTTTTTTAAAAAGGGTCCAAAAAACGGGTTTTGAATAAGAAGACCGCCTTAAGCAGTTGCTTTGAATAAAGCCTTTGCATGAACTATTTAATCCAAATCTATCTTCAACTTACTTGACCCAAGAGCAAATTCTAGAATCAATAAAATTGATAACAAAAAATTGTTTGGTGCACTCACTTCAATTGAATAAGATGTTTGAACTATGATCTATTCGAAGGCATAGAATCTCTTCACGGAGAGAAAAAAATGAGCTAGAATCAAGCTCAAAGTGTTTGTAAATAAAATTAGCTCAATAGAGCTCAAAACCATCTCAAAGCAGGTCTTGATTGGTCTTGAAAATTATTTTTTGATAAACCCTTCAATTTTTGCCAAATAAGTGTAATCTTGGGCTTGTTCATAAAAAATAAAAGTTGTTGTTTTTGCACATTATAAAAAAAAACTAGTAAGGTATATCTTCGACTTGGCCGAAGTTAAAATACCCCCACGGCCGATTCTTAAAGGTGGAAGAATATTAAATGGGAGAGCTTTTTGTATGAGATTTTGAGAGATATTATTATTTTTATGTGTCTAAAAAACATACATATCAAATTGTTTTCCTGCAGCTTAAATATAAGCCTTTTTATAAAGTTTTAAATTTTGAGGTTGTATGGGAGGTGGGCGTGTTAGATTTTGTATGACGCCCATTTTTCTAGCATATCTCAGTTTCGACATAGAATACACAAATACCGAGTTTCTGTCTTGTAACTTTAATATTAGCCTCTTTATAGATTTTTCAATTTTGGGGTTGTATGGGAGGTGGGCGTGTTAATAGGTGGATGACGCCCATTTTTATAACACACCTCAGTTTTGACATTGAATACACAAATACCGAGTTTCCATCTTGTAACTTTAATATTAGCCTCTTTATAGATTGTTCAATTTTGAGGTTGTATGGAAGGTGGGCGTGTTAATTAGTGGATGACGCCCATTTTTCTAACACACCTCAGTTTTGACATTGAATACAGAAATACCGAGTTTCCGTCTTGTAACTTTAATATTAGCCTCTTTATAGATTTTTCAATTTTGGGGTTGTATGGGAGGTGGGCGTGTTAGTGAGTGGATGACGCCCATTTTTCTAAAACATCTCAGTTTTGATATAGAATACACATATACTAAATTTCAGTATTGTAGCTTAAATATTAGCTTCTTTGTAGAGTTTTCAATTTTTGAGTTGTATGGGAGGTAGGCGTGGTTTTCATCCGATTTAGCCCATTCTCGAACTTGATCTTAGTTTTTTTAAAAAAAGCTTAAATATCGAATTTCATTACGAAGCTTCAAAACTGCGGCTGTAATCGTGTCGACAGACAGACGGACAGACGGACAGACGGACATGGCTAAATCAACTCAGGTGGTGATGCTGAGCAAGAATATATATACTTTTCCATACCTACCACGCCTCCTTTTGGGCATTACACACGTCGTGACAAAATTAATATACCCCTTACGCAGTACGCGTGGGGGTATAAAAATAGCAACCGAATTGTCGTGTTACTTTTGAAACTGGGCACAATTGAGCGTATTCAAATTTTTATAAACAATCCCAAAATTCCTTGGATTAGGCATATTCCTTTTTTTAACTGGCATTCCATAAATGGCATGCATTGGACACAAATGAGCATGTTTTTTTATAAACATTATCAAAATGAAATACATTGGGCACAAGTGAGAAATTTAATTTTTTTGATGAACAATCCAAAAATTTCTTATATTTGGCACAAATGGGTTTATTAATGTTTTTTAAAAACAATCACATTAGGGCTTTAGGGAAAGAATATTATGGCTAAGCTCAGATTCACTCCCAAAATTAATTGACATGGAATTGTTTTCAGCTCAAATTTCTCGCGTGTATCGAGTGCAGCTACGGTTTCAGAAAGCAGTAAAAATCTCTTTCTGAGGTTAACAAAAAGTGTCGTTTGCTGTGTGGAGCACCAGTTACAGTTGTAGGAAATGAAAAATTTATCTTATTATTATTAATTTTAATATTAAAGGGAAAAAGTGTTGCCAAATTAGTAAATCCTTTTGTATTTTGCACACAGAGAAACAAAGAATCATTAAATAAAAATGAAAATAAATTTTTAAATGCTGATTCGATTTTGTTGAAATACTTTAACTTTATTTTAATTTAAAGACGGAATAATATGAAAACAGCCTTGAAGATTTATTTATATTGATCGAACGGATGGGCAAGTTGGTTAATTTAACTATATTGTGTTAAAAAAAAAAATCGGAACTTAAGGGTATTTAATCGGTCAAAATACCATACTATGCCCCTTCTACTTTTCCGTTTTTGAGTACGGCGTATAATTGACCATTTTAAGAGTATAGTTTTCTGAATTTTCCTTTTCATCTATCGCCTAATTGTAGCCGTCTTATAGTATATCTATTATAAGTTGAAAGCATATTTTAACACGGCACTCCAATCATATTTTTGCTAACTAGTTGGTTAGTGTAAACATGAAAATAATTGTAAAGTTATTATCCTATTTCTGTGGTTCAACTAGAAGCTTTAACAGCTTATAGCAGCTTTGAAGCTTTTTAACCTTGTTTAACTGCTGTTATTATAATAATGCAGCATGTTTTCAGGGTGTTCAAGTGGTTTGTTAATTTCAAATCAGATTTCAATACAATTTTTTTTTTAACTGCCCACTTCATACTTTTGCCGACCAACCAACCCATTTATGTATAGAAAATTTCTTTTATAGACTTGAACGCACTTGAACGCACTTGAACGTGCTTGAACTTGAGTCGTGTTCTGGTGTTAGTGTTGGTGTTTTTTGTGTGTTCTGCTATTTTATTGCGTTAAATGTTGCTGGGTGAACTCTTAACATGAGAAACCATAAATATTACAAACAAAACAACCAAAAACAAATATAATGAAAATAATAGCTAGAATGAAAATTAATATTTTACAGGATTTAATTTCGTTAGTTTTTTATTTTTGTCCTTGATATTGTACGGCATTGAAGCTGCTTTTAACTGTTCGGGGCCATTTAAGGGTGGGCTGGGTTTTTTGTATAGTCTACGGTCGTTCGGTTCGTTAGAATGCGTGCTGAGTAAAATGTGGAAAATAGTTTTTAATTATGTTGGGTCGTGCTGAGGCATTTAAGTTATTTTTGTTGTTATTGGTGTTGTTTCGGTAAATAATAGCGGTTAATTGTGGTGTAAATAATATATATTTAATTTCTAAATTATTTATGTTTTTTCAACCAAATATGGAATGCTTAAAACAATTTTCGCTTTAATATTAATTTTATCAAGGAAATTCTATATCTATCTACTATCTCTGCGTTGATTTTGAAGAATTGGGTGATAAAATTTCTTATATATATATAATGCCATATATATTAAAATACACAATTCGTTTCGTAATGAAGTGATTCACATGACACGAGAAAGAACTCATATAAATTCTATCAAAAGTTTACTTTAAAGAAAAGAATTTAAATTGGTTTCTAGCATCAAAACTTTACGAGCTTAAAATTCGGCTAGCACCTAATTCCTTGTAATCACAGCTACTTATTGAGTTATGTTAAAAATTTCTTACTAAATGCTTGTAGAAAACAGATTTTGGTAAAATAAAAGCTTACATTTTTGCAATAAAAAAGTGAAATAATTTTTTACACAAATAAAAAGTAAAAGTAAGAAATATTTTCAAGCATTTACCAGCAGCTATAAACTTTTTGAAGTGCTCCTAAAAGCATGCTGTGCTGCAAATGAGTGCCATTATCTTTGCTGCTTTGGAGCAATAAAATAAGCACATATACATGCAGGTTTGTATCACCTAAACAGAGTGTGTGTACGTGTGTGTTTATATGTGAATGTACACTGTTTTATGTGTATTTCCATTTCACCGTGGAAAACATGCATTGAAAAATCTTTACCTTTTCTGCTGCGCTTTTAAACAGTTCTTTCTTTACTTTCACACAATTTATTATTTAATTTTATGACATTAAGAAGCGCGACGCGCATAAACGTCAACATTTTGTGAAAATAAAAAAGCGCAGAAATAAATTTAAAAACCAAAAATGTTTTCTTTATTTTTTTTATTTTTATTGCTATTCTTGTTGTTTTCGTTGCTACTGTCGCTGTATCATGGAAAAGTTAATTAAACGCGACGTATTTTTATTTTTACATTTTATTGTTTGTCGTTGTCATTCTTGTTTTCTTTTTTTTTTGTTAA
Source organism: Tetanocera ferruginea (assembly GCA_958299015.1). NCBI lineage: Eukaryota > Metazoa > Arthropoda > Insecta > Diptera > Sciomyzidae > Tetanocera > Tetanocera ferruginea. The sequence goes on from OY282640.1 coordinate 128,363,951, forward strand.
TCGATGCTTTAACACATTCCTTATAAAGTGATTTAATAGCTATATAATTAAGAAATATAAAAACTAATGGATGAGTGTATATCAAGGCATATATCAATGGCTATTCTCTGCTTTTGGTGCTTTTAATGACCATACAAAGTATTCTAATGGCCGCCCATTAAGAAATTCATTATGTAATGAAACAACTTAATTAACTTATGGGACATTTCACGTTAAGCTCTAGTCCAATAATATGTAAATCTTAAGATTTTATATCTGTTTAGACCTGCTTATAACGTTTCCATAATTTCCTTGTTAATGTACAAAATTTTGGTACTTAAATTCTGTGTAAGTTTATATTTAAGTAATGTACAAAATTAAAGAATAAATTCGGAAATAACGTTTATTTTTTTTAAATTGTTCTAGCTTGGGTGTTATGACTTGGGTGGTATGAATGCTAACAGCCAAAATTGTTAAAAAGATTATATCAGACAAAAAACTAGCCATGGAGCTTGGAAATATTGATTTCCATTGAAAAAATGTTCTATATAGATCAGGTTTGAATCCAGCTCAACTGACTTGACTTGACTTGACTTGACTTGACTTGACTTGACTTGGCTTGACTTGACTTGACTTGACTTGACTTGACTTGACTTGACTTGACTTGACTTGACTTGACTTGACTTGACTTGACTTGACTTGACTTGACTTGACTTGACTTGACTTGACTTGACTTGACTTGACTTGACTTGACTTGACTTGACTTGACTTGACTTGACTTGACTTGACTTGACTTGACTTGACTTGACTTGACTTGACTTGACTTGACTTGACTTGACTTGACTTGACTTGACTTGACTTGACTTGACTTGACTTGACTTGACTTGACTTGACTTGACTTGACTTGACTTGACTTGACTTGACTTGACTTGACTTGACTTGACTTGACTTGACTTGACTTGACTTGACTTGACTTGACTTGACTTGACTTGACTTGACTTGACTTGACTTGACTTGACTTGACTTGACTTGACTTGACTTGACTTGACTTGACTTGACTTGACTTGACTTGACTTGACTTGACTTGACTTGACTTGACTTGACTTGACTTGACTTGACTTGACTTGACTTGACTTGACTTGACTTGACTTGACTTGACTTGACTTGACTTGACTTGACTTGACTTGACTTGACTTGACTTGACTTGACTTGACTTGACTTGACTTGACTTGACTTGACTTGACTTGACTTGACTTGACTTGACTTGACTTGACTTGACTTGACTTGACTTGACTTGACTTGACTTGACTTGACTTGACTTGACTTGACTTGACTTGACTTGACTTGACTTGACTTGACTTGACTTGACTTGACTTGACTTGACTTGACTTGACTTGACTTGACTTGACTTGACTTGACTTGACTTGACTTGACTTGACTTGACTTGACTTGACTTGACTTGACTTGACTTGACTTGACTTGACTTGACTTGACTTGACTTGACTTGACTTGACTTGACTTGACTTGACTTGACTTGACTTGACTTGACTTGACTTGACTTGACTTGACTTGACTTGACTTGACTTGACTTGACTTGACTTGACTTGACTTGACTTGACTTGACTTGACTTGACTTGACTTGACTTGACTTGACTTGACTTGACTTGACTTGACTTGACTTGACTTGACTTGACTTGACTTGACTTGACTTGACTTGACTTGACTTGACTTGACTTGACTTGACTTGGCTTGACTTGACTTGACTTGACTTGACTTCACTTTACTTTGAATATGTTTTGAAGTTTTTAAATATGTTTTGCTATATTTTATCTTATTGTTGCCAATAACTCAGTGGAAGTGCGCTGGACTGTCACGCGGTTGACGTGTATTCGTATCCTGGCTGTGTAAGTATCAACAATTTGAATTTAATAATTTACATTCTAATTCCGTTGCATTCACTGCTTAATTAAAAAAAAAACTTTAAAAATAAGTTTGCTTTAAGAAAATTGTATATATAATTTTTTATTAAAAAAAAAAAAATATTTTAAATAAAAAAACTATGTTGGTGGTTTTGCCGGTAATTGAACCCAGGTCAGTGGAGTACTGAACGTGAACGCTAGCAAGTTCGGCTTAACATGAAAATTCAAAACATTGATTCATTGATCGGTTCTAAGATTGTTTCAAAGGTATGAATTTACACCTCCCTGTCAATAACAACGTCATGTAAAAGGGACCGGTTGGTTTCATATGTTGGTGGCAGAGTTGGAACTGGTCACCATTACTTTGGAACCTATCACGTGATAGGTTCTGAGCCGGTTATCTTCCCCGTAGAGATGTTACTCGTTACGTCATCGTGTAGTCAGTATCTATTTAAAAAAATTACTGCAAAATTTTTTTTTTTTACAATGGGTTTTGTCCCTTTTTTTACAATGGGACAAAACATACCCATACACTGAAGAGTTAGAGGGTTCAAATGTTCTTAAAAAAAAATTTTCCTTATAGTTTTTGTACATACATTTTTCAAACACATCCCATAGCTAAAGTGTAAGGACCTACATTATGCAAAGGTCATGTTCTCAAGAAACTTTATATGGCATTATTTACTCTCTGAGGTTTGCCATTGTCTGCATAGAAGTGGTGACCGATCAGAAAAATTATTTATTGAAAAAACTTTGGCCACGACTGGGGATCGACCTCGGGCTCCGAGCATGCTAAGCCACACACTTAACTTGCATGCCACGATAATATCAAATCAACCAAATATGTGTTCAAATACGTGACTAAAGGCAGTGATATTGTGGTGTTTGGTGTTCAGCCTCTTGATAAGCATAATGAGGCGACTCGCTATTAATTGAACCGGATCGTGAACTTTAGTGAGTCTGTTTGGCGGATTTTTTGTTTCCGATTCACGAAGTGTCACCCAACTCTCGTCCATTTGGCAGTTCGAAACGGTTTGCCAATCGTATTTAAACGTTTTCAATTTCCCGCGCGTCTCGCTTTCGCTACGGATATTAATAAGACGCACACAGTGGCCGTGTAGTATATTTAATGGCCTTAAATCCAGAAGGACGTGTAGCTTCATGATATTTTGCACACATTTATTTTAAATTTTTTAAAAATTTTTATTTTTTTTTTACAAAAATACGTCCACTTTTACGCCCACCTCCCATACAACTTCAATAGAAAATGTGGCCTTACTTCCATGATTTTAAATGTATGAACTCAATTTTCACAAAACAAAAATATTATAGTTGTTAAATGTGCTTCTGAAAATATGAACTTAATCCGCTTATTTTTACGCCCACCTCCCATACAAATAATATTTTAAAATTGCCATATTTTCTGTAAATTTGTAACTAGAATGTAATTTTTCGTAAAAATGCATTTAACATCTATTAAAAGCTGTTTTGAAAATATGAAAAACATCCGCCCACTTGTACAGCCTCCACCCACACAACTCCAATACAAAAAAATTTTACAGTTTCACTCTTTTTCATTTATTAACAACATTTTTACATCTTCGTGATAATCTCATTTTTTAAGCTTCAATTTCGTTCTAAATGATTGAGGTTTTAAAGAATAAATACATAATTAAAGTAATAAACATGCACACATTCAAAACAACAACGAGTAGCAAAGAAAGAAATAATGCGCAGTTGTTTTTGCACGCGTAAAATAACGCATAAGCATCGTTTTCTTCACTGTAATTTTTTGGGTTTTCATTGTTTTTTCGGCGGCGGGCAGATTGGGGCAGGTTTTTTTTTATTAATCTGTTAGCTGAGACTATCAGCTTTCATTTGGTATATGTCTCCATGCATCGCACTGCTTCGCAAACAACTAAAAGTCTAACGGAAAATCATAAATGTTGATTTTTTTTAGCTCAAAATATAATGTTAAAAAAATTTTTCTTGTCAAATTTTTTTAATTTTTTTTTAATTAACATAATGCTTCATGTCTATTTAAAGAGAAAAAAATACTTATAAGGTACATTCGGTGCATAGTTTATGAGTAACAAGTTTTTGAATATGACATAGAAAGTTATCACATTTGACACGGGTTCACATACTTCAACTTTGCGCTGCACTGGACAGAAAACCAATGGAGATATTTGCATGAAATTTTCCACACATGACCTTTAGATAGTTTTTAGCAATCCGTGCAAAAATCATCAAAGAGACTAGGAGACTACGTCGAAATTGATTTATTGCCGCGGTGGACACTACCTATGTGAGACGTAAGGACAATCGCTGAATGTTTCTTGGAAAAATACTTCTCACATGAAAAACTGTTTGTGACATGCTCACGTGTTAGCAAACCTCCTACTTTGTGCGCCTGAGATAAGAACGAAAAATGTTGTGTACCATTAAGCACTAAAGGGAAAGAGCAGAGGGCTGGCCGACACGTCAATCATTGCGATTTGATTGAAGCACATCGAAATTGTTGTGGTTCAGTTATTTCCATTGTATTTAATATAACTTTTGGACAAAGCATTTGAATTGACCGAAAAACATGAAGCGGCATTTGCATGCTCAGAGTTATAATTTCATTATATTCACGAACTTGGGCGAAGCGAAATTATTCATTTATTACTCAGTTTTATGAATTGAAATACCTAAATTGTCAAAATGGTTAAAATTCAAAACTAATAAATTCTAAAAACTAAATATTCAGTGAAGTTAAAATGTTACGATTTTTCAAAATTTTAATGAAAGTAGTAAAGTGCTTCTGCTATAATTTTCCCTACACATATTTATGAAGTGAAAAACATGAATTGGAATATAATTGAAATATTTTTAAAAAAAAAAAAGTTTATTGGTAGTCCATTATTTGAATTGTTTTGTTTTACCGCAGCCACGAAAACACATCAGTACACATCAAAGTAATGTATGGCAAAGGGTTGAAAACAATTCTCGAGTAATATTTTTTTTTTCAACTTTACCCTCTTTGTGGAATAAATGTAACTACCACTCAAAATACCGCAATTGAAACTTCAACCCAAACCTAACACACACTATAACCTACACTTTTAACGATTGGGGTCAATATATATACATGAAGTATTTCAAATATTTTTGTAATTTAATACCAGCCGCAAATCAAAGTACGATGGCGTCTATTGAAGGGAAAATGCGTGAACAGTTCGGACTTGAAATTGAACAAGTGCACAATTGAACAGCCAACGGTATGTTTTTCTACTCTAATAGGAAAACCAAAATATAAGTAACAGTGGTACTACATCGAAAAACAAAACAAATAAAAATAAGGAAAGAATAGTATATAAACATAAACATAAAATAAAAAATCATTGATTGGTTCAGAGAGAAGGACACAAAAAAGGGTTGCCGACTAGATTTTTCTCGTTATAAAAACACAGAAAAAAAAGTGTATTGAGCTAGAATACGAGGCAAACAGTAACATTTATTCTTGAAACATTTATTGCAATGGCCACCAATTTATAAAATTTATAGCTTCTTTTTGTAGCAACTACATTTTCTGATTTTTTGGGTTTTCAAAAAAGGCTTAGAAGCAGTCGATGTAAAGTAACCCTTTGTGGGCAAGTTAGTTTAATGTTCATTTATTTTTGTTTTGAGGCTAGTAACATACAAGCTTGATAAATATTCAAAGACTTTTCATACGGTATCAACTCCATACAAAAAAAAGCAACAAAAATGCTCTAAATGCATTGGGGAGTAGAATAGATTCGTTTGGCTCATAAAGCTTAACTCTAACGGGTTTAACATGTGAGTTAAACATGTCGGGGGAAAACCAAGTTTGTGTGAAAAAAATGGCATTAAATAAGGTAGAGTAGAAGGCTTGAAAAAGGCAACATGAAAAATAATATAAAAACAACCTTCAATAAAAAGCATTTCACATGAAAATTCAAACCAAAAAACAGACCCAAATCATTAATTATACAAGAAAGGCAAATTTCAATAAAATAGCAAAAGATACCAAAACATTTGAAGAATTTACATGTCGACCTCTCAACATACATTTATACAAAGTAGCTAGCTCTTGACTTTTGCCAAAAAAAAAAAGAAAAGAAAAATAAAATAGAATAATAATGGTATCCTACTCAACAACCAACAACCAGCAGGCAGAGAGTCAAGACAGTCAGTCGTCAAGCACCCTCGTTATATATTTACATATGCATAAAAAGTCAAAAGGTCATGTTTATTTTTCTGCGACAGAAAATGTGAAATTTTCTAGCTACTATCAGCTTTTATATATTTTATTTTATCGCCATGTAAATATGAAAAGAACATATTATAAATGCACATAGTTAGCTGATGTAAGCTACCTTTTCAACGTGACTTTTTTGTTTTGCTTGCCCCATTTTAGATGTCAGTCAGTGGCAAGGTCAGTGTGCTCTATCAACATGCTGCAATATACAACTGTCGTTATATCCATATCCAGACATTCATCTGCAGAAATGGGTTTTTCTATATTTTTTGTTTTTGTATTGTTAAAACAACATTTCTGATTTAAATTTCGTTTTATGTCAGATATTTGTTTTTTTTTCAGTATTTCAGTAAAACAGAATAAGCAATAATGTTGTATTTACCTTTGACTTTGATTTCTAGTGGTTGCTGCTTAGACGCTGAGGTATTGCCTGCCAGAAACCTTTTCCAGTGTGTGGTTGTTAAATATTTAAGTGTTTTGTTGCGGAAATGAACGGATTTCCCTATTGATGGTTTGAGAGGAAATACCTCAAATATTTTATTACCTGCATTGAGAGAAGGTGTGTTTGTTTGTGGTCAAATTAAGTTTGGTATTCTTGAAAATTAAGGACTTTACTTACAGATAGTAGTTTGCAGTTGACAACTACTAAGAAGAAGAGAAGCACACCTAAACTTTCATAAGACAGGAAAATGGTTAGAATACTGTATTTTCTTAAAGGCACTACGAAGCATATGAGAGGGATTAACAAGGGGTGTCCATGGTTTGTTTTATTAGAACAATTAATATTAGTCGCATGTTAGGAATTTTATGACTTTTCACTATTTCATTACAAATTTAAGTGGCATGTAAACATGTTCCAAAAGAAGATAAGAAATTATAATTGAAGATTAATCAAAATAACTTTTCAAATTATTAAAACAATCATCTCATAATGTGACATGTTTACTATTTATATAAACTAGAGTTCGGCAGTCATCCAAATTCTAGCTTTTCGCATACATTCTCTGATGATTCGATACAAATTTATATCAAAAACATGGTACAATAATGGTCTGATTAAATGGTCTGGCTTAAGCCTACTTGACGTAACACACGTAAACACGACGCAACGTACTAAAATTTTTGAAGATTATAATCGATATATAAACTAATAATTAACCTACAACAATAAAATTTGATGGGTATGTGCTTTATAACAACACAAAGATGTCTTCAAAAAATAGGTGTCATCCGCTCAAGGACCAAGGACAAGGAAGGTGGGCTCAAGGCCCACCTCCCATACAACCCAAACATGAAAACGGAATAAATATGCCTCTGTTTAACCTTCAGAGATAAAATGTGGCAGGTATGTTTTTTATAACAAACCACCCACGGACACGCCTAACTCCCATACAGCCCAAAAAGTTTAAAACTCAATAATTAAGGTGAAATTTGTCATAGAGAGATGAAATTTGGTATGTATGTATTTTATTCCAAAACTTAGGTGTGTTCAACTGTGTGATAAATTGGGAGTTATCCGTCCATGTACACGCCCACCTCCCATAGCGAAAGCACAATAAAAGCATTAACTGTGAGCTACAGGAATACAATTTGGTGTGTGTAAATTTTTCATCAACATTTAAATGCATATAAAATAAAGGCTTCATCCACCCACGGACACACCCATTTTCAATAATATTATTTTTTTTTGGAAAAGTAGGTTTAGGGTATTTCATAGTCGGCCTAGACCGATTTTATACTTTCCTTACTTGTTTTTATTATACGCCGGCACATAGAATGGGAATAAAATTTACCTTAGGTTAAAAAATGTAATACAAAATAACTAAAAGGGTAATAAAAGCTATATTTTGCTTACATTTTGTTCATGCTATCACAAGCAACAGGATGTGACAAAAAATATAAATATTTCACTATGCAATTTTGATATTAAATAATTAATAAAATAAGATTATAATAAAAAATTTTAAAAAAAATATATATAAACGGTCCGGTTAAGGATCGAACCAGGTTCATTTGAACCATCAAATAAAATCTTCAACTGCTTAATCAAATGAGCCACACCCAGGGGCGGTTCTGGAAAAAATCTTGGGGGGGTAATTTCTCAAAGACACACATTTTCGTTTTGAGAAAATTTTGTCTTTTTACAAATAGACAAATTGTAAGTACTTTTTTGAATTGAAATTATTGAATTGTTTAAGAAGCATTTTTTCCAGACACATACACGCACATTTCCGTATTTATTTATTTCTCCCTTTTTCTGGAATAATTTCTTAGCGAAAAGTAAATAAAACTCTAAATTTAACTTATTTTAGAATGAAGCTTGATAAATTCAAATTTTTCACATTTATTCTATTATAAAAAAATTGCACAATTATATTTTCAAGTATGTGCAATGAAAAAACATAGTTATTTTCAATAAAACAAAATTAGAGGAATTTGATATTTATTGTTCTGACGATACGACTATGATATGGTACACTTTGAAAAATAAATGAACAATACAAAATGAATACCGATTACACTGCGCGACGGACGTTCTGGTGCCGAAGATTTTTCAGCTGATTGTATACACATTGGGTTTTCTGATTTCATATATGAACTCCGTTTTCTCCATCAGCTCGAGTTTTTGAGCTAAAGGCATAAACATGAAAATCAGTTCTTTTTCTGATAATTTTGTTAAATCTATTATATTGATCCACCGATTTGTTTTACTATGACTGATTTCAACGAAGACATAGTAGACTTTTCAATTTTTGCACATTTAATAACAATATCTTTGGCAGATTCGAAGATATCGACGTTTAAAGTCAAAAAAATTTCACAATATTACTAAGGCTGCTCTTTTGAAATCCTTGTATCTTTGCTATTTTTAATCGAATTTACAAAAACTTTTTTTTACTTGGTAGAAAATCTTTGGAATTTTAATAAACATTTTGGTTTTTCTATTATCTTGCATATTTTCAAAGAAATTGAAAAAATAAACATTTTTGTACATTCAATTTTATTAAAATGCTCACTACTTTTATATAAAACTCTTTTCTACTTACGTACTTTTTGAAGTGAATTTTAAATAATATGGAATGTAAAAATCAGTCATGGTAATACAAATCGGTAGATCAATATAATAGATATAAGAAAATTTTCAGAAAAAGAACTGATTTGTATGTTTTTGCCTATAACTCAAAAACTCGAGCTGTCCATTTTTGAAATCAGCAGCTAAAATGCATTCGGGATTGTTTATCGAGTTCTGTGTTATTAGATAGTCATTAGATAGAGAAAAATTATATGACAAAATCATCGCAAAATTGTCAATAACTTCGTTAATATTTATTTTAATGTCTCTAAGTATATGCAATAATGCGAGTCCATTCAATCGTTCTTGGTGCAAAATTGAACGTAACCATGTTTTTAATCGTCGCAGTGTAGAAAAACTTCGCTCAGCTGTTGCTACACTGATAGAAAGCGTGGCAAAGATAACAAACGTTTTAGAAATTAGTGGAAAAATTTCATTATTACCAAGAGTAAAAACGGCGTTGATATCATTAACCTTAGTTTCGCTCGCCTATTTACACTGCCAAATATAAAGTTCATGAAATAATTGAATTTGAATTAGTTCCTTACTAAAAAAGGACTAAAAGTGGCAGTGTTATTTCATGAAGGTCGGTTGTGGTAATTTTGTTGGTTTGTTGTAATTATAATGACGTGTACCGCCTGGGGTCGAAAATCGACCAATTTTTGTTTGCATATTTATAGTTGTATAAAAAAGTCGGTGCACTCCTTCTCCGCACTCTAATTCATATAAAAAAAAAATTATCCAAATCGGACTGTTTTCCCTTATATCATATATGACAAAAGAATTACATATGTATATAATATTTTCATAAGGACTATAGCTGAAATATTTCTAAAAAAATAATTTAACTGATGATGAAACAATTGAAGTCAAAACAAACTATTGGATTTTACATTGTTTGAATTTTTTGTTTTGGAAATTTATAAAGTGAAAACTGAAAGTAACAATGCACGTATTGTTTTTTATGGTAAAATTTGTTGGCACATAGGTTGCAAAAAAGTTTGGCAGGTTTTCAGTAAAAATTAAGAAAAATAAAATATTTTAAGCGGCAACTCTGGTCTGCATTGCCCAAAACTTAATTGCGCTTATTGCAAATCAAAATCAATGTTGCTTGCTCAATGATTTCATATAAAAGACATTTTTAAACTAATCGTTAATATTTTGCAAAAATATAATTATTATAAAGCAAACACTTACGCTGAGGCAGTGACTTCAAGTTTTTTTATTAATTTATATTTGTAAGAAAATGACTCGTCTTTAAAGTTGATTGTTTAAAAAATGGCTGTAAATTTGAGAACATAACGTGCTGTAACTTTATTTTCAGGATCATTTTTAAAAAAAAGTGAAGTTTCTACCTCGACGTAAGTGTTTGCTTTACATATAATTAAATTTTTTTTTTTTGCAGATGACTACAGATTTTGTTATTCTACAAGCAAAATGGTCCTACTCTTCTCGCATCGCTTCATAAAAACGGCACCTACACGCAAATGACGTCACAAAACAAAACAAAAAACAAAATTTTTTTTATATACTTTAATAATTGTCGAAATCAATAAAAAAAACTAGAGTTTTACAATTTCTGACCTTTTTTTTTGTATTTTTTAAAAAAACGCCTTCAGAATGGCTATTACTATAACATAATTCTGTAAAATGTGAGTGCGGAACGCTTGATTTTTTAAAAATTTCACAGCATGTTTTTAGGCATTTTTTGTTTTTTGATTAATTGAAACTTCAGAAACTTTTTATATTTTTTTCATTTTGAAATTTTCAGTCTTACAAAAAAATTTTAAACTTATTTCGTCGTACCTACTATGATTTATTTTATAGTATTATTTTTATCCTTTTATCGTACCTATTTTTATTTTAAAGTTTTTTATAAATATTTGGAACTAAAAATCGCTGATTTCAATATTTCATGTTTTTTCTTTTATTGACCGGCCCCGTCATTTTTGACGGGAAAGAACTAGTATATACATAAAATTACCCTTAAGCTGTGGGCACAATTATTATCTTTAAATAAAGTATTAAAACGTAAAGTATTTAAAAGTTCTTGGGGGGGGGTAATTTCCCCCTTTTCCCCCCTTGTATCCGCGCCTGGCCACACCTCTGCTACTTAAAATATGACGCAATAACAAACGGTTGCTGTTTTAGATGCATACATCATATCAGCCGAATGAAAGCGCCATCTTTTGAATAAAAGCATTACACGAAATATAATGCAAGTAGTTTTTTCCATAAGAGTTAAATCTAAGAATCAGTTCTTCCCAAAAAAAACCAATACAAGCAAAAGCAAAAACAAAGAAAGCAGGAGACACAACCTGCAAGCAGCTAATGATTGATTTTTTTATATAAAAATCTAGATTTTTTTTCTAAGATTTTACTTTTTTGTGACTTTAATATAGTATCAAAATCCAAAATTAGGTATTCGTTTAGCGCAGGATATATCTGTTTACTCGACTTTAGTATATATATAATGTTTGAACGATGAGCATTAAAGGCTCTAGGTATGACCTTTAGGTACTATTACAGTGTGTAAAATATGAAAAATTTGTTTTTGTTTTTTTCTAGAATCTGGTTTCTTAAGGTCTTAAAAATGCGTGTACAAAATTTTAGAAAAAAATATCAAATGAAAAAAAAAGATATAACATATATTATATTCGTATGTCGCGTATTATTCATATACTAGTAATACCCGGCGCGCGTTGCTACGCCTTAGGCCACGTGCATAGTAAACGCCGATTCAGACTGCCTGCCTGTGTCCGCGAGTGTGTGAAAAGAGTGTGTGAAAAAGCGAGAGAGATAGATATTTGTATCTCATTTGTTCACACAGATTTCATCTTGCCTGTCTGTCTGAATCGGCGTTGAAAATGCACGCAGCCTTAGACAAACACATGTACTTCATCTGTGACTTCAGAACCTATTCGATCAAAAATGTAGCTTGTAGGGGAAGGTGCACCCACTTGACCAAAGCTCAGACCAGTTTTCTATTAGAAGGACATTACCAAATGGCAACTCCATTCGGAATTTCACTGATCAGCGATTTTTATTTCCAATGCTATTTGCTATTAAAAATTTTGCTTGTATTGGCGGATTCACACCCCGTTTTCCAATGCCCGTGCTATATTTCTTGTCGAAAGACATTTCCAAAAATTAAATTTATACTGAGTTTAAATATTATGAAACATTAAGTACCACAGCTATTCGATATTAAACATTTAAACTATGTTGATGGTGTCACGACCCAATTTCCAATGCTTGCTGAATTTTTCCAGTGGATGGACACGACTAAATGTTATATTCCTTCCGAGTTTCACAAATTTGTGACTTATGTTTCTTAAATTATACTGAAAAGTTTGAATGCCTTAAAAGTGTCACGCCCCTTCTGCAACGGCTTTAAAATTTTACCAGTAAAACAGCACGTGAAAATTGAGGTCAAATACAGAATTTTGGAGCTGTACAACATGAAATTCTAAAGCTATTCGATATCGATGCCAAACTTCACAGGAGCGCTCTGCAGACTTTGCTAGAGTTTCCCTGAAAATTTCATAACAATTGGTTTAGCGGTTTTGAAGTCTACTTGTACATACAATCATTTTAATATACAAAGAAGATGTTAACAGCTTGTTTAAAATATGCTTAACTTACGCATCCTTTAAACACTAAAATATGCGTCAAACATACGTTTTCGATGCGTTTTACATGCGCTGCGTAGCTTATGCCAGGCTGTCTAATATAATGGAAAACCATTCAAAAGTTGAATTATAATATTAAGGTTCAACTAAAACTACTGGAGACCAATGCAAATGCATTATTTATAATGCTATTATAAAAAAACAGAGAAACCAACCAACTTGAGACCCTCCTCCTTTTTGAAATCGGTTTAAAATAAAAAATATGCTCCAATCATAATAATTCTTTTAATGTGCAACATTTATTAACACGCGAAATAAAAAACTTTGAGGCTTCTGTTTGGAACAAAATCGAAAATCCAACTAAATTAAAGAAGTTATATTGGTATTCCTCAACATTTATGGTCATCATTTTGTTACAACTTCATTTCATAGTACCAACCTATTTGATTTTAAAAAAGACGTTGGAAAATAAAAACAAAAATTATTTTCTGATGCGTCCAATATAAACCTATTGAAAAGTTTAAAGGAAATCTATTTTATAAGGTTGTATGCATGAACATAATTTCTGCGCAGATGAACACAAACAATAACATATCAATGCGACATTTCAGATCGTACTGAGATCCTCTGAGAAGCATTTGAGCATATGCAATGGAATATTTGTATACTGAAATAACTACAACAATAAAAAATTTCATCCCCCATTTCATGGTAAGATTTTAATATATTTATATTTCTCTCTGAGCAAGAAGTTGACTGCAAACAAAAACCATATATTATGAAGACATTTCATCAAACCAAGTTCGTCTAGAACCAAATTCTGTCAAGGCGCCGAGATGGGTCCGGACCAAGTGGAAATGAAACCTTTGTTAACATGAGCTGCAAATGTTAAATTCTGGCAGCTGTTCGCTTATTTTCTGATGTTTGGTGAGTCTCTAAACCAGTTTGTTTGTATCTACCCATGCCCCTTGCCATCCCTCATCCACACAATCGGCAGCCTGTGAGCGCAGAACTCAGAGCGCAGTTGTTGTTGGTAAAGTCAACACGATCGTTGTTGTTGTTCTTATTAGAGGACGTCGTTGTTGTTGTGGTTCTTATAGGATTTTGTAGCTGTGTGTGTGTAGGATATATTTGGTTATTTTGTTTATATTTTGGGTTTTTCATATTTTTGCAATTTCGTCCAACTGAAAATATCTGAAGATGATGTAGTAAAAACGTTGTAACTATTGTGTTTTAAATCGGATTAAGGTATATCCAAGGACAGAATTAAATAAAATTGATCGTGTATTAATATTGCATCAAAAATAAATTTTGACAAAAATTAATTCAAATATACGATATAAAATATAAAATATACAATATAAAAAATAAAAAATATAACATATAAAATATAAAATTAAAATTAAAATTAAAATTAAAATTAAAATTAAAATTAAAATTAAAATTAAAATTAAAATTAAAATTAAAATTAAAATTAAAATTAAAATTAAAATTAAAATTAAAATTAAAATTAAAATTAAAATTAAAATTAAAATTAAAATTAAAATTAAAATTAAAATTAAAATTAAAATTAAAATTAAAATTAAAATTAAAATTAAAATTAAAATTAAAATTAAAATTAAAATTAAAATTAAAATTAAAATTAAAATTAAAATTAAAATTAAAATTAAAATTAAAATTAAAATTAAAATTAAAATTAAAATTAAAATTAAAATTAAAATTAAAATTAAAATTAAAATTAAAATTAAAATTAAAATTAAAATTAAAATTAAAATTAAAATTAAAATTAAAATTAAAATTAAAATTAAAATTAAAATTAAAATTAAAATTAAAATTAAAATTAAAATTAAAATTAAAATTAAAATTAAAATTAAAATTAAAATTAAAATTAAAATTAAAATTAAAATTAAAATTAAAATTAAAATTAAAATTAAAATTAAAATTAAAATTAAAATTAAAATTAAAATTAAAATTAAAATTAAAATTAAAATTAAAATTAAAATTAAAATTAAAATTAAAATTAAAATTAAAATTAAAATTAAAATTAAAATTAAAATTAAAATTAAAATTAAAATTAAAATTAAAATTAAAATTAAAATTAAAATTAAAATTAAAATTAAAATTAAAATTAAAATTAAAATTAAAATTAAAATTAAAATTAAAATTAAAATTAAAATTAAAATTAAAATTAAAATTAAAATTAAAATTAAAATTAAAATTAAAATTAAAATTAAAATTAAAATTAAAATTAAAATTAAAATTAAAATTAAAATTAAAATTAAAATTAAAATTAAAATTAAAATTAAAATTAAAATTAAAATTAAAATTAAAATTAAAATTAAAATTAAAATTAAAATTAAAATTAAAATTAAAATTAAAATTAAAATTAAAATTAAAATTAAAATTAAAATTAAAATTAAAATTAAAATTAAAATTAAAATTAAAATTAAAATTAAAATTAAAATTAAAATTAAAATTAAAATTAAAATTAAAATTAAAATTAAAATTAAAATTAAAATTAAAATTAAAATTAAAATTAAAATTAAAATTAAAATTAAAATTAAAATTAAAATTAAAATTAAAATTAAAATTAAAATTAAAATTAAAATTAAAATTAAAATTAAAATTAAAATTAAAATTAAAATTAAAATTAAAATTAAAATTAAAATTAAAATTAAAATTAAAATTTCATTTGAGCACAAGTTCACAATATCTATTATTTAAGATATCGAAAATATATACAGGATTTCAACTTAAAATTCAACTTTTTACATTTCAAATTTAACTTTTTCCATTTCAAATTCAACCACTTTTAAGATACCTTTTTGTATCTTAATATATATATATACCTTTATATATTTTATTTAGAAAACTAAAAATTTGTACATAACCTTAATTTTAAAGATTCATTTATAAGGAAAAGTGTAACAATTAAACTGAATTTTTAAGTTGAATTTTAACGATTTTAAAATTATTTGTTAATTTTTCTTAAATTTTTCTAATTAATTAACTTAAGTCAATTATTTGTAAGTCAATAATTCCCTTCGGAATACACAATTTTAATTTCAGAGTTTTTTCTCTGTCTTGGCGTTTGGTAAAATTGCACGTTAATTAATAAGGACAATATTAATAAAATTCATTAAAAATACATTTGGCAAAAAATCACAAATTTCAAAGAAAATAAATTTTTTATTGGTAAAATTGCACGTTAAATAACTAAGGACAATATTAAGAAAATTCATTAAAAATACATTTGGCAAAAAATTTCACCTTTCAAAAAAAATTAAGCAAAATTTTAGAAAAATTAACATATAATTTTTAATTTTGTATATTTTGGTTAATTTTTGATTATTTTAATATTATTATTTTTATTTTATATTTTTTATTCTATATTGTATATTTTATATTTTATATCGTATATTTTAATTAATTTTTGTCAACATTTATATTTGATGCAATATTAATACACGATCAATTTTATTTAATTTTGTACTTGGATTTACCTTAATCCGATTAAAAACACAATAGTTACAACGTTTTTTCTACATCAACTTCAGATATTTCCAGTTGGACGAAAATTGCAAAAATATGAAAAACCCAAAATATAAACAAAATAACCAAATATATCCTACACACACACACATAGCTACAAAATCTTATAAGAACCACAACAACAACGACGTCCTCTAATAAGAACAACAACAACGATCGTGTTGACTTTACCAACAACAACTGCGCTCTGAGTTCTGCGCTCACAGGCTGCCGATTGTGTGGATGAGGGATGGCAAGGGGCATGGGTAGATACAAACAAACTGGTTTAGAGACTCACCAAACATCAGAAAATAAGCGAACAGCTGCCAGAATTTAACATTTGCAGCTCATGTTAACAAAGGTTTCATTTCCACTTGGTCCGGACCCATCTCGGCGCCTTGACAGAATTTGGTTCTAGACGAACTTGGTTTGATGAAATGTCTTCATAATATATGGTTTTTGCTGCAAATAAAGTAGCTAGTGTTGCCATAAAAACAAATTTTAAATCTGAACTATTGTATAAAGCTTTCAATCCGTCGAGATTGTGTTATTGTCGATGAATAACATTTGCAATAAATAACAAAATAATAGTTTGGTTATATATCAGGCATAAGAGGAAAAAGATTTTTTGACTGTAAATATGTATAAACAATTCAAGTCTTGAAACCATAACAAATACGATGTCAGATTGTTGGCAACACTGCTCAACAGAGCAAACTGAGAGCAACTCCCGACACAACATGGCAGCCGTGCTGAGTTACTCTCACAGCCAGAGCTTAAGCAATGGTTTTCTGCTGCTTGTACAGCATTAGCATGAATTAAAAGACATGAATTCTTAAATAATTAAAGAAAAAGTTTTGTAAAAAACGTAGTACCCTATTTTAATTTCGCTTATCATAGTAATTGAATAGTGAAAAAATTATAAAAATCGGTTCAGCGGTTATTGAGAACACGTCGCCGCAAATCCGTGAGTCTCCTTTTATATAATAGTATAGATGCTATTATAAAAAAACAGAGAAACCAACCAACTTGAGACCCTCCTCCTTTTTGAAATCGGTTTAAAATAAAAAATATGCTCCAATCATAATAATTCTTTTAATGTGCAACATTTATTAACACGCGAAATAAAAAACTTTGAGGCTTCTGTTTGGAACAAAATCGAAAATCCAACTAAATTAAAGAAGTTATATTGGTATTCCTCAACATTTATGGTCATCATTTTGTTACAACTTCATTTCATAGTACCAACCTATTTGATTTTAAAAAAGACGTTGGAAAATAAAAACAAAAATTATTTTCTGATGCGTCCAATATAAACCTATTGAAAAGTTTAAAGGAAATCTATTTTATAAGGTTGTATGCATGAACATAATTTCTGCGCAGATGAACACAAACAATAACATATCAATGCGACATTTCAGATCGTACTGAGATCCTCTGAGAAGCATTTGAGCATATGCAATGGAATATTTGTATACTGAAATAACTACAACAATAAAAAATTTCATCCCCCATTTCATGGTAAGATTTTAATATATTTATATTTCTCTCTGAGCAAGAAGTTGACTGCAAACAAAAACCATATATTATGAAGACATTTCATCAAACCAAGTTCGTCTAGAACCAAATTCTGTCAAGGCGCCGAGATGGGTCCGGACCAAGTGGAAATGAAACCTTTGTTAACATGAGCTGCAAATGTTAAATTCTGGCAGCTGTTCGCTTATTTTCTGATGTTTGGTGAGTCTCTAAACCAGTTTGTTTGTATCTACCCATGCCCCTTGCCATCCCTCATCCACACAATCGGCAGCCTGTGAGCGCAGAACTCAGAGCGCAGTTGTTGTTGGTAAAGTCAACACGATCGTTGTTGTTGTTCTTATTAGAGGACGTCGTTGTTGTTGTGGTTCTTATAGGATTTTGTAGCTGTGTGTGTGTAGGATATATTTGGTTATTTTGTTTATATTTTGGGTTTTTCATATTTTTGCAATTTCGTCCAACTGAAAATATCTGAAGATGATGTAGTAAAAACGTTGTAACTATTGTGTTTTAAATCGGATTAAGGTATATCCAAGGACAGAATTAAATAAAATTGATCGTGTATTAATATTGCATCAAAAATAAATTTTGACAAAAATTAATTCAAATATACGATATAAAATATAAAATATACAATATAAAAAATAAAAAATATAACATATAAAATATAAAATTAAAATTAAAATTAAAATTAAAATTAAAATTAAAATTAAAATTAAAATTAAAATTAAAATTAAAATTAAAATTAAAATTAAAATTAAAATTAAAATTAAAATTAAAATTAAAATAAAAATTAAAATTAAAATTAAAATTAAAATTAAAATTAAAATTAAAATTAAAATTAAAATTAAAATTAAAATTAAAATTAAAATTAAAATTAAAATTAAAATTAAAATTAAAATTAAAATTAAAATTAAAATTAAAATTAAAATTAAAATTAAAATTAAAATTAAAATTAAAATTAAAATTAAAATTAAAATTAAAATTAAAATTAAAATTAAAATTAAAATTAAAATTAAAATTAAAATTAAAATTAAAATTAAAATTAAAATTAAAATTAAAATTAAAATTAAAATTAAAATTAAAATTAAAATTAAAATTAAAATTAAAATTAAAATTAAAATTAAAATTAAAATTAAAATTAAAATTAAAATTAAAATTAAAATTAAAATTAAAATTAAAATTAAAATTAAAATTAAAATTAAAATTAAAATTAAAATTAAAATTAAAATTAAAATTAAAATTAAAATTAAAATTAAAATTAAAATTAAAATTAAAATTAAAATTAAAATTAAAATTAAAATTAAAATTAAAATTAAAATTAAAATTAAAATTAAAATTAAAATTAAAATTAAAATTAAAATTAAAATTAAAATTAAAATTAAAATTAAAATTAAAATTAAAATTAAAATTAAAATTAAAATTAAAATTAAAATTAAAATTAAAATTAAAATTAAAATTAAAATTAAAATTAAAATTAAAATTAAAATTAAAATTAAAATTAAAATTAAAATTAAAATTAAAATTAAAATTAAAATTAAAATTAAAATTAAAATTAAAATTAAAATTAAAATTAAAATTAAAATTAAAATTAAAATTAAAATTAAAATTAAAATTAAAATTAAAATTAAAATTAAAATTAAAATTAAAATTAAAATTAAAATTAAAATTAAAATTAAAATTAAAATTAAAATTAAAATTAAAATTAAAATTAAAATTAAAATTAAAATTAAAATTAAAATTAAAATTAAAATTAAAATTAAAATTAAAATTAAAATTAAAATTAAAATTAAAATTAAAATTAAAATTAAAATTAAAATTAAAATTAAAATTAAAATTAAAATTAAAATTAAAATTAAAATTAAAATTAAAATTAAAATTAAAATTAAAATTAAAATTAAAATTAAAATTAAAATTAAAATTAAAATTAAAATTAAAATTAAAATTAAAATTAAAATTAAAATTAAAATTAAAATTAAAATTAAAATTAAAATTAAAATTAAAATTAAAATTAAAATTAAAATTAAAATTAAAATTAAAATTAAAATTAAAATTAAAATTAAAATTAAAATTTCATTTGAGCACAAGTTCACAATATCTATTATTTAAGATATCGAAAATATATACAGGATTTCAACTTAAAATTCAACTTTTTACATTTCAAATTTAACTTTTTCCATTTCAAATTCAACCACTTTTAAGATACCTTTTTGTATCTTAATATATATATATACCTTTATATATTTTATTTAGAAAACTAAAAATTTGTACATAACCTTAATTTTAAAGATTCATTTATAAGGAAAAGTGTAACAATTAAACTGAATTTTTAAGTTGAATTTTAACGATTTTAAAATTATTTGTTAATTTTTCTTAAATTTTTCTAATTAATTAACTTAAGTCAATTATTTGTAAGTCAATAATTCCCTTCGGAATACACAATTTTAATTTCAGAGTTTTTTCTCTGTCTTGGCGTTTGGTAAAATTGCACGTTAATTAATAAGGACAATATTAATAAAATTCATTAAAAATACATTTGGCAAAAAATCACAAATTTCAAAGAAAATAAATTTTTTATTGGTAAAATTGCACGTTAAATAACTAAGGACAATATTAAGAAAATTCATTAAAAATACATTTGGCAAAAAATTTCACCTTTCAAAAAAAATTAAGCAAAATTTTAGAAAAATTAACATATAATTTTTAATTTTGTATATTTTGGTTAATTTTTGATTATTTTAATATTATTATTTTTATTTTATATTTTTTATTCTATATTGTATATTTTATATTTTATATCGTATATTTTAATTAATTTTTGTCAACATTTATATTTGATGCAATATTAATACACGATCAATTTTATTTAATTTTGTACTTGGATTTACCTTAATCCGATTAAAAACACAATAGTTACAACGTTTTTTCTACATCAACTTCAGATATTTCCAGTTGGACGAAAATTGCAAAAATATGAAAAACCCAAAATATAAACAAAATAACCAAATATATCCTACACACACACACATAGCTACAAAATCTTATAAGAACCACAACAACAACGACGTCCTCTAATAAGAACAACAACAACGATCGTGTTGACTTTACCAACAACAACTGCGCTCTGAGTTCTGCGCTCACAGGCTGCCGATTGTGTGGATGAGGGATGGCAAGGGGCATGGGTAGATACAAACAAACTG
The DNA here is from genome assembly GCA_958299015.1 of Tetanocera ferruginea. NCBI lineage: Eukaryota > Metazoa > Arthropoda > Insecta > Diptera > Sciomyzidae > Tetanocera > Tetanocera ferruginea. The sequence continues at coordinate 128,385,082 of OY282640.1, forward strand.
GTTTAGAGACTCACCAAACATCAGAAAATAAGCGAACAGCTGCCAGAATTTAACATTTGCAGCTCATGTTAACAAAGGTTTCATTTCCACTTGGTCCGGACCCATCTCGGCGCCTTGACAGAATTTGGTTCTAGACGAACTTGGTTTGATGAAATGTCTTCATAATATATGGTTTTTGCTGCAAATAAAGTAGCTAGTGTTGCCATAAAAACAAATTTTAAATCTGAACTATTGTATAAAGCTTTCAATCCGTCGAGATTGTGTTATTGTCGATGAATAACATTTGCAATAAATAACAAAATAATAGTTTGGTTATATATCAGGCATAAGAGGAAAAAGATTTTTTGACTGTAAATATGTATAAACAATTCAAGTCTTGAAACCATAACAAATACGATGTCAGATTGTTGGCAACACTGCTCAACAGAGCAAACTGAGAGCAACTCCCGACACAACATGGCAGCCGTGCTGAGTTACTCTCACAGCCAGAGCTTAAGCAATGGTTTTCTGCTGCTTGTACAGCATTAGCATGAATTAAAAGACATGAATTCTTAAATAATTAAAGAAAAAGTTTTGTAAAAAACGTAGTACCCTATTTTAATTTCGCTTATCATAGTAATTGAATAGTGAAAAAATTATAAAAATCGGTTCAGCGGTTATTGAGAACACGTCGCCGCAAATCCGTGAGTCTCCTTTTATATAATAGTATAGATTATCGTTCATAGAAGAAAATCTAATCGCGTTTTTCTCGAAACAAGTTTTTTCGAATTGGTTTCTAAGATATCTCGAGTTCTGCTTGATCGATTTCGATGAAACTTGATTTATTGTGATCTTCATAGACTCTGCACTCTACCTATAAAAAGCAGAGAAACTTTTATATTTTGTTTTTTATGGCTAAGAATATCTGCCAAAAAGAGGGGTTTTTTGTAAATTTGTTTTTCAACGCATGCCATTTTTTTTGTTTGCCTTATTTTTTTATTTGCGTAGATAGAGTGCTCAACTCAGTGGCGTAGCGAGCATAACTGGCGCCCGGGGCAAAACAATTTTTTGGCGCCCCCAATTTTTTTGGCGCCCCCAATGAAATATAAATAAATATTTTTTATATTTTGTACAAACAATTATAATACACTTATTAAATTACATTAATACAAATAACACTATGCGTCAAAATCAGAAAAAGGTTCTGTACACGACAGTTCATTATGTTTTGTTATAGATTTAGAGTCTCTTAACACGAAAATACCAAAAACAAGTTTTAAAGTTTGAGAAGAAAAGCATGACTTTCTCAAATTTTTCAATTTCTTCACAACCAAATATTTGTCAGAATTTTCACGCAACAAAAAAATGAATGTTGCGAGTGAAATTTCACGCAAACGGACAGAGTACTGGGATTTACGTGATTTTTAAAGATTTTATATAATTTATAAGATTTTTGTTGAAATATATCTTGTTCAATATTAATAATCACGCTAAGCCGAATAAAATTTCTAATTTTCTTCATGTTTGTTCATCGAATTTTTACGTTTGGATGAGTAGTTTTTGCGCTATGATAATTCATAAAAAATCGAAAACTATTTTCATTTTTAGTGGAGAATATAAGCTACCGCCGAAAGAAATGCATGCAAAAATACGGTCAGGAGATGCATTTGAATGAACTCTCAGGTTTGGAAAAACATCTTGTTCTTTAAATGGAAGTTCTGTTCCATTTAAATCTGTATTATAAAACTCACCCAAATTTTTACAATTCTTTTCAACATCGTTGTACGGATTATCCTTACTTAATAAATTTTCAGCGTCCAGTAAATACCAAAATTTGGAATTAAGGTCCCTAAGTCGTGTAAATTGTGAACTTATTTCCTGATGCAGACGAACAAGAATGCTTTTCATAACGCCAGATTTTTCGCTTTTTGCGGAAAGGCCATATCTCGAGTCAATTCTCCGCGCATTTGTCGGCGACATTTTATACGGATTGTTGTATCGATTCCCCATTTCTTACAAAGATTTTTAGCCTTTTCGATAACTTTTTCACATATCTCGTTAAGAATTTCTGTAACTTCAGTCGCCAATAATTTGAAATCATGGAACGCTTCTTTAAACTTAATTTTAGGACCTTGTAATCTGAGCTGCACACGATAAATTCTCTTAGAGTTCATGCCAGAAATATACTAAAGTTATGATATTTAAATTCGGTTTAAGATAAAGATTGCAGCATTTCTGGTGTACCATTTGTGGCAGTATTTTCTTCTGCTAATTTTTCTTATAGTTCTACGTATTCATCCAGTCCCTCGACAATAACGCTAACTGCTTGCGCTCTGGCGCTCCATCGTGTTACAGATTCTTTAACAGATTTTTTAAAGCATTTTTTAACAATTTCCATCGTAATGTTGAACGTGAGAAAAAGAGACGTATGTTATCAATTATTCCAAAACATGCTTCAATGATTGAATCTTGGTAAGCTGTAGTAACTCCTACTAAATTAAATGTGTGGTTATCACAATTTACAAATGTTGCCTTATTATTTTTTTCTAATATTCTTTGTTGAAGGCCAGATATGTGATTTGACATAAGGGCACCATTATCATAGCATTGTACCCTACATTTAGCTAACTTAATTATTGAATTAAATATTTAAAAAAAATTTTTTGCAAAATTTTGTTTGTCTTGAGAATGATTTGGCGCCCCTCTGCGAGTGGCACCCGGGGCATGATGACACCCCTTGCCACCCCCTCGCTACGCCACTGGCTCAACTACAACCCTTTACTGAAGAATGCACTTTGATTTTTTACTTTCCGACGCCTTGGAAATTCTGGAGACGAGAAACCAACTTACAACCTTTTTTTAAACACGCCAACTTCAACGACCTCTAGAAAATAAACAACATATACAAAAACAAAAAAAAAAACATTTTTTTAATATCTTCAACTTTAACTGTCCATAATGTAAATAAATTTGAATTGAATAATTTTATAATACTACTAGCAGGCCACAGTCGTCCGAGGCTTCGCCACGGACATTTTCTCTTTATCAATAATACCTTTGCATATTTGAAAAATTTCAATAATAAAAAACGTTAAAATATTAGCATATTATTTGTATTTGGAAGCAAATTATATTAAATAGTTTAACTATAATAAAGTGAAGATATTTCCATTTTAATTATTTATACTTCAGTATTAACAAAGTTTTTTGATTCATTGGCATTACCAGGAATAAGAAAAATCTGATTATCTGCTGTACCGACTCGTTTACCATAATCTACTTCTACGTTTTTCAAAGTTTTGTATTAAATATTTATTATACTCCATCCGCAAAGCGTAGCGGGCACAATAATTTTGTCACGAAATTTTTTTCACGACCATGAGTCGATTAAGCCATGTTCGTCTGTCTATCTGCTCATTAGTTTGTCCACACGATTACAGCCGTGTCTTTATTGCAAATCTCTTTAAAGTCCATAATGAAATAATTTTCATGATTTGAGATTTGTCGTACAGTGGTGCTCCAGTTTAACGAAAGATATAAAGTCCAAGGTCGTTCGGTAAATCGAAAAGTTCATTAAATCGGTAATACTATTTTCGAGTTTTTTTACCATATAACAAAGCTAATAAATTTGTCAACTTGAAACAAATATCCTTACATTTTTTGTTTTAACTATGCACTCCAATAATGTTGAATTTTTGAACTTGTTTTAGGTATTATTAATTATTATTATTAAATGTTTAGAAAGCTGCTGGTTAAAATCTGTTCACACTCCAAATGAAAAATCCAAGATTATGTCAATACATTCCTATAATGTTTTTTAAAAAGGAAACCCTACAATATGTATATTAACCCGAGGGGACTATTTGAGAATTAGATAAGTAAATACATATTAATGTTATTACAAATTCAAAAACAAACGAAGCGAGCTCAGAGAAGCAAATGTTGTTAAATAGAATACCTACAATTTCAAATGTTCGGAATATAGAGTCAACAACATTAAATAAGTGTTCCTTATATTGGGAGTTTGTTAAATCGGTGTTCGCTAAATTGGAGCACCACTATAATGCTTAAATTTGAAACATATACCCTGCAGTTGAAATTCAACAAAATTTTGTGAATACTTCCATAGAAAGTGATGTCACGAAAATATCAAAACCTTCATAATTTATACAAAAATTAATGTGTTTAATTGAAAGATCATACATAAGTCTTGTTTTCTTGATAAATAAAACGTAATCTGAGTTTGAAATATGAAAAGTTGGAAAAATATAACCTAAATAAATCCGAATAAGCTTCAACCTGAGTATTTTGACTTCGGGCAAGTCGAAGATAATTTTTTAATGGTTTTATTTTTTATTTGTCTTTTATTCATCATTAAAGTGATGAATTAAAGTATATTTCTATGTATATATTCCTCACTTTATATTCCATAAAGATTTTTAAAAAAGCTTTTGTACTTCAAATATTCATCTTAAAAAGTGTTCAAACATGCTAGTTTAGTAGACATTTCATCCAATATCCCAGCAAAATTTTTTGTTAGGTCTTGTTTTTTAATCGATTCTAAAATGCATAACATAAATGCTAATGCAAGAACTTAAATTTAATCCGTAATAAATTTACGGCAATGCATTCACATCACCTTGAAAGTTGTTATTCAAGTATTAATTTCGTGAAATCAATTATAAACCAACCGTTTTAAGCGCTTAATCTTTTCAAGTGACAGCGCTTTCGATTACCTCTAATGACATGGATATATAAAAATAATGGGTTCAGTAAGCGAGAGGGTAAGCGATGAATGAAATTTTCTGGATTACTTTTTCGATTATATGTAAGCGAAGATTTTGCTGGGATGTTCTCCAGCAATACATTTCTTCAGAGCTTTTTATAAAAACGTCCTCGTGTCATAAATGTAAGGTTAAAAAATATACTTTATAATTTTGTGATTACTAAGTTCTGAGACTATACATCGACAAACAAACCTTATTTGCAGCTCTTAACCTGCTAGAACATAATTTTTAATACTAATATGTTTTTGAGTCCTGTTACATAAAACAATTTAAAAGCTCAATTTATTACTTACTTCAAAATTTCTAAAAAAATTTAAAAAGGATTAAAATTCATTACATTTTTTATTTAAATTCAATAAATGGCGTTTTATAACAATTTTATGGCGTTCTGATGTTTTTTTATTACTTACTTCAAAATTTCTAAAAAAAAAAAAAATTAATTAAAATTCATAACATTTTTTATTTAAATTGAAGAAATGGCGTTTTATAACAATTTTTTGGCGTTCTGATGTTTTTTTAATCTATTTTGAAAATGTCTATTTAAAACTCTAAGATGGTTTCCTAACTCCTTTAATTTACTAAAATACATAATTATTATTCTGTTCAAATCAACTAACAAAAACTGTCAAAAATACACTTTTTAAGAAAAAACTATTCTAATTTTCATGACTCTTGGCCTTGTTCTCCCAGGGCAAGTTTGCTTTGGGAATTATGTAGATAATGACTATGAAACAAATTTCTGATATCAATTTGGTATCACTGTGATATTGTGATATTTATGGTCAAGAATAAGGCAGTCAAATGTTACAGACCTCAGTCTTGTCTATTTAAGTCGAAGCTTAAATGTCGAAATGTATAAAGAGTACTATAAAGAAATTTATAAAAATTAGAAAAAAAGTTTTTTAAATTAATTTTAATATTTTTTTCTAATTTTCACTTAACTTTTATATAGAAGACGTGGATTGATCTCGAAAAAATATTTAAATTGATAGTTATTCAGGGTCACTGAGGGAAAATTTGTTGACGTTTTACTTCCCGGTCCTATTTTTTCCTCAATTATGCAAAATTATTCAAAATGGATCTTTTGGGATAACTCACTATTGCTAGCCAAAATTTTGCGTAAACAAAACATTTTTGAAAAATTCCTTGATTGCGGAAAATTTTTCAGTTTTGTATAAGTTACCAATTTATCTTTCAAATGATATCTAATATATTACTATCGATGAGATTAATTTTGTATATTGTTACCGACTTTTATAAATAATACAATGAATTAAAATATTTATGTTTACTCATTTGCACTTTAACAAAATAATCATAACAGTAAACTATTATTTAAAAGAATTATATTAATTTCGTAGTACTTTTTAAGCATTGCTTTTATGAGGTTAAGTATAACCTTCTAAAAGGGCTTACTTAACAATTTAGTTTTGGTCCCGGGTGCCAGCAACCCTAGCTACGCCACTGCCTCACTCCAATTGCAGTCGTGAAAGCAAATAATTACATGCATAATTTACCAACAATTTTCTCTTTGAGTTGCTGCTCTTGCTCTCTTAGCGCGGAGCATCGCTCTTGCATTTTCTGTTAAACTTGTCAAACTTGTTTTACGTCGAGGTATTTATTTGTAGCTGTATTTGTAGTTTAAGGGAAATACGAACACTTAATTTTTCAAACTTTTAATTTATCTTTAATCTATACAAAATATGCTTTCACACTTGTGAATGCACATTTTGAAATATTAAAATATCTTTCTTTCTCAAGTGTAAATTAAAAATTTGGAGAACTACAATAAAAATATGTGTAAAAAATTGTATGCGGCGAAACAAATATGCACACATTGGTTTGCAGCTCATCATTCCACAGCAACAACAACACAGCAAGCTTTATTTAACTTGTATTCCCATTACGTTAAAGAGCGCCAACTGCTTTTGGTTACTCTTCGAATGAGTGTGGAGAGCAAGATCAATAAACTTTAAAGAGAAGGGTTGATAGCAACATGTAGTTGAAACTCTCGTAACACAAACGCGTGAAAAGCAAACGACCAAGCAATGCTTAGCATAGGTGGTAATTTCCTAAAAAACTTAACAACTTAATTAAATATATTTATTGTTAAATTTTCTTAAATAAACCCCACCTATGGCATTCTGTAGCACAAATATGATATTTTAAAATTTTTTTCATAAAAATCGGTTCAGTAGTTTTGGAGTCATTGACGTACTTAATATTTCCACTTCAATTTTATATAATAGTATAGATGAACAACACGACTGGAAAATATGTTCTGATCTCAAAGTCGTTGGTATGCTTTGAGGTTTACAGAGTGGCTACACAAAGTACTTCTGTTTTCTATGCAAGTGGGATAGTTGAGCACGTGAACACCACTATTAAAATAAGGACTGGCCAGAAAGAATTGAGTCGAAAGTTGGAGAGAGCAACGTCAAAAACGTTCCACTCGTCAAAAAGGAAAACATAATTCTCCCACCGTTGCACATCAAACTTGGACTTATGAAAAACACTGTCAAGGCGTTAGACAAAGAAAGCGAAGAATCTCGGTGACGAGAGCGACGAACATGGGGAAAGATTCCACCAACAGATGAAAGTAATTGAGAATCGGTACCAAGGATTTTGGGACAAAAGAATGATGGACGACGAATAATGTAAATTATTAAAAGAACAATAAAAATTAAGTATATATGATTTTATAACAACAACCTTTAATTCTCATTTTTTTTTATGGCAATAAAATAAGTCCAAATGCATAAATTGATAATCACACCATTTGGGTTCTTTCGTTCCATTGAACACAACTTTTTCATTTCTCAATAGATTTTCTTCAACAATAGCTTATTTTTTTTGGAAAAATAAAGGCTTTTAGTAAAAAATATTAAAAGCAACAAAATATTTTGATTTCTTAACGAAATTTGCAACTATTTTGTCTTTTTTTGGAAATTTTTCCGAAAATAAAAAAAATCCCCGATATTTGAATTAATTCCGCCAAAACTAACAGCTCGACCAAAAAATAATGTGTGCATTGTTTGTAAGAAATTTTATTAGCTTTTCTTTGATATATCATTTGTTTGATTACTGTTGTTGGTTCTGGAGATATATGCAATTAAGTGGAACCAACTTTTTTTTTTCGTTGAAAACCCTACAGTGGGCAATATCTCGAAAACGGAGTGACAGAAAAATTAAAAAAAAATTTTTTTCGGAATTAGCGACCGATTTTACATGAGAAAAGAATAGTGGCATTCAAAGTACATATAGGCTGTAAACCAGTGTTACCGAAGCCGAAGCCGAATAATCGGTTGGACACTAATTATAACTCTTATTGACCACCAAAAATTGATTTTTTTGCTATTTCCAAAAACACATTTTGATTCCCTATGATTTTAAACTATAGGGAATGCTAAAACAAGCAAAAAATGTAGGGCAAGTGGAGGTCTATTTTAACCTCCTGGGCAGCTATGGGTTAATTTGTAGATTATATGATGTTGTTTCACTAAAAATGCTCTAGCAAGGAAAGTTTTTGATGCAAAACATTCTTCAAAGAAATTTTAAAAAGATATTTTCATGGACTTTACAACGACATACATACTTACTAGTAGAAATTTAAGTAAAAACTAGTAAGGTATATCTTCAACTTGGCCGAAGTTAAAATACCCCCACCGGCGATTCGCTATGGTACAAAATCTTAAATTGCAGCTCTTTTTATATGAGATTTCACAAAATTTTACTATTTTGATGACGACTAAAATAAATTCATATCAAATTGTTTTCCTGCAAAGTAAAGAAAAGCCTGTTCATAAAGTTTTCAATTAGGGGTTGTATGGGAGGTGGGCGTGTTCTTGAATGGTTGATGACAATTTTTCTAACACGCCTCAATTTTGATATAAAATAAACAAATACCCAATTTCAGATCTGTAGTTTAAATATTAGCCTATTTATAGAGTTTCCAATATTATGGATTGTATGGGAGGTGGGTGTGTTCATTGATGCATGATGCCCATTTTTCTAACACATCTTAATTTGATTAGAAAAAGAATAAATATCTACTTTAACTTTTGTAGCTTCGACAGAAGCCTTTTTATATAGTTTTGAATTGAATAATTTTATAATACTATGTAAAAAAAATTAATAAAAAAGGTGTTGTTTTTAATAGCTTCACACTGTAATAGTACCTTAAACAAATTTGTTAAAACGACTCCATACCTACAAACCGCGCTGTAAGACGTAATTCTACGTCAAAAAAACCGGAAATGCATTTTTTGAGATATGAACACTGTTCATTGAACAGCCAACTTTATTTTTAAAACTAGGCAACTCTAGCAAAAAAATTCCAAAAATATTATATTTTTATTAAAAATCGCTTTTCAATGGCTTTCTAAAGATACTTCGGTTACAAAAGTAGGTGTATCAGATGACAGAGACATGTTTTATTGAAAATTAATCCATTTTCAAGATTTATGCTTTGCTCAAAAATTGCTATCTTCATAACTTTAGAAAAAATTGCGACATAAAAAAAAATAGCTTCGATTCTTGTTTTGAAAAAAAAAACTTGCTTTAGGCTTGGAATAGCCGGCACTATGAATAAGTAGAGTCAGAGTTAAGTTTCGTTTAACATAAGTAAATTATCGAATTTATTTAGTATTTGTTTAGCGATAAGAAAACCGAAACAAATTTCGTTTAGTTGAAAAACGAAATCATCATAAAATAAAAATGCATTTCAAGTTTATTGAAAAATTGAAAAATATGATCATATATTTTGTTTCTAAGATAAAGTTGGCATTTTCGATACACTAAAAACCGTGAAACATTTGAATATACGGAAGGAATCTGAGCGGAGCTCGGTCGCGCAGGTACTATCACTGTTAAATGACATTAATTATAGAATATCTTAACCATTCTCTTTAAACGTAATTTTGTAATCCTCTCATAAAAAACACAGAAATTTATCACAATACTGTGGTACAAACACAAATTTGAACAGTTCAGTTCAAAGTTCTGTGGTACAATACAAAGATTCTTTTATACTGCCCTAATGGGCTTTATCAATGAACTAGTTCTCTCCTGTCAAAAATGACGGGCCCGGTTTTCCGGAAGACAAAATCATGAAATATTAACTTTCTTTAAGCTGAATTAGAAATAAGCGTTGGTCACACATTCGATTTTAAATTGTGAAACACCAATTTTTAGTTCTAAATATATATAAAATACCTTAAAGTAAAAACGGAAAATGGAAAAGGTGCGACGAAATACATATTTTTAAAAAAATTTTTATAAAACAGAAAATTTCAAAATGAAAAAAATATAAAAAGTTTTGAAGTTTCAATAATTCACAAAACAAAAATGCCAAAAAATATGCTATGAAATTTTTTAAAAAAATCAAGCGTTCCGCACTCACATTTTACGGAATTATGTTATAGTTATATATATATTACATGCAGTTTTAGCAATGTATATTTTCATATATTTTCAATAAGTTTTCGCTTCTCAAAAGCATTTAAAGTTTCTTTCGATCAGAACAGATTTCAGAAATGTTCTGGATGCATTGAAAATAGACTTCTGAAACCAAAGTTTGTTTCAATGAAATAATATAAAATAAAAACAATAGTATATCTTGTGAAAAAGAAAATTTCAGTTGCCGTGATTAGCTAACCGTGACCAAGTTATGCACATTTATTTTGTATATCGTGAAAATTCAAAGAAATTTCAATACCATTGTTAACTGTCAATAAAGTGTTATTATTTAAATAAATGAATTTTCTTTTCAAGCATTACCAATTTTATTATGGTTGACAACATGAAACGACCTACACAGTTGACTGACTACATGTCACAGCCAAACCCCAGAATTTTCTTCAATTTCTGATTCTTCAAATTCATGTTCTGATATCGAAAAATCATTTTGAAGTTTTCTTGACACTTGAGTACCGCGTTCTTTCTTAGCGATTTGATTAAAAATTCCATTGATGTTCGTTTAAATCTAACAACAGACATGTTTATGGAAAATTGTAGTCAAGAACAGTAACAAAAGCAGGCGCAATAGACAAGTAAGAAACCCAAAAAAATAAAAAAAAAAGAAACGAATAAACATTTTATTGAAATTATAAAATCTCCCTTCAAAAAGCATGAGGGGAAAAAAGTCAATAGAAAGAAGAAATGTGACAAAAGCAGCAGAGTGACAGGCCAACGACGGGTGTGACGACAAGCAGAAAAATAAATAGGAACCACGCGTTATTATTTGACACATGGGAATATGTCAAAACTTGCTACAGTAAAACCATAAATAGTCAGTCGAAATAAAAAAAAAAAAAGCATATTTGGACAGCACAGCAAAAGGTAGCCGAGAAAACACATTTCTAACAAACACATTGAATTTCCGGCCAAATGCTGAACATTGATTTTGCATTAAAAATCAAGAATGTTACATTTGCGCTAAAGAAACAAAAACGAAAGAACAAAAACACAACCGTGACAGAGTGCTAAAAATTAAGTCAAATGTTTTAAAATGATTTATGTACACGTCACGAAAACCACAACATCTGACACTTAAGGCTTGTTGACCACAGTTGACCAGCTGGCAGGTCTTCGACTGTAAAATATCCTTAACAACGTTTTGTGACACTGACAAAATATTGATTTTAGATTTTTTTTTTCTGTGTTCTTACTTTTGTTTTTTGTTCCTCGTTTTCCTTGTTCAACGTTTATTTTTCAACTCAAACCATTAAATCAATCATGTTAACCATGAAATACTCTCAAGTCTAACACATTCTTACACCCGCATCTATAGCATGCTATGGCTTTTAATGACTTTCTCTACACTTCATAGAGTTTGTTGTGGGTTTTCTTGTTGGTTTTTTTTCTTTTCTTTTTAAATTCATATGCTTTAAATTAATGATCTGGAATAATTTGAATCGATTTGTTTTTATTTATTATTTTATGCTTTGTTTTTCTTCTTAGCCCATCAATAAATGTCTTCTTGACTTTTGACTCTTGACTTTTCTGTGTCATATGAGTGTGTGTGTGAGTGTGCATATTACTCAGCTCACACATTTGTGCCCCCTAATTTGCCGTTTACGCCAGTTTTAATCATTGAATGCATGTATTTTTTTGTTTTTTTTTTTTTTTTTGTTTTGATTTTCACTTAGCCGCCTGCTGACTTTGTGATCTCTAATATTTTGACTCTATTGAATCTTGTGTTTTTCGAACCTATTAAAATATGCATCCATCATTTGTTGCCTTTGCTGCGGTTGTCTCCCTATTTGTCTTTACAAGCAATATAACTACAAATTTTCTTAAATCTATCAAATTGCTTAGCAATGATCTATATTTGGTAGTTAAGATAAATTGCATTATTGACCATATTGAGGTTCCCATTTTAAGATTTTTCATTAGTTGGCTGTAGTAGGCCATGTAAAATCGTAATAAATCAATGTAATGAAATTTTCGTGCTACTTATCTTTCTGTTAGGTCTGGCCAGATGGTGATTATTTCTAAGCCTGGAATTTTACTGAAAGTAGTGCGAAAGTGACTATAGATCTCAACAATAAATTTCGTGTCCGGAATCTTTTGAGTCTTTTTCTTCTATGTTACGAACAAAGAAATCAATCATTTCTCAGTTAGTTTTCATAACTGAATGAATATGTATGCATGAATGAATTCATAATTTACCAACAAACCAAATTATTTGGTTTTGATCATATCGTAGAGATGATAATTTGTTAAGTTAACAACAAAATACTTGCTTTACCGAAAAATAACTGTTCTTGATGTGGAACGCCCTATAGCTAATGATAATCGAGATTTAATAAAATTTTTATATCGAAAGAATCTCGAAGCTTACACAACATTGCAATATCGGTACAATAGAAACACGATAAATTCAACCCATAAATTGAAAATAAGATCTTGAAGCCAACATTTTAAAAATATTGTGCACTTGTCGCTTCTTTTGACTCACAGACAGACCATTGACGGAATTTGTTACAACATTGGCAAAGTATTTTTAGGTACTGTGGTTGAAATCAAAATTCATAAACATGAACTTTTTAAATGAATATATTATGTAAAGTTATACTTGGATAAGGAGAACAAAGACGAAATGAATGAAATGTTTCACAGAACCAGGAACTTTATCTTAATAGAATAAAAGGTCCTTTTCCTTGTGAAATATCACATACTTAAAGACTGTCCTAGAAATAACTGTACTTTTGTTTTAAGGTTATTTATAAAAAAGTGTTACCTCTATAGCAACATATTTGGTACCTAAATAAAGTATAAATATTGCAGATTAAAAAAACCTAGTAAACCTGTTGCCCGAATTCGAGCAATTCAATAAAAATTAAATGTTAGAAACATTGTAGACGTGTAATATATGATATTCTATTCAAGCAGCTTTTTTCCTTAAAAACGATATATTCAGTCTCAATAATAATATAAAAGGTCATTATCTGAATGCTTTGACTTAAAACGTATGATCTGACACTACATTTTTAAATTTAACTGTCAAAATACGAAAACGACTTACACTAATATTACTACTGAGATAAACATTATTACTATTCAAAACATAGCTGCTTAACTTTTCAAGCTATAAAACATAACTAACTTAAGTAAAAACGAAATACAAAATTAATTTAAGAAATAAATAAATAAAAAAAAACAAAACAAATTGGACATTTCAGCATTTCATTTGTGTGTTATTAAATTTTTGCACACAATTGACCGAGAACTGGACCTACATGTTTTATGCCGACTCCGAACGGCTAAAGTTCATGTTCTCAAGAAGCTTTACATGGCATTATTTACTCTCTGAGGTTTGCCATTGTCTGCAGAGAGGTGGTGACCGATCAGAAAAATTTTTTATTGAAAAAACTTTTCGCCACGGCTGGGGATCGAACCCGGGCTCCGAGCATGCTAAGCCACACACTTAACCTGCATGCCACGGTCACCACGAAATAAATAAATAATAAGATATAATTCAAAACTTAATAAAAAATACTTCCAGAACACCTTCAACATCAATTTATAACACATATTGATGAAAAAACGCCAAAAAAAATTGCTCGGAAAGTGGAACTTTTGAATTTGGAACTGCATTTTACGGACAATTGACATTTGAGGAATGCATAAAAGATAATTTTGGTTAAAAATTTGTAGTTTAAAAAAAAACTCAAATTCGATCAATTCATAAGCTCTTCTCAAACTAAATTTCAAATCGATAAAATAACGGATTTTTGTACAAAAATTTGATTTCTGTTTTAAAAGGTTGGGAACACTCTGAAGCGAAATCACAATTTTTAAAAGTGGTTTGCACATATACAGCCTAAACCTGATTTAATGACATCTGAATCGATAAAATCGGTCCACTTGTCTGGGAGGAGTTGAAGTCACAAAAAAACCTTAGCCTATTAATTATATAGATAAGCAGGATGATTAAAACAGATTCGTGGCTATAACTTTTAATTGGTTGTAGCTTTAATGAAATTTTCTTCAAACATATTGTTTTTGAAGCTTATTGAAGATTTAAAAATTATAAGAACAACATTGTAAAAAAAAAAAATTTCGAGCAAAAAACCATAGGGGGTAGCCTTGTTTTTTCGATGACACATAGTATTTATTAATTTTTGTGTCGAACATAAACAAATTTGTCTTAAATAAACTATATATATTCAAAGAAAATCAAAAATGCAAATTTAAAATTTTTTTTTATTTTTAAAACAAAAACATTTTTTAATCCATTTTTTGAGGAAACATTAATTTTATTGGACTCTTTTTAAAGGCAATGATTAAAATATAAATAATTAAGTAACGGTACAAACTTTGCAACTGTTTTAAAGTCAATTAATTGCAATTAAATACAAAAAAGAAATAAATGAAATTTTTTAAGAAGTGGCAGAGATATTCGCTTCCAAATATAGAACTTTAAATTTCAGAGAGTTTTTTCTCTGCCTTGGCGTTTGATAAAAATACACGTTAAACAACTAAAGACAATATTAAGAAAATTCATTAAAAATACATTTGGAAAAATAATTACCATTATTGCCAACATGTTTCACAAATAAAACAAAAATTTAGAAAAACAAAAAAAATTTTGAAAACCGTATAAATTTGACTGAGTTGTTGCTCGGAAAGTGGAACTTTTGATTTGGCAACTGCATTTTTTGGACAATTGACATTTGAGGAATGCATAAAAGATAATTTTGGTTAAAAATTTTTAGTTTTGAAAAAAATTCAAATTCCATCAATTTATAAGCTCTTCTCAAACTAAATTATAAATCGATTAAATTGCGGATTTTTGTAAAAAAATTGTATTTCTGTTTTAACAGATTGGGAACCCTCTGAACTGAAATCACAATTTTAAAAAAAAAATTGCACATCTACAGCCTAAACCTAATTTAATGACATTTGAATCGATAAAATCGGTTCATTTGTATGGGAGGAGTATGGGAGGAGTATGGGAGGAGTCACAAAAAAAAACCTTAGCCTATTAGTAAAACCTTAGTCATTAGTAAAATAAAAGAGCTATTGAAAAGAAACCCTAAAACGATACAAACAGAATTACCCCTTTATCAAAAACGCCAGGCTCAGGGAGAAAAAGTGGTCCAGCGAACCAAGTGGTGGCCCAGAACGTTAAGTGGCTGTTTACTCAGAATCCAGGCACTTCAGTTCGTGATATGGCAGCAAAAGCGGGAACATTGAAGTAAAGTGTTCAACGGACTAAAAAATTGTACAACCTAAGGAGCTATAAAGTACAAAAAGTACGTGATAGGTCAGAAGAAAAGGATGCCGAAGCCAGGAGGAGGACTCGAAAACTGTATAGCGATTACCTGCCCAAATTTGATTGCGTGATCATGGACGATGAAATGTACTGCAAAGCTGCTTTCAAGCAGTTACCTGGACATGTATATTATACTGCGGTTAGAAGGGGTGCAGCATTCTCTTAATTTACCACCGAAAAACATACCAAATTTCTCAAGAAATACATGGTGTGGATATGCAAATGTGGCCTTCGAAGTAAGGAATTTGTGACAGATCGCGCAATCAACACCAAAATTTCATCAGAGAGTGTCTGGAGCGGCGTTTGCTGCTTTTTATACGTCAGCACTAAGGTTCAGTACTATTTTGGGATGACCTAGCAACATGTCACTATGCCCAGAGAACGATGGATTGGTACCAAGCCAATATTATCACTGTGGTACCAAGAGAATCCTCGAATTGCCCCGAACTTCGTCCATTCGAAAGATAATAAGCTTTAATGAAAAAAATCTTAAGAAGACCAAACAAACCGCGAAAAACATTGAAATATGTTGACGTAAATGCGTCAAAAACCTAATGGAGGACCTTAATGAAAAAGTGCATACTTTCTTTAAATGTATTTTTTTCGGTGTTAATAAAATTTTGATTTATTTTTAATGTTCACTTAATAATAAACTGAAAGTATTTTTAAAAAAATATCATTGGTTTTTTTGCAATAAAAAAAAAAAAAACAAAAGGACAGTTATTTCTGGGAGAGTCTTTACTTATATAGTATGGAAGTTGTTTGACTCATGCATCGCAACACAATGGAGTTAGGTGGACACTCACACAGAAATTTAAAAATGAACACCCTTCAAAAGATGCTAAGGATGCACTAATACACATCAACTTAGCTTTCAATTAATATGTGATGGGTTTCTATCAACATAAAACTAAAGAATTCTGGTATTGCACTACCTGACCTTGACAAGTTTTATACACTGTTTTACGAGTGTGAAAGCACTCGTACTCTATATGATGGTCTGGTTTTGCATATTTTAACATATGATAATTGGATAATGAGGAATTTGGAAAACATCCATATTCCCAATGGACAAAAGAACAATCGGAATTTAAAATCAATTGAGACCCTCTACTACAAAATGGAGTATGAGGTCGTGTTTTGGAAGTGCTAACTTACTTACACAGGTGGCCATGACAACTCATGGTTGAGTAATGACCGAATTCATCACCCTTGCCAGGTGCCTCTGCTTCCTGCGTGACTTCTTCAATTCGTGGTTCATACGAATGCGATAGTCGTCGCCAACTCGAACAGGACCAACGATTTTTAGAAGTACTTTCCTCTCGAACACCCCAAGAGCGGCTGCATCTGTTTGCGATGCTGAGGTATGCAAACTCTTTGACAACTTCAGACAGCATATACTTTATTTTCGCCTCGTTCACCATCAAACCCACTTTTGCTGAGTCTTTTTCGATAGCGACGAAAACAGCAGTTACATCTCTCTTGGTTCGGCTGATAATATCGATATCAACAGTGTACGCAAGCAGCTCAACACTTTTGTGGAATATGGTAACATTGCGATATACACATGTCTTTCGTAGGATCCCCTCGATAATGAAATTGAAGAGGTCCCATGATAGCAGGTCGCCTTGTCTGAAACCTCGTTTGGTATTAAAAGTTTCGGAGAGGTATTTTCCTACCTTGACAGAGCTGCATGTATTGCTCAACGTCATCCTGCAGAGCCTTATCAACTTTGCAGGTATACCGAACTCAGACATTGTTGCGTGCAGGCAATCCCGAATCTGGGCTATCGAACGCAGCATTGTAATCAACAAAAAAAAAAGATAGGTGACGATTTGGTTTTCGTGGGTTTTATCCAGGATTTGGCGTTGTGTTAAAATCTGGTCTATGGTAGACTTTCCAGGACGAAAGCCACACTGATAAGGTCCAATTAGTGTCTTGGTATGCGGCTTCAATCTTTCACACAATACGCTTGAAATGACCTTGTACACGATGTAAAGAAAACTGATACTTCGGTAGTTGGCGCAGATAATAGGATTTCCTTTACTTAGTATGGGACAAGGCACACTTGGATTCCAATTGTCGAGCATGCTTTCCGCTAGCCATATTTTGATGATGTGAAGATGCAAGCACCTTATCAATTCACCGCCCCCGGTTTTGAAAATTCAGCAGCCACTATTGCAGCCGATATTGCAGCCGCTATTGCGTATGCTTTATACTGCAGATTTTAAAGCTTCACAGTTAATTGTAAAGATTACTATCCCGATAATAACATATTTATTAAACACTCAAAGGGAAGTAAAGTATCTCGGTGTCATACTTAACCGAAAAATGGTATTCCGCAAGCAGATAGAGACAGCCTGCGAAAAAGCAGTTAAATCATTTGCATCATTATGGCCTTTGTTAAACAGACGCTTAAAACTCGAAATTCGAAACAATAATTTACTTTTAAAATGTGCCATAAGACCGATTCTGTCGTATGCTTCTCCTGTATGGTATAAATCAGCAAAATGCTATTTAATAAATATGCAAATTATACAAAACAAATCTTTAAGAAAGATAAATAACAAGGACTGGAAGTATTCCACACGAGCGCTGCATAATGAATCGGGTTATGAATTTTTCGCAGATTTCATCCGAAGACAAAATTCTAATTATTTCACCAGTATTAAGAACTCTTTTTATGCTTTATTAAGAGCTTTATTAAGAGCTTGGAAATAACATAATTTATAACTATATAAACTTGACCGGGTCAAGATTAAGATTCCACCGTTCGGGATCTTAAAAGTTAGAGGAACTCATTAAAATGATTTCTGCAAACTTTTTTTTCAAGTCGGAGAAAATCTGCCGAAGCAATTTTGATTCTCTCGAAAGTCCTTTTTGGTAAAAAAAAACATGTTTTTTGCTTGTAATTTTTTATTTTTCATAGAACGCATACCCATATCTACTAAAATATTTAATTTCTTAATCATACCAATATGTTGACATAAAACAAGTTTTAAAAATTATGTTTCATTATAACTGTTATTGACCACCAAAAATTTTTATATTTTTGCTCTTTTCAAAAACACATTTTTTTAAAACCGCTATAAAAGACATATTTTTAAATAGATTTACGTGGAATTTATATTGTTGGAAAGGTATTAAGTTCTGCTTTCTTTCTTTATATCGCTTTAATCAAAGCTATCTGCGAAAACTGACAGAACGTTAACCTACGCAGAAAAGAACTGGTTCAGAACCTATGAAGTGATAGGTTCCAAAGAGATAGTGACCAATTCTGCCACCAACTTATGAAACTAACCGGTTAATTTTACATGGCGTTGTCATTGGCACGGGTAATTTGACACCGACTAGAATAAATTTAGATTGAAAAAAAAATCCGAAAAAATTGGGCTATTTTTCTTGTTAATAATCAATTTAAGTTCTTGAAGGGACAATCCATCAGCAAAACTTTCGTTTTTTGTTGCCTTATTTAACCATATTTGAAGATATAAAAGGGTTTGTTTGCGAAAGTTGTTTGGGAAAAATTAAAAACTTGTAAAAGGCTTAGCCAGTTCAAAAGTCAATATTTAAGTAGACAACTTTTCAGATCAGTTGTCTATAGGTTGACCAAAGTTGACTATATTTTTTAAAAGTCTACATTAAAGTTATAAATCAGAATTTATATATATTTTTATGAAGGTCATTCTTAATATATACATTTTCATGAAGCTCATTTTTAAAACTATATCAAGCAAAATTTGATGTACTATCAATTGGTGACATTATAATTTGTTTTTGTTTTTCAACTATGCATATTTTTTTAAAACATGTTGTGATCAGTACATTCATGAGAAATAAATTCAAAATCAAATAAAATCAACAAGTTTGGTAGACTGCCTACTAACGGTAAACGTTTTAACTTGAAAAGCAAGTAACCAGTATTTTACTTTGGAGTATTCCCCTCATTGTTGTAAGAAAAAACTTAATTTTGAAGAACTCAAAAAATTGAGTTTTTGCCAACAAATTAGTACAAATTTCCTACAGTGCGCCATCGAATTTTTTGTTTAAGTATTTTTGAAAGATTTAAGTTTGGAAGTGCTCGAGAACGAATACTATTATACTCGTACTATAACACAGAGATCATAACTGTGACAAAGGAAAGTCTTTTTGCACGGCTCTTTTTTAATAGTAAGAATTTTTCGATTTGATCTAACGTTCTGGTTATAAATGTCTTATCTTATTTGTATCAAAAGACGTTGACCATTATTTGAAAGCTAAAACTGAAGTGGCGAAAAAGCTTTGCCTTTAAAAATAGTGAAAGAAAACCTTAAAATCTGCCACGCATAAGCAAATTGCTTTTATTCAATAAGCAGAATGCTATGAATCAGAATTTGAGTTATATTTTATGTTTTAGGCTATGAATAATAATTAAATAAAAAATGTTTTTTTTCTTAAATTAATAACAGTTGACTTAACGCGTAAGCTTATCGTGTTTCCAACAAACAGCTGCGACTATTTTAACAATTAAATTAAATCAGTTCCTATAATTATGTATATTAAGTATACTTAAACATTTATATGCGCTGCCATACTTTCTATTATTAAAATCCTTGAACTTACGTGTAAATTGGCTTGACATTTCCCTGCTTATACCAGATGACCAGCTGTACCTTATCCGCAATCATAGTGCCCGGCATTAAATCACACGGCAAGGCAACCTCCAGTCCAACAGCCGTTTGAACCTCCGAGAGCGGACCTAAAATGAAACAAACACACACACAAATTATTTATTAGAATTGAAATAAATGCCATTATAAAATGTAACGTGAAGGGTATAAAGGTATTTTTACGAGCCATTAAAATGCGGAAGTAGTAAAAGTACAAGCTATTATGAAGCCATAATAATAATAACTCTGTAATTAATAAAATAATTAAAGATATGAATGAATTTGGAAGAAACATGGATAAAGCAGAGAGTCATAGAGTAGAATTAAAAATGCTTTTAAACTGAGCAGAATATGCGGATACAGCATGAGGAGAAAATATCTGTAAGCAAAGAATACTTCTGTGTCAATTATGATTAAGGACAATGACACCATCTACATGGTGGAGGAAAAAATTGAACGAATGGCTGGCTTTGAAGAGAAATACGTATCAATGATTGATACGTAAGGATAATATACTTTTATATTTTTCTGAATAAAGATGAAAATGTTAACGAATGACTCGCACATCTTCGCTGAAACTTCTCTATTCTACTGCTTTCTAGCAGTGTATTTATATGGCAAACAATTTTTTCTGCTCTGTACTACTGATTTTATTTTCAGTGTAACCGCAGTCGAGCATAACATAATATGAATTCAATACGAGTACGCTATGAAGCCATTTGGTTTAATTAATAATGTTTTTGGCTTAAAAAATACGATGGGGCGTTAAGAATTTTCGTAGCAGTTGGCTAGCGAGGGCGAAGAGTATGTCAAGACTGTATTTTTTTTTATCAGTATAAAAAGTCCATTACTTAAATTGAATGATTAAAGTCGACAATGATGGCGTCTATTGCAGGTTTCCAAGATTGTTACGTGGTATTGTTGTATAGAACGTGACGTACCGACATTTGTAAAATACAATAGCTGTACAGCAAGAACACAAGAACAACAAAAACAATGCGACATTCTTAAACTAGATACGACAAAAATTAAATTTTTAATAAAGTTGAAAATGATTTTTTTTTTTTTTTCTATTTTTAAGGAACTCGTATTTCTTGGTAAAAAATAACTTGTGCTTTCTTCTACGCATTCATAAAATTTAATATTGTACTGCATTACGATAGATGAAAACACAAACACTTGCTAGAGCTTGTCACGCCCCCAAGCTAACACGCAAAACATATTAATTTTAATCGACCGCACATTGTGGCTACGGCAAGAGTGGACAGCCGCAGGCAAAGGCAACGCGCTGGTACGCCTCAAAATGTCATGCAATGCTAAGCGTCATCGATGACGCTTACAACAACAACACAAAAAGCAGCACCCAGCACGAGAATAACGTAAAATAAGGCAATCGATAACATGATTAGAAAAATAATTAGATTAAATCTTTGATACATACCTGGTCTGATAAACAAATTCAGCTTTTATAAGAGTGACTTGAAGTTTATAAATAAATTTAAAACAAAAAATTTTCTTTTAGTTCGCTATTTTATTTATTTTATTTATTTTATTTATTTTATTTATTTTATTTATTTTATTTATTTTATTTATTTTATTTATTTTATTTATTTTATTTATTTTATTTATTTTATTTATTTTATTTATTTTATTTATTTTATTTATTTTATTTATTTTATTTATTTTATTTATTTTATTTATTTTATTTATTTTATTTATTTTATTTATTTTTTTTATTTTATTTATTTTATTAATTTTATTAATTTTATTTATTTTATTTATTTTATTTATTTTATTTATTTTATTTATTTTATTTATTTTATTTATTTTATTTATTTTATTTATTTTATTTATTTTATTTATTTTATTTATTTTATTTATTTTATTTATTTTATTTATTTTATTTATTTTATTTATTTTATTTATTTTATTTATTTTATTTATTTTATTTATTTTATTTATTTTATTTATTTTATTTATTTTATTTATTTTATTTATTTTATTTATTTTATTTATTTTATTTATTTTATTTATTTTATTTATTTTATTTATTTTATTTATTTTATTTATTTTATTTATTTTATTTATTTTATTTATTTTATTTATTTTATTTATTTTATTTATTTTATTTATTTTATTTATTTTATTTATTTTATTTATTTTATTTATTTTATTTATTTTATTTATTTTATTTATTTTATTTATTTTATTTATTTTATTTATTTTATTTATTTTATTTATTTTATTTATTTTATTTATTTTATTTATTTTATTTATTTTATTTATTTTATTTATTTTATTTATTTTATTTATTTTATTTATTTTATTTATTTTATTTATTTTATTTATTTTATTTATTTTATTTATTTTATTTATTTTATTTATTTTATTTATTTTATTTATTTTATTTATTTTATTTATTTTATTTATTTTATTTATTTTATTTATTTTATTTATTTTATTTATTTTATTTATTTTATTTATTTTATTTATTTTATTTATTTTATTTATTTTATTTATTTTATTTATTTTATTTATTTTATTTATTTTATTTATTTTATTTATTTTATTTATTTTATTTATTTTATTTATTTTATTTATTTTATTTATTTTATTTATTTTATTTATTTTATTTATTTTATTTATTTTATTTATTTTATTTATTTTATTTATTTTATTTATTTTATTTATTTTATTTATTTTATTTATTTTATTTATTTTATTTATTTTATTTATTTTATTTATTTTATTTATTTTATTTATTTTATTTATTTTATTTATTTTATTTATTTTATTTATTTTATTTATTTTATTTATTTTATTTATTTTATTTATTTTATTTATTTTATTTATTTTATTTATTTTATTTATTTTATTTATTTTATTTAT
The DNA here is from genome assembly GCA_958299015.1 of Tetanocera ferruginea. NCBI lineage: Eukaryota > Metazoa > Arthropoda > Insecta > Diptera > Sciomyzidae > Tetanocera > Tetanocera ferruginea. The sequence goes on from OY282640.1 coordinate 128,408,166, forward strand.
TTTATTTATTTTATTTATTTTATTTATTTTATTTATTTTATTTATTTTATTTATTTTATTTATTTTATTTATTTACTTTTTTTACTTAAATTAACTATTAATTCAATAAATTTTTTACAGTTTGAATTACAAAAACAGTACATTTTTCAGGTTTTTTCATATATTTAGCATTTCAAACTTTTTGTGCTTTTTGTAAATGATCTAATATATCAACAGTTATAATGATAATTCTTAAATATCATGATTATTATTAGCCTGACCTCAACATTTTTGATGTTATCCAAAATTATGTCAGTATTTTAATTAATTAAATTGCTTTCATAACCAATTGTGTTTGTAAGAATATAGAATTTCGTTATGTATGTTTGTAGATGAATGGTTTAGGTTTTTGTGCAATAACTTATATTTGTTCAGATAGAAATCTTCTTTAGGGCTGATAAATATTCAGAAATAATATTAATTTGTTAAGTGTTTAACTGTATCATGAAAAAGTGTTAAAGGTTGACATGAAAAAAATATTATCGGGTGATTTTGGTTTTGGCCTTGATGAACCCAGAACTGCAGGCTATACATCTATAATGCTCTATAATTTGAACATGGTACGAAGTGTCCTAGAATAGACAGACGCACAGTGTGGTATTGGACCCCCAAAACGGAGATCAATTAAACTACTTATCCGATTTGAAAAATTCTTTCACTATAAGAATGATACGTTATCCCTGAGTGACATATGATACAAATTTTTTGGAAAAGTGGGCGGTGCCACTCCCCCTTATTAAAAATCGCTATGCCGGCCATAATAATAGACCGATTGTCATGAAACATTCCCAATGTGGTACTGTTGACCGTGTAATAGTACTTGGCTATACTTGGTTGTGACTGGATAAAGGGGCGTGGCACCGCCCATATGAACTATCAGAACTATCAGAGGTAGGAAGATGAGATTTGGTTTATATGTTGATCGTACTGTATGAATTACAGCCAAGGTAGAATAGGGCGGTGCCACGCCCCCTTTATTACAAACAAATTTACCTAATGAAAACAATAAAAAAATTTAAATAAAACTGAAATTTTAATTTTTCATTTATATTTATAAACATTTTTCATTTATATTTATAAACAATTCAGATTATTATTATTCAGAAACTTCGCGTGATATTTCTTGTATCAATTACCAAAATAACGAGGACGAACAACATATCCTATTTATTAACACTTAACAAAAATATAACAGCACGTCATTGCCGTTGTTATTGTTGTAACCCGAAATATACCACCACGACCACTCATATCGAATTGTATTCATATTAAATAGATATAATAGTTAATGTAAAGTAAAACTACGCACTTATTTTACACATATTATCTGTTATTTAAATTAAGTTATACAAAATTGTTTAAGAACACGAGCGTGAAGACAAAATAAACTTACCCTACACTTTAAATAAACCAAACAACACAATAGTGGAGTTCACGATCTGGTGCAAATGGTCTTGCATGAGTGCATTTGCAAAAGTTTATTGCATATTCTTGCACTACACAAACAAAATACATACGTTTGCACTTGCTACGTTGTTGCAAATATGCAACACCTAAAACATGTAGGATATAAATGCTACATGCATGCAACACTAGGTTGCAAGCTCAAGTGTCAAAAATGTATAAGAATTCAAAATCAAAGAAAAAAATTTTGTTATATTGAAATGGATTCAAATGAAAAAAAATTAAAGATCAGATTTTTTGTTTTTATTTCTTTTGTAAATCAGCTGTGTTTCGTTTTGCAACAAGTGTTGCAGAGTTATCCAAAAAAAGATGTTCACAATTGATAGCAAATTTTTGCAATTGCATAGTTGTGCAATCAGGTGCAAATAAGATCGTGAACTGCCCTAATGAACAGAACACACATATTATTTTTGTGTAGAGTGCATACTAATATTGCAATAAACAAACATAAATAACAATAACAACAATATATGATGATGATAACGAAAGCGAGAACAAAACAAAAACTACAGCCACGGTTCTTCTCTCACTTTGGACGACATGAGTTTTTTTACAAAATTTGTTAAAAATCGAATTGGCGCAAAAACGCGCAAAATGTTTTTGTTTATTATATTAGTACAGTTCCTAAGCTTTAAAAATATATAAATTTCAGAACACGAAGTTGACCGGTACCACTTTAAAACTCTACATACTTCTCAAGAATGGCTAAAATTTAGACCCTTTTTTCCATAAATGATTAAAATTAGTTCTTACAGGTAAATGTCGACCGGCAACTGCTTTTTTGTTCGAAATTACCTGAACTTGAAGGATCCATAATAATATAAGGCTTTTTTTATGGCAAAAATAGAAAAATTGGCACTTGAAAATACAAAAAAATCACTTTTTGTAAAGACGCGAAAAAATCGAAAAAAATTACGAACTTTGAGAGAAAGCAAAAATTGAATTAAGCAACATATGTTATCGATTCTTTTGCCTAGTGATGGAGAATTTTGTCTACAATAATCGGGTATAAAACATTAATCGGATATCCCAATTTTCATTTTTCAATTAATCTCCGCTTTGATGATCAAATACCCCAATGTGAGACGTAATAAGGAAGGCATTTTGATATAACAAAAGTTAGTTTATTAAATTTCAATTCTTAATTATATCTAGCATGACTTTATATCATGCTAGACTTAGTTGGAACCAAGGATTCTTTGCGTTCATATTGACCTTTTTCAAATGTTTTTTTTCGAAATTGACTTTTTGATTTAAATTTGTTTTACACCTCGTAAACCTGGTACAACAGTATTAAAATCGATGTATAGTTTGAAATTAAAATGCCTATTATTAACATATTAATTTTGAATTTAATTTTCTGTTATAACAAGTATCTGCCACAAGTATTTCAAAAATTAAAAATAGTTGCTCTACGTGACTATCTTAATTATGGTAGGCGCCAACATTGTTGCTGTTGACTTCATAAGCACTGCTGCAATCAGCATTAATACGAAATTCCGTCGCCAGTTCAATGGATAATTATGCGAAAGTCCATAAACTGCACAATATTGACTAAACTTATGTCAACAACTAAAATAACCAAACCAGCAACAACAAAAAAGAACGATAAAAATAATAGCGCTGAAGTATACATTTCTGAATCATTGCATTTGAATCACTTAAACATTTCAACTTCCTTTCATGCTAAATGATTTAAAGCACCGAGCAGAAGCCACTAAAAGAAAGGAAGTCCTTATGTGAAGTGAAGCCAAAACAATGCCAATCTTAGCCAAATAGAAGGGGACCCGTGGTAAATGTAGTAAATGAAGAAGACCACCAGACAACTGTCGAACGTTGCAAACGCATACGGAGAGGACAGTCTGACAGATAGACAGACAGACAGTCAGAAGCTATTGAACAGTTTCAATCAAAATGCTTTCGTTGTGGCGGCATTGGCTGTCACTGGCACTCTTGCTACTTTTACTGCTTCTTTCTGACGCTATGACGGCGACTGTATCGCACTTTATGCTCTTGTGGGAAAAACGTTTTGGTCACGTTTTCGCCCGAACGTCATCATCATTATAAGCATTATCATCATCGTTATCAACATTTTTGTTGCCATTGTAAAGACTAATGAAAAATATTTTGAAATTGTTTGGCGCTTGCACCGAGCGGCGTCACACACAGCATACTTACATAGTCAAAATATGTATGACCAAAGATAGTTAAACAAAAACAATTTCACGCAGAATTAGATTGAAAATGTTGCTAAATAGCAAAAGTATAGAAATAAACAAAAAAATTTAAAAAATAAAAATAAAAATAATAAACGGTTATTGCAAGACAAAAATGAAAAAAAAAAATAAAACTTAAAACGATAGGCGGTAGACAGACGGAAAGGCCAACAAACACAGAGTTAGTCAGAGGAAAAGCAGTTTGTTGGTTGGCATGAATGAATGACTTGGTTGGCTTTATGCCGTGCGTAAAAATTTAAATGATGCAAACGATTTGATTTTGATTATTGTGAAAAGTTCATTTATTTTCAGTGTGTGTGTGTGTGTGTGTGTGTGTGTGTGTGATTTTCTTATTTTTAACGTGTTCGTAATTGTATTGTTTTTCTTGCTTTACGTTTTTTGTGTTTGTTAACAAATGTTTGCTACCGCATGTTGAGCACGTGCATTTAAAATTGATGATTATGATTGCAAGCGATAATTTCAAGGCGTGCGCCGTCATTTGGCGCCGTTGCTAGACTTTTTTTTTCTCGATTCTTTGAAAACGTGATTCAATTACGTTTAACAGTTTTTTATATAAATGAACTGAACAAATATCTCATTTGGCCATCAAGCAAAGTTTGTGCGTTGGGTTTGAAGCCCACCATGCCAAAAAATTATTTCAATGAAAAGTTCAAGAATAAATAAAAGAATGATTCCCAAATCTGATGACGAATACCGAAAACGAAAAACTGATAATGACTTACGGATATGCACCTGGAATGTCTGGACCCTAAATTAAGATGGTGCCTCTATCCAACTGATTGATATCTTGGAAAGATATAATGCTGATATCACTGCAATCCAAGAAATGCGGTGGAAGGGACAGGGTTTCTTACGGCAAGCATCCTGTGATATCTACTACAGCGGCCATGCGGAGAAGCACAAAAAATCGTGCTTGGTGACTTCAACGTCTAGGTGGCTAAGGAAAAAAATATTTGGTCCAGTCGGAAAGTTCAGCCTCCACGACAACACATCCGATAACGGAATGAGGTTGATTGACTTCACCACAGCACGAAGCATGGTCGTTAGTAGCACTAGATTCAAGCATCTCAATAGTCATAAGGCCACCTGGCTGTCCCCTGATCAAACAACATGCAAACAAATTGATCACGTATTGATTGACGGAAGGCACTCTTCCAGTGTACTAGACGTACGCACAATCCATGGTACTAACATAGACTCGGATCATTATCTTGTCGCAGCCAAGATCCGCACACGTCTGTGCGTAGCTAAGAATGCTCGCAATCCTACACAAAGAAAGCTAGACGTCGACAAGCTGCAGTTAAAACGGACGGCCGAAGCCTTCGATACTCGACTCTCACTCCTGCTTCAAGAAAACACTCCTCCTATCAACGATATATGCGCACAGTGGACACACATATCCCACTCTATGCGTACGGCTGCTGAAGAGGTGATAGGCTACCACCGCCCTCACCGAAACCAGTGGTACGACTAGGAGCAGAAAAGGACAACGCCTACAAAGCCACCCTGCAGTCGGTTGTAACGCGTGCTGTTATGGAGCGATACCTAGAGACCTTTTCAGGCGAAAAAAAATGAAAGGCAGAAATGCGTGAGTGCGAGAAAATTGAGATCCATGGCGACAGGAAAGAGACTCGAAAATTTTTCGAAAAAATAAGACGCCTGCTTGATGGTTTCAAGACCGGACCCCATCTCGCAAGGCTGAAAACGAGAATCTAGTGGCAGATATCCAGAAGGCACTGATGTTAAAGAGGGAACACTTCTCTAGTCTTATTAATGGCGCCGCGGACAACAATCCCGCCAGTGGAGATGATATTCCGAAAACCCCAATTATGGATGACAGCGTTGAAGTTGCACTGCCCGACTATAACGAGGTCTTAACAGCTATAGCTCGGTTTAAAAGCATCAAAGCCGCAGGAGCCGATGGCCTACTGGCTGAGCTGTTTAAGACCGGTGGCAAAGCTCTGTTTAAATGCATTCCCAGACTTCTATGCAGAATATGGTCGGAAGAATGCATTCCAGATGATTGGAATCTCAGTGTGCTCTGCTCAATCCACAAGAAATGCGATCCCAAATTCCTATCGAGCGTATTGTGTGAGAGTGTGGCTTCAGACCTGGAAAGTTCACCATCAACCAGATCTTCACGCTCCGACAAATCTTGGAAAAGACCCTTCGAAAAACTTATTATTTTTTTTTTTTTTCCAACAACAGTCCAATAAGGAGTCACCTATACTTCATCATATCTGAATTTGGTATTGCTGTGAAACTAATACGTCTTTGCAGAATGACACTAAAGAACTCCAGCAGTGCAGTGAAATCGGGACGGTTTCAGACGAAGTGATTCCTTATCGTGCGACTTCTTTAATATAGTCATGGAGAAGATCATACGAGCTTCTAAGCTGAGACGCAGCGGCAGAAATTTCTATAAGAGTGCTATGCTGCTGGCGTAAGCTGATGATATCGACATCATTGGTTACGATACGCGCGAAGTTAGTGCTGCATTCTCCAGGCTAGAAAAAGAGTCGAGTGAAATGGGGCTTGCAGTGAACGCAGATAAAACGAAGTATCTTGTTTCAACAAACAAACAGTCCCAGCGTCTTGGAAACCACGTCACACTTGTCAACACTTCCTTTGAGGTAGTGAAGTACTTTTGTTTACCAGTGATCCAGCAATAACTCCTCAACTCTTGCCAGCAGGTGTTACTTTGGGCTCAGTAAGCAGTTTCTCGACGAAGAAAACTGACGCTCAATAAAATGCCCGTCTTGCTATACGCATCACAAATCTGGACGTTGAGCAGCACTGATGAAGGACTCTGGGTGCTCTCTAGCGAAAAAAATTATTCGATTCGGACCCAGCGGCCAACGCAGATGAAGAAAGCTTCATCTCCGTTGGAAAGACCAGGTATTGGATAACTGTTACTGTTACTGTTACTGTTACTGTTACTGTTACTGTTACTGTTACTGTTACTGTTACTGTTACTGTTACTGTTACTGTTACTGTTACTGTTACTGTTACTGTTACTGTTACTGTTACTGTTACTGTTACTGTTACTGTTACTGTTACTGTTACTGTTACTGTTACTGTTACTGTTACTGTTACTGTTACTGTTACTGTTACTGTTACTGTTACTGTTACTGTTACTGTTACTGTTACTGTTACTGTTACTGTTACTGTTACTGTTACTGTTACTGTTACTGTTACTGTTACTGTTACTGTTACTGTTACTGTTACTGTTACTGTTACTGTTACTGTTACTGTTACTGTTACTGTTACTGTTACTGTTACTGTTACTGTTACTGTTACTGTTACTGTTACTGTTACTGTTACTGTTACTGTTACTGTTACTGTTACTGTTACTGTTACTGTTACTGTTACTGTTACTGTTACTGTTACTGTTACTGTTACTGTTACTGTTACTGTTACTGTTACTGTTACTGTTACTGTTACTGTTACTGTTACTGTTACTGTTACTGTTACTGTTACTGTTACTGTTACTGTTACTGTTACTGTTACTGTTACTGTTACTGTTACTGTTACTGTTACTGTTACTGTTACTGTTACTGTTACTGTTACTGTTACTGTTACTGTTACTGTTACTGTTACTGTTACTGTTACTGTTACTGTTACTGTTACTGTTACTGTTACTGTTACTGTTACTGTTACTGTTACTGTTACTGTTACTGTTACTGTTACTGTTACTGTTACTGTTACTGTTACTGTTACTGTTACTGTTACTGTTACTGTTACTGTTACTGTTACTGTTACTGTTACTGTTACTGTTACTGTTACTGTTACTGTTACTGTTACTGTTACTGTTACTGTTACTGTTACTGTTACTGTTACTGTTACTGTTACTGTTACTGTTACTGTTACTGTTACTGTTACTGTTACTGTTACTGTTACTGTTACTGTTACTGTTACTGTTACTGTTACTGTTACTGTTACTGTTACTGTTACTGTTACTGTTACTGTTACTGTTACTGTTACTGTTACTGTTACTGTTACTGTTACTGTTACTGTTACTGTTACTGTTACTGTTACTGTTACTGTTACTGTTACTGTTACTGTTACTGTTACTGTTACTGTTACTGTTACTGTTACTGTTACTGTTACTGTTACTGTTACTGTTACTGTTACTGTTACTGTTACTGTTACTGTTACTGTTACTGTTACTGTTACTGTTACTGTTACTGTTACTGTTACTGTTACTGTTACTGTTACTGTTACTGTTACTGTTACTGTTACTGTTACTGTTACTGTTACTGTTACTGTTACTGTTACTGTTACTGTTACTGTTACTGTTACTGTTACTGTTACTGTTACTGTTACTGTTACTGTTACTGTTACTGTTACTGTTACTGTTACTGTTACTGTTACTGTTACTGTTACTGTTACTGTTACTGTTACTGTTACTGTTACTGTTACTGTTACTGTTACTGTTACTGTTACTGTTACTGTTACTGTTACTGTTACTGTTACTGTTACTGTTACTGTTACTGTTACTGTTACTGTTACTGTTACTGTTACTGTTACTGTTACTGTTACTGTTACTGTTACTGTTACTGTTACTGTTACTGTTACTGTTACTGTTACTGTTACTGTTACTGTTACTGTTACTGTTACTGTTACTGTTACTGTTTTTTTCTTATATAAGTTTTTTACTTAGAAATTCGATAAAATCCTCTGAATAAATACTTAATAAATAGTTAAAGAAATAAATCTAGTTTCTTTACAGAAATGTTTGCCTTATAAAGAATTACGTCAAAAAGTTTTTGAGCAGCCAATATCCAACAGTGCACCGTACACATTTGTTAAGAGTAAAAGGCTTAATGACGATTCTAAATTTCTCGGTCATTGCATACGGAAATGAGGTTGTGAAATAGATATCGTTAATTTTTTATTGATTTATTACCTGGCCAGCTCATTCAAATGGAATAGTTGTCAGTTACTCGTAGTTTGTTTACGCAACAGTAAACATTACTTCATAAGAAACATTTTTCTTTTCCATTGAATTCTACAAGTAGGTATTAGAATTTCAAAAAAAGACAATATCTCAAAAATCTGAGGTCTGAAAGAATGTTTTCAGCACTTGAGCATCTCAATAAATATTATAAAAAAACTATTATATTTGATTCTTACGCGCCTGCGCAACTCTAAATGTACATATATGTATGTATATATTTTAGTACAAAACACTTGAATATATAAATAAAAACGAAAAAAAAAACCCAAAAAACACAAATGCAAAAAACACAAGACCAAATCACTTGCTTCAACTTGTCTCACATTTGCTTAAAAGCAATGCTTGTCATTCAATACGCACGGCGCAAGCGAAGCCGCTGAAGTGGTTGTAGCGCACATGCGCAAAGGTTTTTTTTATTATTTTTTTTTTTTTGTGCGCCATGCTTTAGTATTGCTCCTTATTTTGTTTAATTTTTTTTTGTTTTACCATATCTTCGCAAAACATAAGATTCCTTTTAATATTGTTTTTTTTTTGTAATTTTATTTTACCTGCTACTTCCTTTCGACGATTTATATACGTATTTCTTTGCAACACTCAGGCGTGCGACGACAACGCTTGAACACGCTTTTGTGGTCTAAGTTAGTAGCTGCCAAAAGTAGGGGAACCAATTTTAGCTACTTCTGCTGAAGCACTTGACGAGTCGCAAACGAGGCAAAACCAGACGAGACAAAGCAAGACTTGAGCGTGACAATCGGCATGCGACGCCTTCTTTAGAGATGTATGGAAGCCGTTGAGATATAATGGGAACCAGTGAGATATAATGAGATAAAACAAAAAACACAAAAAAAAATCACATTCTTACACTGCAAAAATTGCAGTATTAAAGCTTGAATGAATTAATTGCTTAAGCAGTGTAAAGTTGAATTTTTTATTACCGCAGCAACATTGCAACATCTGCTCTTATTTGCCTGGCCGATTTCAATCACTGACAGCTTCTTATCCACGGTAACCACAACCAGAATGAATCTTTTTACATCTGTTTGGCAACAGCAACAGGCTTAAAAATATGCAACGACGCAATTTTTTTTTTTTCAATATTGTCGCAAAACTCTTGCGGTATGCACGACGCTGATGCTCATACACAGCCAGACAATAATAACAAAAGCTGCCTTCACTGTGTGCTGCCGTACATTCACTGAATACTGCCGCAGGCTATATCTTAATAAGTTGATCGGAATTAAAAAGTTATGTTTATCTTGAATGCTTTAATCGTTGCTGGAATTGAGAAAGACGCTATGACTGAGACTCAGTATGATGTAGATACAAATGTGACGAGGAATGAGGCTTGGTTTTCACTTAAAAAAACAAAATTGATTTAAATTCATTGTATTTTTTGTACTTTTAAAATATTAATACTGCATGCACAGTAGCGAAACTGCAAAAATAACTTGATTATTAATTTCAGTTTTTACACATGTAGCTGATATGAACACTTTTAAGAGAAAAAAAAAATATAAATTTAAGAGATTTTAATTAAATGCGACCAAGAACGATAACCTTAGGTTTTAGGTTGTTGCTTAAAGAAGTATCTGTTTAAGCCACTGATAGTTTAAGTGGGATTTACTTATAAGACTCATGCTCGAGTCTACTTTTTAGTATATTATATGGCATTCCACTTGTTTGTAATAAAATAATTGAATTAGTTGTAATAATTAACTAATTATTAATTACTTACATACATACTTTGACAATATTATAATACTAATATGCAATAAATTACTTTGGATAAGAGACCTACTGCCACACATATTTTTTTTAGTGTTTTTGTCCTTTTTCACTTTTTCATGCTGAAAAAATTAGATTTGATACCTTTGGAATAAGCTAACCAAGTCATATTTACGCTATTTGCAAGTAAACTAGTTAAGTATTACGAAATAATTATATGAAATAATTTCTATTCATAACAAACAAAAGCTTGGTTTTCACACGCAAAGGATCTCTTGGTTCACTCTACACTGAACCAAAAAGGTATGAATCGCTTTCATGAATTTTGGTCCAATAACCAATTACACGAGTCACATGCTTTATTCATGATGTCAATGTACAAAATACACAAAAGAAAAAACTGAAGAAAATTAATATTAAATGCGCCTAGTGTTAAAAGTTCATGAAGTATGTGTACATGAAGTATGTGTTTCACCAACCACGGTAATGGATTCCTCGGCCTGGAATCCATCGGAGGAATCTATCGGATCTACATATTCACATTTGTCCTGGACCTTCTTTATACATACGAGACAATTGACGTAGACAGCGTAGTCGCAGGATTGTTATACGCTGAACTAAGTCAATGTCTTCGCAGAGCTTCCAATTCGAAGCTTGTTCCAATTCGAGCAGAACCAAAGATTTTGCGAAGACTTTCCTCTCAAAGGCCAGTTCAAAATCAAAATCAGTTCAAAAATGCATCAACACCGTAGATAAGCTCTGGTAAGGTAAGTGTTTACTGACAGCATACTGTACTTTGTTTCATAATACAATAGTCAAGGTAGCTGCAGGTATATCAATCCTCTGTCACAGTCAGAATTGTCAAAATCAATACAAATTATTTTATGTCTCGTTTTTTTCGTTCAATATTTTTAGGCAATTCTGACTTTCGGCTCTCAGCCCTGCAGCTATCTTACTTGTTGTACTATGCTTTGTTTTGACCTCATTCACAATAAAACTCAGTTTGGCTAATTCCTTTTCGATAGCGGCAAAATCAGCAGTTATATGATTGATACGTAGGGAGCTGGACTTTTTTGTAGAATATGGTGCCATTGCGATTTACATCTGCCTTTTGTAGCATGCCCTCCATGATGAAATTGATGAGATCGCCTGATAGCAGGTCGCCTTGTTTAAAACATCATTCAGTATTGAAGGTTTTGGAGACTTCATTTTCTACCTTGACGGAGCTGCATGCATTGCTCAACGTCATCATACAGAGTCTTATCAACTTTGCATATATTATTATTAACTCAGACATTATTGCGATTATTATATTAATCGGACTTTTGGACGCAACTTCATGAACAATAAAGAGATGGCGGGTGTAGATTTGATTTTCGTGGTCTTTTGCAAGGATTTGGCCTACATACGATCAAATACGCTTGTCGACGAAGGAAATAAGTCTGATAACTCAGTAGTTGGTGCAGGATGTTGAGTATCCGTTCTTTAATAAAAGACAAAACATATTGAGAGCATGCTTTACGCTGGCCACATTTTGCTGATGCGAAGATGCATGCACCTTAGCAATTCATCGTCGATTAGTGGTGATGTACAGTACTCTCAAAATGCAGAATTATTGAGATCATCGCTCGCAAGCAGATTGAAAAACCTTAATGGTTTTTATAACCTTAATGCGCTCTGCTTATATGTGAGATCACTATTTTCATCTCTACAAGTGGATGTTCCTGGCTTGAAACCGAGAGTAAGGCGCTTAACCCTGCGCCTTCTTTATTGTACAATATCGTCCACTGATGTGATATTTGAGAAACGCTGTATATCGGAAAGGGGAGGGGAAAGTGAGTAGGTATTTCTACTAAAAGATTTTTAGCATGTATATGAAAGTTCCCCAAAGGCCGTCAATAGACGTCGCGTTGTTTGTCAGTAAGGTGCTGCCAAAGTTGGCCCGTAGACGAAATCGACCAACGACGACGTCGGTGTAATTTTTTAAAGTATGTAAGTAAAAAAATATTTTTTCTTGTGAAAAATGTAATTTTAATGCTGAATTGGATTAACCAGAAGAACAAGACTGGGATGAGCAGGTGTATGTTGACCATAATGATTACGATTCTGAAAATTATGATGAATGCACATTAGAAGCTAAAGCTTTTTATCAAATTGAAACGCAGCCAACTTTTGGCAAGTTCCCAGCGGTCAGCATTTGTCATACCTGATCAAATCTGGTATGAAATCAGTTCTATTTTGCTTCGAAAATTCGGGCATGAGGTCACAGCAGATTTCATAGGTCATAAACGAAAGGCAAATCCTAAAATATTTCTTCCCCGAGTTCGAGATTTGAATTTTTGAAGTTAAGTCCCAAAATGCTCATTTCCGCCCGGTGTTCTAAAGACTGTCCCAGAAATAACTGTCCTTTTGTTTTTAGTTTATTTATAAAAAAGTGATACCTACACTGAGAAAAAAAACACATACCTTGCTCCGGTAAAAAATTTCTCTATTTTCGATATAGAAATTTCAAAAAAATTTCTTTTTCAAATAAAATTTTCTTAAATTAGAATAAATTTTCACATTTTCAAAGAAATATTTCTTTACTTCTAGGAAATGGAAATATTTCAATGTCTCTAATAATGATAAGTATTTTTCTCGCACAAAAATTTCTCATTTATAGAGAAAAATTTATTGAAAATAAAAAACTTATCTTATATTTTGATAAAAAATTCACTAAGAGAAGTATTTTCTTCAATAAAAACAAATTTTTTCTCAAAAATAAAAAGCTTTTTCTCAAAAAACGATATATTTTTCTTTTTCATGGAAGCTTTTTACCATTTTTAGAGAATTTTTAGTATCGAAATTAGAGAATAGTATTCTCTGGAGCAAAGTCTATACCATTTTTCTCTAAATATGATGCCTATTTTATCATATTCCGATAAGCTTTTTTCTGAGTGTACACGAAGAGAATTGAGCGCAAGAATAAAGCATTTAGCACATAATTCATGCAAAAATTAGCCATGATTCTATGCTTTAAAACAGAATTCATGGTATATGACTTATGATCGCATGATTCGTGGTTACTTGCACTTAAATTCTAAAATGATATAATTTTGCTACGAACGGGCACCTTCTTAATGAAATTGAATCACAATTTCCAAAGTTCGAGTTTAGCCGTGCTGGCTGGTATTTGCTTTAAACGCTGGACTGCCTGGGTTCAAACCCGGATGAGGGCGGCAAAATTTTTTTTTAAATAATTATTTTTTTAAATAAAATAAAATATTACATGTAAGACAACACATTTTTTGAATGCAAGTGCAATCTTATTTCGGATGTTATTTCTGGTTAAGCAAGTATTGTGACATAGAATTGGAATTCTAATAATTAAATTTAAATTTTGAAATTTGTATACTTACACAGCCGGAGTTCGAACCTACGTCCCTCCACATGCCAGCCCATCACACTTCCACTGAGATGTTGGTAACTATAAATCAATTGTAGCAAAACATATTTTAGAACTGCTCATCACAAAAACCGTCAGAAAATTCAAACAAAAACACTTAGGTTTCTGTATTTCATATATAATTTTAGCATAGCTATGAACCATAAAATTGATTTTTTTATTACTAATCATATTGACATTTATATATGTTTAAAAAAATAATTACAAAAAAAATTTGTTGGTCTAACCCGGGCTCGAACCTGCGTCCATTATTTTTAAATCTCAACGTTCAGCACGCTCGACCAACAAGACAATGAATTTTGATGTTTCTATTTCAATATAGAATTATAAACAAAATTTTTGTAATAATATAAAACATGATTCATGCAATAGTTGCTCACAAAAATGTAATATAATTTTTAACAAAAAATATGGCTTATGAAATAGTTCCCAAAATTCATGAGCAAGAAGACTTTAACACGTGAATTTTTGAGTATGGTGTATGCGAACAGTAACCATGTGCCATGCATAACTTTATGTGCCAGGCTTTGCAAGAATGATGCATAAGGATGCCAGCACACGTGAGTTAAAGCAACAATCTTTGTGTTAAGTCGTATGAATTCAAAAATGGGAGGAGCATTTACATTTATGAGTCGACTATGCATGAATCACACGCAAGTAATTTTCTCCGTGTATATAGCAATATATTTGGTACCTAAATAAAGTAAAAAAATATTGCAGATTAAAAAAAATACTCGTTAGTAAAGTAAAGAGCGACTGAAAAGATGTCATCTCAACAAGAAGAAAAGCGGAAAGCAACTATTTGCAAATCTTTACCCGGAAAATCCAAACACCACGTACAAAAGGATCGCTAAGGAAGTTGGCGTATGCGTAAAAATTGTTGGAAGGACCATAAAACGATACAAACAGCTTACCTCTTTATCAAAAACGCCAGTCTCAGGGAGAACAAGTGGTTCAGCGAACTAAGCGGTGGCCCAGAACTTTAAGCGGCTGTTTACTCAAAAGCCAGGCACTTCGGCTCGTGATATGGCAGCAAAAGCGGGAACATCGAAGTCAAGTGTTCATCGGATTTAAACAATTTTACAACCTAAGGAGCTATAAAGTACAAAAAGTTCCGGATAAGTCAGTAGAAAAGAACGCCGAAGTCCAGAGGAGGACTCGAAAACTGTATAGCGATTACCTGCTCAAATTTGATTGCGTGATTATGGTCGATGAAACGTACTGCAAAGCGGACTTGAAGCAATTACCTGGACACGGATATTATACTGCGGTTAGAAGGGGTGGAGCATCCTCTAAATTTACCACCGAAAAACATAAAAAATTTCCACAGGAATACATGGTGTGGCAGGCCATTTGCAAATGTGGCCTTCGAAGTAAGGAATTTGTGACAGATCGCACAATCAACACCAAAATTTACATCAGAGAGTGTCTGGAGCGGCGTTTGCTGCCTTTTATACGTCAGCACCTATACGTCAGCACCAAGGTTCAGTACTATTTTGGCCTGCCCTAGCAACATGTCACTACGCCCAGAGAACGATGGATTGATACCAAGCCAATAATATCACTGTGGTACCAAGAGAAGCCAATCCTCTCAATTGTCTCAAACTTCGTCCAATCGAAAGATATTGGGCTTTAATGAAAAGAAATCTTAAGAAGATCAAACAAACTACGAAAAACATCCAAATATTTCGACGTAAATGGCGTCGGGCATAGACTAAGGTAAAAAAAGTCGGTAAAAAACCTAATGGAGGACCTTTATCAAAAAGTGCATAATTTTTTTTAAGTGTATTTTTTTCAGTGTAAATAACATTTTCATTTATTTTGTAGTTGGTTTAAAAAAAAAAAAAAAACAATAGGGCAGTTATTGCTGGGACAGTCTTTAATATTCCTAGCGAATGAAGAATATTGTGTTGAATAGTTGCAAGAAAAATTGTAGAGCGCTCGGATACTTTTAAAGGGGTTACAAATAGCCATGGAGGATTTCATCCAACGAAGACGGTCAAAAGATCGAAGACGGCGCAGGGTTAACCGGTTGATAGAATTCTCATGGATACTTCTTGCCCTGAAAAACCTTCATTTCCTCACCCTAACGTCTTTAAAGGCGACTCTTTTCACGGTAGTTTTCGCGTACGTAACGAAATCATGTAGTAATATGTATTAATTTTTGACGTAGAATTACGTCTTACAGCGCGGTTTGTATGGAGTCGTTTTAACAGATTTTTTGAAGGTCATGCAACGTTTTTGGCTAATACTTTAGGGTATACCAACAGCCTTTAATACTTATCGTTCGAAGATAATATATATACTAAAATATTAGATATATCCTCCGCTGAATGAATATCTAATTTTGGATTTTGTCACTTTTATATGAAAGTCAGATAATAGCAAAATATAAGAAGAAAACTGCATGTTTTTATATAAGAAAGTCTATCATCAGCTGCTTATAATGTACCTGCTGTGCCTGCTGCTTTTTTTGTTTTTGTTTCGTTGTTTATGCTTGTATTGTTTTTATTTTGCACGAACTGATTGGTTCGTATTATAGCTTCAGCTCAAACACGTGTTTCGTGTTGAACACGTGTTGAAACACGAACCTCAACTACACGTGTATTTTATTCACGACCTACACGTGAAGTTCACATTCGCGTGGATCACGTGAATAGCATTCACGTGAATAGTATTCACGTACTTTAAGCCTGAACAGATAATAAAGAGAAACAAAGGGAATATCTGAGGTCACAGGTGGGTCATTGGCACATTTATGGGTTCCATGTAACATTTGGACCAAAATGGATGAGTCTATGGCCAATCGGATGCAGTGGGATTATCTGATGTTGCAGATGGGTCATATCACAGTGTTTAAAATCAAAATTTAAATTATTTATTAAACAGATTGCAACCCTTTTCTGCTTATACGGTGTCGGACGCTCACTCTCAAGTTTTGAAAAGTAAACGAAAATTGAGAAACTGAGCGAAAAATTGCTTACGCAGAACTTGGGCAACTCAATATGTTGCTGAGCAAGTACGATCTTTTGCTCTATAGCTTCTGTATGCTTACGCATAACGTGGTTGAGCCTCTAAGCGGAATTCTACGTCTACACTTATGATACTATCGAAACTGTTTCTTTTTTATTTCTTTTGTTTTTGTTTTTGTAGCTACTTAGAATGGCAACTTTGCCCACATCTCACTACTCACGCTTATTTTCTGATTACGCTGAAATCTTTCATGGTTGATTTTTCAGACAAGTGATAGAAAAGATTTTAATTTAGAAAGGAAATTTTTCAAATCAAATGCATTTCTTGAAGTTTTTTTGATAGTTTCTGAGTTTGAATACAAAATGAGCTCCTTGAAATTATTTTTCAAGGATCTTTTATTAAGTGCATGCTTGCTCTTCAATATAACATACATCACATTACATTAATAAAATGATTTTATGCATGCTCAAACGTCTTTGATGTCACGGCATGGCATTTTTTTTCTGTATTAATAGCACTCACGCAAATCCATGCAATTATAAACTCGGAAATTTTTATTCAACTACCAAGTCAAACTAACAAGAATCAAAAGACAAGAGACTGGCAGCCTAAAGCACATAATCACAACCTACATATTTCAATCTCTTTTCAAATAAAGTTTTATCTTAGCGATATGTGTAGCAACAAAAACATATCTAACAACTAGTTTGAACTGACCTGAGATGCTTATTTATCGCATAGATAGCTGCAACGTCATTTCAACATCTTCAATTTATCAGTTAGAAAAATCAAGCTCGTTGTTGAAACTCGAGCTTTAAATGCAATTAATTTCAATTTTCCTTTTATTTGTAAAAGGAAAAACACATGCATTAAAACACACGCACTACTTTTGTAGTGCTACTCAAAAGATATTCTGACAAACATCAAAGTGTAGCTCAAAGTTTGCAATAGTAATAAGAGCGAATACAATTTGCTGTTGTTGGTGCCGCTACGCTATCAATTCCAATTAAAAGCGAGTTTATTTGTGCAACGAGCTGCTGTTGCAGCATTCAATTCAACACGCAGCCTGCTTGAGCCTTCGCTCAAGTAGTTAGGAGCTGGAACTTCAAGATGCATCTTATATATATTTTTTTTTCTTCTTTAGTGCCTTACGACTAATGAAAAGAAAAACGAAACGATAAATGCAAATAAAACAAACAAAAAAGAATAAGAGTGAGAAAAATTAAAACGGAAGCAAAGGAAAAACGCATGAAAGCAACGAAGTGATGTCGAGTCCTTGTGCATTAATTAAATATCAGTTCGAGTTTCTGGTTCATCTCAAAGTATCTATCTATGCAATAGTAAATGTTACTCTCGCAGTAAGCCTGGCAGAATACAAAAGTCCATCTTTTAGTCAGGCAACTGCACTGAAGTGTTGCAATTCATTCATGGCATGTAGCTAGGAATTTCATAGTTACAATCAATTATTTATAAATTATCAATTTAATGAACGGATAGTAGATACTTGGATGTTTGAATGGGTGGATGGCTGCATACTATTTTTTTATCAGCAGCGGAATTTTATTGAAATGTGTGCATTAATGTTGTTTTGCGCATAAAATAAAAAATTGATTTTATTCCAAATTAGTAGCAATTTATAAAAGTAGAGGCAGAAGAAATATATTGACACGATTTTTGAGTT
Organism: Tetanocera ferruginea; assembly: GCA_958299015.1. NCBI lineage: Eukaryota > Metazoa > Arthropoda > Insecta > Diptera > Sciomyzidae > Tetanocera > Tetanocera ferruginea. The sequence continues at coordinate 128,426,690 of OY282640.1, forward strand.
TAAATTGAACTGTATCAAATAAACTGTGACTTAAAATTTTGCATTTTTTTTTTTTTTGTTTTAGTTTTCCTGTTGTTAAGTTATTATTTGGAGGAATAAAAAAGTTACTTGGTTAAACTACATACATTATCCTATAAACTGGCATTAAAATCTTTTCTTAATTCTCTTCAATTATTAAAATAAAAACGCTTCAATTATAGAAAAGGTAGTGTATCAAATAAGCTGTGAGCCACTGTATAAAGAAAATTACAAAACATGATTTAAATTTTTTCATCATTTTTTGAGAAAAGAGTTTTGCTTGTCAAGATTTCTGTAACATTTAAGCTTTAGTAACTTTCATTGCACATCAGAACTGTCGAAAGAATCTCATAAAAAAAAGCTTTTTTTAATTTTCATATTTTAGATCAATCAAGTTTAGATCAATCATACTTCGAATTGGCATAAAATAATTATGTTTTTTTTTTTCTAGTTCAAAGCATGCACTTTGAAAATTTTGACGTGCTGTACAAAACTTGATAACATAAGATAAAAAATATGTAGAATAACATACAAAGATCAATTCATTTCAAGCTAATTGATTGGAGAAATGATCAGCCTGATGGCTGGTGTGGCATTTTCTATGTTAATCCTTTCTTAAGAAAAAATAACTTTGATTTGACAATAACATGAAACATATTGAGCGTGGGCATGTGTGCTGCACGTTTTGAGTTTTGATCAAATGAGGTCAATCAATTGCTAGAAAATCATAGCAAACGTGCACTGATGTTAATTGACGACAAATGATTTCTAGTTGATTCTATCAGCATATTCACCAATTAGAATTATAAACAGAAAAGATCAAAGTGCTAATGTTGTAATTTAGAATTCATTTAATTGAGACATAACATAGTTCAAATGTTAAACTTAGCATTTAATTGTAACTTTTTGAAGTGAAACTTCTTTGGCGGCGAGTGAAATTTCAAGGTCTCTTATTCGTGATGCTAGGCTAACGTTTTCAATTCATATGAAAATTTTAAAAAAACGATTGCCGCTGCCGAGATTTGAACCCCGAACATCGTTGCTCAAGAGTCGGTATCTCTACCTTTTCGCCACGTAGGCACATGATAAACAGGCAAACAAAATGTAATTAAAACTGAACGCGTACCATTCTGTCCGTAACATTAATTTTCATTCGAAAAGTATGCACGGAAAATGTATTTCTTTAAGCTTCAAACAAAAATATTTAGGCATAGAGATACATCCAGCGGGAAAAAATTCTACAGCCTGTTCGCCGCATGATGAACTTAAAGCTTAATTTGGTTCGTTGATTGTGATTAAAAACATGACAGATGATTGACAACATGCAAAAAAACAGTTAATTCAATATAATAATAAAAGCAAAAAGTGTTAAAAGTGCAATATTTAAGACTGCCGAGAATAGTTTTTGCCAACCAAAAAACGTCTCAAAGCTTAGAAAAAAAAAATAGCTAAAACAGGAGCAGTACGCGTTCGTGAATATAAAGAGCAAAGAACCAATCCCCAGAAAAACACACTGATGCTTTGTAAAAATGTATTTTGGAACTCAGCCATCATCTCAACAAAATATTAAAGCCAACCAAGTTGATACACTCAACAATCAACGTTCGCTGCTTTACGAGGCCCTCACTCAACATTATGATCAGGAAGCAAGAGGCAATGATCAACAAGATTGGCCTCTGCTTTCGGAGGTTCCTTCAACGAGTACTATGAAAATGAAATCTAGCATTCAAAAAGTGGCAATGTTGAGAATACATTCGAAAGCAACTAAAACAAGAACCGAAAATAACTGTTATTTTACAATTTTCAAATGAAAAAAATTGTTGAAAGACTTTTTCATTATATTACAAATGTCCTCAGCCTCACGAATATTAAGTCGCTTTTAAATTTTAAACTGATTCTTTAAAAGTTAATTTCTAGCCTTGTATTTTTCGAGGAAAAATAAAGGTTACTTTTGACTTTTATTTTATCGGTTACAAATAGCAGTTATTTTGTGACTTTAATTTTTTCGGTCAAAAATATCAAGCAATTTGTGTTTTTTTAAAGGCCGCTTGACAGATTGAACTGTTGACACCATGTGTAAAATGTCTCACCGGTGAGATGAAAATAATAATATCAAAATTTTTTTATCGGTAAAATGACTTGAACAAATATAAATTACCTGATATTTTTAACCGAAAAAATAAACGGATGAAAATAACTGTTATTTTTGACCTATAAAATAAGTCAAAAGAAACTGTTATTTTTGCCCAAAAAAACTATAAGGCACAAAATAACTGTTATTTTTGTCGGAAAAAATTAAAATTAAGAGATAAAAGTTAATATGTGACACTTTCGACAAAAACCATAGCCGGATTGAATCAACAAATTATTATTCCATTTCGTATTGATTGACTTTCTTTTCAGATACTTTCTCTCTCTATTTCACACTAAAATCTCTCTTATTTATTACTGTTAAAGAAGTTTCACTTCTGCCACGTGTACGTTGCTTTTTTTTGCTTATCGATTGTTTTCGATAATACAAAATTACAATAAATGACTTGGATTGCTAAAAGACCTGAAAAAGGATCGTCGGTACCACAATTTATACGCATAGTCAACAAAATTCCAATAAAAGCATAAAATTCTTCTATATAAAGTATACACCGGGCTACCAGGGTATCCTTTATTGGATTCAACGTATGTACGAAAATGTTTTCAGAACGGTTAGTATTAATTTTTTTATCAAACTTCCAAATGTACCACATGCTTTGATTTAAGCATAACACTTCTTTACAAAATTCATTTACATAAAAACTAAAATAATTTCAAAGATATATGTAATAAAATATAAAACGACGAATCTAAACAAAACTTTTTAAATTCAAGTAAAGCAAATTTTAAAAAAGAAATATACCCCTTACGCAGTACGCGTGGGGGTATAACAAGTAAACGGGAATATTTTTGTATGACTTGCTCATTCATGTAAGTCATATTTTCTAATGAATTTATCATTTCTCAAATATTATTTACGCTTATATGTATATAAAGAAAAATGTATAGAAGATATTTGAATAAGCTAGCTTTTGAAAAAATCAAATTTAGCAAAATTTTAAAGATAATTTGAAATTCATGCACTCAAGTTTCCAGAACTGCCCACTTAGTAGGTTGCTTAGACAATTTAAATGAGTAATAACGCTAGCCAACTCCAAAGTATCAAATAAGAAAGCGGTTATGGGTATGCTATTCCATTTGAAATGTGTTTTACAATCGCGACAAAAAATCAAAATTTTTGAGGCTAAACAATACAACGTTCGTACAACAGGCAAACAAGAAACTCTGTAAGCAAAAAGTCTTAACAGTTTTTTTGTTCTGGAATCTTTGTCGCGTGCTGAAAATAACTTCATAGATTTGGCTAGTGCTTCTCGGAGGTTTGTTCGGGAAAAATATACCTGAAAAATTGTGTGAGTAGAGCCATTCCGTCGAAATACCAGTTTGTTTTAAAAACCGCCAGTTTTGAGTGTTGGTGAAGAGTTCCGTTCGTTTTGAACATAAAGAAGTGGAAGTCTAGGCATTTGATCAGACTACGTAAATTTTTGAAAAAACAAAAGAAAAATTGCGTTAAACCCGAAAGGGATGCTCTGACAAAACGTAAGGCGTGGGATTAAGAAGCCGCTTATGAAGGGGACGACGGAGCAGCGCAGAGACCCGGAACTAGTGGAGCTGTTTAAATTCTGGAAAATCTCAGGGAATATTTTGTATTGTGTGGTCGAGTCCTGTAATTGAGTGAAAATGTGTGTAGTTGGTTTTATTTCGTGATTTACTTGTGGCTATAGGTTTTGTAGGTCGATTCTTTTCTACCCAATACCCAGTAGTCGGGCTCTCAGAGGTACCATTTTGTGTTATTGTCCCCGTTAGGCCCCCGCGTACTCGAGCCTAGTTTCTTCCGAGCAGGTTAATTGATTGATTTTACTCGGTAGAATCGTATGAAGGTTTGAGTCATCTCTTTAAAACCGTCCGTCCGTCCGTCCGTCCGTCCGTCCGTCCGTCTGTCCGTCTGTGTGTTGTCCGTATACACAGGATAAGAAGAAGGAGTCGAGATAATTGGATGAAACTTGGTCCACATGGTCACAAGCACGCAAGGATCTGCACTATTGAATATTTTTGGAATCCGCCTATGGACACGCCTACCTCCCATACAACGCAAAAATTGAAAACTGCATAACTCAGCTCATAATTAACCTACAACAATAAAATTTAGTATATATGTGTTTTGTATCAACACAAAGATGTCATCGAAAAATGGGTGTCGTCCGCTCATGGACACGCCCACCTCCCATACAATCCAAAAATTGAAAACGCAATAAATAAGCTTGTGTTTAACCTAAAGAGCTAAAATTTGGCACATATGTTTTTTATGACAAGACAAAGACGTTTTTGAAAAATTGACATCATCTGCCCACGGACACGCCTACCTCCCATACAACGCGAAAATTAAAAACTGCATAACTCAGCTCATAGTTAACCTACAACAATAAAATTTGATATGTATGTGTTTTATACCAACGCAAAAATGTCTTCGAAAAATGGGCGTCATCTGCTCACGGACACGCCCACCGCCCACACAACCCAAAAATTGAAAACGCAATATATAAGCCTGTGTTTAACTTACAGAGCTAAAATTTGGCACATATGTTTTTTATGACAAGACAAAGACGTTTCTGAAAAAGGGACGTCATCCGCCTACGGACACGCCTACCTCCCATACAACCCAAAAAGTTTAAAACTTAATAAATAAGGTTATGTTTGTCATAGAGAAATTAAATTTGGTATGTATGTATTTCATACCAAAACTAAGGTGTGTTCAAAAATTGGGAGTGATCCGTCCATGAACACGCCCACCACCCATAGCGAAAACATAATAAAGGCATTAACTGTGAGCTACAGGAATAAAACTTGGTATGTGTGAATTTTTCTTCAACATTTAAACGCATATAAAATATAGGCTTCATGCGCCAAAATTTTTTTGTTTTTGAAAAGTGGGTTTAGGGTATTTCATAGTCGGCCTAGATCGACTTTAGACTTTCTTTACTTGTTTTTAACTGTATTTTAATAAGGAACTAAATTAACACCAGGATCATGTTCAACACATCCAAAATTATTGAACGTAACCCAGGAAATTGTATGACTCTGAAAAGACTCGTTCGAGACTCATATAAATCTGGTTTTATCGTCATAATTCGCTCAAAAATTGCTTTTTTATGAGTAAATTGTCGTTGGTTGTGGACTTAAAAAAGCTACGCATAATATGACTGTTTTATGACCTTTTAGACTCATTAAAATGATGGTTTTAAGACACATATTTAATACTCTCTTTTAAAGCTCATATTTAGAACTCTTTTAAGACTCATATAAAAAGTCATAAAGGATTCATATTAAATACTCTTTTAAGACTCATACAAAAACTATTTTTGTAACACACATTTGTTGTAGTTCAACGCATGTATATCGTCACAAGCAAATATTTCTCCGAATTTCGGCGCCAGGATAGCATATGAGTATTGTATTATGAGTATTATATGAGTATTATTGTAGAGTATTGTACAATAAAAGGTGTTGTGCAATATTCCGATAATATTTGCTTAATATTACTTATAAATTAAAAAATTTTTAAAATCTCCCCAGTTTTATTATCAAGTACTCTTGAAACACTCGTAAAGGGCTCTTTTAAGAGTCTTTTTGTGATAAGGCATTTATCATACGATATATGGTCCTTTTATGAGTCTTTTTTTTTAATAATCATATTATCGTCTTATTCAGGATCATTTAAATGAGTCTCTTTTATGAGTACTCATTAAGCTGGCAAATATAATAAGTCTTATTTTTGAGAAATCATTTAACAACCAGTTTAAAGACTCTTTTATGAATCATTTAATGAGTTATCATACAAAAACACGCATAAAAAACTCTTTTTATAGTAATTTTTTTGTGAGCGTCATAGAATGTTTAGATGAGCCTCATAGCAGGGTCGTTTTTAATATGAGTATTTCCATGTAAATGTGGTCACGGTATAAAAAACATTTGTCATTGGTTTTCAACCTGCAACTAAATAAAAATTAATGTTTACCAGAAGAAAGATTGCCATCAAGTGTCTGAAATTTGACATTACGAGATACCGCATAATTTTTGAATTATTTAATATAATTTTATTTCATATCGCTGTCTTTTAATAGGATAAACTTATTGAAATCCTGCTGTTTTTATTTATGCCAAATGTAAAAAAAATCTATACACAAATTTAGAAGAAAAATTTTAAAGAAATTTACTTTCTGTTGTCCATAAATGCTAACGCGTGTTACTAACCTAAATTATTATTTCACTGAGTAAATATTATGGTACCACTGAATTTTTTTACCAATCTAAACTACAAAACTCATTCTTTTCATAAAGAGTGCTATTTTATTTGTAAGTCTAAATAAAACAAATTGAAAGCTTAATTTAACTCCGTAAAACATTCTGAATGTAGCGCGAGTTACCATGGAATTACATGGAATTACAATGGAATGTATGTATTTAATTGTTGAAATTTATATAAATTTATAAATCTAAATATTCAGCCAATAGTAGAAAATTCACTTAAGAGACAAAAATTTCTGATTTTCCGTCAGTTTGAGCCAAGCCGAAAAACCATAAAACTTGTTCTTGGCAGTCAAGGGTACCTAAACTGTACCTTTTAAATATTTTCACCAGTTTTTTGAAACGACTAGCAGTACAATTCTATTGAGAAAAAAACTTTTTCAAATATGACCAAAACTAATTTAAATGATTGTGTTTTAAAATTTATTTCAGTTTTAAAGAGTTAAAAAAATTTGTTATGTTAATTTTAAATACCTATTCAAAGATAAACTTAATTAAATTCAGAACTCAGTCAAGTTGATATGACAAGTTGTTTAAAACGTCGTGTGCAGTTAGTTAAATATTTGGTATTATAAGATAAAACCAACAACAAAACAATGGCAAATATTATTATTGAATAATCTTAGATGAAGCATGATAAGAAGTGAAAATTAAGTTAGAAAAACAAAAGGTAGCAAGATATATAGAAAGCTTGAAATAAAACTCATTTAAAGTAGGTTAAACATCAGCATCAGGTTGACACAACAATTAACTGCACTGCAATGCAGTGAATGTTGTTGTTGTTGTTCTTGTTTCTGTTATATGAGTAAACAACATATTTAATGTGGGTGCACATAAAAAAAAAAAAACACAATAAAAATAACAAAAAAAAAATTGGAGCTTATGCCACACACGCACACACACATTTCATTGCATATATTAACAATAATTTTTTTTTAGTCATTTAAGTTTTTCTTCATAATTTTTCCCTTTTCATGTATGTATGTTTATGAGTGCTGTTGTTGTCAAATTACAACTTTTGTTGTCGCTCTTGTTGCTGCGTACAGCTTTCAACTTCTTGTTAGATTGACACTTATGTCAACCCACTCAGTGTTATTTTTATTGATGTTAAATATTTTCACACTTGTTTGAAAATTCTTGTTTCATATGAAAATATATTTTAATACAAAAATAGGGGAGAGGAAAAAAATACCTTTTTTTTTTTTGTTTTATTGATACTTATTGTGTAATGATGGCAATTTGTCAACAGCTGTTTGTCAAATTTTTTTAATATATTGTGTTTTTTTTTTATTTTTTATTCTTACCGTGTTGTTAGACATGTTTGAATGTTGGCCTTATTTGCAGCCACATGTTTATAAGTTTTTTGATGAAATGATTTTTCTGGATTGCAGTTGTTGAGTGTAGGATGAAAGATGTGGATATAGAGTTTTTCAGCATGTTTTAAGTTTATGAAATTGTAAACATCAAAGAGATAAGGTTTTATGTGGTTTATTAATAAAATCATAGTGATTATAGAAGTAGGCATTTTAAAGCTTTTATTTGATAGCATTTGTCATAAAAATCATGGTTGAACCATAGAGTAGATAATACTATAATAAGAAATGCCTAGAAAATAACCATTTTTCTGACTTCGAAATGCCTTAATTATGATAATGATTTTAACAAACACTTCACAATGGATGATGATAAAAAGTTAACAAACTTATAAATATTATTTTCGAATAGATACCGACAAACCCAAATTCAGGCAAACAGGAATGGCTGCACTTGGATTCGCATTAAGTTTGACTCGAAGTGTCTGTTATAATTATTTAATATTGCAAATAGTCATGTCAGAGCTCTCAAGAAATTATTAATTAACCCTCAAGAGTTATCAGAGTCACAACAAACTATATTGAAAGAAATTTTGTCAACTTTGTGTGCTTTAAATATTTTAAAGCGTCGTTGTTATTGGTTAAAAAAGGTTAATCCATGAACACCTATGCATATTAATTTGGCATCAAGTTTCAAATTCAAAGAAGCAATTTTCTCGTTTGACCAACGTCAACAGAATGACGGTTACTCTACTCTCACGAGCCAACAAGTTACAGCAATTTGTGTACCTTACAAATTGCATAAATTACTGCCTTTCATTCATATAGTTTTTAACCATTCCTGCTACTGCTGCCTTTCATGCCTCCTTTTTGTCTGCTACTGATTCCTTTGTCAGCTCAATGCTAAACAAATTTTTCGCTTATCATTCAACGGAAATCAAAGCTGCTGCTCTAGTTTACCAGTGATTTTATTATTGGCCGCTGTAGGTTTTTTTTCTGTTTTTTATGTATTTCTTTACCCTTTATTCCAGAATAAGGTATTTATACCGATGCATAACAATTTTAAATGTGCGTTGAATGAAACCAAACTAAGCAAACGCAGAACAAGTTTTTTATAAAATCCAATAAAAAAAGTTAAGACCATTTTTTTCCCATTACAAAGGCGTTTTTACAAGGTAGAATTCATTCAATGCGCCGGGCTATAGCAACAAGTTAGTGAGGGTCCGAAGCTCTCAGGCTATAGCTTTTTTATGTTCTACTTTTTTTATTATATTTAGCTGCAATTTAGACTTAATTTGTGTTGAACCTTCACAAAAAAAAAAAAAATTTGAACCAAAAATGAATAACTTGGAATTGCTCTTCACTGTCGACTTTTTAGTTTTTTCTTTTAAAAGTTTTGGCTTGCATTTGATCTTGCTTGGCAGCATGTCAGTGAATTACATCTTTACATAGAATGAATTTGCATAGTTTACTCAGAATTAAACACCAGGTGGTAAATCGTTTTCAAGATTTACACAAAGTAAGGCCTATAAAAGAAGCTATGCTAATTTCTCTGAGAGTTTGCAGGTGCTTTCACGATAATAGAGGAAATTAACGGAAGAAATTTTGCTTCTGCAAAATACCTAATATGTAATTTGTGATTGATGATAACATTGTTGATATGACACTAACATAAATTATCCAAATATTTATTATTCATTTTTTTTTAAACTTCTATTTTCTATTTTCTAATTTCGAATTTTTAATTTTTAATTTTTAATTTTTAATTTTTAATTTTTAATTTTTAATTTTTAATTTTTAATTTTTAATTTTTAATTTTTAATTTTTAATTTTTAATTTTTAATTTTTAATTTTTAATTTTTAATTTTTAATTTTTAATTTTTAATTTTTAATTTTTAATTTTTAATTTTTAATTTTTAATTTTTAATTTTTAATTTTTAATTTTTAAGTTTTAATTTTTAATTTTTAATTTTTAATTTTTAATTTTTAATTTTTAATTTTTAATTTTTAATTTTTAATTTTTAATTTTTAATTTTTAATTTTTAATTTTTAATTTTTAATTTTTAATTTTTAATTTTTAATTTTTAATTTTTAATTTTTAATTTTTAATTTTTAATTTTTAATTTTTAATTTTTAATTTTTAATTTTTAATTTTTAATTTTTAATTTTTAATTTTTAATTTTTAATTTTTAATTTTTAATTTTTAATTTTTAATTTTTAATTTTTAATTTTTAATTTTTAATTTTTAATTTTTAATTTTTAATTTTTAATTTTTAATTTTTAATTTTTAATTTTTAATTTTTAATTTTTAATTTTTAATTTTTAATTTTTAATTTTTAATTTTTAATTTTTAATTTTTAATTTTTAATTTTTAATTTTTAATTTTTAATTTTTAATTTTTAATTTTTAATTTTTAATTTTTAATTTTTAATTTTTAATTTTTAATTTTTAATTTTTAATTTTTAATTTTTAATTTTTAATTTTTAATTTTTAATTTTTAATTTTTAATTTTTAATTTTTAATTTTTAATTTTTAATTTTTAATTTTTAATTTTTAATTTTTAATTTTTAATTTTTAATTTTTAATTTTTAATTTTTAATTTTTAATTTTTAATTTTTAATTTTTAATTTTTAATTTTTAATTTTTACTCATGTCGTGAGTTTTTCGCATTTTGAACATTCCAGTGTTTTATTAAATAATTTTCTACTTGATGTTTTAAAACATAAAACAGTACGGATGTAACGGTATCTCGCAAAAAAACATTCATTATCCATTATTGACATCATGGTCATCATTTAATTTATTAATCAGCTTTTTCGCGCAGTTCAACAACAATTTAAGACTTGAAAGAAAAAGCACAGAAAACCTTTTACTGTGTGAACTGTCACATCCGGCTGACACAACTTAATTCCAATTTTTCTCTTAATCCCTTCATGCCATTTAGGCTCGTTCGCCGTTTGTGCCACCCCCCTCCCCCCATGGAACAATTGCCTCTGAAACTGAGTGCGACAAATGACGTTTTCATATCGTAATTTTATAATTTTTTTTATTTTTTGTTGGATTCACGCACATTTATCCTTTGTATTGTAATTAATTACTAACCCGCTGTTGCCTTTAGTCAAACCCTGACACCACCCAGGCACATCCTTCAGAATCGTTGCGTGGTAAACTTGAAGTATGAATATTTTGCAAGGGTACCCATTATGGCGCTATGCGCGTGAATTCGACTAAAAGAATCAATATAAATGCGAAAAATTGTGCTGCTTGGTCTCCTTTGTTGCTGCTTTGTTTTTTTTTTAAATTTTTGTTGCTGCGTGGAAAATTAAGTAGAATAATATGGTTGTCGTATACAAAAAGTTGCTTCTTTTAACGCCCACAGAGTATATAAAATTTACAAATTAATTTTTTGCTGTTTTACTTTTAATTTACTTTTCGTTCTCTTTGTAATTGTTGTTGCTGTGAATAATATCCAAGTTGCCACATGTTCTGATTTTGTTTACGTATTATTTGAAGGTCCTTGTTCGTGTCATTTCGTAAATGGTAGCATGTACCAGGCTAGATATATATTTATACAGTCGGAGAGTGTTGCCAACTTAACTTTTGTATAAAATATTTGGCAATTTTTATCATATTTAGGAATTTGGTAAGACTTGCTTTGTCTACTTTAAATATCTTTAGATTCTATATGGTTTGAGGCAATGCTTAACGAAAAGCCCAGTCAATTATTTGCTAAAAGGCCAGCCTAAAATACACGAAACGATACGATAGTCGATTTGACGAACGAACGTAAACAGTTATTAAAACCGTTATGACATTTAACACAAAATGAAACGTTGCTGATCGCATTAAGATGTTTATTCCATATTCATCCTTAAAGAACCAATCATATTAAAAAAATATTTGCTCGTACTCATACTTCTTAATGAAAATGTTGTTGCATTGTACTTGAAATGCAAAGTATTGCTATGTTAATAAGTTTTCATTTAAAGCTTTATGCTGCAAATAAACAAACAATGTGGCTCTCTTGAGGTGTCGGTTTGTCACGTTTAAAACTAGATAGCTGACATATTATGTGGCTAAGACAAGTTATGCACATTCTTAGCCATTTTTTTGAGAAAATTTTAAACAGCTTTTTTTACTACAAGTTGGCAATTCTGACTTAAGTGCTCGTCTATTTACATATTTATAGCTATGTGTACTCATATGTTAAGTTGACATAGCATTGAAACTTTTTAATAACAAAATTATGCGAATGCTGTGGTATGTTAATGAAAATGTGTTACGTAGGTCGTAAGTTAAATAAAGTATGTCCTGATAGTTCCCTTGGCGTTTTAGTGCAGCAATTCTTAAAACAAGATAATGAAGTTGATGTTAATTTTGTGCTGACAAATTTCGATGAAATTTCGGAATGAGCAATGGAATGTTATTAAAGCAGAGATGCCATTTCTTTGCACATCATTACATATAGTTGGAGTATAGATTCTTCTGTAAAATGATTATGTACAACTATTCACTTGGATTATGGTAAAATATAAAAATTTTACTGTTCTAATAGTGACTAAGTGATGTGAACAGATCAAAAGTGAAGAGTGACATCTATACTATTATATAAAAGGAGACTCACGGATTTGCGGCGACGTGTTCTCAATAACCGCTGAACCGATTTTTATAATTTTTTCACTATTCAATTGCTATGATTAGCGAAATTAAAATAGGGTACTACGTTTTTTACAAAACTTTTTCTATAATTATTTAAGAATTCATGTGTTTTAATTCATGCTAATGCTGTACAAGCAGCACAACAAGCAGCAGAAAACCAATGCTTAAGCTATGGCTGTGAGAGTAACTCAGCACACAGCACGGCTGCCATGTTGTGTCGGGAGTTGCTCTCAGTTTGGTCTCTTGAGCAGTGTTGCCAACAATCTGACATCGTATTTGTTATGGTTTTCAGACTTGAATTGTTTATACATATTTACAGTAAAAAAATCTTTTTCCTCTTATGCCTGATATATAACCAAATTATTATTTTGTTATTTATTGCAAATGTTATTCATCGACAATAACGCAATCTCGACGGATTGAAAGCTTTATACAATAGTTCAGATTTAAAATTTGTTTTTATGGCAACACTAGCTACTTTATTTGCAGTCAACTTCTTGCTCAGAGAGAAATATAAATATATTAAAATCTTACCATGAAATGGGGGATGAAATTTTTTATTGTTGTAGTTATTTCAGTATACAAATATTCAGCGTTGCCGTTTTCACTTCGATCGAAGTTTTTTACTTCACTTTTATGTCAAACACTTCCACACTTCCTCTTTTGTGAAAACACTTCGATTTTGAGTGATTAAAACTTTTTTTAGTAATTAAGTATATTTGATTTTTTAACTTCATTTCACATCAAAAAATCAATAACATGGCATAACTGTTGGTGTAAAGGAATTCATAACTTGTACCTTCTCTCACAGAGTTTTGTATTGGATGAGGGAATTTTAATGATAGTGGCAACACTCTGTTCGATTAAATACTTCTTGCAAAAGCGCGCGTTGTGAAGGTTGTTGAAATGTAAGTTTGTAAGAATCATGATAGAATAACAAGGTAGGCGCATATTGGAGAGGAAGTGAGCTAGATGTCAAAATCAGCTGTTCGAATTTGAGTTGTTCTAATTGTTGTTGTTACCTTTTCGTTTGACGTTTATAGCACCTCACAGCATTGTTTGTGTAAAACTACACATTTGAGTAGCCATATTAATATGAGCCTACCTTATTATTCTATCATGGTAAGAATTAATTACTTCGAGGAAGACTCTGATATTGCAAGTCGTATTGCAGCACGAATGACTGATTCATATGTGATATATTTATAATTCTTGTATTATGCACTGAGTGCTGTTAATTCACTTAATTTAGAATTTCAAACAGAATCGCCTAGTTTTCATGAGTTGTTAAAATCATTAAAATGTTATTTCAGAAGTATTGTAATTAATTTTATTGACATCTCTGCCGTAAAATTTGATATAATTTTTGAAAATTGTAAATTTTTGAATACTTTTAGAATTAAGCCTTTGTCTGATATATATATAGGGCCTAGAGCCTAGATAAAATTTGATTCCTCTGAAATATCTGTAACAGATAAGAACTAAATTTTAAAAGGTTGTGTACAGTTCTATTACATTCGTACACTCATTATGAAAAGAGCCAATTTCAAATATCCAGTTTTGAGAACATTAAAAATTTTAGATACAAGATCTTTAGCTAATAGTTTGGTTCCCCTCATAAAACTTTTTCCTAATCTCATCGAAGAAAAAGATATCGGCTGTCTAGAAAAGGAATGACATCTTTTAATATTAAATGATTTTTTAGCTGAAAAAGGATTTGAAGAGCTTTGGTTCTACGTTTTTAAATTAGAAAGTGCCTTAGAAGACCTGATGTACCAAAAAATAAAAACTTTCATAAGAGCGTTGCTAAGCTTACCGCACAGTGGTGCAACAACAGAAAGAGTATTTTCACAATTAAAACTAATTAAAAAAACAACTACAAATTAAGCACCGTAAATTCGATAATGCTAATAAAGGACCACTTTCTAAATGATAATTTTTTTAAATTGGAATCCCTAAACGAATACTTTATCGAATGTTTGTTATAACAGTGATATTTACTTCATAACCGAAGAAATAGCTGCATAGAAAATAGAAATAGAAATTAAAAATAGATAATTTTCTTAACATTGTTAATTTATACATATAAGTGATTGAAATGTATATCAGTATTTTCTTATTAAACTTTATTAATTGATTTTTATGAAAATATTTTTATTGATTTTTTCGTTATTAATTTTGAAATATACCTAAATATGCTTAATAAACATTCATGTTAAAACAAAATGAATTTATTTTAACACTTCGAAATCTCTGAAAATACTTCCATCTTGTAGCCTATTTTACTTCGTTTTAAAATTCTCGAACGGCAACACTGCAAATATTCCATTGCATATGCTCAAATGCTTCTCAGAGGATCTCAGTACGATCTGAAATGTCGCATTGATATGTCATTGTTTGTGTTCATCTGCGCAGAAATTATGTTCATGCATACAACCTTATAAAATAGATTTCCTTTAACTTTTCAATAGGTTTATATTGGACGCATCAGAAAATAATTTTTGTTTTTATTTTCCAACGTCTTTTTTAAAATCAAATAGGTTGGTACTATGAAATGAAGTTGTAACAAAATGATGACCATAAATGTAGAGGAATACCAATATAACTTCTTTAATTTAGTTGGATTTTCGATTTTGTTCCAAACAGAAGCCTAAAATTTTTTTATTTCGCGTGTTAATAAATGTTGCACATTAAAAGAGTTATTGTGATTGGTGTGCAAAGCATATTTTTTATTTTTAACCGATTTAAAAAAGGAGGAGGGTCTCAAGTTGGTTGGTTTCTGTGTTTTTTTATAAAAGCAATATAAATAATGAATTTGCATTGGTCTCCGGTAGTTTTAGTGGAACCTTGATATTATAATTCAACTTTTGAATGGTTTTCCATTATATTAGACAGCCTGGCATAAGCTACGCAGCGCATGTAAAACGCATCGAAAACGTATGTTCGACGCAAATTTTAGTGTTTAAAGGATGCGTAAGTTAAGCATATTTTAAACAAGCTGTTACATCTTCTTTGTATATTAAAATGATTGTATGTACAAGTAGACTTCAAAACCGCTAAACCAATTGTTATGAAATTTTCAGGGAAACTCTAGCAAAGTCTGGAGAGCGCTCCTGATTCGAAAATTCTGTATTCGACCTCAATTTTCACGTGCTGTTTTACTGGTAAAATTTTAAAGCCGTTGCAGAAGGGGCGTGACACTTTTAAGGCATTCAAACTTTTCAGTATAATTAAAGAAACATAAGTCACAAATTTGTGAAACTCGGAAGGAATATAACATTTAGTCGTGTCCATCCACTGGAAAAATTCAGCAAGCATTGGAAATTGGGTCGTGACACCATCAACATAGTTTAAATGTTTAATATCGAATAGCTGTGGTACTTAATGTTTCATAATATTTAAACTCAGTATAAATTTAATTTTTGGAAATGTCTTTCGACAAGAAATATAGCACGGGCATTGGAAAACGGGGTGTGACTCCGCCCATACAAGCCAAATTTTTAATAGCAAATAGCATTGGAAATAAAAATTCCGAATGGAGTTGCCATTTGGTAATGTCCTTCTAATAGAAAACTGGTCTGAGCTTTGGTCAAGTGGGTGCACCTTCCCCTACAAGCTACATTTTTGATCGAATAGGTTCTGAAGTCACAGATTAAGTACATGTGTTTGTCTAAGGCTGCGTGCATTTTCAACGCCGATTCAGACAGACAGGCAGGCTGAAATCTGTGTGAACAAATGAGATACAAATATCTATCTATCTCGCTTTTTCACACACTCTGCGCACACAGGCAGGCAGTCTGAATCGGCATTTACTATGCACGTGGCCTAAGGCGTAGCAACGCGCGCCGGGTATTGCTAGTTTAAATATATACAGTAAACATATATTAAGAGAATATATAATTTTCGTTAAGATTTTGTAACTTTAGGGGAATATTTCGGGCTGAAGTTCTTGGTTGTAAATTAAAGAGTTGTTCAAATTTTAAATTTAATTTATATTCCACTATTTCTACTATTCGATTTCTATCAGGTAACAAAATATAAACTTAAGATTGCTTTGCAAGTTGAGCTGTATAAGACAAAAAAATATGACTTTAATATGTTTTAAAGACCATTGAATATAACAATTTATCAAACTTTAAAAAAGACTTGTAAAAACTTTTGACCAAATTTTCACGTGTTTTCGGATGGTAATAACTTATACAATGTCTTTTCCGTTTTGGGAAATTTATTAACAAAATTGAGGAGTTTCAATTCAAAAGCAGATAAGTCACAAAGATCGAATTGTTGGGAAATCGAAAAAATGTCTTAATTTTGACAGACATTTTTTAGAAACAAACCAATTATGCATAATTATGCTACACAGGAATAGATATATTATGCGAAAAAAAAAACAATATTCTCATAGTGCAAAAAACCATAGTATTATCAGTTTCAAATTTGTACTTGTCTGGTTTTGAAAGTTAGAAATGAATCAAAATTTAGATTCTGCCGTTCAGGGTCTCAAAAGTTAAAGGAACCCATTAAAATGATTTCTGCTACTTTTTTTTCAATTAGAATTCCTGTGACTTATCTGGATTTGAATGAAAACTCCTCAATTATTCAATGATTCATGTTCTCTTTGTAGTTTTTCATGGCATTTACGAAATTCTTTATTGTCTCATTTTTCATGCACACACTCTTCATGAAATTTAAGCACTAGGTTTATGAAATATTCATGTTTCCGTGTGTTTTGTTTTGTGTATTTTGTACAATGATATTGTGAATAGTTCATGTGACTCATATTAATACTGGACTAAAATTTTTTTAAAATATGATTCATGGAGATCACGTAAAAATACATAATTATTGTGTTCTTGTTTGGTTCAGTGCGCTTGTGTACTGAAAACTCTGGATATCGAATGTAATTTAATTCTGCTAGGTGCATTAAAGCAGAACAGAGCTTTCTGAAATATCTGCACTACTAAACTTATGTATTCAAAATGGTTACAAGGACTGTTTTCGGTACCGTATGGGCCAACAGTTGAGATGACTCACGACTTCATATTGCTAATATTCAACTTCCCATACCACAAAATTACACACGCAGAGTTTATGCCTCTTGGCAAGACTCAAGTTTTAAGTCTTAAAACCTACTTTTGGACTCTTATTTTCCTGGCAATAGAGCAGAAATGCCAGAGACCGTAATTTTCACGTCAGGCATTTCAACAGAACTATCTACATCAGGCATTTCAACAGCACTATCCAAAACCGTAGAAAAGAAAAAAAAGATTACATGGACAGTGACCATTTTTCAGCTCTATAAATCTCCATGCCCTGACTTCATTGTTGTGGGTTAATTTCAGCGCATCCTAAAGCATAATAAGCCATGATACAAGCTCTTTGCACTGGCTACCTTAAGTTAAATTACATTCCTTTTTGATGGTGAACCTTGAGGGTAGTCTTCATATCAAAGGCGAATAAAGTCTCTCATGCCAATACAAATGTTATCAGGCCGAACAGCAAATCTTCTTTACTATTCAAAACTCTTGCTACGATTTCATTTCAACATTTCCGGCTTAAACCGGATGGGCTTTAAGATAGTACCGAACACTGATTTTAAATCCAGGCTCAGCAAGTTGTGCTTCAACATAATATCATATGCACTGAACAAAAAACATGAGTTATTTTGCCTTAGTTTGCTTAGTTAAAGAACTTTTGCATGAAGACTAAGAAACATTCAAATATTATTCAGCAAAAAACTTACTTCGTTTGTTTGAAATATAAAGGAAATATAAAGCTTAGGTGACTAAAGCCTAAGTTTCTTGTAACCAAAGTCAGGGAAAAATTACCTAAAATATTTAATACCTGCTAGTAACAAAAGTCGGGATAAAATTACTTAAAATATTTTAGGAATGAACGATTTATATACAAATTAGAAACAAAGTTTGATGACAAAGAAATTTTTTTTATGAATGCTATATGATAAGATAATATGGTGGAATAATCTATACTATTATATAAAATTGAAGTGGAAATATTAAGTGCACCAATGACTCCAAAACTACTGGACCGATTTTTATGAAAAAAATTTTAAAATATCATATTTGTGCTACAGAATGCCATAGGTGGGGTTTATTTAAGAAAATTTAACAATAAATATATTTAATTAAGTTGGTAAGTTTTTTAGGAAATTACCACCGATGCTAAGCATTGCTTGGTCGCTTGCTTTTCACGCGTTTGTGTTACGAGAGTTTAAACTACATGTTGCTATCAACCCTTCTCTTTAAAGTTTATTGATCTCGCTCTCCAACTCATTCGAAGAGTAACCAAAAGCAGTTGGCGCTCTTTGACGTGATGGGAATACAAGTTAAATAAACCTTGCTGTGCTGTTATTGCTGTAGAATGATGAGCTGCAAACCAATGTGTGCATATTTGTTTCGCCGCATGCAATTTCTTTACACATATTATTATTGTAGTTTTCCAATTTTTTAATATTTCAAAATGCGGCATTCACAAGTGTGATAGCATATTTTGTATAGATTAAAGATAAATTAAAAGTTTGAAAAATGAAGTGTTCGTATTTCCCTTAACTACAAATAAATGCCTCGACGTAAAACAAGTTTGACAAGTTTAACAGAAAATGCAAGAGCGATGCTCCGCGCTAGGAGAGCAAGAGCAGCGACTCAAAGAGAAAATTGTTGGTAAATTTAGCATGCAATTATTTGCTTTCACGACTGCAATCGGAGTGAGGCAGTGGCGTAGCTAGGGTTGCTGGCACCCGGGCCGGAAACTAAATTGTGCACCCTTTGAGAAGGTTATACTTAACCTCATAAAAGCAATGCTTAAAAAGTACTACGAAATTAATATAATTTTTTTAAGTAATAATTTGCTGTTATGATTATTTTGTTTAAGTGCAAATGAGTAAACAGATATATTCAAATTCATTGTATTATTTATAAAAGTAGGTAACAATATACAAAATTAATCTCATCGATATTAATATATTTGATATCATTTGAAAATTAATTTGGTAACTTATACAAAACTGAAAAATTTTCCGCAATCAAGGAATTTTTCAAAAATGTTTTGTTTACGCAAAATTTTGACTAGCAATAGTGAGTAAATCCCCAAAGATCTATTTTGAATAATTTTGCATAATTGAGAAAAAAATAGGACCGGGAAGTAAAACGTTAACAAATTTTCCCTCAGTGACCCTGAATAACTATCAATTTAAATGTTTTTTCGAAATCAATCCACGTCTTCTATATAAAAATTAAGTGAAAATTAGAAAAAATATTAAAATTAAATTAAAAAACTTTTTTTCTAATTTTTATAAATTTCTTTATAGTACTCTTTATACATTTTAGCTTCGACTTTAATAGACAAGACTGAGGTCTGTAACATTTGACTGCCTTATTCTCGAACGTAAATATCACAATATCACAGTGATAACAAATTGATATCAGAAATTTGTTTCATAGTCATTATCTACATAATTCCCAAAGCAAACTTGCTCTGGGAGAACAAGGTCAACAGTCATGAAAATTAGAATAATTTTTAGAATAGTTTTTTCTTAAAAACTGTATTTTTGACAGTTTTTGTTGGTTGATTTGAACAGAATAATAATTATGTATTTTAGTAAAGTAAAGGAGTTAGGAAACCTTCTTAGAGTTTTAAATAGACATTTTCAAAATAAATTAAAAAAACATCAGAACGCCATAAAATTGTTATAAAACGCCATTTATTTAATTTAAATAAAAAATGTAATTAATTTTAATCAATTTCTTTTTTTTTAGAAATTTTGAAGGAAGTAATAAATTGAGCTTTTAAATTGTTTTATGTAACAGGACACCGAAAAACATATTACTATTAAAAATTGTGTTCTAGCAGGTTATGAGCTGCAAATAAGGTTTGTTTGTCGATGTATAGTCTTAGAACTTAGTAATCACAAAATTATAAAGTATATTTTTATTCCTGATATTAATGACACGAGCACGTTTTTCTAAAAAGCTCTGGAGAAATGTATTGCTGGAGAACATCCCAGCAAAATCTTCGCTTACATATAATCGAAAAAGTAATCCAGAAAATTTCATTCATCGCTTACCCTCTCGCTTACTAAATCCATTATTTTTATATAGCCAGTCATTAGAGGTAATCGAAAGCCTGTCACTTGAAAAGATTAAGCGCTTAAAACGGTTGGTTTATAATTGATTTCACGAAATTAATACTTGAATAACAACTTTCAAGTTGATGTGAATGCATTGCCGTGAATTTATTACGGATTAAATTTAAGTTCTTGCATTAGCATTTATGTAATGCATTTTAGAATCGATTAAAAAACAAGACCTAACAAAAAATTTTGCTGGGATATTGGATGAAATGTCTACTAAACTAGCATGTTTGAACACTTTTTAAGATGAATATTTGAAGTACAAAAGCTTTTTTAAAAAACTTTATGGAATATAAAGTGAGGAATATATACATAGGAATATACTTTAATTCATCACTTTAATGATGAATAAAAGACAAATAAAAAATAAAACCATTAAAAAATTATCTTCGACTTGCCCGAAGTCTTATATTTTTTTTCCAATTTTTCATATTTCAAACTCAGAGTACGTTTTATTTAACAAGAAAAAGAAAACAAGACTTATGTATTATCTTTCAATTGAACACATTAATTTTTGTATAAATTATGAAGGTTTTGAACTTCCAATATAACGAACCCTTATTTAATGTTGTTGACTCTATATTGCGAACATTTAAAATTGTAGGTATTCTATTTAACAACATTTGCTTCTCTGAGCTCGCTTCGTTTGTTTTTGAATTTGTAATAACATTAATATGTATTTACTTATCTTATTCTCAAATAGTCCCTTCGGACTACTATACATATTGAAGGGTTTCCTTTTTAAAAAACATTATAGGAATGTATTGACATAATCTTGGATTTTTCATTTGGAGTGTGAACAGATTTTAATCAGCAGCTTTCCAAACATTTAATAATACCTAAAACAAGTTCAAAAATTCAACTTTATTGGAGTGCATAATTAAAACAAAAAATGTAAGGATATTTGTTTCAAGTTGACAAATTTATTAGCTTTGTTATATGATAAAAAACTCGAAAAAAGTATTCCGATTTAATGAACTTTTCGATTTACCGACCGACCCTGGACATTATATCTTTCGTTAAACTGGAGCACCACTGTACGACAAATCTCAAATCATGAAAATTATTTCATTATGGACTTTAAAGAGATTTGCAATAAAGAGACGGCTGTAATCGTGTGGACAAACGAATGAACAGATAGACAGACGGACATGGCTTAATCGACTCATGGTGGTGAAAAAAATTTTGTGACAAAATTATTGTGCCCGCTACGCTTTGCGGGTGGAGTATAATAAATATTTAATAAAAAACTTTGAAAAACGTAGAAGTAGATTATGGTAAACCAGTCGGTATAGCAGAAAAGCAGATTTTTCTTATTTCTGATAATGCCAATGAATCAAAAAACGTTGTTAATACTGAAGTATTAAATAACTTAAATTAAAATATCTTCACTTTATTATCATTATACTATTTAATATAATTTGCTTTCAAATACAAATAATATGCAAATATTTTAACTTTTCTAATTATTAAAATTTTTCAAATATACAAAGGTATTATTGATAAAGAGAAAATGTCCGTGGCGTAGCCTCGGACGACTGTGGCCTGCTAGTATATTATATTTGCAAGACATCAAACGGTCTATTCTGTAGAACATGAAAAATTTTGAGATAGAATTTCTTCGGTTTCTTTTATAAACTACGCCATACTTATTCGGCAAGTACACAAGTTAATAAATCTAATTTAATTGGGTCATTTAAGTATTCGAAGGAAAGGAAAAAACAACAATCTTAGAATATTTTTATAAAAACAAAAAAAAAAACAACAGCAAACAATTAAGCTGAAACATTGACTTTTGGGAATTTCCATTCTTGGCTGCATTATTTTGACAGCATTTCAAAGATGTTTGTTTTTTCTTCAACTACTTGAAAAATTTGTTCCTCAGAGTAAGAAAAACATAACAAAAGCAGGGAAAAAAAAAATTTAAAATTGTTTTGCTTTCGAGTTGTTGTTGTTGTTTTTATTGTGTGCGTGAAAAATCAACGAAAAATGTTGAGGAAAGCAATACAAGTTCGCGCGGGAAGTCAATTTAAAGCACGTCGAACGTGCTGCAGAAGACATAACAGAAATGCGTGCAAACATTTTCCGCATTTTCTTTATTGATGCAATGAAATTTTCCAAAATTAAAGAAGCAAACAAAAAGACCAAAAAAAACAAAAAACAAAAACAAAACACAACAAAGAGAAATAAGTGTCAGAAAGAAATGTTAAGAAAAAAAAAAGTTATATAGAATTGAAGGCACGCATTTTTACCACCTCTTCGCCTACTGCCAACTGTCTTCTTTTACTCTTACCGCTTGAATGAAAAACACCACAATCGAATAAATGCAAGTATTTGGAAAATAAAGACGTTTTTCTTGTGGCAGACAATGTTGCCACATCTTATGGTTTTTCTGCTATGACTGTATATTTTATACTCCTTGTTTTCTGCTCTTATTTAGAGGGTTCTTTTTTTTATGTACACACATGATTTTCTGAGTTTTTGCACTTTATTTTATTAGTTCTTGAATTGTTTTTGCTTGAATGAAGCTGTCAACGTTGAACTGGCTATAACGATTGTGTCGGTTCCAACTGAACAATGTTGTCTTAAAGCATGTGCTGGAAATGACAGTAAAAAGTGTGTGTGTGTGTGTGTGTTTATGTTTGAGTTTTGGGCGTGAATAATATGACAAAAATTGTTTTATTAACATTATTGATTGGCAAGCAGCTAAAAAACAAAAGTGACTAAGTTTTCGATGTTCCACTTAAGGCAACAATAAAAACCAGCAATAAATGGTCCATCGTAAACAAGGATATTCGTAAGTTCTTTAACGGTCAGTGTGTGTCGTAGAAATAAATCGTGAAAACAAAACTTGATTATTTTTTAGCCTTATGGAGAAAGGATGTTATCATAAAAGTATTATTTTATCATAAATATCGACAATTTTCATAATTTTATAGAAACAAACACTCATTCTTTCAACTCCTGCTTACAAAACATCATTACGACTCAACATTTCCTTAGCAAAATTTCTCAACTCACCGTATATTAATCATTTTCACTACAGAGGAAATTTGTTGGAAAATGTTTTGACTTGTATTTGATAAATTTTGGCGCCATTTGTAATGGCGCGCATTCTAATGGCGTGTAACAGCATGCTAAGAAAACAACAACGTAAATACAACAACTCATACTAGCTAAACATGTAGGCGACCAACTGTGAAAACCTGCACTTAATGTGATGGCAATCAATATAATTAATTTATAAGGTGTTGTAAAACAATCACAAAAACAACAAGCATAACAACAACAACAAAAGCTGCAGCAACAACAACAGTAACATGAAAAACAAACTAATGATTTTTCACACTTTGCTCCAGCCGAAAGGTAAAGTGCAAGAAAACATATTGGAAAAACAGAAAAAACCAATATTTTCACAGTACAACAAATCAAAATACAAGAGCAAAATAAATTACATTCGAAAATAAATTGATTGATTCACCAACAAACAGTATTTTCGTGGTGCACAAAAACCACACGTTGTGTGGCAACGCTGTTGTAACTGTGGGCGGTGGTGAAAAGCAGGCAGCCGCCAGAGGTGATGAGTTGTCGACTAATTAAATGGCATTGATTAATTATTTGTGAAAATTTTTTAACAAAGCGATAAAGAGAGGTGGTATAGAATATAACAGGCGTAAAATTCTTTTATTTTATTTGATTAGCAATCAATGCTCTGTTTATTTAATTAACAAAGTCATGAGAAAGTACTGTTAAAGCTATAAATTGTAAAAATTATTAAAAAAGTCGTTTGCAATTTTTACAATCACAAAAGCTTCAAAGACTATTAATTATGCATTTAAACTTTTTTCTAAATTTTTTTTCTTTGAAAAAAATGGTTGGTCCTGAAACTGAAACACACTATGAAGAATAAATTTGAAACCTTACACATACTCCATTTGTCAAGCAAAAATTTAGCTTTGCATTGGTTTCTGTTTGTATAACTACACTCAGAAAAAAGTGTCTCGGAATATGATAAAAAAGGCATCATATTTAGAGAAAAATGGTATAGACTTTGCTCCACAGAATGCTATTCTCTAATTGCGATACTAAAAATTCTCTAAAAATGATTAAAAGCTTCCATGAAATAGAAAATATATCGTTTTTAGAGAAAAATACTTTTTTTTTAGAGAAAATATTTGTTTTTATTGAAGAAAATACTTCTCATAGTGAATTTTTTATCAAAATATAAGAAAAGTTTTTCATTTTCAATAAAATTTATCTATAAATGAGAAATTTTTTGTGCGAGAAAAATACTTATCATTATTAGAGACATGGAAATATTTCCATTTCCTAGAAGTAAAGAAATATTTCTTCGAAAATGTGAAAATTTATTCTAATTGAAGAAAATTTTATTTGAAAAAGAGAAAATTGCTATTATCAAAAATAGAGAAATTTTTTACCGGAGCAAGGTATGTGTTTTTTTCTCAGTGTAATTAAGGTTAGACATTAATCAGTTATAATAAACGCATAATTGTATGGTTAATAAACAGTTTCATGAGTGATCCGAGTTAAAACACAGTATGTTTCACCTTGACGTGATAGGGTTAAACGAACCTCGGATTCACACTCAACGACCCTTAACACATAAAGAAAACTTTTTTTTTTAGTTTTGAACCAAAAATTTCAGGTGTCAAACCTTTTCAGTGAAGTCTACCTTGGTTGAAAATGGTAATGGGGAGATAGATAGCAGACAAAGTTATATCAAGTGAAGCATGTGTAGAATGTTCTATGTGTGGCGGAGTGCTAAATCAACCTGCGATTTTGAATCTCAAGCATGTGTTATGCCTTTACCTCAGTAAATTCGAGTTATTAAACAACCTAATTCCACAAACATCTCTACCACCAAATAAAACATCCAAAGTCATTTGTATTGATAAATTTTTAATTTCAGTTGATTAGAAAGGTTCAGTGAAATAACGCCCAAAATAAAAAATGAAATAACGCCCAAAATTTGTATGAAAAATATTTGGGCGTTATTTCATTTTTGATTTTGGGCGATATTTCATAATGAAATAAAGCTCAAAATACATCATGAAATAACGACCAAATAAAATGAAATAAAGCCCAAATATTTTGGGCCTTATTTCATTATGAAATAATGCTCAAATTTGTATGGAAATTTTTTGGGCGTTATTTCATTTTTTATTTCGGCGTTATTTGAGCGTTATTTCACTGAATCGATTAGAAATGAGAAAAGAATTAAAGACAGGTAAAAGCGTGACTAGACCGAAATTTGAACCTGGAACTTCTGGATCGGCAGTCAAGCACGTTAACAACTCGACTACTAAGGCGCCTATCTGTTAAGAGATACGATGCTTTCTGGAGTACAGAAAAAATTTGCGTTATAAAGTGAACATTTTTCGATCGACTAGTGAAAAGTTTCAAATCGAATAGCGGATTTGAACCACAGCCTCTTTCTGGGCGCCATTAAAATTGAAGATCAGAAAAAACGTCAACATGGATCTTCTGTGAAGAACTGGATCGTCTCGATGCTCAGTATAATAGCTTCCCAAGCGAATCTAGGTAACAGCCAACTTACTAGAAACTAGTGTCCGATCGAATGTGAATTTTTGCCGAAGCCGAAGCCGATTCTTCGGCAAATGCAAATAATCGACCGAAGGCCGAAGACGAAGCCGAATAACAAACAAATGTTTTCATGTAAAACAAGTAAAGAAAGTCTAAAGTCGGTCTAGGCCGACTATGAAATACCCTAAACCCACTTTTCAAAAACAAAAAAATTTTTATTGTAAATGGGCGTGTCCGTGGGCGGATGAACCCTATATTTTATATGCATTTAAATGTTGTTGAAAAATTTACACATACCAAGTTTTATTCCTGTAGCTTACAGTTAATGCCTTTATTGTGCTTTCGCTATGGTAGGTGGGCGTGTTCATGGACGGATCACTCCCAATTTTTGAACACACCTTAGTTTTGGTATAAAATACATACATACCAAATTTAATTTCTCTATGACAAACATAACCTTATTTATTGAGTTTTAAACTTTTTGGGTTGTATTGGAGGTATGCGTGTCCGTAGGCGGATGACGTCAATTTATCAAAACCATCTTTGTCTTGTCATAAAAAACATACGTGCAAATTTTAGCTCTCTAGGTTAAACAGAGGCTTATTAATTGCGTTTTCAATTTTTGGTTTGTATGAAGGTGGGCGTGTCCGTTAGTGGATGACGTTCATTTTTCGAACACATTTTTGTGTTTGTATAAAACACATACACGTCAAATTTTATTGTTGTAGGCTTATTATGAGCTGAGTTATGCAGTGTTCAATTTTTGCGTTGTATGGGAGGTAGGCGTGTCCGTGGGCGGATTCCAAAAATATTCAATAGTGCAGATTCTTGGGTCTATGTGATCATGTGTACCAAGTTTCATTCAATTATCTCAACTCCTTCTTCTTATCCTGTGTTTACGAACAACACACAGACGGACGAACGGACGGAAAGACGGACGGACATAAATAGCTCGACTCACGAGGTGACGCTGATCAAGAATATATATACTTTTCTATACCACACTCGCTTCGTTCTAAACGTTACAAACGTTTGCACAAAGTTAACATACCCTCACCTTTCAGGTTTAGGGTATAATTATACATTATATAGTTATTGCTTCACCGAAGTCGATGGCTCAGAGAAAGTAAGCCTCAGTCATCCTGTCACACACTCTAGAACGCACGGGAAATAGAGGTTGTGGCATCACAACGGCTCAATATAGCCAATTGGATACTACCCGTAGCTGGCCCAGATTTAGATAAAACCGCACAGCACAGCTTATAGCTTTAGCGAAGAATGATGTTACTTTATTAATAACATTTCTGTAGGAGCTGCAGAGATGAGAAAGAGGAGGAATCGGTACCGCAACTCTTTTCTTTATCACCAGATCTCACCGGCAGAAGAATTAAGCATCTAGAAAACCACTTTGAAGGAAGAAAAAGCAGATCCCTAGCGTCTACTGGGTTTTGTAATAAGTTCTGGTTGGTTCTCATGAAACAGGTCCTTTGAACCAGATATGGCAAATCCTTGCGGTATTATAATGGACCAATCGTTCGGTCTATGTGAGTCGACCGAACGGACGACTTAACTAGCCTAGCCGTGTTGCATCCAAAAAGCCATTCATATATGTTTTAATTCTGATTTTCGGCATAAAGGCACATAAGCTGCACTGGATAACACCCTGTACTGCTCTTAACAAGCATAACATTAGAGTAACTCTTAAACATGTTAGCGGTGTAATAATGGTTTGCAGGTTAATGGCTGAATGTGATGTATACCAATTGGAGTTCATAGATAATATTAAAGATAAAAGCGTGTATTTGAACATTTTAAATGAAAGTTTAAAATGCCGACAAAATAACGTTTGGAGTATGGATTCTACTTCCAATAAAACAACGACCCAAAGCAAAATTCGGAAATTGTCAAGCTTTGCTGGCTTCATAACGTCCCAAAGCAGTTTAAAGCACCACGCCAGTCCGCAATCTCAATCGAATGAAGCATTTGGGTATTGTCACCAGCACATTTTTACCTCCAAAAATATGCTGAAGTACATTTTTTCCCCAGAAGTGGAGCACTTTAGGCAAAGAAGAAACATCCAAGGTTGTAAAATCTATGACGAACTGATAGGTGGAAGTTTTTAGAGTAAAAGATTATCAACATGTTATTTACCTTTGAATAAAAAAATCTAGCGTGGGTTAAAAAAGAAACTTGCAGTGAATAATCATATTTCAGATTCAAATTTCATATTTTAGGATCAATTTAGTTCTTAAAATATTATGTCATTAGAAAGTTAAAACTCAACTTGTAAAATCCCAAAAAGTTGTAATTCATTGCAAAAATGTGGAAAAATGTATGCAAGAAGTCATGGATTATTGCCGCGTTTTTAAAGCAACATTACTTTGGGCGTGTTTGAGTGTGCAATAAAAAGACACATCAGCATTCAAGGCAGAACCACAAACAAAGAAATCTTACAGGGTTGAGTTCTATAGAAAATTTAGAGACACGGGGGTAAACGTCTATTCATAATTTAATGAAACAAAGTGCGCAAGAAAATTATTAATTCTTCCATTAAGGAATTTTAAATGGCTTTTCATTTTTTGACTTTATAATATCACCAAAACACCATTAACTTATTGGAGTAGTAAATCAAATGAATGGAGAAATGTCCTAGTCTTTCCCAGAAATTAGCGAACTGTGTTCTGAATTATGTTACATCTGACGCGAAATCAATGCAAATGGCTTAGATTTTAAAGGAAATACATGTGAAACCCTTTTTGATAATGCGAACTCGTTGAAATTTCTATATTTTAGAGAAAATTCTGGTATATAAATCCTGTTTAAAACAGACGATCAGGCACATACAATAAAATCTAAAAATAGCCAAAATACAGCCAACTTGTTGGTGCAACAAAATCACAATAATTAAAAGACAATACGAGAAAACAACTTAAAACAACAACAACAGAGGCAAAATAAATCTTCCTTTCGCGTTCATTAATTTCTGAATTTAAACAAAGCGACGGATAGGCCTAATTTATGATTCCCATCATACTGAGCTTAAACAACAAGAACAAGCAAGCGCCAGACGATTAAGTCTTTGTGAATGACTCAAAAATTCTAAGCATACTTAGTGGCGTTAAATGTAAGAAAAATTTCAATTTTTTTTAGACCTTTTTTCCATTCTTTCTTGCAAAAAATACAAATTTCTAAATGCAAACGTTTTGAGGCAGCTTCATACTCAATATACGACTAAACAAAGAAAAGTGTACCTAACTTTTTTTCATTTCACTGTCCTTGAAGACTATAAAGAATAACGTGCTGTTACTTTATCGCAACGCAGAAGGTGGATTTAAAAGAAATTTTGACGAATTTTTATGGGAAAACTTTTTGCTGCTGTCTTCGCTGCTGTTGCTAACATTTAACTACTTATTTTCATTTTCATCCCCTTTTTTGTCTAATTTTATTGCTACTAATTTAAAAGTTTTGGCTACAAGCTAAATGCAAAATTAAATCATTTGGAAAGGCGGTAGGATATTTTGGGATTTAGTTGCAGGAAAGAGCTGCTGCTTCTGCTGCTGCAGCTGCTTTGTTGTCTGGTGCCACAAATTAAAGTCTTTTGTAGATTTCTTTTTCTAAATAAAGAATATCTCTTAATAAAGAAGTAAAAAACAATTTTTT
This sequence comes from Tetanocera ferruginea, assembly GCA_958299015.1. Lineage (NCBI taxonomy): Eukaryota > Metazoa > Arthropoda > Insecta > Diptera > Sciomyzidae > Tetanocera > Tetanocera ferruginea. The sequence continues at coordinate 128,456,447 of OY282640.1, forward strand.
GTTGCACAGAGCTGTCCAACAGTGCTATGGAACTCATTTTTTATTTCTGTTCCAAGCTAGCCACTTGTCTGTTTTTAGTTTTCGTATGTTTTTTTTTTTTCTTATGGAAAAAATGGAAAAATAATTTGATGAATTACTTAAAGGTAGCTTAGGTCTACATATGTCAGTGTCAAATGCAGTCTTATCAATTTTTATACATAAGAAAAACCTTACAAATCTTAGTTAAAGAAAACTTCATGAAATTTCATGAAAAAAAAAACAAATATCAAATAATAAAAAATGTCGACCTGAAAAAAAAGCAGCTATCAACAAAAATCATACCCATCATTAGTCTGCCAACGAAATAGAAAACAAAAACAAACACTCACAGCGATAAATAAATAAAAAATGTAGGAAATTTTGTAAACAAACAGGAAGAATGATAATAATCAATCGTTGTGCTCCAGACTTATTTTGCCCGGTAAGTTGAAGCATGGCGGGAATCCAAACGGCGTTGCACAGTGCATCGATAAGCACATTTAGGACGAGAAATATAAAATTTTAATTAAAAAAAATTTAAAATGATCAAACAAATTTCACTGAAACCAAAAAAATTAAAAATTAAAAAAAATTGATAAGTCACTGATTACAACTCTGAAGTCAAAATTTATAAATTCTGCATACCATTTCAAATACAAAGGGTTTTCAATACATTTTTCTAAATTGTATTAATTCATATTTTTTATTTTAAGCTCTTAATATTTATTTCCATTCATAGTCGGAAGTTTTGAGGAAACTGTTGGCGATTTGAAAGTATCGATGTTTACTTATAAAGTAACTGATAATGATTCTGAAGTCACAAAAGTCACTGATATTGATTCGGAAAGAATATGTTAACAACAGAAAACCCGTCAGGAAAAGGAGACATTTAAAAAAAAAAACAAAATCTTAAAGTAATCATCAAGATGAAATTTTTTCTTAAAAGTTTTAACCTAATCATCCCAACACAGAACTGGAAAATGGTGAAGACTAAGCAAAGCAACAAAGCAAGTTTTTCTTGCCATAAATAACAGCATCCCAATCCGAATCTACCAGTGACCACGAAATGGTGGAAGTCAGTATCGAGGTTTAAATAACCGACAGAAATCAGAGAGCGAACGAATTATCGTCAGGCTCTGAGCTAGTATCATCCCTGGGAAGAATAAACTATAAACCGCACTTTATCAGTGAAGATAAAGTAAAGAAAACTGACAACACGATAGTGGAGGTAAAAGGTTCCTTCTGTAATGTAGCTGATTCAAGTAAACTTAGTTTAACGGGAACATGACATTGGCCGTTTTTTGAAATAGACTTTTTTTATAATTTTGTATTTTTTTAAACTTGCTATCGTATGACACGAGCTTTTTTTAAATTTTTTTCGATTTTTTATGAATTTTTGAAGTCAATATTTTTTTCGAAAAAACACACTTTCAAATTTGGAACATCATCAAAAATTGTAAAAAAGCTCCTGTCATACGATAACCAATTTTTTTAAGATTTAAAAAAGTCATTTTTTTTTTCCAGATCGGACAATTTTTGCGACTTCCAGCGCTGCAATCACGAGCCCCCGTTTTTTTCTCTACCGCCAGTTTGGAGCTCTATAAAACCATGTTATATACACCAAAGGCAGATCAACGGAGACTCCTCTTTACTCCCGGTTTCAACAAAAGAAAGATCTCTAGTTATTAAATATTATACTCTAGTGGCATTCGAAGACATAGCAGGAGCCTTTAACGTTTAACCGGATGTAATTACCTCGGGCTTGACAGATTTGGGGGTTGAGGAGCCGCTAGTATCATAAGTCCGTAAGATGGTTACTAACATGATAATCAACTCGAAGCAAGGGATTCCACGTTTTGCAAAGTCTTTAGCAGTGGTACCTCACAAGGAAGGGGTTCCTTCGGAGTGAGAGATCGGGTGAACGCATAAAAAACCATACAAAACGCTTTTTGTGTGCAAAAACAAACAAAAATGAAAAATTGTGGGTTTTCTCCAGAAATAGTCCGATGGATTAATGCAGTGATCATACGACCAAAACTATTCAATCTCCATCTCAAAGAAATTCAACAAGATAAAGAGACGTACAAAACTATGTATCCCCAGAGATCTACGCCAACGTACATATGTCACCTTAAATGTCATCCTGCATCTACTACCTCTAGACTTAATTACCAAAGAAGTCGCAGCCATCACAACCTTGATGCTAATGAAATCTTGGCATTGGTCTAACACAAATAGAGGACCCACAGTGATACTGACTATGGACAATACATCTTCCAATACGGACTACTGTAGATCAGAAGACACATTCTCACCAAAAATTTACTTGACCAGATCCTTTAACGCCCTGAATGGAATAATAGATCTCATTTCATAAACGGAGCCGAAACCATGTTCACAGACGGTTCAAAATATGAGGAAAGAGTGGAAAGAGGAGTTTTCTATCCGGATTGAGATTTTCGTCAGATCGTTGCAGCGTTTGCCAAGCTAAAATCTTGGCCATATAAAAGGCTGCGATATTACTCCGCCAGTGGAGGGAGCGTTTGAGACAGAGATGTATCTATCTTGGCATCAATGTGTATCTCAGCCATCTTGTTAAGAGATCTTAAGGCATCCAGATTGCAAAAGAAGTGTTCATCTTTTGGCATTCTGAAAATATGAACACTTCTTTTGCAATCTGGATGCCTTAAGATCTCTTAACAAGATGGCTGAGATACACATTGATGCCAATATAGATACATACCATTTGGGTGCCTGGGCATCGAGATATCGAAAGTAGTAAAACCCCCATCGAGACCACTGCCATTTTTCCAGGGAAGGAGGGGATTTATCATTTAATTGGCTTCTCACTACATTTTTAATGATCATAACTCAAAAACAACCTTTCAAAGAAACTATCAAAAAAAAAAAAATTTATGTAATTTTGCTTCAAATAATATACTATTACAAATATATTTACCTTGATATCTTTACTTTAATGAAACATCAACTTTTGCTTACATTTATTTTGAAAGAAAACCAATTGGCTATTTAAGTCCTTGAAAGGACTTTTGTCTACAGATATATGGGCGAATAGAAAATATATTTAAAAAAATAAAAATATACTTAAGAAAATATACTTAAAAAAAATTTTCCCGAGGTAAGAATTAAAGTCTGGATTCGTTGGCTCACATGACCAATTTATTTATTCCAGTGGAACTAATTTTTGATAACTTTTTGGTATCTGGTGAGTGGGTTCTTGAACCCGGAGGAGGGTTGCGTTTATGAATCCGAAAGATGACTACGGGTCTGAGTCATGCCATAATATATAACTTTATAAATCTTTGAACATGGGTACTTTACCATTGCATTTGAAATCTTTCCCTTTTACTCCTATATTAGAGTTCATTAAATATAATGGGGCTATTTACGTTGCCTACTAGGATTTCCAAATTCTACTCGTATCTCTAGAAATCAAATCAGAATCATTCGATGTGTTACAAGGCATTCTATCGGACAGCTTTTTGTACCCTAACATGAGTCGAGCTATCCATGTCCGGCCGTACTTCAGTGTGTTGTCCGTAAACACAAGATAAAAATAAGGATTTGAGATGATTTCATGAAACTTCGCACACATGTACACATGGATTCAAGGATATGTTCTATTGAATATTTTTGAAATCCGCCCATGGACACGCCTCTTTCAAATTACCTCCTCAACAACTAAAAAATAAAAATCGCTGTTTAGACGGATCTATTTAAGCTACCAAAATAAAATTTGAAGCATATATATTGTATATCAAAATGCAGGCGTACAGAAAAACCAGGCGGGATCCGCCCATAATCACGCCCAACTCCCATACAACTTTTAAATTTAAAACTCTATAATGAGCCTTCAATTTGAGCTACAAGGATACAATTTATCAAGTATGTATATATAATATAAGAACTTAGATGTGAATTGAAAATGGGCATCATCCACCCACAAACAAGCTCACCTCCTATACAAGCCACAATATTAAAACACTATATAAAGGTGCATATTTAACCTAGAGAGATACAACTTGGTACGGGAGCGTCTTTTATCAAAACTTAGGTGTGCACAAAAAATGGGCGTCATCTGTTGACGAACACACCCACCTTCCATACAAACAACTATAGTAAAAGCTCTATAAAGAGGTTTATATATGAGTAACACAGATTAAAATTGGTATGTGAGATTGTTGTTTCAAAACTAAGATGTTTTTACAAAATGAGCGTCATCCACCCACAAAAACGCCCACTTCCCACACAACCCACAATATTGAAAACACTATAAAAAGGTTTATATTTGACCTACAGAGATTAAGCTTGGTATTAGAGCATTCTATATCCAAATTTAGGTGTGCACAAAAAATGGGTGACATCCACTCTCGAACACTCTCACCTCCCATACAACCTACATTAGTTAAGCTTGCATACATAAAAAAAAAAAACAAATTGGCCATTTCAGCCCTTGAAAGGACTTTGACCGAGCTTCTTATGATCAATCGTGTTGTGTGTGTTATTAAATGTTTGCACACAATTGACCGAGAACTGAACCTACATGTTTTATGCCGACTCCGAACGGCTAAAGTTCATGTTCTCAAGAAGCTTTACATGGCATTGTTTACTCTCTGAGGTTTGCCATTGTCTGCAGAGAGGTGGTGACCGACCAGAAAAATTTTTTATTGAAAAAAACTTTTCGCCACGGCTGGGGATCGAACCCGGGCTCCGAGCATGCTAAGCCACACACTTAACCTGCATGCCACGGTCACCACAAGCTTGCATACATAGTTCTATAAAAAATACATGGATTTGAACAAAAATATGAAATTTTTGTATTTGTTTTAGTATTCTATTAGTTGATATCCATTGATATCCATGATATCCATAGTTGGGCTTGATCGAATTTAGAGATTCCTTACTTGTTTTAAATGTCTTCATCTCAGACATATCTAAAGTTTTGAATGGATTCGAACGACATTAAAGCACATCATGGCATGAGACTTGAAGTTGATATTAGTTTTTTGCAGATACATCTGCTTTCTTTGAATAGTGAAATCAATCTCTAGCTCAAAATAAATTTTAATAAATAAATTGAACTCAAAGTTCTTCTATAAGAGTCAAATAAAGAATACCATTAGCACCTTAATCTTAAACTTGGTATTGTTCTAGATGGCAAGCTGCGGTTCAATCTATACTACAATACAATTTTTACTAGATCGTAAATTCCTAACAAGACGTACAACGGAATTAAAAAAACATACAAATAGTGCCTTTATAAGACTATTGTCAATCCAAAAACAATTCTTGCTTTCGCATAGAAACCCTCATTACTCTCATGACTTGCATAGCTTGCCAGAATATGAAAACAGAATCTGCCTTCTGGATTTGATGCCTCTATCATTAATAAAACATAAATAATTTACAAGCTTAAATCTAAATTCAAGCATACCCTTTTTAAAAATCTATTTTTTTCTTCCTCTCACTTTATTAATTTTTACTCTGAGCCCTACTTTATACCACCTTGCCTTAAGTAATAAGAGTTAAGTTTATATGTAATATTTACTACCAGGTTGCATATGCTAAGAACTATTCTAACGAAATTTCAATTTTCAGGTAAAGAATTTCTGATTAAAAAAAAACTCAAGTCAGTAGCATAGAATATACCGACGAGAGACTTTAGGAAGTCTACGGTACTTATTTAAAGCAAAACTATGTAAGAAAGAAATTTTTTTCTGGTTTTTCAGGTTAAATATGAATATCTTAAAATTTTCAAAATAATATAAGTGAGTGTCTTGTTTGGTAAATAATTAAGTCAAAAGCTAAAATTTCTCATAAAATTTTATTATTGTATTGGGCTCGTTTTACCCGTTATCGCTTGAAAAGTCTTTCAAAAGTATGGAAGGTGTCATGCCCAGTCTTACAATAATTTTGAAATTTGTTCCGATTTGAAGGAATTATCACTAACTTGGATTCTTCCTTTCCATGTTTTCCTGTTAAACAAGATGTACCCCGACCTTTCTCCAATTTTTATATAAATATTGGGATTTACTTATATTGAGAATTATACGACTTTGTATTAATTCGTAACTGACACAAAATGTTTTAATATTGGATGGTACCACGTCCACTTATCGAAAATTCATGAAAACTTTTTTGTACCTACGTTTTAAAACCAAAAACATGGAATAAGTTTACAAAAGTTAACAAAATAATATTTCTCGGCTAGCTTGTGCTTGAAAAACCACTGTGCGTCGTCTGCCTTGTACAGACATCTTAAAAAATTATCTTTAACTGTTAAGGAATAAAAAATGACTTGGGTTTTTCTATTTTTTTTTTTTTTTTTTTTTAACATGGCAAACAACTCTAGTTATATTCTTGATTTTCTTTAATTTTTATTAAGTTTGTTTTTTGTATAAACGTTTTATTGTATAAACCGTGACTTTTGCTGAATTACGAGGATTAAATAGTGCGCTATTTTATTACCTACCCTCATTTGGGCTACTTTCAGCTTAAATGTGTTGGAAAGTTACAACTATACAGCTAAAGTCGGCATAAATCAATAAGGTTTTATGAGTGCAATTAAGAGGTTAAAGAAAATTACATTGTTTAGCGTGAAATTGGTAACGGTAGTTGCGAAGCTTGTGGTTTTTAAGGGTTGTACATGAAGTAAAAGAAAATTGCTTGTAATTGAAAATATAAAAAAAAAACCAATGAGTGAAAGTGTCAAATATGAAGTTTAAATTAAAATTATGCAATTAGTGCTATGAGAATAAATAAAAATTAATAGTAGGCAAAAACGTTTCTCATGAATTTAAATTGACGTTGAGAACTTTGCGTTAAGCTTATTTCTAACAGCAATTTCCTGGGTATATTAAAAAATGTAAAAGAGAGATAAAATTATGATAATAAATATCTCACTAAAGTGCGACACGACTTATCATAAAAACTTATTGTGATTAATATAGATTTATATTCCTTGATTTTTCACTAACTCGACTAAGTCGCCTTGATTTAATATTTTTGCAACAAGCATAGACTATGAAATAATACTATTAAAAATCTTCAGATATTTGATATAACAATATTTTCTTAAAAGGCTAAAGACCGAGACAATTTCTGTATCAACAATATATGTATAAACATCATGCTATGTAAGCAATCATCACACAGTCGCGTCAGTTTACTTCCAAAGTATCATCCAATTATAATGTTTATCTAAGAAATCCATAGCCAGCGGAAAAAAGAAACATAAAATAAACAAAAAAAAATCTCAAGCGAAATTGAAGCTAGTTAGCTGTTTAATCCGCCGCTGCAGGCTTTGGAGTGAAATTCGAAAAACGAAAGCAAATAACATGCAGCTATGACGACTGAAGTAACCAACTGACAACATATCAATGCGACACTTGTTTGTAAACATGTTCATACATTTGAAGAACGTTGGTTGCAACATTGTAACAGATAAAAAATAAAAAATATCATGTAGAAATAAATAAAAAAAAGCAAGGATTCAGAGTGTTGACTGTCAGTGAGTGTGTTTTTTCTTTGAGAAGGGGTAGAATGAAAAGTGAAGGATTGAAAAAAAATAGAGAACAAGTATTCAATAAAGATTCGCGCAGACTAGAAAATAAATATGCAAAGTTGAGTTGAGAAGGGTTAAATAAATTAAGTTAAAAAGCTTAAAAGAACTGTTTGCATATGTTGGTTAACGGATTCTAACTTGTAGATGAACCAACTAGTAACAATGAAATCCTTGTTTAAAGTGAAAGCAACAAATTAAAAAAAAAATAATAAAAATAACGAGCTATGTTAAAGAGAAATTCGAAAATATCAGAGAAGCTCTTCAAATGGTATTAGTTTGCCACAACTGAGTTCTGCAATGTTTTTCTATAAAAAATTAAAAAAATACCTTTGAGGTATTATTAATTTTGATGTTAATTCAAATGTACCGTTCTTTGGGCATAAAAAACAAAAACAAAACAAATTGGCCATTTCAGCCCTTGAAAGGACTTTGACCTAGCTTCTTATGATCAATTATGTTGTGTGTGATATTAAATGTTTGCACACAATTAACCGAGAACTGGACCTACATGTTTTATGCCGACTCCGAACGGCTAAAGTTCATGTTCTCAAGAAGCTTTACATGGCGTTATTTACTCTCTGCGGTTTGCCATTGTCTGCATTGAAAAAACTTTTCGCCGCGACTGGGGATCGAACTCGGGCTCCGAGCGTACTAAGCCACACACTTAACCTGCACGCCACGGTCACCACGATTTGCATTTGTACTTTTCGTAAAAAGTTAACGTCTGACCCATCAATCATGGTGCAGTGCACAATATAAGAACCTCTGTGACCACTATTATTTAAAAGTGTATCGCACTCCAGATAATTGATCTTTATATTCATGTTATCATTTTCCATCAAAACTATTTGTTTGGATTCTTTTGTAAAAACAAATTTAATGCGTGTGCATGAAAGTGTTGATGATGGTGTTGCATTTGAATTCATAGAATTCAACATAATTGATGTTTGGAGAAAGATTAAAATTTTTAAAAGACCGATTAAAAATGAGTAACTTTTTTTAAATCTTGTTAGCATAAAGTCAAGACTTATGATATATGAAAAAAATTTTACCTAAGCTTGTGCATATTTTTAAATGTCTGCGCAATATATTATAATAAACTTAAATAAAATTTTGATTTCAATGCAATTAAATTCTAAAAATTTAAAAAACTTTAATTCAACCCTTTCATTATCTTTACGAACATATAAATTTTATCCTTTTTTAAAAATTGTGATTTCATATTTTTTCTCTTACACCAATTATCAAGCTGCGGAATACATAAAATTCATAAAAAACAGTCAATTTTTAAAACCTGTAGCGGGCGTAAATTTAAATTTTAGGAACACATATTGTTATATATTGCTTAATTGGTGTTTTACATTTTAATCGGTATCAAATCATTCTTATTTTCTGCCATACATTTTTTTTCATTTTTGTCTATGGAACAAATCACTGTGCGCCTGTCCGATGTTTTTAAAACCGGAGTTTCTTTCTGCAAGGATGAAAACGGGAATCGAGTGACAAATATCCAGTGTACACTGATGTTATAGAGGGAACACTTTTCTAGTCTTTTAAATGGCGACGCTTACACCAAACTGTGGTGACCGTGGCATGCAGGTTAAGTGTGTGGCTTAGCATGCTCGGAGCCCGGGTTCGATCCCCAGCCGCGGCGAAAAGTTTTTTCAATAAAAAAATTTTTCTGATCGGTCACCACCTCTCTGCAGACAATGGCAACCCTCAGAGAGTAAAGAATGCCATGTAAAGCTTCTTGAGAACATGAGCCGTTCGGAGTCGGCATAAAATATGTAGGTCCAGTTCTCGGTCAATTGTGTGCAAACATTTAATAACACACACAACACAATTGATCATAAGAAGCTCGGTCAAAGTCCTTTCAAGGGCTGAAATGGCCAATTTGTTTTTTTTTTTTTGCTTACACCAAACTCGCTAAAAGATATGATCTCCCAGATTTCCCAGTTATGAATGACAGCATTGCAGTTCCGCAGTCGGTTCGGTTTAAAAACAACAAAACTACAGCACCCGCAGGCCTAGCTACTGAGACTTATAAGAACGGAGGCACTGTTTAAATGCATTCACATCTTAGTACGCACAAAATGGTCGGAAGAATGCATTTCAGACGATTCCAGACGCCTCGTGTGCTTTGCCAAATCCACAAGAAAGGTGATCCCACCCATTGCGCCAACTATTGCTATTGGTTTCAGACCAACTGTAAGTCTTCTTAGTATCGCATTTAAGGTCCTGTAGAGCGTATTATGAGAAAGACTGAAGCACCTTGTCAACCAACTGATTGAACCTTATCAGTGTGGCTTTAGGCCTGGAAAGTCCACCATCGACCAGATATTTACGCTACGATAAATCTTGGGAACGACCCTAGAAAAACCACCAAAGAAAACCAGAAAAGCCACCTTCGACAGTCCAATAAGGAGTCACCTATACTCTATCATGTTTGAATTTGGTATTCCTGCGAAGCTAATACGTCTTTGCAGGATGACACTTACCAACACCAGCAGCGCAGTGAAAATCGGTAAGGACCTCTCCCCTCCGTTCGTTACCAAGTTAGGTATCAAAAGAGGTGATGCCTTATCGTGGAAATTTTTTTAATCTAGTAGTAGAAAATATCATTCGAGTTGCTGGTCTGAGATAAAGTGGCACAATGATATTTACATCACTGGCCATAATACGTGCAAAGTTAGTGCAGAATTCTCCAGACTAGAGGAAGTCGAGTCGAATGGGTCTTGCAGGGAACGCAGATAAAACGAAATATCTTGTGCGAACAAACAAACAGTCCCAGCGTCTTGAAAACTACGTCACTGTTGACAACCTCTTTTGAGGTTATGAAGGACTTCGATATCCTGAGATCTAGCATTAACCTTTCCAACGATATCAGTATTAAGATTAAACGAAGAATAACTCTTGCCAACAGGTGTTACTTTGGGCTCAGTAGGCAATTGAGAAGCAGAGCACTATTTTAACGAACAAAGCTGACACACTATAAGTCAATAATCATGCCCGTCTTATTGTCTTTCGACATGATTTAAATTGTAATTTTGAAGCTATCGTCATGAAAAACGATATAAAAGCTTGTATCTAAAATATAAAGATTAAGTTAAAAAATGAGCCAAATCGGATTAAAAACCACGCCTAACTCCCACACAGACTGACTTTGTTTTAAACGTAAGATCTCTTGAAAAGTTTGATCATGAAATGAATAACTTTTTACCACTTAATATAGATAGGTAAGATATTCAAGTTTAATACAAAATTTTCATTGCTTTTTTACCGCAAAATTCTCTTCAGTGATGAGGTGCATTTCTGGTCGAATGGATATGTCAAGAAGCAAAATTGCCGTATTTGGAGCAAAGATAATAAAGATAAAAAACGCATTACCAATGCATCCCGATAAATGTACTGTTTGGTGCGGTCTATGGGCTGGTGGAATCATCTGACCGTATTTCTTTAAAAATGAGGAAGGACGACGCGTTACCGTGAATAGAAATCGATACAGAACCATGATCAATGAACTTTTGTTGCCAAATCTTCAAGATATGGATGTAGACGAAATGTGGTTTCAACAGAATGGTGCCACTTGTCATACTGCGGGCGAAACAATCGACTTATTGACATGAACATTTCAACGACAACATTATTTCGAGAAATGGACCGGTGAATTGGCCTCTGCGTTCGTGTGATTTGACGCCACTTGATTATTTTTTGTGAGGATACGTGAAGTCATTGGTTTATGTGGATAAACCAGCAACGATTGACGCTTTGGAAGCCAATATTCAACGTGTCATTGCTGAAATACGCCCTCAAATGCTTGAAAAGGTGGTCGAAAATTGTACCTTCGGAATGACTTTTGTGCAAAATAAGCGTGGCGGCCATATGCCCGAAATTATATTTAAATGTAAAATGCCAAGAAATTGTCTACCAAATTAAAAATTTTTTGGCCATTTCATAATTTGGCATGTGTTTTATTTAAATTCCAAATCAGCAAGCTCTTAAAAAAAACACCCTTAAGAAGAAATTGGAAAAAAACTTGTCAATAGATATCTTAATAATAAGTCTGTTAGATAATTCTGGAGAGACAAAAAGATTAAGAAGGTTTCATGTTCTGGACCTTTCATCCGGAAAATAAAAATGTTTCTTCCTGCATAATCTAAAAAATAATTTAAATAAATAATTAATATTTTTTTTAATTTTTAAATAATAGTTGAAGTGGTTTTACTGGTGTAAAACATTACATTTATATTTTGTAATATTAATCATCTTTATATCAATTTATTTTTTTATGAAAAATGTGATAACTTGCTTTTATTTGTTTGATTTGAATTGATTTTTTGTCTACTCTGCGATAGCTTTGAGGAGGATAGGGGTGGTTTGAAAACCGAAAATTCCGCCTGTTTGTTGAACACAACAATGTTTGTTGAACACACTAAACTAATACTTTTGCTTTTGAAATAAAAAAAAAAAAAACATCATTGACGACCTCAACTTTAGATCCTGAACAACAAAATTGGTAGATAAAAACAAATAATTTCTGCACAAAACTAGTTTACTTGTCAAAGAAAATAATGACATGCCTCTACTTTGTTGCATTATCTACATCTGACAAGCAAACTCAAACTTAACAATATATCTATCTCATCATCATCTCGGTAGTGACAATATTATGTATTGAGGTAAAAAAAAATTAAGCTGCAAAAATACAAAGAAATCGCTTTGATTTTCATTTAGATGCCGTTTTTGCACAAATAAATATTCATGTCATCAATGACAACGAACCAGCAACAACAACAAAGAGTAACTTGTGCCTTAACCAACAACAATATTACCAACAACGATATCGGCAGGCCTCCTTCAACAAAAGCAACAGAAACAGTTTGTTGTTAATATTAACAACGTGTCAGTAACTATCAGACAACAAGAACCTGCACTGCCTACACCACACAACGAACCACATCCAGTGGCGGCATACAAAATTAAAGCAACCAACCAACACCTGATTGCAGCCCACACCTAAGGTGTTGCTTGATGCGTTGATGACAGCGATGACAAAAGAATTTCTCTCTGTCAGTTCATAATTTTTTTTTTTTTGTTTTTTGTTCTATTATTACATGCGTTCTTTATGTGAAGCTGGCTGATATTAAGTATCAGAACTTGGTTTTATACATACATGCGTACCAACATAATATGTACATCATGCAAACATTCACACCTAACAGTCTTTTATACATATAACTTTTCATTTCATCTTAGTTCTTTTTACTATATATAGCCTTGTTATGTAAACGATGTATGTCGTCAATGTTGACGAGATTTCTGCATTGATGAAGACGTCAAATAAAAGCCATTACCTTAGCATAGCTATCACGATGACAAGAGGAACGAACAAACTTCTGGCTGAGTGCTCATAAAAATTCACTCAGCAACTGTCAAATTTATTTCTGACACTTCATCTGATCCATATCCAGAGTTTTTATCTTAGATGATTTCATTTGTCTTCATTTTTACATTTTGTTATGAAACGTTATGAACTTTGACATATATTTTGATGTTTTTATACAGTTTATTCTTTAATATTATTTCTCTCTGTGCATTACCTTATTTTAGATGGCATAACAAAGTAATGTTTTCTTTATATTTTTTCTGCACTTCTTTAATGCTGCCTAAAAGAGCGCGCGCGCCTGGAAACGTTTATGCGACAAACTATATATTTACTTTATTTCTTATTGAATTGTCAATAAAACAATTGCTTTGTTTTTTTTTTATCAAGCTACATTTTGCCAGCATAACAATACAAATGAAAATGTTGCAGGATATTTTTTCATCTTCTTTTACTTTATCCCAATAAACCAAACGAATTTGCCTCGAATTCGAGGTAAATCTGAGATCTCGGACATTTATTTCGAAAACGAAGTTCGAAAATGTTTTGCTAATGAACCCAAGGGCGGGAGAAATGCACATTTCATTCTCGAAGCGAGATTTTTTATCATAATCGAACCACTGCCGAAGCGAGAATTTCAACATTTGCAAATCGTTTTCGAATAATTTTGGCAATTTTTTGTTTTAAAATTAAATTTTTTAATATATTCGTGTCTTACGCAAATCGATTATTATGATAAAAGATTATAAGATTATTATTGTTATAAAAAAGAAAAAAAAATATTCATGTTCAGGATTCGCACCCACGTCCACCGGATGCCAGTCTGCTTCGTTATCCACTAGCTTATCGCAGTTGTTGTTTTGAAGCGGCGTAATTTGCTTGATTATGACAACTAACGTTTGAGGAAGTGGGTTCGACTCCCAGCGCAGACAAAAAAACTTATCAGTTTTTGTTTTGCTTTTGGTGTTTTTTTCTCTATTTTTGGATCACGAATTTAAAAACAAAAAAATCAATGTTACGATGATTAATTGCAGATATATACAAATTTATTTTATTTTACGAGATTGCGGACTCGTTTCGAATTCGAATCGAATACGAGATATCTAATCCGAGTTCTCGGTTTCATTACTAATTCGAAACTAAACCGAGTCCGCTATGTGGTTTGTTGGGATATCACACAATACAAGTACCTAAAAAAATTCAATCAGTTTTGTGTTGGTGCGCGCCAAAAATGTTTCTTTTGTCAATCAATATTGAATTTCATTACAGGACGCATTCTTCTTTATGTTTCGTTGGTCTTCCAACGCGAATTCTCTTTGTGTTTCTTATATTTGGCTTCAATCAAATATTTTATATAAAGTTGCGCACTTTGAGGTTTGGGTGTGTATTTTTAGATATTTTAGATGTTATTTACTTTGTAAGTAACTAGTTTATAAAATTTTGCTGATACAATAAAGATATTTCTTTTATTCAGTTACACCTCATTTTCTTTGAAGCTTGCGAAATTGTGTGATAAGTACCAAAAAAGTGCTACAGTCGATATTAATCGGATAGTTCACAATTTGAACATTGCGACAGGATGTCAAAGAGAGTGTATTGCTTGATTTTCAGCGCTTTTTTAAAGAAAAACTTGTTGTAAAGCTTGAAAAATATGATGAAACCAAGCTAAAGTAGATGTTAAGATCATATTTCATGATTCAATCATAAATAAAAGAAATTATCTACTCAAAAGTAATACGACTGTCTCCACTACTTCTGGTTTTATCTTTGCGTTACAAATTCTAGCAAAACTGAAAACAAAGTTTAAGAAATACTAAAAATTAAACTCTTACTTTAATTCTTACTTGTTCGAGGTTATGCTGCTTCAATTGAATTTCATAATAAAATCAGTATGTATGAATCTTACCTGAAAAGAAGAAAAAAATAATTGGTTACACATTAATTTCTTTATTTCTAATTCAACATTTATAGCACAAAACAGCACTATGTACCGGAGTTCTAACAGTTTATTTTTAAATAATTCGAGTATTAAATGTGTTGAATATAAATTCCAAGTTAACACTAAATTATGCGATTTATTAAAATAAAATATATGAAAACTTAAAAATAGTTTAATAGTTTCATTTATTTAAACACCTAGAACGGGTGTAACGGGCACAAGTTTTAAAATGCAGTCCATCTGCAATACATATAATCAAACATCATATATTTTTTGTTGAATACTAATGAAACATTTTTTGGAAAAATGTCAACTACAATTCTATTTTAACACTTTAAAATGGCCTAAGATTGTACCGGGTGTGACAAATAAGAATTTGATGAAAATTATATAAAAATAATTACTTACTTACTTACTTAGATGGCGCTAACAACCAATGGTCGGTTTTGGCCTGGTCTAAGAATTTGCGCCAGCCACTTTTGTCGTGCGCTTGCTGGCGCCAGTTGGAAAATCCAAGCGTTGTCAGGTTATCCAATGCCTGGTCTTTCCAACGGAGATGCGGTCTTCCTAGTCTACGTTGGCCACTGCTGGGTACCGAATCCAATCCTGGAGCTTCGTCGTTCATTCTCTCGCCATGACCTAGCCAGCGAAGCCGCTCTATTTTAATACGCTTGACTATATCGATGTCGGCATAAAGCTCATACAGCTCGTGGTTCCATCGTATTCGGTACTCGCCATTGACGCAGATTGGACCATAGATCTTACAAGGAATTTTTTTCTCGAACGCTCCCAAAGTCCTTTCATCAGAGCTGCTCAATGTTCAGGTTTGTGATGCGTTTAGAAGAAGGGGCATGATTATTGACTTTTATTTGTCGAGAGAGAGAGCTCTGCTTCTCAATTGCCTACTGAGCCCAAAGTAACACCTGTTGCCAAGAGTTAGCCTTCGTTTAATCTCAATACTGATATTGTTGCAGGAGAATGTTGAATCCCCGGTAAACAAAGTCCTTCACTACCTCAAAGGAGGTGTTGTCAACAGTGACGTGGTTTCCAAGAAACTGGGACTGTCAGACACAAGATATTTCGTTTTATCTGCGTTCACTGCAAGACCCATTCGACTCGACTCTTTTGCTAGCCTGGAGAATGCTGCACTGACTTCACGCGTATTTTGCCCAATGATGTCAATATCATCAGCAGCATAGCACTCTAACAGAAAATTGTGCCGCTGCGTCTCAGGTCAGCAGCTCGGATTATCTTCTCCATGACTATATTAAAGAAGTCGCACGATAAGGAATCACCTTGTCTGAAACCTCGCTTGGTATCGAAAGGAAGGGAGAGGTGCTTCCAGATTTTCACTACGCTGCTGGTGGTCTTCAGTGTCATCCTGCAAAGACGTATTAGCTTCGCAGGAATACCAAATTCAGACATGATGGCATATAGGTGACTCCTTATTGGACTGTCGAAGGCGGCTTTGAAATCGACAAAAAGATGGTGTGTGTCGATTTGTTTTTAGAGGGTCTTTTCCAAGATTTGTCGGAGCGTGAAGATCTGGTCGATGGTGGACTTTCCAGGTCTGAAGCCACACTGATAAAGTCCAATCAGTTGGTTAACGATGGACTTCAGTTTTTCACACAATACGCTCGACAGGACCTTATATGCAATATTTAGAAGGCTTATCCCACGGTAGTTGGTACAAATGTTGGGATCGCCTTTCGTGTGGATTGGGCAGAGCACACTGAGGTTCCAATCATCTGGAATGCATTCTTCCGACCATATTCTGCATAGAAGTCTGTGAATGCATTTAAACAGATCTTTGCGACCGGTCTTAAACACCTAAGCCGGTAGGCCATCGGCTTCTGCGGCTTTGTTGTTTTTAAACCAAGCCATATCTGTTAAGAACTCGTTATAGTCGGGCAGTGAAACTTCAACGCTGTCATCTATTATTGGTGTTTCCGGGCGATCATCTCCACTGGCGGGATTGTTGTCAGCGTCGCCATTTAAAAGACTAAATACGTGCTTCCTTCATAGCATCAGTGTACTCTGGATATCTGTTACTAGATACCCATTCTCATCCTTCCAGGAAGAGGATACGGTCTTGTAATAATCATCCAGGCGATTCAACTTTTCGAGTATTATTCCTATCGCCATGCATCTCAATTTTCTCGCACTCATGCATTTCCGCCTCTCGTTTTTTTCGCCTGAAAATGCGTCTCTCTTCCCTCATCTTCTCACGGTATCGCTTCATAACAGCGCGCGTTACAACGCAGTGGCGTCGTGGTACTCCTGGTCGTTCCACTGGTTTCGGCGAAGGCAGTGGCAGTCTATCTCCTCTTCGGCAGCCGTACGCATAGAGTGGGATATGTGCGTCCACTGTCCGCATATATCATCGATCGGAAGAGTGCTTTCGTGAAGCAGTAGTGAGAGCTGAGTAGCGAACGCTTCAGGCGTCCGTTTTGACTGCAGCTCGTCGACGTCTAGCTTTCTTTGTGTAGGATTGCGATCATTCTTAGCTGCGCACAGACGTGTGCGGATCTTGGCTGCAACAAGATAATGATCCGAGTCTTTGTTAGCACCACGTATCGCGCGTACGTCTAGTACACTGGAAGAGTGGCTTTCGTCAATCAATACGTGATCAATTTGTTTGCATGGTTTTTGATATATGACAACCAGATGGCTTGCTAAAAAACTTATCATTTGAAAATCGGAATTTATAAGGAAAGTTTACATATTCTGCTCTAAAAATTACAAAAAAAATAAGGTTCACTTTTTGAGATATGAACAAGTTAAATACTTTTCTAAAAATTGACAACTATAGCATAAAAATATCAAAAAAATTTATTTTTCCAATGGCTTTTCAATAGCTTTCTAACGATACTTCATTTACAAAAATAGGATAACAGATGATAATATAATTCATTGGCAATGACTCTTCTTTCAAGATTTTTACTTACTAATTAAAAATTGGTATCAATGACTTTTGAAAATATGGCGAAAAAAACAAATAACTTCTAATAAGTGAAAAAAGAACCTTTAGCCAAAATTGGAAGTCAATCGAAGAGCATGAAACCAATCACAACTTGTATTGGGCGTGGCATGCCCGTATTGGGAAAATAATGAGATTTTAAAAAATGTGACCTTTTATTTATGATTATTAAATATACAATAGAAAGTGAATATTAATGTTAGCACGACAAAATTTGTACAGCGTTCCGAAAAGAGAATACAATATTTAAATACTATATTTTGGTTTTTCGCAATTTAACTTAAAATAAGCTGTTCTATCGTTGTATTCATATTTTTGTCGTATTCACATTGTTTTTGTTTTCTATTTGAAAGAAAAACAAACTTTTTTTGAGCTCTAACGTTTGTTTTATCTTTCAAATAGAAAACAAAAACAATATGAATATGACTTGAATTCAAATACAACGATACAACTGTGTATTTCAAGTTGTGAAAAACCTAATTGATTTGGAAGTTTTCTATCTATTTTGGTAGTTTTTTTAATGTGGTTGGTAGCAAAATATTTTTTTCGGTGGCAGCCCAGATTAGATGTACTCAGGTGGGTACAGTCGAATAAAAATCCTATTCGAATATTAATATGAGTTTTTACAGTTCTACAGATCTTATCAAAAATACCTTTCCATCGATATATCGAAGTATGACTATAATGCAAATATATTGACTTAAGCAAAAAAAAAACATTCTTTAACGAATCACTTTTCTTTGAACAACTGAACACTTTGTTGAACGAATGATTTTAATATTGCAACATAATATTCAGCATCACTAAAGGACAATTTGTCTGTGATGCTGCTGCAAGAGCTACGGTGCTTTCTTTAAACATCCAGCCATTCTCTGATTCAGACAAAACCAAACTATTCGAAAATCATACGGAAAACTATTTACAAGCGATTCGTCAGCGAATCACCCCTCGCCATAATGTTTATTGGGTATTAATATTAGGGATGTTACGGAGGTGAGTTTATCGGAACCGGAGTCGGAACCGGAGTTTTTCAAATTTGATTTATCGGAGCCGGAGTCAGAACCGGAGTCGGAATCGGAGCCGAAGTCGAAGTTCGAGTACAAGAAAGATGTGTTAGTTAACTGTTAAAGTTATTAATTATAAAAGAATTATAAACATAGTACAGTTTTCACTCTCTCTAATCAGCACTGAAAATTGTATGTTAATGCTAGTAAACCCGTCATAGGACGAGTCGTATTCAAAATAATTCAATAGCAGACGATAAGACATCATTTTTACATTTACCTCAAATGTTGTTTTGTTCCAGTCGTCGTCAATGTGTCTTACTGATAAATATCAAATAAATTTTGTGTGCATAATTTTAAGCTGACAATTTTTTGCTGAGAAAAAAAAGCACTGTGATAGTAATGCCATGTTCACACAGAGAGTTTAGTTTGCGTTTCGTTTGAGTTTAAATGCAGCTGTTCACACAGAGATGCGTCGGCAGAATTGAGTTTACGGTGGATTGAAATTATCGCCAATTTTTGGAATTTCGCTCAAAACACAGCTTTTTTCGGCCCATACTGACTGACTGATGATAAACCCTCATCTTCTAAACTTTCCCAAGTTATTTTATTTCTTTTTTGGCTTTTTTTTTGTTAATACTAACATACAAATAGAAACATGCACAATTGAGAATCAGCTGTTGTTGGCATTTTTTATCGTTCAATCGAATCGAACACAGCTAAAATCTAACTGAACGAATGTTTTTATTAAAACACTAGCATACTTGTAGGCATGTATCAAATTGAGTTTTGGTAAACGTAGAAAACAAGTTTAGTTGCGTTTTCTCCTGCAAAATTGTACTGGAAACGCCAGCGTTTAAATTGAGTTTAAGGGCAAAACGCAACTTTGTACTGGAAACGCAAACTAAACTCTCTGTGTGAACATGGCATAAGATTGTATGAGCGAAACTGGTTCTGGTTCAGGCTGAACATTTTTTAAGAAGCACAGCAATAACAACTATTAAGAGTTTAAGCGATATATAGCACGGAGCAGGACGCTTGCTCCGACCTTTCGGAACCGAAGTCGAAGCTTCGTTACATCCCTAATTAATATATACACAGATAATATATTAAGATTAGGGCATGTTAGAGCCTAAAATGTTTAAATATTTTCTACGCCAATAATATATTCTTTTAAACTCAGGATTAAAAAAATATTAAAATCTAAGATAGTCCTTAAATCACTATAAAAATTTTGAAAACCATGAAACTTAAATAACAGCTGCTCAAATTGAAGAGTCTATGCGAATAAAGTTTTAAGCTACAATTTACGAATCAAGTTAGACTGCTCACTATTATTAATTTTTTTAAGTTCAATTAAAATTTGTCCTCTAATTGAAACCTTCAAATGCTTTTAAAATGTCTACTTTTGCACTTTTTCACTCAATTTAATTTTTTAATAACCAAGTGGACTAATGAATTATAACGGGAATCTTCGAAAAAACAAATTTCTCATAAAAAATTTATCGCACTAGGATTAACTACCTTTGCTGCAAGTACGCACTCAAATACACACGTTGTGTTGTTAAATTAATATATTTTGATAAGCTAAAGTCCTGAAAAATACTCCACTACAATAACAAGAAGAAAGTCTGTAATGACACTTATTTTAAAGCAATGTTAATTATAGTTTATATAACCAACCATTATTTCCAAAAAATAAAAAAAAATTAAACCAAAAATAATTGTTTGTTGAAAAAGGCATAGAAATGGAAAACGAATTAAAAAAACTAGTATATGACAAAATTGAAAGAATAATTTAAAATTCAATATTAAGTATAACGAAAAAGTGTTATGATATGCCGATAAAATGGACACTTTTTCAAAAAATTTTAATAATCTAATAATTTAAATACTAAATTAAATAAATATTGAAGTTAAGGCTTTGATGAAATAATTGCAAATTTCGACTCAATTTGGCATTAACTTAAATTTTTATTAAGTTCCGTTAACTGCTAAAATATTATTTCACTTTTTCAGCTTAAAGCTTGAAGCAAGCTTGCAAAACATAATTAAATATGCCATTAGGACTGGCGCACCCAACAGAACCACAATTTAATTATGCAGTCAAAACAAAGTTCATGCAATCAACTTACGCACCCACACTTCAAATTGTCAGGACGAAAAGTAAAGCAAAATAAACCAAAATAAAGCAAAATAAAACAAAACAACACACACCACACAGAAGTTTGTATTTATTTATTTAGTTGAGTAAAAAACAAAACAAAAAAAAAAAACAGAAAAAAAACAACTTTAAAGTTGCCACAACAAGTCACTCGAAAAACAACAACAACAACAAAAGGTCCTTATCTCGCAACCACTACACGCAATCGTCGTGCTTTACAATTTTTTAATTACCATTTAAACGTTGGCCAAACTAAGTCGGCAACCCACATAACAACAACAAACAAGGCAGCCGACCCCCAACTGACAGCTTGTGGCAGGTCATATAGTTTGAGCCAGGTTGCCACCCACTTGCAGCGCAGCACGTTATTTAAGGTTGACTTTGTTAGCTTTGTTGTTTTTTTTTTTCTTATTTTTCGTTGCTCTTGTTGACCCTCGCGACTCTCTGCAGCGACTGTGCTGTTTATCATGACAAGACTAAAAATGGCTAAAATTTACTTTAAGCCTAGCTAAAGTCAGTCCAAAATTTTTTTTTTTTTTTTTCTACCTAACCTTAGGACATTCAGCATTAATAAAATTCAACTCAATCTAAGGAAGACAGCAGAAGCAGAGAACTGCCACAGAACAGATGGTTTTTCGGCATTGCGTGACTTAAAATAGCGCCACACGCAGATCTAAATAATTTTCATAACACGATGTAGGCGACGTATTTGAAAAAATAAAAAAATAAAACAACACAAGCAGGGTCAGGCTAACGAGAAAGAGATTAGAAATGATTAACAGCGATCAGTAACGAATACTAAAATAACAATCAATTAATGGTTAATTTTGAAAAGTGAGTTAGGATAATTTTTATAACAAAACATAATGCTGTTGATGGAGTAACAAAGTTATGAGCTAAAAGTTTAGATAAAAATACAAATAAATTTGTACTAGTAGCATTAGTTTAGTTCCTTAAATATTACAATAAAATGTACAAATGTAAAAGGATCGAATGTAATGATAAGGACAATCGATATATTAACAATGGGTGTTGGTGAAAAAGAAAATTTATAAAGTTACTCTAAGGTTGCGTTTATAGTGAACACCGAATCAGACAGGCAGGCAGACAGGCAATGTGAACAAGCGTGATAGATAGCTATTTGCATCTCATTTTTTCATACAGATTTCTGCCTGCCTGTCTGAATAGCGTTCACTATGTGCGCGGCCTTAGCCTCCGAAGCTTGTAATAATTTATAATCTTTCAACAAAATTTAAATCTAAAAGTAGCAATTCATAAGTTTTTCCGTCAATTGGAAATGAAGGGATCTACCGAAATAATCCCTGCACACATTTGGAAGACGATTGGAAGATTAGAAGATTTGGCAACGCGCTAGCGATTCGCCTAAGGGTTCTTTGGAAGATTGATCGCTTTTCGATCGCCGAAGCGATGAATACGCGATTCTCAAAAAATTTAAAAATCTTCCTTCGCTCATTCCGGCGATCGTAGGAAGATGGATCGCTTTTTGATCGCCCAAGGGATGAATGCGCGATTCAAACAAATTTTAAAATCTTCCTTCGCTCATTCCGGCGATCGTTGGAAGATTGCTTTTTAAAAAGCTTTTCAAAATCTATCATTGTTATATGAAGCAGGCTCTGAAAAATCGTTTAAATTAATCAAAAAATTTAACTTTTAAAAAATTTCATGAAACTGGGATAACACAACGTCTGAAGAGCCCGCTAGTTCAAACATGCAACAACTTGTAACATTCAACAACGATGCTCTGCAACAAACAAAAACCCCTTCTGCCATTCGTTGGCGACTCGCTTAAGACTCCTTTCAGCGAATCGTTCGCGACTCTTCCTGGCGAATCGCCTAAGACTCTTCTCGGCGAATCTTCCTGGCGAATCGCTTAAGACTCCTCTTGGCGATTCGCCGGCGAATCTTCCCGGCTAGCTTGTCTTAAAATCAACTTCCAAAAGCTGACTTTAAATATGCTTCTTTAGGTTTTTAAGCATTTAGAATATTAAAATGCAAAACATGCTTAAATTCAGGCACAAGTTGAATTAAAGGCAGTCTTTAAAATACGCTTTACTTTTTACAGTGTTGAAATGAAATAATATTCTGTTTATTCCATCGTTATTGGTTGGTGCTCCAATTTGTATACCCTAAACCTAAAAGGTCAGGGTATATTAACTTTGTGCAAACGTTTGTAACGTATAGAACGAAGCGAGTCCGGTATAGAAAAGTATATATATTCTTGATCAGGGTCACCTCGTTAGTCGAGCTATCCATGTCCGTCCGCCCGTCCGTCTGTGTGTTATCCGAAAACACAGGATAAGAAGAAGGTGTTGAGATCATTGGATGAAATTTGGTACACATAGTCACATTGACCCAAGGATCTGCACTATTGAATATTTTTGGGATCCGCCAACGAGCACGCCCACCTTCCATACAACACAAAAAATTGAAAACTGTATAACTTAGCTCATAATTATATTACAACAATAAAATTAGGTATGATTGTATTTTATATCAAAACAAAGATTCGAAAAATGGGTGTCATTCGCCCACAGACATGCCCATCTCCAATACAACCCAAAAATTGAGAACTCAATATAAAAGCTTCTGTTCAACCTACAGAGATAAAATTTGGTACGTATGTTTTTTTTAACAAAACGAAGATTTTTTGAAAAATGGACGTCATTCGCCCACGGACACGCCTACCTCCTATACAGACTAAAAAATTGAAAACAGCATAAATTAGCTTATGTTTGTCTTACAGAGATCAAATTTGGTATGTATGTGTTTTGTTCAAAATCTCAGACATGTACAAAAACTGGAAGTGATCCGTTCACAAACACGCCCACCTCCATACAACCCAAAATATTGAAAATACCATAAAAAGGTTCAATCATGGCCTACAGGAATTAAACTTAGTATGGGAGGATCCTTTTTCAAAACTAAGGTGTGCTCACAAAATGGGCATCACCTGCTCACGAACACGCCTACCTCCCATACAACTCACAATATTGATGATACCATAAAAAAGTATGTAACTTGTAAAATATCCTGTTTGTAAAATGTACACCCAAAAAAATACTGTAGTAAAAATAAATAAATATATATTTAAAACAAATGCAAAGTAGTAGCTCACCGTCCAAATAAAAATGTATTTGTTATTACTAAATCCGATTATTTATTTTAAATACAGATATTGGAAAATTTTATTGCAGTTAATTTTACTACAAGAGTAGTATATTTTACTACATTTTTATTTAAACGAAATAAAAGTTATACAAATTTTTTCCTGCAGTATTTTTCAAAATATTTTACTACGTCTGTAGTAATTTTTACTACATGTGTAGTAATTTTTTCTTTATTTCACTAAAACAAGAATTTTTAATTTCACTTGTTTTTCATATTTTTATTCTATATATTTGTTAACTACAGCTTAGGAACAATTTACCATAAGTAATATATACAACAATACAACAAATAGCATAATACAACAAAAATTGACATATAAAGAGAATATATTCTATATATAATAAAAAAAATATTTTCAATTCAATGGTAAACTTAATCAAGTTATTTTTCTTAAGCTGGTCTAAACCACGCTTCAAACCCTCGCCGAGCAGTTCAGCCAGCTTAGCTGGTTTGGCCCATCGTTTTTTAAATTTATTGGCAGCTTTGCCAACCAAAACGCCAAATTATAAAATTATTGGTGTGATGTTTCGCAGGATTCAATTTTCCACATTGTTGAAGCTAAAAATACATATTCCTGAAATGAGTTGACCAGCATCAGCAGCTACTTATATGCTAAAAGAATATTTCAGTTAACAGATTTTCAAACAAGCATATTGGTTACTTACCTTAATTATGCAGCAGCAGTCCAGAGTGGCCGATATATTTATTTATTTTTTATAATTTTTGATTTAATGAAAAACAAATTGAAAAATCAGAGACTGCTGCAAAAAAAAGTTTTTCAAAATTGTTTGTATATACAAACAAATACATTTAAATAAGTACATACTGCATTAAACAACATCATGTAGTAATTATTATTTAAATGTAAATGCAGTAAAAAGTTATCGAATAACTTCATGAGTGTTTGAAAATAAATATCACTACATATTTATGAAACAAATACACATTGTGTAGTAGATTTTACTACAGTATTTTTTTGAGTGTATATAACTTACAGGGATTAAAGTTTTTATGAGAGAATTTTATATCAAAACTAAGATGCGCACAAAAAATGGGCAACATCCGCGCACGAAGACGCCCTTCTCCCATACAATCCACATTAGTAAAACTGTTAAAAACTGTAAAGGAATACATGGACTTTGAAAAAATAAGAATTTATTTATATTTGTTTAAGTATATCAACATCAACATATGTTAAATATGATAGGAGGTTTAGGGTATTCCATAGTCGGGCTAGACTGACTTTAGAGTTTCTTTACTTGTCAATACTATTATTGTATGTTGAAAAAGCAGGATTAGGGTAGTTCCTAGTCGGACTAGACCGACTTTAGATTTTCTTTACTTGTCAATACTATTATTGTATTTTGAAAAAGCAGGATTAGGGTAGTTCCTAGTCGGACTAGACCGACTTTAGACTTTCTTTACTTGTTAATACTGATATTAATGGTTTGTGATAACTTAAATATGAAATATATGTCCGTGATTCGATATTTACGAGATATCGAGAAAAAAGTGCATAAATTGTAGTTCCGGATATCCGGACATCGTCGTCATTCTTTAACCACGTTTCTGACATAAGTATATTATTTGATTCGCGTATGACAGAGTCTGTAAGATCTCTAGAATATGCTCAGAGGCTCTGACAATTAAGGTTGAATAGATATAAGCCACTGGTATGATTCATAAAATCAATTATTTCTTTATCCACAGTTTTCAACCGATTAAATGAAAGTCTCCGAAATTCGTCTTATAAAGAAGCAGTAAATAAATATGCACTAAGTGTTGCAATAAAATTATATGTTTATTAATGTTATTTAAGCATTTATTGCAGTTGTTATATTGCAGTTGTTATATTGCAGCATGAAAGCATGTATCTGCTACCCTGTTGATTTTTTTCCACACAGTTGTTTTATTGCAGCAATGAAAATATGTGTCGTCACCCTATAGCTTTTTCTCCACCCAAAAAGCTCGCGTGTAGAATTATGTACCTAAATATTTTCATTGGAAGTTTCATGAAATACATTTTCCGTGCATACTATTAGGATGAAAGTTAAATTCTTGAAAGACATGGTTTGTGCTTGTGATATGCTAGATACGGACCAAAACACGTTCAATATTAATTACATTTTGTTTGCCTGTTTATCTTGTGCCCATGTGACATAATGGTAGCACTTTTGACTCTTATTCGATACACAGTTGCGACAGTCCGGGTTCAATTACCGCTTGCGGCAATAATTTTTATGTGGAATTTTTCATATAAATATTTGCTTTTGACATTATTTATTTATAAACGTTACCTAAGCGTCACGAATAAGAGAACTTGAAATTTCACTCACCGCCAAAGAATTTCAAATAAAAAAACCATTTTGAGTAAAGTCTTGAGTTGTTTAAACACAAGCGTTGATATAATATGTGATTTAAATAAATAAGCTATTTTTTTTATATTTGATTTGATCTTCAAGTAAAATTTGTCAAAGGAACACACTCTTCAAAACAAAATTATTACACAGAAATATTTTATATTAACGCATACGTCTTACCGCTATAAGCTAACTTAATATATTTATTTCTATTTCAAGCCCAGCAGTAAACAATTAAAAAACACCTACAGGCAAGCTATATAAGTAAATAACGTGTTTTAAATAAGCTCATTAACAATGTAATAAAAAAGAATAATTTAACTCAATAACTGTCATTGGCACAGGATACCTTTAGGCATGAAAACAGTGCATTTAATATTTGAAGCGTCATCGATTGTTCAAAGTTTATCAATTATGAAAACTTTGAACAAAGCAACATATTTTTACATTTTTTAACAAACTGTCTTAGTATTGTAAATGCTTATACATAATTAAATATTTCTATGTATGCACTTAATGTATATTAGAAACGAATGCATAGGCTACTTCCTCCCGTTGAAATTTCAGTGCTACTGACAGTAACGAAAATATTGTGTGAACTTAACATTTGTAAGAAACATAAATGAAAATTTTATAGGAATCAACTTTATATTGATTTAAATGAATATTTATATCGTTTACCTAAATAGTATGAAAAGTTACTTAGTACATAGTTTAGTTTAAATGCAACTTAAATTTGTATTTTAATTTCTTATATGCAATAACTATCGATTGAAGCGAAAGTAACACCACATGTTCTCGGACAAATATAATTAAAATAATTAAAATATGACTAGATACACGAATATTAAATATTTATGCTTCACACATGGCCATAAAAGTAACTTATCAATTTTCATAGCCTGACTTTAGGCGCTACACCAAAACAATGATGTTTTTTAAAAATTCTATCTGTTTATTATTAAGTGAACATTTAAAAATAAATGAAAATTTTATTTACACTGAAAAAAATACAACAAACACAATAAAAAAACAAAAACAAAATTGGCCATTTCAGCCCTTGAAAGGACTTTAACCGAAAAAAGACTGAAAACTGAAAAATACACTTAAAAAAATTATGCACTTTTTTATTAAGGTCCTCCATTAGGCTTTTTACCGACCTTTCGTTGACCTGAGTGTATGCCCGACGCCATTTACGTCGAAATATTTCGATGTTTTTCGCAGTTTGTTTGGTCTTCTTAAGATTTATTTTCATTAAAACCCAATATCTTTCGATTGGACGAATTTCGGGGCAATTCGGAGGATTGGCTTCTGTTGGTACCACAGTGACATTATTGGCTTGCTACCAATCCATCGTTCTCTGGGTGTTGATTGTGCGATCAGTCACAAATTTCTTCCTTCGAAGGCCACATTAGCAAATGGCCTGCCACACCATGTATTTCTTTGGAAATTTGGTATGTTTTTCGGTGGTAAATTTAGAGGATCCGTGTCCAGGTAACTGCTTGAAATCTGCTTTGCAGTACGTTTCATCGTCCATGATCACGCAATCAAATTTGGGCAGGTAATCTTAATACAGTTTTCGAGCCCTGCTCTTGGCTTCGGCGTCCTTTTCTTCTGACCTTTCAGGTACTTTTTGTACTTTATAGCTCCTTAGGTTGTACAATTTTTTAATCCGTTGAACACTTGACTTCGATGTTCCCGCTTTTGCTGCCTTATTGCGAACCGAAGTGACTGGATTCTGAGTAAATAGCCGCTTAACGTTTTGGGACACCGCTTGGTTCGCTGGACCACTTTTTCTCCCTGAGCCTGGCGTTTTTGATAAAGGGGTAAACTATTTGTATCGTTTTATGGTCCTTCCGATAGTTTTTACGCACACGTCAACTTCCTTAGCGATCTTTATGGTACGTGGTGTTTGTATTTTCCGGGTAAGGATTTGCAAATAATTGCTTTCCGCTTTTTTTCTTTCCGCTTTTCTTCGACAACTTTTCAGTAGCTCTTTTATTTTACTAATGAGTATTTTTTTAAATCTGCAATATTTATTTTTTATTTAGGTACCAAATATGTTGCTTTAGAGGCAACACTTTTTTATAAATAACCTAAAAACAAAAGGACATTTATTTCTGGGACAGTCTTTAGTAGGTTTTGTTTCATTTCTTAACATTTTCGCACAGTAGTTTATAAGATGCTTTTATAAAAACTCGAAAATAAAACAAATTCAAAAAAAGAAAATTCAATTTCGTTGCCACCCATAGGTGCTCCTAAAAATATGCTCAACTTAGAAGTTGCACACAAAATTACTTTATTTCATAATAAAAACCATTTAATGTCTTATAATATATTTTCTTTACCTCATCTATGCAATTTCATAAATTTGCCAAAAAAGCTCATAAACATATTTCATGAAACTGCCACATAAATAAAAATTAAAAAACAAAATTTATGTTGTATGTTGCTTTTAAACAGGCGCCCAAAAAATAAAACAAGCTCCCAATATTTTATGTTACTTATGAATTATACAAATACACACACATACAACCACATATTTAACATTTAACCCTTTAATGTTACCTTGAAATTGTTTTTTTCATTGTGTTTTACTTTTAAATGGCAAAAAAACACGAAAGCAAATTAATTTTAACATAAATAAAATTTGTTAAAATGACGCGCTTATTAATTAATTTAAATGTTATTGTTATTTGAGCTGCATGTATTTTTGTTTTTTTTTTTAAACATGCTTAAACTAGAGCATAGAGCATAAAAAATTATAAAAAATGCTTAATATATATATCCAAGCTATATAGACTGATCGTAAATGTTTGCCATTTTTCACTCATGTTTTTGATACATTTGATGCTAGGATGGCTAAGTACCTAAAAGCATGCAACATTTTATTGCCAAACGTTTTTTTTTCCCTCATTTTATTAATATTGATTTATTTTGTTAGCACTTTTACTTCTTTTGACGCCGTTTTTTTTTTTTTTTTGTTTTTGTTTTGAGTTTTGTTCACCTTTTTTTATTATATTTTTTTTTAACGATGCTTTGTTGCCGTGTAACGTATTTATGATGGCTGAAATTGAGTGTTATTAAAATTATAAACCTTCACTGTATATTTTTAGCCATATTTCTGGCAATTTTTTTCACGACTGCTTTTGTGCAAAGGCAATAAAAATAACAATAGGTACGAAGAAAAAAAAGGGCGTCTTAAATTTTGCATGTTTTCAGCCAATTTGTGGCAAGTTTTGTATTTAATTTAGATAAGCTTTACAGGTTTGCCATCCGGTTACCTGAGATGTTGTGTACTATTTTTTTTTTTTCCATTTGTAGTGGTATACTTATAATTTGTTACAAAGCAACCGGGTCAAAATGTCAGTTTTAGTTTAAGAATGAAGTCAGGTTGTTGATTTTATATTTGCTTTTAATTGAAATTAATGTTTCATAAAATTTATTATTTAGCAATGTTTGATGATGTAAAAAATAATAAAAAAAAAATTATTAAAATATATATGTTTATAAGTTGAGCCTAAAACTATGCATGCATTTCCAGCTAATTAAAACTTCGATTAATAGAAATAATCGAAACTTGTTTTGGAAAACTGTAGGTCAAGTGTTGCTTTCTGCATGCAAGGAACCCGAAACTCAAGCTTTAAATAGGCGTTATATGGATAAAACTGGAAACATTGAAATCAAGTTTAATTTTTGAATTCTTGATAATGGTGAGTGATGACGGCATTTGATTTTCTACAAGTTTGGTGTTTTGAGTAAGCAGTGAAATACTGAATCTAGCATTCATTTTGTAAGACTCAAATTTAAAAAATTGAGAGCTGAGAGCAAAAAATGTATTTATTTCTTTTTAAAAATTTATGGAACCACTTTTCATATAAAGAAGATATTGAAAGAAATAAGGCCTCTGGAGTATGTCATACCCCACCACACCAACTCCGGCTTAAAAGCTTCCGAATTATCGTTGTCGCAATTAACGTAAGGAAATTATGGTTGTGTTTAATGAAAACGTTCAAAGTTCGGACCAAGCAGGACTGCAGAGTTATATAAAATACCAACAAAATCCAGTACCAGCTATGGTGCTGAATCCACATATATAGATAATTTCATTGGTTCTGTTCGGGCAAATATATCTGGTAAATTTACCTCATATCTTCTATTAAACCTGACATTATGAGGATAATATTTTAAATATAAGTAAACTTGAAATTAATCTGTCTATGTCCAAAATACTACATAAAGCCAGGATCAACATGTTGCTTTCGTTACATTATTTGAAAAGCTAGGTCAAAAAGTTAGCAATTTTGAATCAATTACAAGGCATAGTATTCATTGCTCTTGCAATGTATAAAACCCACACTGCTGGTTGAAATTGTATTTTTCCAGCTCTTATAAAGGATGTTTTTTCAATAAGGATTACTCTATTGTCTGACAGTTGTTTTGCTCTACTCAGTATTGTTTGGAAAATCATCATGAATAGGTTAACTCCAGAACAACGCTTCCAAATCGTGGACATTTATTTTCAAAAACAGTGTTCAATTAGAAATGTTTATAGACCACTTCGTGGATTTTATGGTGCACATAACCGTCCGTCTGAGCCACCATAAAGAACGTAATTACCAAATTTAGGTCTACATTCACTCTTTTGGATGCCAAGCCGTTCAAGAATTACCAATGCATCCCGAAAAATGTAATGTATATTGCGGTCTATGGGCTGGTGGAATCATCGGTCCTTATTTCTTTAAAAATGAGGAAGGACAACGTGTTACCGTGAATATAAATCGATACAGAACCATAATCAATGAATTTTTGTTGACAAATCTTCAAGATATGGATGTGGACGAAATGTGGTTTCAACAGGATGGTGCCACTTGTCATACTGCGGGCGAAACAATCGACTTATTGAAAGAACATTTCAACGACAACATTATTTCGAGGAATGGACCGGTGAATTGGCCTCCGCGTTCGTGTGATTTGACACCACTTGATTATTTTTGGTGGGGATACGTGAAGTCATTGGTTTATGTGGATAAACCAGCAACGATTGACGCTTTGGAAACCAATATCCAACGTGTCATTGCTGAAATGCGCCCTCAAATGCTTGAAAAGGTGGTCGAAAATTGGACCTCCAGAATGACCTTTGTACTTGGTCAATGACCTAGTGGCCATATGCCCGAAATTATATTTAAATGTTAAACGCCAAGAAATTATCTACCAAATAAAAAATTTTTTTGGCCATTTCATAATTTGGCATGTGTTTTATTTAAATTTGAAATTAGCAAGTTCTTAAAAAACACCCTCTACAATAAGGTTCAGAGCATTTTATGACATTACAATCAAAATAATTCAATAGCAGTTTCACCGATGGCCTTCTACCTGTAGCGTGATTGAAAACGGATAGTAAAACACCTATCTAAGGCTGATAGAAGCTAGTAGAGTTATTTTAAATTTATAAGAGCAATCTAATAAATTGTAGTTCCAACAGAAAAGTAAAGATAAAATCATTATCAAATGCATTAAAGAAAATGCTCTAAATCTACAGGGTCAGCGCTAAATGACCTTGTAAGTGCTATTGAAAAAAAACAATCGACAGGAAGGATACATGTATTATCACTTACCGTGATATCGAAGGAGCCTTCAAAATAATACTAGAAGGGCTCTTAAAAACCTTCATATGCCACCAGTCATAAGCAGATAGGCTATGACGACACTTAGTATCATCCAGACCTTCTTCAAAGATAATTCCCTTAAAGCGACTGTAACCAGAGAGTGCGCCAAGGAGGCATTCTACTACTTCTTTTTTGATCTTTTATTGAAGACAATTTTTATTTGTTAATTTTCAGAAGATCAATAAAAATACGTGCAAAATGGACAAAACAATTGAACCAAAGAGACAAAGTAGTAGAGGTTACAACTTAAACGGAATTTTACGTCAACACTTACGATACTATCGAAACTGTTTAATTTTTTTTTTTCTGCAGTCTGGTTACCATAGGCTTGTATATTTGTACTAAAATCTTTCAGCACCACAACAGAAATATCGTTCTGAAAGCTCCACGACATCACCAAAATATTTTTTTAAATACATGACAGTTCCTAATAGGTTTTTTGGCCTAGACTTCAATAATCGAAAAACAAAAACCTACACTAAAAAATTTCTCTATTTTTGATAATAGCAATTTTCTCTTTTTCAAATAAAATTTTCTCCAATTAGAATAAATTTTCACATTTTCGTACAAATTTTCTTTACTTCTAGGAAATGGAAACATTTCAATGTCTCTAATAATGATAAATATTTTTCTCGCACAAAAAATTTCTCATTTATAGAGAAATTTTATTGAAAATGAAAAACTTTTCTTATATTTTGATAAAAAATTCACTATGAGAAGTATTTTCTTCAATAAAAACAAATATTTTCTCAAAAAAAAAAGTATTTTTCTCTAAAAATGATATATTTTTTCTATTTCATGGTATCTTTTTATCATTTTTAGAGAATTTTTAGTATCGCAATTAGAGAATAGCATTCTCTGGAGCAAAGTCTATACCATTTTTCTCTAAATATGATGCCTTTTTTATCATATTCCGGGACACTTTTTTCTGAGTATACTTGCTTACTCGATTTTTTTATATCATTTAGATTATCAAGCTTCATGTACAGAGAAGTCTAGAGATGTTTTAATAGGTGGCACCATTATAAAATTAACCTGACTGCATCCGAGAGCCGAGTTATCTATCACGAGTTATCGTTAAAGAGCTACAGTCATTTGAGAGACGCTACTTTCGTTTTCCTAAAAACAAATGAAAAAACAGGAATAAATCATCTAGATAAAGCATTATTTATTGATTTGAAAAATTTCTGAACAATCATTGCAATATCTCGAGATATGTTTAAATGATCTTAAGCTGACATCATTCACTGAGGTCTTATATAACTCAAAAGTAAGTGTGAGATACATTTTTTTCGATATTTTGGAGATGAAAACTCTTTTGGGGCAATGGATTTCGCGTTTGCTGGTCTTTGACCAAAAACACCAGCGTTTTCATGATTCAACATCCGGTTTGGCGTTGTTGCACAAAGTTGGGTGGACTTTTTTGATGGTAGATGCAAACTGGGATATTATCAAAAGCCTGAGGCAAAATGCTAAAAAATCACGAAACGGACTTGGAAAGAAACACAAAACTAAAGCTCGGTGAGGAAGGTTATGGCCTCCGTGTTTTGGTATGCTCATAGCATAATCTTCATCGGTTATATGCAGAAGTAATTAACAGTCACAGGAGAGTTTTATGCAGACTTATGACGAAATAAACCTACTGAATGACGAAATAAAGAGAAAACGGCTCAATATGGCTAGAAAAAAATTCTGTAACATCACGATATCGCACCTTCACACATATCCTAAAAAGTGATGGCCAAATAAGATCAATTACGATTCGAACAACTTGCTCATCCAACTTATCCTTCAGACTTGGCACCAAGCGACTAGTATTTGTTCCCAAAATCCAAGCGGCCGCTCCAGAGAATGAGATTCAGAACGAATAAGGAAGTTATCGTGGAAGATTTGATGGAACATTACTATATAAGTCAGGCCATACGTCAGTATTTAGTCATGATTGTACGGACTTTTCAACCCTGTCTGGGCTTGTGATTTCGTCTGGATAAAGGTCCAACAAATTAAAAAATAATTATGTATATGTAATAGGAAAAAGTTCTCATGTGAAATTGATCTTTAAGAAAGTTATTGAAACATCCTGTGTAAACACGAATGAAATAATTTAATGAACTGAAGAAATGGAATGCAAACTTTATATTTTATTGTATTTTATTCATACTAATTTGAAGATAAGAAGATATGAAAAAAAAAATCATCAGCTTTTCATCAGATAAGATGAGCGAAAAAAGTATTAAAGAAGTTATTTCAAATTCATATGTTTCAAGCTGTAATGATTTCCACCACAAGCGATTTAACCAATTTTTGTCGGCTACCCATTCCAGTTGAGCTGGAAACTTGAAATTCAACATTTCATCTGTTTGTGGGCTAGTGAGAGAAAATTTAAACTTATAGTTTTCCGTAAAATTCAGTAGACTTTTTCGCAATGTCTTCTAAAACGGGTTTAGCCGAGCTATTCATTGGAAAATGACATAAAAATGCTTTTTTTTTGTCAAATTTGTAACTGTTTCTGATGAGTATGTTAACATTGTGCAAACGCTTGTAACGCATAGAATGAAGCGAGTGCGGTATAGAAAAGTATATATCTTCTTGATCAGCGTCACCTCGTGAGTCGAGATATATGTCCGTCCGTCCGTCTGTGTGTTGTCCGTAAACACAGGATAAGAAGAAGGAGTTGAGATAATTGGATGGAACTTGGTACACATGGTCACATCCACCCAAGGATCTGCAATATTGAATATTTTTGGAATCCGCCCACGGACACGCCTACCTCCCATACAACGCAAAAATTGAAAACTGCATAACTCAGCTCATAATTAACCTACAACAATAAAATTTCGTGTGTATATATTTTATGTCAACACACAGATGTTTTAGAAAAATGGACGTCATTTGCTCACAGACACGCCCACCTCCCATACAACTCAAAAATTGAAAACGCAATAAATAAGCCTCTGTTTAACTTAAAGAGCTTAAATTTAGCAAATATGTTTCTTATAACAAAACAAAGATGTTTTTGAAAAATGGACATCATCCGCCCACAGACACGCCTACCTCCCATACAACGCGAAAATTGAAAACTGCATAACTCAGCTCATAATAAGCTTACAACAATAAATTTTGTGTGTATGTGTTTTATACCAAAACAAAGATATCTTCGAAAAATGGACGTCATTCGCTCACGGACACGCCCACCTCCCATACAACCCAAAAATTGAAAACGCAATAAATAATCATGTGTTTAACTTAAAGAGCTAAAATTTAGCACATATGTTTTTTATGACAAGACAAAGATGGTTTTAAAAAATGGACGTCATCCGCCTACGGACACGCCTACCTCCCATACAAACCAAAAAGTTTAAAACTGAATAAATAGGATTATGTTTTCCATAGAGAGATAAAAATTTGTATGTATGTATTTTATACCAAAACTAAGGTGTGTTCAAAAATTGTGAGTAAACCGTTATTGAACACGCCCAACTCCTATAGCGAAAGCATAATAAAGGCATTAACTGTGAGCTACAGGACTAAAACTTGGAATGTATAAATTTTTCTTCAACATTTAAATGCATATAAAATATAGGCTTCATCCGCCCACGGAGACGCCCATTTTCAATAATATAAGTTTTTTTTTAGGAAAAGTAGGTTTAGGGTATTTCATAGTCGGCCTTGACCGACTTGAGACTTTCTTTACTTGTTTTTGTTATATTTTGTAAAACAAAAACTGTATACGTTTAAAGTAGAAGTTGGTAACTCCAAAATTTAAAATTTGACATGAGACTATTTATGTGAAGATTTCTTGAATAAAAAATGAAAGTACAAATTTCTTAACCCAATAACAATTTTTAAAATTTATTTTTATAACGAAAACAATGCTATGAAATTCATTCTAAGAAACTTTTTATTTTA
The DNA here is from genome assembly GCA_958299015.1 of Tetanocera ferruginea. NCBI lineage: Eukaryota > Metazoa > Arthropoda > Insecta > Diptera > Sciomyzidae > Tetanocera > Tetanocera ferruginea. Next base: position 128,492,647 of record OY282640.1, read on the forward strand.
CTTTTGAGTTTTTCTTGAGCCTTAAGTAACGTTTTATGTACCGAAATTGTTATGTACTTTTAAAAAAACATAATTTAATTTTAAAAGTTATGTATACAAATCTATTTGTATTTTATTAAAATTTAATTAAAATACATTTTTATCAGCCTAAAACTATGCTTTGACCATCAAAAACATTATTTATACACGTTCTGTTCTATGGATTCTATATATTTTCCACCAATTAAACTTGTTTGCCTCAAGTTATGAAGCTTTATTTTTTGCGTTAATGCCTAAAGATATGATATGTTTAGCACAGTTGTTGAAAAGTCAAGTTATCCTAACGTCAATATTATGAAATAAGTTATTTTTAAACGCATTACATCTGTTTTGCTCGTTACATAACAAGCCTGAAGTTAAGTTGAAATTTCTAGCTGGCAGGTATTTAAATAACAATTAAAAAACTTTCCTTAAACTTGCAAGCTACACGCGCAAAAAAACTTTTTGAGCACCAACTGGGGCATGTTACAAAATATGTTTAACATTCAGCGAGTAGTTGTAACAATATCCTTGACCCAACCTAGCAACATTGCCAGGTCACTTCAATTAATTAAATTGTTGAAATCAGTGTTAAGTAAACGTGCTGGCAGGCAGGTCGACTTACAGCAATGCTGAATCATTATTTAAAATGGTTCAAGATAAGAGACTAAAGAAACAAAAAAAAAAAAAAAACACAAATTTATGTAGCAATGTCAAGTGTTGTAAAAAGGTTAACAAAGTGTTGAAAAATAAAAGCATAGCATATTTGAGTTTATACAAAATACTCGAAAACATGCTTTAAAGCGAATAGTTTTTGTTTAAATATTTTTGTGTTTTTGTTTTTGTTACGATGTTTTACTTGTGTCATTGTCTGCAAAGTCAGCATTTTTGAAAAATAAACAAATTTTCTGGTCAACTATTTTGGCTGGCTCTTAACATCATTAAAACGAAAAACAATGACAAATCGAATAAAAATACTGACATACATCAGCATGTTGGTATTAAAGCCATGGCAGCTGTTACTGTATTAGTAGAACAAGAACATATTATGTATGTAAATCATGTTTAGTTCTCTTCACATGTCCGATTTCCGAAAGGAACTTTAATTAATTTTAGCAATATTCTATTGCATACTTTAGGGCTTGTGTTGGTTAGTTCTAACAACTACCTTTGGCTGGTTATTTCTTTCATTGTCTTTTTCTTTTTTTTTTTTGCATTTTATAACGTAACAAATTTTTTGACAACTCATTTTGTATGTTTTGTTTTGTTTTTTTTTTTTTTTTTTGGATTAAACCTAAACCAACTCCAAACATATTCATGTTGGTGTTAAAACTTAAGCTGCTAAATATTTATCTAGCCTTACAAACACGGCATGTTTTTAATGTTAGTTAAGTTCGCCTAAGCAGGCCTACATAGACTTTACTTCGAGTGTGCTGGTGACAACAAAAGCAACAACAACTACAACAACAACAACAACAAGTGGCTTAATTACTGGCAATGGGAAAATACTTGACGGCAACGATTTTCCTGCTAGCTTTTATTAAGTCGGCGCTTTCAAGGCATTTTCTTGAAATATACGAACCACACACATATATTTACAAGAGCACAGCAAAAATTTTTCATGCAACAAAAATTTCTATACCAACAATCAGTGTTTCTTTTTTGTTATTGCTCTGTTTGTTGTGTTTCCTTCTTCTACTGTCATCCTTTGTGGCTGTTCAGGGAACGGTTTAGGTTTAAGAATAATGGGCGAAAAATTGTTGGCAACGCAATCTACTTAAGGGTATTTTCTACAACGTTATGCACGTGGTATTGTGGGTGTTTTTGTGGGTGAATATTTGGGTTTGAGGGTTTGAATGTGCATGTATTGTCGACATTGTTGTCTGTCTGTCTTTTAGTGTGGGATTAAGAAAGTATCTATAGATTGCTTGTAGCAGGTATGTGGTAGTAAGCAAGTAAGAAAATTGATTTTGTTCAAATGTTGTCGATGAAAAAACAAAACTACTTGAAAAATATCTGGTCGCTGAAGCAACTCAAGCCAAATGTTTGGAATTTATTATGTCGGCAAAGTGCAGCAGTTCTTAATGAAATTGCTTTTAATTTAAATTGAATATTTTTGCTGCTTGACGCTGTGATATACATAAATATGTACCTATTTTATTTAATTTGTTAATCGGCTTAAAATTAGGTTTTATTTAAAGCATCCTTAGAAAATCACGAGAGCATACTTTAATCGCTGTTTAGGGCGCTTAAATTGTTTTTCAAGCTTATTTGGTTTAACAATCACCTCACTGGCTGCGCGAGACTATCACCTTGAATTTGGTAATTGTCAGAATTTTCCTTTTAAGCCGCTTTTGGGCGCATTTTATCAGAATTCTCGCTTCAGTTAATTTATCGGGATAAACAATTCATTGTCTCTCGTAGCGTGATTTTCAAAACGTAGACAGAGCGCAATAAAGCTCTTCTTACATATATTATCAAGTTAATTTCATTAATCGATTATGCAGTTCAACACATACTCGTAAAAAATTAAACAATTTTTTGCTAAAGTTCGCAGAAAAAATAAAAATGCACAATTATCGATGTTCTACAATTTACTGCAAGGCTAATATTTAATTTAAAATGAGTATTAAATTTATATTTTGGTGCGCCTTATAACTCCTCGATAATAGAAGGTTCTGTATTATAAGCGAAAAACTGAAGAAAATGTCGATTTATCACATCTTCTAAATTTTACAGCGAAAAAAGTGTAAGTCTGACGGTGGAAAGTCAGGCGACTATACTGGCATGTTCAATACATCTCATTTAAGTTTGGTTTTGATAACTCACCAAAGAGCTTCGTACGTTACGGGATGACAGACATGTTAAAAATTCTCAAAACTTTCGTCTGATGAAGTTCAGAGTGGAGGAAAAGTCGGTTTTTTACCATTCGGTTATCTAAAATTTACCATGGTTCAAATTGCTGCGCAACAAACCCAGAAATTGTGCTGTGGCTGCACAGTAAAAGTACAAGCGATTGGCAGCTACGGCAACAGCATATCCTCAAAGCAGCAGTTCACCACCGACTGTCGTAGTCGATATTCGGCTGCTGCTGTCTGCTGTGTTAAATTTCACAGTCAAAGCACAGTTCATGAATGAGCTGTCGTAGTCGATATTAGGGATGTAACGAAGCTTCGACTTCGGTTCTGAAAGCTCGGAACTTCCGATTGATTTTACACCTCCGACCAGTGTGACCAGATAGTTTTTAGAAAAAGCGCGAACTACAAAATTTTTATCGCCCAAAAATCGCCCAATTTTTCAGTTTTTAATATTTTGTAGCCCAAAAAAGCGCAAATTGGGGGACATTTACAATATTAAGTCCCAAAAATTTTCTCTTAAGCTCATTTTTAAAACAAATTGTTTATATTTGTATGTATTGAAAATTTGCAATGTGTTAAGAAGATATGACATAAATTAAACATTTCTTTAAAAAAAAAACAATTCAAAGAAATTTACATAATATAAATAAATTTTTCTTTTCAACACAAATAATTAAAACATATCAAAAGTTTCCTGAAGAGATATTCAATACCTTCTTAGCTTTCATCAACTTCCTCTTCATCTATTTCTTTTTTTTTTCATATATAAATATATATACACTTAGAAATCATATTTTCTGTTATCGGAAGAGTCTTGCAGCAAACGTTTCAGGCTTTCATTTGACATTTTATTCGTATAATAGACGAAAGGGATTCCAACATCATACAATTTCTCATGTTCGTTTTAGTAGCATTCATCACAGAAAATACTCTTTCAACAAAAGTGTTTGAGTGAGGCAGCGATAGTAAAATAAGTGCTAATTTAGAAATAGTTTCCAGCATTTTGCCTCCACCAGCATTTCTTTAATCGTTCGCTTTTAACCAAAATTCTTCGGTATCTGATAGAATGTTTTTTTCAAAAATATCTTTCCATGGAATAACCAATAGCGAATCGTATTCTAGCTCTCCTGCACGTCTCTCCAACTGACTTAAATAATGAAGAAGAAGTTCAGAAAACGGTTTTCTAAAGTGGTTTAAACATTTCTGAAATAAATGGAATGACTGAATATATGTAATTTTTTCACGAATCTTCCGACAAAAGTAGCCAAAAAAAGCGCGAGGCGCTTTTTAAATAAAAATAAGCGCAAAATTATAAAAAAGATCGCCCAATTGGCGCTTTATCGCCCAATCTGGACACACTGCCTCCGACTCCGACTTCGGCTCCGACAAATTTGAATTAGAGTTAAAACGAAGATTGAAATGTACCGTCATATACGATTTTACTTATCTCACACACGAGCGCAGTTCTTCGTTCAATAATTTTAATTGCTTATAAACTCTCTTGCGGAGAGTAATTGAAATTTTCATATGTGTTCTCATATATGGTCTTCTAAGAAATCGGTTGGACGGGAAGAGAGCTGACAAGCTTTTGTTCATTAAGTACAATTAAGTACTTCGTTTGGTTTGTACAAAACTTAAAACTAGATATTTTCCTATTGTTACATACACTCAGAAAAAAGTTTCTCGAAATATAATAAAAATGGCATCATATAGAGAAAAATGGTATAGACTTTTCTCCAGAGAATGCTATTCTCTAATTACTATACTTAAAATTCTCTAAAAATGATAAAAAGCTTCCATGAAAAAGAAAAATATATAAAAATATATCGTTTTTAGAGAAAAATACATTTATTTTTGAGAAACGATTTATTTTTATTGAAGAAAATACTTCTTATAGTAAATTTTTTATCAAACTAAAAGAAAAATTTTACATTTTCAATAAATGTTTCTCTATAAATGAGAAATTTTTTGTGCGAGAAAAACACAGACATTGAAATATTTCCATTTCCTAGAAGTATATGTTAAAATTTATTCTAATTGAAGAAAGTTTTATTTGAAAAAGAGAAAATTGCTATTATTGAAAATAGAGAAATTTTTTACCGCAACAAGGTATGTGTTTTTTTCTGAGTGTATAAACGCACATGTGTGTAATCATAATTTATAAAAGACAAGCGTCCTGTTCTGCGCTCTATATCGCTCAAACTGTTCATAGTTGTTATTGCTATGCTTCTTAAAACATGTTCAGCCTGAACCAGAACCAGTTTTGCTCATACAATCTTACTATACAGTGCTTTTTTATATGAAACTACACTGTAAAAAATAAATCTTCATATAAGGTGAAAAACCTGTCTTAAAATAAGCTGCAACAGCATTAAGACAGCTTTTGCTGAAATTACTTTTGCCTCTGTTTACTGTAAAACAGCATACAATGATGTCTTACTTAAAGGCAGTTAAATGGTAAATGCAGTCTAACCTTCGCTGAATTTCAGCCTTTATCGTAAACAAACTGGCCTGAATAGCAATGCAAACTATCTTAAATTAAGACCGATGTGATGCATTTTAGCCATTTTTAATATAAAAACCCATGTATATGTTTAAGTTAAGCTAGCTTGTTTTGAAATCAACTTCCAAAAGCTGACTTCAAAAAAGCTGCTTTGGGTTTTTAAGCATTTAGAATGTTAAAATGCAAATCATGCTTAAATTCAGGCACAAGATGATTTAAAGGCAGTCTTTAAAATACGCTTTAATATTTAGAGTGTATGAAATTGTTTTCCTGCAACTTAAAGATGTGCCTTTTTATAAAGTTTTCAATTTTGGGGTTGCATGGGAGGTTGGCGTGTTTGTGGTTGTTTCAGTTTTGTAGCTCAAATATTAGCCTCCTCATAAAGTTTTCACTATTATGACTTCTATGGGAGGTGGGCGTCTAGTGGATTGATGTTTTTTCAGCAAACTTCAGTTTTAATATAAAATATACAACTACTGAATTTCAGTTTTGTAGCTTAAATATTAGCCTTTTTTAGAGTTTTCACTATAGTAAGTTCTATGGGAAGTGGGTGTGTCCGTAGTCAGATGACGCCAGCTTTTTTTCACGATTCAGTTTTGATATAAAATACAAACGTATCCAATTTTTTGTCTGTAGCTTAAAGTGAAGCCTATTGATAGAGTTTTCAATCCGGGGTTGTATGGGAGGAGGGCGTGTTAGTGGGTGGATGACGCCTATTTTTCTAAAACACTTTAGTTTTTACATTAAATAAATAAATATCTAATTTTATTTTTGTAGCTTTGATAGAAGCCTATTTATATAGTTTTCAATTTTGGGGTTATATGGGGGGGGTGGGCGTGTTCGTTGGTGAATGACACCCATTTTTCTAATATGCTGGAGTTTTAATATAAAGTGAATTAATACCTAATTTTATTTATTTTGCTTCGACAGAAGCCTTTTGATATAGTTCTCAATTTTAGGTTTGTGTGGGAGGTGGGCGTGTTAGTAGGTGGATGACGCCCATTTTTCTTACACACTTTAGTTATAACATAAAATGAATAAATATCAAATTTTACTTTTGTAGCTTTGATAGAAGCCTATTTATATAGTTTTCAATTTTGGGGTTGTATGGGAGGTAGGCGTGTAAGTGAGTGGATGACGTTCATTTTTCTTACACACCTCAGTTTTGACATAGAATACACAAATATTGAATTTCAGTGTTGTAGCTTAAATATTAGGTTCTTTATAGAGTTTTCATTATTGATGTTGTATGGGAGGTGGGCGTGGTTTTCATCCGATTTATTCCATTCTCGAACTTGATCTTCGCTTTTTAAAAAAAAATTTAAATATGAAGTTTCATTAAGATATCTTGAAATTTTTTTTAGAAAATTCAACCAACTTATGCGTTATGATCAGAGAAGCTTTTTTTCAAAAATTTAATCACAGTCTTAGAAGGTTTGGAGAAGTAGGTTGAGTTCTTATTAATACTAAACTAGTAAGGTCGAACACTCTTCAGTTTTGATATCAAATGAACAAATACTTAATTTTATTTATGTAGCTTTGACACAAGACTCTTTTTATAGTTTTGAAGTTTGGGGTTGTATGACAGGTGGGCGTGTTAGTGGGTGGATGACGCCCATTTTTCTAAAACACCTTAGTTTTAACATAGATTTCACAAGTACCGAATTTAAGTTTTGTAGCTTAAATATTTGCTTCTTTATGGAGTTTTCAATATTGGAGTTGTATGGGAGGTAGGCGTGGTTTTCATCCGATTAAGCCCATTCTCAAACTTGATCTTAGTTTTTTTAGAAAAAAGCTTAAATATCGAATTTCAGCAGGATAGCTTCAAAATTACGGCTGCAGGATAAATCGTGTCCACAGACGGACAGACAGACGGACATGGCCAAATCAACTCAGGTGGTGATGCTGAGCAAGAATATATACACTTTTCTCTACCTACCACGCCTCCTTATGGACGTGACAAAATTATTATACCCCTTACGCTGTACGCGCGGAGATATAAAAAGCGTACCAATGTTCACAAATATTTATACCCTTAACCTGAAAGGTCAGGGTATATTAACTTTGTGAAAACGTTTGTAACGCATAGAACGAAGCGAGTCCGGCATAGAAAAGTATATTTCTTCTTGATCAGCCTCACCACGTGAGTCGAGCTATCCATGTCCGTCCGTCCGTCCGTCCGTCTGTCCGTCTGTGTGTTGTCCGTATACACAGGATAAGAAGAAGGAGTTGAGATAATTGGATGGAACTTGGTACACATGGTCACATGGACCCAAAGATCTGCACTATTGAATATTTTTTGAATCCGCCCACGGACACGCCTACCTCCAATACAATGAAAAAATTGAAAACTGCATAAATAAGTTCATAATAAACCTACAAAAATAAAAATTGGTGTGTATGTGTTTTGTATCAACACAAAGATGTCTTCGAAAAATGGGTGTCGTCCGCCCACGGACAAGCCCACCTCCCATACAACCCAAAAATTGAAAACGCAATAAATAAGCTTCTGTTTAACTTACAGAGATAAAATTTGGCACGTGTGTTTTTATAACAAAAAAAAGATGGTTTTGAAAAATGGACGTCATCCTCCTACGGACTCGCCTCCATACAACAAGAAAATTGAAACTGCATAAATAAGCTCATAATTAACCTACAACAATAAAATTTGGTGTGTATGTGTTTTGTATCAACACAAAGATGTCTTCGAAAAATGGGTGGCGTCCGCCCACGGACACGCCCACCTCCCATACAACCCACAAATTGAAAACGCAATAAATAAGCTTCAGTTTAACCTGCAGAGATAAAATTTGGAACGTGTGTTTTTTATAACAAAAAAAAGACGGTTTGGAAAAATGGACATCATACGCCCCCGGACACGCCCAACTCCCATACAACCCAAAAATTGAAAACATAATAAATAAGCCTCTGTTTAACCTACAGAGATAAAATTTGGCACGTGTGTTTTTTATAACAAAAAAAATATGTTTTTGAAAAATGGACGTTATCCGCCCACGGACACGCCTACCTCCTATATAACCCAAAAAGTTTAAAACTGAATAAATAAGATTATGTTTGCCATAGAGAGATTAAATTTGGTATGTATGTAGGGGGAGAGTGGCATGAAAGAGCCAAGTTTTGAAAGAGCCATCTTGATTTACGCGGTAGTTTTCATACGAATGCTTCTTAAATTATAAATTTTAAGAAGCAATACTCGCCATATGGCACCCTCGAACATTTGACAGTTCACTGATAATAAACGACGATGGTGTATCGTATTTTGGATTTCTTCATCATTAAGTAAGTTTTTCAGAACATTTTATTTGTTTTGTGAAGTCTTCACCTTTAAAACTAACAGTAATATTATTATACTTTAATTTTATGGATATATTAGGCCTACCAATGACATATTTATTTTGCCGGAAAAATCTTGATTTCATACTAATTTTTGAGGTTATGTTTCTTTGGACAATATGTTTTGAAAGAGCTGGGTTGCGGTGGTATGAAGAAGCGTAAAGGAAGTTTAAATTATTTTTGTCAAAAATGTTTTTAAGTGTTTTAAACCTCTTATTTTGTTTTTGGAATAGGTCTTATTATTATAGATTTTCTTCAAAGCGATTTAATTTTTTTGCTAAAAATATTTTTAAGTTTTTTAACTATTTTTTGTTTTTAGTTTTGAATTTTTTTATTTATTTAATTTATTTTTGTAAAAACAATACTTTTTATAATAACAATTAATATTTTTAATAAAATATTCGTTATTTTTCGTGTTTTGTAATGAGAAGATGGCTTTTTCAAAACTTTGGTTGGCTCTTTCAATGCCCATGTGTTATGAAAGAGCCGAATTTCATGTTTTTTATAAATGGCTACAGGTCCAAGAATATTGTTGATTTTGGAAAATATTTCATGGTATTACGTTCATAAATGAATGAGAAAATACTTTTGATACAAGAATTATAATTTTATTAATTATTATTATATATTTTGTAACTTTTTTAAAACTGGCTCTTTCATGCCACTCTTCCCCTATTTTATACCAAAACTAAGGTGTGTTCAAAAATTGTGAGTAATCCATCATTGAACACGCCCAACTCCCATAGCGAAAGCATAATAAAGGCATTAACTGTGAGCTACAGGAATAAAACTTGGTGTGTATAAATTTTTGTTCAACATTTAAATGCATATCAAATAAAGGCTTCATCCGCCCACGGAGACGCCCATTTTCAATAATATTATTTTTTTTTTTGGAAAAGTAGGTTTAGGGTATTTCATAGTCGGTCTAGACCGACTTTAGACTTTCTTTATTTGTTTTGTATTAAAAAAGTCGAGATTTAAGGGTATTCAGTCGGCTAAAATACCATAATACCCTCCCAACCAATATGGACTCGGTACGCCCCTTGGACCCTATTAATTGGACCTCTATTAATTTTTTACAGTATGTAAGCAAATATTAATGAAACTCGGTGAGAAGACCAAGTGCATATATTGACCTCTATCTATTTGACCCCAGAGGTAGCTCCCTTAGACCTCTTTAAAATTTTTAAAAATACTTTTGTATGAGTTTTTTGAAATCAAGTACTTAGTTTATAATATTTTTCCATTCAAAATGAGTACAGAACGTTTAACTTTTACCAATATTTAATATATTTCTAATAAATACTTCAATCCTGGGATCTCAAAAGAAACATATCGCGATTTCAAGAGTCTAAATTTGTCTGGAATACTGAGATTTCATGTTCGTAGTCCTTGTTATTATATATTCTACCTTTTTTTCTTTAGTAGCGTCTTGCTTTCGAATGTTTTTGATTTTAATCTTAAGTCAAAGAGTATGCATTTGCGTCGTTAGACCAGTTATTTTAAGTTTTACTACTAATTACCTGATTAGGATTAAAAAATGAACCAGTAGTCGGCACACTATTCTGGTATAACATAGTCGACACACTGGGATCATATCCATCCCAGGAACAAGAAACCGTCATAACAAATAAGTTATAGAATATTTTGCTTTGAGTTTTTCTTAGCTTTTTAGGTTAATTTGATTTGGTTAGTTAAAAAATATATCGTTGAATTATAAAAATGTATTTTAAATGTCAAAACAAAAAAATGTAGGGTGGAAATGATCCCAGTATGACGAACAAGATGAAAAATTAATGTTTACTTGAAACCCATAAAAAAATATAACTCAAATAAAAACATTTAAAAGACCGACTTGTTTTTTTTACCAGAATCAATTTATTTAGAAAAATGGAGAAATTGTCGTTGTAAAGTTTTAAGTTCTCGCTAATGCAACGCAATTTTTTAATACAGAAGGTAATTGTAAGCTTCGTACCTCAGAAAATGCATGTGGTCTAGTGGTCTATAAATTGTCTATTGATTGTCAACCAATTGCCGGAATAGCTCTGTTAGTCAAAAGACAACATAAAGCCAAGAACGATTTTAATAAAAAAACAATTAAACTTTTTCTGAAAATAAAAATATATATAAAAATCTCAGGGAAAACATTGTGTTTCCGGAATTTAAGCGTAGTCTAAATTTGGTAAAATTAAATGTTCTGCTACATAAGTGAATTCCAAATAAAATGTGAAGAATAAAAAATAAAAAAAAAAATTCGAGACAAGACAAAATTATTGTCGACAAGAGCGTGTAAGATCCGTCAGGGGCCCTATATTATGCAGCCAGACCAGCACGTTTGACATTGTAAGCACTTCATAAAAAAAGTTGTCAATGCTTAAAAGTTTTAATGTGCGTGTTTTTCTTCTTCTAAACTTTGTTACACTAAACTAAATTATTGTTGTCAAGTTTATTGTTGCTGGTATTTGTTGAGTTTTTTCTTTTTTTTTCTTCCATACCTTCTACTAAACTTCCGCTGCTTCATGTTTTTCTAACAGTGTGATTATTTTTGCGATTTAATGGTTTGTCTTGTGTTGCGTCTTATTTTTCTTTTATTTTTATGTTTATTTTTAACAAAAGTTTTCAACTTTAAACATGCGTTTTGCTTAGGTCAACCTTTTCCTTCACGTTCCATACTATACGAATGTTCAGTTTTATTTTGTTTTGTGTCGAACAAACAAACGTTTATGTTTAGTTTAAGTTTTATTAATGGTGACTAAATTCGTTTGACATTATATTGTCTCAATAAAAAACAACGTATGTGACAACCCATGCAACAAGCAAACAAACACATACTACAAAAACACTCAAAACTTACTCCCCACAATTGCTATGAATGAGATATTTACGTTTGTGTCGACATATTTATAGGTTTCTGTGCTGGTTTATTAGAAATGCAGCCAGCCATTCGATGCAGCAGCAGCAGCTGAAGACAACTTTTTTAAAACGTCTATTTAAGAGGCTGAAACAATTTGTATTTTAGTCTTTTTGTTGTTGTTTTTCTTTTTAATATACGACCAATTTCTGGTTGTCTTTATAATTGTCTAGCTTGCTATTTTGCTGCAAATGCTTGCTGGCTTTGTTAAAAAATAAATAAACTCGTAGATCAAAAATTTTGACTTTGAAACATGAGTCAAAATAATAAAACAACACAGCATTTCTTTTTAACTGTAGAAAGTTCTTAGCTTTTACTTTTTGGCAAAAAGAACACGTTTCAATTTGTTTGGAAAAAACCAACGAAAAAATGCAATAAATTCTGCGCAAGTTATTTTGGTATTAAGTAGTTTTGACATTTATATGGTTTTGCGTGGGCTGCCTAATGCAAACGGAAGGCTTACAAGGATTTATGTGGCTGGCAATAAAAATGAAGCATGTGAATATTAATATATTTCAGTTATGTGCGAGATTTAAAAAACATTATAGCGACAGAGTTGCAACAAATTATAGGCAGGATGCAAGAAGTATTTTCTCGTCTTTGTTGAAAACTCAAAACATTTCAATCGTTGATGGAATTTTCTTTGATTAAATATAAATACAAGAAACTTTTAAAGCAAAATAGTTAGCAGAAAGAAAAATATGTGAACGACAACTGGCATATTATTAAGTAAATTTTGTTAAAGCAAATGAAAGTTTGAGGCGAAAGTGCATTTTGCCTTAAATTCGTTTTGATATGGTTTTTTTAAAAAAACATTATATATTTGATAGATCTTTAAAAAAGTACCACTCAATGCAATTTTTTATTAATTATTTTTTAATCCAAAATTTTGAGTTTCACCCTACATTAATGTGCTTTAATAAATATTGTGTCAAAGACCAGATGTTAAGCACAAAAGAAAAATGACTTGAATATTCACTTTGCACAAGGGTACCCCCTTGATAATTTTTCAATTTTAAAAACAAAAAATATTTTGCATAATTCTTATATCTTCATACATTTTTACATTAAACCATATTAATGAGAGGTATCTAATAATGCAAATTTTGAATTCGAACGAATTGATAAAAAATTACAAGGAGTGGTACTTTTTTAAAGATCTATCAAATATATAATGTTGTTATATATTTATCTATCAAATAAGGCCAAATGCATTTTAAAGGACGTGGACTTATTTTAAAATTAATGTTTTTTATTATAAAATTTAAATAAAAAAAATTATTTTCATATCTGATGAGTTATTCATTCACAAAGTTGAGGTTTTGAAATTAGATAAAGATTTTTATGATTTTTCCTGCTAAAAATCAAAAAATTATTTCTAAATAAATAAGAGAAAATGGAGTCCATTCCTTTTGCATATCGTTAAAATGTCCATATTTGGTACTTTGGATGATTAAAACTATTGTTTACTGGTGCGATGAGACTAATTAGAAAAAAGACACATTTTGAAATGTAAACTTTTCCGATAAAATATTAAAACCTGAGAATAGGCCATAAAAAAATAAAATTTTTGATACCCATATTATGTACTTTTGATGTTATAAAATTTTTCTTTAAGGAAAATAAATGCATTTAAATAACACAAAAATTTTATAATAAACAGTACAAATTTAAAAAAACAAAAAAAAAGGTAACTGTACAAATTGTCTTAAATACAACATAAATTAATATGAAATAATTGTGTCAACATACTTCTTTGATATCGACTAAACATTACTTAAAATTACAACAACAAAATTTTCTTATGAAAAATTGATGACATCGTGTGTGGTTTTGTAAGAGCTTTCGTTTGATACCAAATTTGTAAATGTTTCCATGAAAAAAAGCGAAATTAAAGCAGAAAAACGAAATTTTCGCTGATTTTAGAACGCGAGTTTGAAATCCTAAACCATCGATTGAGCACGTATAAAAAAATACGTTGACCTTAGATTTTTGTCTTCTATCACATATCCGAAAATCATTCAAATCGGAGACCTTTCCTTGGAATTATTATTTTATAACTAGCTATAGGTGATTGACAATGAAATAAATTACATGTTTCGATAAGATAACAAATGTTTGTAAATTGCTGGTTACATCTTTTTCGCGGTTATGGCTCGATATGTAAAAGTTATATAGAAAGCTTTACAAAAGAATGCCAGACACAACTTTTTAAGTGATGCAATTGTCTGATTTAGGCAAATTGTTGGAATGGCTTGTTGAAATGGTCAACTCAACACTACTATGAAAAGATAAAACCTAATTAATTACATATTAAATTTGCTTTCCATCAACTCTTACTTCTTCATGTCTTGGCGCAAAAATTCGAAAATTTAGATTGTTGAAAAGACGTTTATTCTAAAAATTTAAAATAGCATCCACACTCCCGCTAAAGTTGGCGTTAGATATTAAAAACGTTAAAACCTTTTTTCTTCATATAACATTTAAACTTACTAGATTGAATGCCATTTCAAGGCCAATATTAAAATTTGGCATTTTATTAATAGCAAAAATGAGTTGACGGGTATTCCGAATATTATATGGGAATACTCTAAGGAGGTCAATACAAAGTCAGAGCCCCTATAAATTTGTAATTTTTTCTTATGAGAATTTTTCTTTAACCCTTATTTGGCACACTGCTATCATTTCATATAAAGGGGTAAATTGATTTTCTCACGAAGTTCATAAAGCTCAACTCTTTTTTTTTACGGTTGATACGTGCCGAGTAAATTGTGTAAGAAAATATAAGCGACATATGATAACTTTAGGGATGTGCTCGAAAACTTTGAAAAATTGTGTAAGTTGAAAAATTATTAAATTTATACCTACAAAACCGTTCAAAGAAAGAACGAATTTAAATAACATACAATTATATTAAACATGAATAATTAATTTTTATTAAAAAAAACCCTAAGGAAAAAATTAAGTATAAGGAAGAATACCTTTCTACATACTTTATTTTTCGGACTTAAAATTTTTGCTAAATACGATTTTGGCAGTCCATGTAGCAAAAGACTGGAAAATCTACTCTACAAAAAAAGTGTCCAGCTACTGGCACTCATGAATCCGCCTATAAACTGCACATTCAACACAAAAACTTTGACTAAACAACAAAATTCCGCGTTCAAGCAGAAATACAATAAGAGAAATACCACCTTGTTCAAAAAGAAAGGTACATTCACACTGTGAACCGGACTAAACTGTCCGATTCGAAAATTTTTTTTGTAGGTTGACACATGTGTCTGTGACAAGGCTGCCAAATATCAGCGTCTCTTGTTGACATTTGGAAAGTGACAGTGTTTTGCTTGCAACAACTTTTTTCGTGCTTAATTAAATTAGAGTTGAGTGTATGTTTAATAAACATTATTTATTTCTAATCAGCATATGGGCATTTCCAAACTAGCGTTCTATACGTTTTGTACGAAAAAATTAAAAAAAAAAAAAAGAAGGAAGAATGAAAAAAGTTTTTTCAAAACTTTATTTAATTTGCGTAGTAATTCTACTATATTAATAGTAAATTAATTAATAGTTCTATATTACGGAAAAAAATAATAATCGACTCTAAGAATTAAAAGATATAAACAAGAATATGCACTGGCGTGACGTTACAAAAAACGGAAGTGGTTTTCGACTTGGATTAGAAAATTTGCAAAACTCTGCGAATTGGGCAAGACCTTTTATACAAAACTTTATTTGGAAGAATTAAAAATAATATAAGTTTATTTTGATAGTTATTAAATTAAAAAAATTTTTTCTCGGTTAATAAAATTTTTGACGTAAGTAAAAAATAAAGTTCAGCCATTATATATTATATTTTTTTAACTCCTACTCCACGACCATGAGAAGTTGGAAAGAAATTCAACTAAAATACCTGCAACCAAATTCAGTAACGAAATCAGGCAAACTTCGAGCAATGTGGCGTGACGTTAGTTACTTTTCACATTTAATATAAAATGAACGGTTTTTCTTCTTAACGATTTTTTTTATAAAATTTACTGAACTTTACTAAAATTTATTAAAATGCAAAATTTCACGCACTTTTGAACGTCAGTGTAGAAAAAATAGCACTATATGTTTTTTTGTCTGGCGTGACGTTACCTCAGAATATCATTAAAAGCAAATCAAAATTTCACCGTTAATTGATATTTGTTTGCATTTATATTGCGGTTAATTGTTATTTTAGCAAAAGTTGTGCATAACAGTGAAATTGCACAATTACTCTTATAAATAAAAATTGTAATGAAAAAATGCTCAAAGAAATAAACATAACTGAGCAAAACTTTAATTTAACTTGGTAGCCCGATATCTTTCCATCGCAACATGGGAAAAAATTTGAATTCTTTAAATAAATTAGTTTTGAATATTTCTCTTTAATAATACAAGTAAAAAAAAATGTTGGTAAACTTTTAATTTTTTGGTCACGGTAGACTTTTCTGCGGAAATGTACACCTGAGTTCTTTAAGCCATTTCCGTCTGTCGACACGATTACAGCCATTATTTTCAAGCTATCCTAATGCAATTATAACGATATTTGAGTTTATTTCTAAAAAACAAACATCAAGTTCGAAAGTGGTGTTAATCGAATGAAAACCACGCTTACCTCCCATACAACTAGGGCTGCCAGCTCCCGATCTCGCTGCTGAGTGTCCCGATTTTCAGCTTAAAAATGTGCTCTCTCGCGAGGACCTTAGGCGGGACGTCAATTGTTTCGATTTACCAAAATTCCTTTCCTTTTTATTTTGGTATTATTTTTATTACTTTTTGAAAATATTTTTTGTTTTTGTTTTTTTTTTCATTAGTTTCTTTTTTACCTCGAAAATATTGATATTATTATCGTTCACATGATTTAAATTGATCTATAAAAAGTATCTCTGCGTTTTTAGCCCAGATTTTTGATTTTTTGAGTTTTGACTTTAAGATACCCATACATCTAGAAAGCATGAAACCGAACGTATGCATAAATCTTTGTCCCAAAAAATTTATCAAATCAAATTTCGTTTCTTCAAAAAACCAAAAATTTCCTATAATTTTCTTCTATGCTAACAAAATTTTCTTCTTATACAAAAAAAAATCGAATTTTTTTTGTAGAAATTACAGTTATTTTCAAGGGTTGATTAGGCACAAAAAACGAAAAAATTTTAAATCGTTTTCTCCGAAAGGAAAGATAGATGTTTTTTGAGTGTAGGTCGCCTTCAAATTAGTTCACTAGAAATTTGGAAATGTTAAGCAATTGAATATTGATAAGCAATCTGGGATGGATGAATGGATGGACGAACGACAATTTTTAATCAAACAATGTGCCGGTTCATAAATCTGAATCCAAACATGAGGTTTTAAACGTCTATTCAGTATCTAAAATATCCAAAATCCCTAAAATTTTTTAAAAATTTTACATACAGCAAGACAAAACAAGTTCTAAAAACAGGTTTTAATATAGTAGCAGTTCCAGATATAGCACTTTCGAACATCGTTTATAATGTAAATTACTTTTATATATGACCATTTAAAAGTACCGTTTTCGATTTTTCGAATGAAGAATGTTAAAATTTGGTATTGATTATTGCCGCTTCTTTAAAACATTGCTATTCCGAAAAAAAACTTAATTCAATGCACGCTGATTTGTGTTGGAATTGAATTCTTGGAAATAACAAACAGTACAGAAAGACACACAAAAGATTTTGTGAAAAACTAACATATAAAAAGTAAGTTTTGAGAATATATTACAAAATGTCTCCCGTCTCCATTCCCCTCCGTAGACACTAAATCATCAATTAACCCACCTACCATCCATCCCCGCACTTTAGACCCATCTCCTTTCCATAGCATCCCTTCCAATCAACCTGGTAACCCTGAAACCTTTTTAGACCCTCTAATACCTCCAAGAGTGAAATTAACATTGAACTCCTGTGCAGGCACTGAAAGCAGATATGCCCTTTCTCGCCTTAGAGAGAATAGCGTCTATAACAACGTCCGTCTGTATCTCGCCTATATGCATAAAGCCCCTGATTCTACATGCATAGAGGGTAAGACCAAAACTAATTTAAAAGTTTTAATACAACAAGAAGGGCTGCCGACCGATGTGAACGATTTGCGTCATATGTTTAATTGCTTTCACGAGCAACTTGGAGTGTCAATAAGTCAAGTCAATGCGGACCTTGACACCTATGGCACTCACGTCAGGTCCAAACATGTCTCTTTTCTGCAAAAGTCCCGTAAGGAGCACCAACAGTATTATTGCCCCTAACTTTGACCCTAACACTACCCCTATTGCTCAAAACCAGTCAAAGTCACCTAACAACATTTCTCAAGTAATGTTCAAGGATCCATGCCTACCTGCCGACTCAATTAATTCTCTTAAAATTTTTTATCACAACTGTGGTGGTATGAGAGGTAAACTAAATAAACTATTTATCGACGCTAAATCTTGTCACTTCAAGATTCTGGTAATTACAGAAACTTGGTTAAACGACACTTTTAAAAATGAAGAAATCCTGGACTGCAATTGGACTATCAACCGAAATGACCGCGACTATTCCTCAACAGGCCTCTCACGAGGTGGCGGCGTACTAATTGCTACCCACAATTCTCTTTCAAGTGAGCTTATAGAAACCCCTACTCACAAATTCTTTGAGCACCGTATAGTAAGAGTTTGTATAGGAAAAAAATTCTCTATGTACATTGGTGTCATTTATATCCCCCCAAGCTCTAGTGAAGCATCATACAATGAGTTATGTAAAACAATCACTACATTTACAGAAACCTTAAATGAAGATGATAGGATTGTTATTTTTGGTGACTTCAACCGTCCAAATATATCATTTGTCATTGATGAAAATGACAACTATCTTCTTCCTGTAAACCTCTCTAGTTCCATAGACTTTACATTAATAAGCACTTTTTATAGCAATGATCTACAGCAAGTCTCTGCAACACAAAACCAAAATAGTAGGTGGTTGGATTTAATCTTTACTAACTCGTACGACGAAGTGAGGGTTGGTCCAACCATCGAAGCAGAAAATTTGTTTGCTAACGCTGTCCACCATACAGCCCTAACAGTAATGTTATCTGATATAAATATCTCTTTTACCCAGTCCTCTAATAACTCCATTGTGTACGATTTTCTTAATGCTGATTACGAAAGCATAACATCTCTTCTAGATGGTATTAACTGGAGTTGCGCTCTATCGAACTTAGACTTAGATAGCGCTGTTTCGAGTTTTTATAATTACATTTATACAGCTATCGAAAGGTATGTGCCTAAAATAAAGAAAAAAAAACAAACTTTCAGAACCTTGGCTAAATTCAAATCTCAGATACCTGAGAAACCAGAGAAACCGAATTTACAAACTCCTCAAAACTACCGCAAATGTTAGCGAAGAAATGAGGCTCAGATACGATGAGCTATCAAAAGAGTTCTCTCTCAAATCTGAAGAAGCTTACAAGTTTTACACAAACTTAATTGGAGAAAAAATTGTCCAGGACCCCAAAACATTTTTTGACTTTGTCAATTTGAAACGAAAATCAGCCGGTTACCCTTCATGCATGTATAAAGGTAATATTATCTCTTCCAACCCTCAAGAAATATGTAACCTCTTTGCGGATCATTTTAAGGATGTATTTTGTCCACCAACTTCTCAGTCGGATGTTTTCCCCCCCACTCCGAATTCACAACATATGGTTGAAAACTTTAGCTTGTCAAAAGAAGACATATCGAATGCAATAAAGGGTTTAGATGCAACCAAGGGACCTGGACCAGACCTAATTCCCTCAAAGTTATTGGTGCGATGCTCAGACCAACTACTTGTGCCTTTATATATAATATTTAACAAATCACTCTCTCTTGGAGTGTTCCCCTCTTTTTGGAAAACTTCCCACCTAATACCAATATACAAAAACGGTCAAAAAAGCTCAGTTGAAAACTACAGAGGCATAGCAATTTTGTCGTCCATCCCAAAGCTATTTGAAAAAATTATTTGCGAAAAGCTAAAATTCCTTATCAACCAGAGACTAAACGAGCAGCAGCACGGGTTTCGAAAAGGAAGGTCCACAACCACTAACCTCATGATAATGGTTTCTGACGTTTTATTCAAGATGGAGAAAGGATACCTAATAGACGCTATTTACACTGATTTCAGTAAAGCTTTTGATCGTGTTGATCACGGCATCTTAATACATAAATTAGAAAAATTTGGTTTCTCTGGATCTTTACTAAGTTGGCTATCAACTTATCTCCATGGTAGATCCCAATATGTTAAATTTCAAGGAATTGTTTCGAAGAAAATTGAAGTCTCCTCTGGAGTACCGCAAGGTAGTCACCTTGGTCCTCTTCTCTTCAATATCTTCATATCCGACTTGTCCATGGTGTTGAAGGATATTCCACATCTTATGTATGCGGACGACTTAAAATTGTACCACGTAATTGAATCACAGGAAGATGTAACTTTCTTACAGTTAAAACTCTCATCTCTTGAGACCTGGTGTACCCAAAACAAACTCTACCTCAATGTAAAAAAGTGTAGCGTGATAAATTTTTCCCGTAGAAACCATGTTATAAATCACAAATACCGCCTCAATAATAATGAACTGAACAGGGTCGATTATATAGTTGATCTTGGAGTGGTCTTGGACAACAAACTGCGCTTTAATTTACACTATGATAAGATTGTATCCAGGGCCAGTAAAATGCTCGGTTTTATTAAAAGACGAGCATATGAATTCAAGAATGTATGGGTCACTACATCCCTGTACTGTGCACTAGTGCGCCCAATACTCGAATATGGCTGCATAATTTGGAATCCAGTTTTTGGATCCCATTGTGATAGAATCGAATCCATTCAAAAACAGTTCTTACTATTCGTTTTGAGAGAAACTTATAACCCTCGCGATTATGGAAGCCTTCCACCATATGAACACAGACTCACCCTATTAAATTTGACACCGTTAGCAACAAGAAGAACGGTACTGGATACATGCTTTACTTTCGATGTTCTGAGCGGTGTAACTAACTGCGAATATATCTCTAACAAGATTACCATTAATGACCCTTTAAGACGTACAAGGCATACTCGGCTGTTAACTGAATATCGGCATCATACTGCATATGCCAGTAATGAACTCATCAACCGTTGCTGTAGAAAATTTAATAATATATCCGACCACTACTCACCTTCCATGTCCAAATTCGTATTCAAGCGATCTCTATACAAGTCTCTTTCTCTGCCTAATTAACCCAACCACTGAATTCTCTTTTTTTTCTTCTCCTCTTTCCTTTTCTTTTTGGCGTGTTCGTGAAATAATGTCAATTAGGTGGGCGGATTACGCCCACTTCGAATTGCACATCTTCGAACACCAAAACAAGGAAGGGGGAGAAAAGGATAAAAAAAAAATAAAAAAAATAAATAAATAAATAAAAAATAACCTGTTAGAATAAGTAAATAAATTTGTAAAAACCTGTTAGAATAAGTAAATTGCCTTGGTTGGCGAATAAATAAATAAATAAAAAACTATGTTAAAATAAAAAAAAAAAATAAATGTTTGTTAAATTTCAGTCTGGAAGAACTCAGTACCTGTTTACATTGTATTTTCACAACAGAAAGAAAATTTTTTTTTAAAACTGGACATAGTCTAGTTGTGAAAACACTATGAAAAAACACCGACATATGAAAACTCTTCATTATTCCCTGCTAACATTTTCAATCGCCTGAGAATCTCCAGCGAATCGCTTTGTAGATAAAACAATCGCAGGCGAGCTCTTCTGAGAGTCCTCCGGGTATCGCCGAATGTAAGTAGCTGAGGCCATAAAAGCGATTCGCCGGGAAGATTCGCCTACGAATCGCCGAGAAGAGTCTTAACCGATTCGCCAGGAAAAGCCGCGCACGAATCAGCAGAAGGGGTCTCAAGCGATTCGCCGACAAAACTGGCAAGCAAATCGTTTTGATTAATTTTTACGATTTTTAAGATTTTTAAGACTTTTAATTTCAATGAAAGATTTGAAAAATTTTTCAAAAACCATGTTCCAAAGATGGCCGGAATGAGCAAAAGAAGATTTTGAAAATGTTTTTGAATCGCGCATTCATCCCTACAGCGATCGAAAAACGATTCATCTTCCAACAGACACCGGAATGAGCGAAGAAAGATATTGAAATTTTTTTGTCAATCGTGCTTTCATCGCTTAGGCGATCAAAAAGCGATCCATCTTCCAACGAACACCGGAATGACCAAAAGTATACTTTGAATTTTTTTAAAAATCGTGCATTCATCGTTTCGCCAATCGAAAAGCGATCCATCTTCCAAAAAACTCTTGTACGAATCGCTAGGGAGTCACCAAATCAACTAATCTTCCAATAGTCTTCCAAAGGTTTGAATGGATTTGAACCTGATTGAGCCCAAGACAATTTTTTGAGCATGTATTTTAATATTTTAAGCTGTAAAAACTGTAAAAAAGTCAGAAAAAATGTAAAATAGTTTAGAAATTTGACTTTTGAAAGGTGCCCAAGACCTATTTTTGGTATTTGCTATGTTTACAAAAAATAAAGCCTGAAAATTACAACTTGCAAACAAATTGTAAAATTGCAAATTAGCAATCTATTAAAAAAATTCCATGCACTTCGGACAAATCTTCAATACTTTCTTAAACAAAATTATTACAGTGATATTCTCAATCATCTACACTTAGGGAAAAAGTTATGTAGTCAGTACATAGACAGCTATGTAAAATCTATTCACTGCAACTTGTATGAGAACGCAACGAGAGCAGTATTTACTGAGTAAAGGGAGCGTGTACTGACTACATATCAATTTATTCACTTTTTAAAATGAATAAAAAATGTATTCAATACATCATGTTATGTGTTGAGTACATAGCAGACTTCAATAGATACACGCAACGTGTACTCAATCAACGTGTTATGTATTTTTTTACAAAAACTTTACTCAATACATAAAATATAGACTCAGTACACGTCCCTCTTATACGATTGAAGTAACACATTTATTCAGTACATAACATATGGACTCAGTACACGTATCTGTTGAACATCGGCACACGATTTTGCTGTTTTATGTCATTCGTTTCTTGATTTTCAAATAAGCAACACCTCTAAAGTATGTAGAAAATCAGAGCAGGAATGAGTTTATCCACTGTACTCTAGAGCAAAAGCGATGGTTGGATAAGAATTAAATGGCTGGGTTTTTATAAGTAATTGCCAATTATTTTGTGAAATCTAGTCATTTCTTTATTAAGTTATTTATTGCATGTGTTGGATGGTGATTTACGCACAGACATTATGCACATTGCATAAAATTATGTTTTTAACATATGTAATGAGTAAATGATGTATGTACTCATTATATAAATGTATGCACTAAAAATATGTAATGAGTAAATTATGTATGTACTCATTACATAAAATTATGCATTTAAAATATGTAATGAGTAAATAATGTATGTACTCATTGCATAAAATTACGTACTCCAAATATGTAATGAGTAAATTATGTATGTACTGAGTCAATAATCTATGTAATACGTACATAAGATCTTTACTCATTACATAAAATTATTTTTAACAGTTTGCGATGAGTACAGTGTGAATGTACTCACCACATATATCCATGAATTCACGACACATATTTATGCGTTGAGTACATAAAATTCTTTATTGACTACATAACCGCTTGAAAGCATTATGTAGTCAATAAAGATTTCAATATGTACTCAATACATGAAAAATGTAAAATTTTTGTGTGCAGAAAACTATGCGTTGAGTACATAAATTTATGTATTGAGTCCATAGGTTTTTCCCTCTGTGTATATAAGTCCAATTTTGGTACATGGTACGAGTATTTTAATAAAATTTTATAGGGAGTAATTTAAAAAAAAATTGAATATTTTGTGTAAAGCAAGATACTTACTATTCAAATTTTGTTAAATTTTGACGATTTTTAATAAAGAAAAAACTAAAGGTATTTCATGACAACTTGAATCAAATTCCTTCAAAATTTTGTTTGATTCTTCTCCCTGGTGGATGTTTTTGGACAACCATAAAGTTACACTGTTAGTCTTCAAAGCAATATTATTGCTCACAAAGCTGAGAAGCTATACTCAGATTAAAACAAAACAAACAAACAAATTGGCCATTTCAGCCCTTGCAATGACTTTGACGGAGCTTCTTATGATCAATTGTGTTGTGTGTGTGTTACTAAATGTTTTGCACACAATTGACCAAGAAATGGACCTACATGTTTTATGCCGACTCCGAACGGCTAAAGTTCATGTTCTCAAGAAGCTTTACATGGCATTATTTACTCTCTGAGGTTTGCCATTTTCTGCAGAGAGGTGGTGACCGATCAGAAAAATTTTTTTATTGAAAAAAACTTTTCGCCGCGGCTGGGGATCGAACCCGGGCTCCGAGCATGCTAAGCCACACACTTAACCTGAGTGCCACGGTCACTCAAATTTAAGTAATTCAAAATGATGACTCTAATATGGTTAACGATACGACGAATTTTATATAAATTTAAAAAATTTTAAACAAACAATTTTTAAGTTTCTCCTTTTGAAGTAGTTTCCTAGAAAATTCTTAATATCTGTATTTTTATATATTGAGTGGTAAAGCCCCTCGCGGTGATTATGAGTCTTAAGTTATGTCTCAAATATATCAAAAATTTGAGGTCAGGCAGGAAAAGCACTATAAACCTTTATTACTCAAAATGTTTTAAACTAAAAATATCTATACAGAAATTTTTTTTGTCCATCATAAAACTTTTTTATGATTATGAAATTTTTCACTTTCGTCTGTGATATTAAGTATACTTTTTTTTTAAATCTGACTTTAGATTTGTAATCAGTGAACTTTTAACCCTTTATTTAGGCATGCATTTAAAATAAGAGTCTTTTTATGTCAAAGTAATATTTGTCATGATAATAATTTTCAATTTTCTTACTTTTGTTTTTTTTTCTAGGACAGTAAATCTGTAAGTGGTACTAACATAGATAAAATCGCTAACAGTTTACATCAGAATTGATAACAAAACATAAAATCAAGACAAAGTAAGCCTTGCGATTTTTTTTATTGAATAATATTAAATTTATGAACAATTGAATTTAAAACTTGAAAGTTATTTTCTGTATCATAGTTTTAAAACAGTGTGGAATATCTTCGCAACTACTTTATCGATGACATTCACACTTAATGCAGTTTTTTTAGGATAACATGAATTCATAATGATAGAAAGAAGCAATTTTCATAACTAGTGTTTTATGATTATAACTCAATTAGAACTTTCTTATTATAAACTTTCTCATAAATTAATACTTTTCTTTAAAATTTTAAGATTTTTTATCTTAGATTAAAAAAATTTTTATTTAAATTAAGAGATTTTTTTAATCTCTTAATTTATTTGAATGTTTCATCTTTAGACCAATATTTGTTTTTATGAAAATATCTACATATTCGTTTGAAAGGCTATTTGGCCGAAAACATTGTCATTACTTTATTGACATTAATTTTCATTATTAATTTTTATTTAAATTAAGAGATTTTTTTAATCTCTTAATTTATTTGAATGTTTCATCTTTAGACCAATATTTGTTTTTATGAAAATATCTACATATTCGTTTGAAAGGCTATTTGGCCGAAAACATTGTCATTATCTTTAGGTCATATCGTTTAACAAGCACCATATTCTCAAGATATGGCCCCTATATGACTTTCATAACCCCCAACTCAAATTGTCGCTTCATGAAAAACATTGTGAAGTTGACAATGTTCACTTCAAAATTGACAATTCGGGAATGGAAAAAACGTTGGCATATGTGTATCGCCTCCGATGGTGATTATTTTGAAGGTGATCAAATAAATTTCGAAGAATAATTCACGAAAATTTATGTGCTTTCTTTCTTTTTTTCTATATTTTTTTCATTATTTTCTTTCTTTACTTTTTTCATTCTTTCTTTCTTTCTTTATTTTTTCTTTCGTTCTGTCTTAATAAACTTAAGTTATCGTTAAATTTGTTTGGAATATTTATTATTCCATATTAAATTTAATATTGCTATAAATAGTATTTGGATTTTGATTTTTGTTTTTTAATATACATTTTTTGGATGTAAATTATTCAATCATAATTACCACATTTGGTTAAATTTTAATATAATATGTAAATTTTAAATTAATAACATTTATATGAATTTTCGTATAATTGTATGCTCCTCTGTTAGATTTGTTAATAGATTTGAATGCATCTCTAAGCTTTAGTTGCCATTAATTATATTTATTTTATTTTATTTTTTTTTTTTTGTTTTACTTATCATGCAAGCAATGAAAATGTTTCAAATTTAATTGCTCTATAAAATGCTGAATACAAAAAAAAAAAAAACAACTGTTAATATGTGGTCATTTAATTTAAAAAAAGCATCACTTTTTTAACTACATTTTTTCATCATTATATTGTTGATGTGTTTATTTGATGACTTTTTTTCTTTGGTCATTTTGATTTTTGGTTTTTTTGTTTTTCATTTTGCATTCTTTCATATGAAAACAACTTTTCAGTGAACAACACAGGAAACGGAATGTGCGATAAAAATCTGTGCATCATTAATTTAAATATGCTTCTGTTTCGGGAACAAAACAATATACAAGCGTAGATATATATATAGGAGAGGAAAAAAGAAACAAATATGTTGATTTCATTAATTAAAACATTAACTTTAACAAAATGTTTTAATCACATTTAAAATAAACATTTATGTGCATTTTTTATTGAATTCAGATCAAAACAAAACATTGAGATAAAAAAAAACATACAGAAAACAAAAAAAAAAAAATAACAGTTTTGTTAACATTTTGTTGCAACACCGAAATTAATGAAACACATGCCTTGAATTTATTAAGCAATAAATTATGTATTAAGGTTTTTTTTAATACAATTAATGCGGTTTTAGCTGATTAGTCGAAAAGTTATTTAAATTAAAATGATTGATTTTGAATATAATTATAACATTAACCACTTAAAAACACACCGAATACTACATGTAATAATGCGCAAAAAATAAATATTAAGTTTAAAAATGCTTTGATTTGCAGTAAAAATCTTACTAACATCAATTATTTTGAATACAAGCGAATACGCGGGAACTAACAGGGAATCCGGAATAAGTAAAAATATTGCATACAACAACAAATCTTTAAAAAAGTCAACTTATTCAATATTTTAATATTTTGAAAATTGCAAAAAATATAAAACCAATATTTTGATGTGAAACAGCAACTTATAATTCTGCATAAGTTTTGCCAAAATATGTTTTAATATGTAGCACTGTTACAACTGAAGATTGCTTATGAGTTGGTAACAGCTATCAACAAAAGCTGTGGAAGCGCTTTGCTCGTTTCGTTTTAAAAGAATTTGTTTTTGGAATGATTTATTTTTTATAAAAATTGACCTCATGCTCAACTTTTTCAAACAATTTTAATTTTTTATTTGACATATAATATAATTGTTTCCAATATAATGTACAGCACAAGTTGAAAATTTGATTTTAAGATCATTTATTGACAAAAAAGTATATATATCCATCTTTTATCAATCAGGTAGTGTTTTATGTACTTTTCTATGTTTGGAAATACTTAATAAATTATTAAACTTGTTCTATTTATAGAAATTTTTCATTAATTCTTCGGAATATATTTTCGATATCTTAAATTTAATTATATACAATTCGAATGTCTTGTAAAATTTTTTATTACAATATACCCGACCTAGGTTATTTTATATTAACCACACATTCCGAGAACAGTTTAGAAAAAAGTTAAGCAGTGCAAGAATTACACTTAAATTACAAAATCAACCTAATTAACGTAAACAGGAACAAATTTTCATCGTAATAAACCTTCAGTTAATTTGTTTTTAGTAGACTTCTACGAAAAACCAACTTCAAATAATATGTTTTTTATATATTTATTTTTTTTTTTTTTTTTGTTATATACACTAAGGGAAAAAGTTATGTAGTCAGTACAGAGACAGCTATGCAAAATCTATGCACTTCAACTTGTATGAGAACGCAACAAGAGCAGTATTTACTGAGTAAAGGGAGCGTGTACTGACTACATATCAATTTATTCACTTTTTAAAATGAATAAAAAATGTATTCAATACATCATGTTATGTGTTGAATACATAGCAGACTTCAATAGATACAAGCAGCGTGTACTCAATCAACGTGTTATGTAATTTTTTACAAAAACTTTAATCAATACATAAAATATAGACTCAGTACACGTCCCCCTTATACGATTGAAGTGACACATTTATTCAGTACATAACATATGGACTCAGTACACGTATCTCTTGCACATCGGCACACGATTTTGCTGTTTTATGTCATTCGTTTCTTGATTTTCAAATAAGCAACACCTCTAAAGCCTCTAGAAAATCAGAGCAGGAATGAGTTTATCCACTGTACTCTAGAACAAAAGCGATGATTGGATAAGAATTAAATGGCTGGGTTTCTATAAGTAATTGCCAATTATTTGTGAAATCTAGTCATTTCTTTATAAAATTATTTATTGCATTTGTTGAGAGGGTGCTTTAGGCACAGACATGAACTGTGTATATATTCAATACAAAAACAAAAAATATATAATGAATACATTATGCATGTACTCATTGCATAAAATTATGTTTTTAACATATGTAATGAGTAAATGATGTATGTAC
Source organism: Tetanocera ferruginea (assembly GCA_958299015.1). NCBI lineage: Eukaryota > Metazoa > Arthropoda > Insecta > Diptera > Sciomyzidae > Tetanocera > Tetanocera ferruginea. The sequence goes on from OY282640.1 coordinate 128,521,043, forward strand.
TCATTATATAAATGTATGCACTAAAAATATGTAATGAGTAAATTATGTATGTACTCATTACATAAAATTATGCATTTAAAATATGTAATGAGTAAATAATGTATGTACTCATTGCATAAAATTATGTACTCCAAATATGTAATGAGTAAATTATGTATGTACTGAGTCAATAATTTATGTAATACGTACATAAGATCTTTACTCATTACATAAAATTATTTGTAACAGTTTGCGTTGAGTACATAAAATTCTTTATTGACTACATAACCGCTTGAAAGCATTATGTAGTCAATAAAGATTTCAACATGTACTCAATACATGAAAAATGTAAAATTTTTGTGTGCAGAAAACTATGCGATGAGTACATAAATTTATGTATTGAGTCCATAGGTTTTTCCCTCTGTGTATGCAAAAAGTTCAACTCGACAAAAATGTCATATACCACCGCACAAGTATTGAGTTTTCTAATATTCATTAAACTTCAAACATTTCTATTAAAATTCTTACTCTTTGAAACTGAAATGCTAAATACTAAATTCTTAGAATATTTCATTAAGCCAATTTTATGGTCATGTGAGAAAAACTCAAACCTAGCTTGAGTTATTGTGAGTTTTGTTAGTCCTTCAGTACAAAAATAATATCACATTTCGTTGTGGGTTGATTACGTAAGGGGGTCAAAAGTTGAACGAAAATAAAATTAAGCATGTTGTTTATTATATATGCTATATAAAGACTGCTTGTCATTTAGTATAAACTTATAGAAGAAAGGGTTTCTTATATGTTGGCGACAATTTTAAAACAATTTAACTGATGGTTCAATGATTTTTAGGTCGAAAAAATGTTTCACATTTAGTCTGAAATGAGCATACAAGACTTAAAATAAACATGCTGTGTCATGCATTAAATCTTTTGAGTTGAGCATTATTTATACATTATATGATAAAGAAAATGTACCCAAATATTTGCTGTAATTTAAGTTTCAAGAAATGTAACTTGAAACTGGGCTATAGAGTATTGCTTTAAAAAATAGTTTCTAACTGTATTATAAAACTGTTTATTGCATTGAAATGTGAATTTAAAATTAAAAACTTTTTTTGTGATGACAATTTAAGCCGGATCCACTGCTCCACTGTTGGCCTTGTGATAGCGCAAGAAACTATTTTTTTCTTCATCTTATTGCAACAGATCGGAACCTCACAATTATTACAAATTGTGCAAAAAATTTGACCAACCTCCAGATCATGATCAAAACTAATCTATCCGACATGTTTTTAGTAATTGCACAATTCTATTTTGAAATAGATTTTTAATTGCATTTTGTACCGATAGAGTAGTATATACGAAAACCAGTTTTTATCAGAAACCGAAAATACTGATTTTTCAAATTTTAATGAAAACTAGTAGTGTCCGACCGATTATTCGGCTTCGGCTTCGGTAATCGGCATAATCGGCCGATATTTTGATCTTCGGCTTCGGCTTGTGCTTCGGCCTAAATAGCCGATTATTTTTGCAGAATGGTTTTGCTTTGCTAAACAATTTTTTTATAAGCTTTTTGAATTTTTTTTAATTATTCAGTTAACATTTGAAACACTTTCATTATTCGTTTTGTGTTTCTCTTCTTTTCTGTTCTTTCATGAGTTGGTGTTCATTCTCTGAAAATTTTATTCAAATGATAAATGCAGCGAGTCCGACTGTTACATTTTTGCTTTTGTTATGGAAAAAAAAAAAAAAAAAAAAAAAAAACAAATTGGCCATTTCAGCCCTTGAAAGGACTTTGACCGAGCTTCTTATGATCAATTGTGTTGTGTGTGTTATTAAATGTTTACACACAATGACCAAGAAGTGGACCTGCATATTTTATGCCGACTCCGAACGGCTAAAGTTTATGTTCTCAAGAAGCTTTACATGGCATTGTTTAATCTCTGAGGTTTGCCATTGTCTGCAGAGAGATGGTGACCGATCAGAAAAATTTTTTATTGAAAAAACTTTTCGCCGCGGCTGGGGATCGAACCCGGGCTCCGAACATGCTAGGCCACACACTTAACCTGCACGCCACGGTCACCACTGTTATGGACTGATATATAAAAGCCGAGTTAACGCTAGAATTGCTCTGCCAGATTTCAGTTAGTATTACATTTCTGTAGATTTTCTCGACTGGATCGAATATACATATATTAAATTTTTTTTCTATTTTATCCTGACGTCAATAATTCGATTACAGGAAAATCCGAATTTTGCAGAAAAACTCTTGCGTTTAACTCGAATTTAATGTTCAAATTTAAGTTTTTTTTGTACTGAAATGAATATAAAGGGTGGTTAAATTTTAAGGGCCGATGTTGATTTTGAATAAAACACAAATTATTCAGAAAATTACTGTCATTTCTTTTTATTATGATAATATTGGTATGGTTCAATTATGTATGAAAGAAAATATTGGTCAAATGGCTGCCGTGACCTCGGCGGCTTGAGGTTCTATGCCGTTAATGTGCCGAATTATCTCATCGTTTAGCTCTTGAATTGCTGCTGGCTTCCCGACGTACACCTTTTCTTTCAAATAAACTCAAAGAAAGAAGTCCAACGGTGTCAAATCACATGATCTTGGCTGCCAATTGATATCGCCACCACGTGAGATAACACGGCCATTGAATTTGTCGTACAAAAGAGTCATTGCCTCGTTAGCTGTGTGGCAAGTGGTACCGTCCTGTTGAAACCACATATTGTCCACATTTATATCTACTAATTCGGGGCTTAAAAAGTTCGTTATCATCTCACGATAGCGAACAACATTCACAGTAACTGCCTGACCGGCATAATTTTGGAATAAATACGGCCCGATGATGCCGCCAGCCCATAAACCGCACCAAACAGTCACTCATTGGTTTTTCGACAATCACTCTTGGATTATCATTAGCCCAAATGCAGCAATTCTGCTTATTGACGAATCCATCGAGGTGAAAATGTGAAAATGTGAAAAAAAAAAACTGAAGATGATTTTCTTCGAAAATTGATCATCCACTGTTGCCATTTCTTTAATAACTTTAACGCGTGGCTCGATTATGTATCTTTCCATGGTTCAAATTGAGTTAGTCTGAAATTGAGAAATGCCGAATGAAATGCAGAAAAAACTGACATTTAGGTGTAGTTCACATTCAACATCGGCCCTTAACAAAAGCAAAGAATAAATTTTATATTTTTTTTTACTTGAAAACATTTGTTTATTATTCGGCTTCGGGTTCGGCCTTCGGCCGATTATTTCCATTTTGCCGAAGAATCGGCTTCGGCTTCGGCTTCGGCATAAATTCTCGTTCGGTCGGACACTTAAAACTAGTAAGGTATATCGGCTAGTATATCGAGTTGGCCGAAGTTAAAATACCCCCACGGCCGATTCGTTATGGTACAAAATCTATCAAAGATTTTTTGAAACAAAAAGGTTTCAAAAAATGTTACTATTTTGTTGACGTCTAAAATATATTCATATCAAATTGTTTTCCTGCAAAGTAAAGACAAACCTCTTTATAAGTTTTTCAATTTGGGGTTGTATGGGAGGTGGGCGTGTTCTTGAGTGGTTGACGCCAATTTGTCTAGCATGCCTCAGTTTTGATAAAAAATACACAAATACCCAATTTCAGTTCCGTAGCTTAAATATTAGTCTGTGTATAGAGTTTTCACTGTTATGGGTTGTATGGGAGGTTGGTGTGTTCATAGACGGATGTCTCCCACGTTTCTTTCACAATTAAGTTTTGATTTAAAATACAAATGTACCAAATTATTTTCCTGTAGTTTGAAGAGAAGCCTCTTCTCTTTCTACTAAAAATCTATATAAGTTTTAAATTTTCGCGTTATATGGGAGATGGGCGTGTTCGTGGGTGAGTAACGCCCATATTTCTTACACGCCTTAATTTTGATGTAAAATGAATAAATATCCAAGTTTATTTTTGTAGCTTTGACAGAAGCCTCTTTTTATACCCAGCAAATTTTTTGACACCAACTTGGCATTCATTCTTAGATATACTGCTTCTGGAAGACATTCTAAATATACATTTGTGCTTGTCCTCAGCCTTATCGAAAAGTGCTTTTAGGAGGAATTCTCATAAACTTCTAAAAGGCTAAAAGGCTGTTTGAATAGCTTCCAAGAATGCTTTCATAACATGAGTTGTGCAAGGCAAAGATGAAATATTTTCTTAGATTTATTTTGACTTATGTCTTCTGAACCATGAAATGTCTTCTTAAAGTTTTCCTAGAAAATACCTACTAGAATGGTTTCATTGCAGGCATCAAAGATATCTTCCATTGAAAAATTCCAGAAGCACAACGACTAATGGCGTTTTCGTTTCTACCAAAAAATGTTGCCTTTTCATTGCCCTTGCCTGTTTTCGTGTGCGATTCTAAAATAAGTGCAAACGGGTGAGTAAATTCTGTGTTCGTTTCTTAAAATGTCACACTCACAGAGGGCAAAAAAGGCGCATTTTCTGCCCTGCAAACTTTCTCAGGGTAGATGAGTGCCCTGCATATCAGCTGTTTTTAAAACGATAATATTATGACATGCGTGCGTTAGACAAGGATGGTTATATTCGTTTATTTAAGTTGACATTTTTCGAGTAGGCAAAAACATGCACTTTTACAGGGTTGCGGGCAACATTGAAAACATTTTGCGCTGCGACAGGGCAACATTTTTTGGTAGAAACGAAAACGCCATAAGTAAAGCATTCTTCCCAATGACATGCATGTGTTAAAAGAATGCCTTCTGGGTATGAAAGTAAAAGGGATGCAACTTACGACTTTCCCTTCCACTTTACTTTCTTTTGAAAGTACTTTTTTTGCTGGGTAGTTTTGAATTTTGGGATTGTATGGGAGGTGGGCGTGTTCGTGGGTAGATGACGCAAATTTTTCTTACAGGCTTTATATTTTGATAAATTAAATTTTGATATCAAATGAATAAATATCTAATTTTATTTTTGTAGCTTTGACAGAAGCCTATTTATATAGTTTTCATTGTTGGTGTTGTATGGGATGTGGGCGTGTTCGTGGATGGGTGACGCCCATTTTTCGAACACGCTCAAATTTTGATATGAAACGAATAAATTACTAATTTATTTTTTGTAGCTTTAACAAAAGCCTCTTTATATAGTTTTCAATTTTGGGGTTGTATGGGAGGGGTGTGTTAGTATGTGGCAGACTCCTATTTTTCTAACACATCTCAGTTGTTTCATAGAATACACAAATACTGAATTTAGGATTTGTATTTTAAATATTAGCGTCTTTATGAAGTTTTCCTTATTGGGGTTATATGGGAGGTAGGCGTGGTTTTCTTCCGATTTAGCCAATTCTCGAACTTAATCTTAGTTTTTTAGAAAAAAGCTCAAATATCGAATTTCAGTACGATGACTTCAAAAGTACGGCTGTAATCCACGTCTGTATCCACAGACGGACAGACGAACAGACAGACGGACATGGTAAAAATGAATGCCACAAAATTAATTTACCCCTTAGGCAGTACGCTAAAAAATGTATGACATCATAAGGCCACTGAACCTTTGATATCTCACAACAACAAAAAAGTAAGGCTCAGGTAAGAACAATTATTTAGACAGAGTCAAGCACACGAATAAGAACAGAGACTTGATTTTTTTTCTTATTTCGCTCTTTATCGCCTCTATTCCGCTCATTTATATACCTGTCTTTTGTTGTTGGACTTCACTGTGTGCGTGCATTTTGCCTGTGTCGGAAAAAATTTAAATCTGAACAAAAAGGTATAAAAGTGTAACGTTAAAGACGACACAATTTGCTCTTAAAAGTGCAAGACCAAATTTTGCTTTCATGATTTCGACTTGATTTCGAGTCTTTTATTTGATCCCATTTTTTGAAAGTGTTCTTAAATTTAAAGTTTTTTCATTGCCAAATTCATTTGTTTTAAAAAAGCAGACCAACCTTAAAATTGACTTCCAAAAAATGTAACGATAAAGATCAAATAAAAATGGCTGTATTTTCAGAACAACAAAAGTGAAATGCTAAGTTTATTCACATAAAATGCAATTTTGAGACCTACTTTCATGTACACATACAAAATGTATTGGTTTCATGGAATGTTTTCGAAAAATTTGCAGAAATATGCGTTCGAGAATGAGAAAAAACTTAACGCTTAGAACACGGATAAGAGTAAAGTTTTGGACGAATTTTGCAAATGAAGACAAGGACTAGGACAAGGAATAGATTAAAGTTTTTCACTTTCAGATTTTTGATATAACAAGATATCAATTTAATCAACTAGATATCAAAGGAGGTAATTGAGCTTCGTAGAGGATGTTATCATACTTGGCATTCCTGTCAAAGAACTATGTTAGGTCCAGGCTTAAATTCCATTTGACACAGCCATATTTACAGCCACAAATACAATTGTCTAATAGAACGTCAACTCTACAGACAACAGCAAATCTAAAAGAGTAAAAGATATTATGAAAAGCTTTTTGAGCTTTAGTTATTCGATTTCAGCATTAGACATTTGTTATAAACATACAAATGTTTTACACGCACAGCACAAAAATATACAAGAAAAATTAAATTTCTTAATTTCGAGTCGAATTAAATTAAATTTCGAGTTTCGAATACTCGTTAAAGCTCAAAATAGAATTGGGTTAAAATCGAATATAACTAAAATATCTTGCAAGTTCGGTAAATTTTTCCAAAGCATCACAACCATTTCATTTCAAAATTCGAAACAGACTAAACTGGTCATCTCGTCAGTTCTAAACATTAATTTAAAATTTTTTTTCATGATGCAGATGAAAGGGTCAATTTCGTTTTATGTATTAAACTTTGAAGTAACCTCTCACTAAATTATGGACGCTTATTTTTTGCCCTAAATGGGTTAAATATTTTGCTTTTATAGAAATGTGCTTCATTTACTTTTAGTAAAGCATTTACCTTTCTTCATCGTTTAAATCTTGTTTATAACTTTTATCTAAACAAATCTGCATCAGATTTCCATCTCATTAAGCAAATCAATTTTTATTCTTCGTGTTGATTTTTTAAGTTTTCTGAATTGAGTTCTAAGTCCATAAATCATTCTTCATGCAACTGTGATTTTTCAGAACTGTAAATTTGCATTTTCTTTTTGCACATCCTGTTCTTTTTTTCTTGATATATGATAGATTTGAATATTCCACTTGTGCTCTTTGCATATGATTAAGCGAAGATATTTTATCCCAGCGCTATTCGTCTAACTTTTTTCTTCTGCATTTATTTTTCTTTGTTGATGCTGCAGCAGCTCAATTGTTAACCTCAATTTTTTGTTAGTTTTTTTTTTTTGTGATTTTGGTTTTTGTTGTCCGCACCAATGATGGTGCTTTTTCATTATCGAGAGATTTACTTGAGTTATTTTTTAGGATTTATTACTGTAGCGCAAAAAAACTTTGCTTACTTTGTCTGTGGCGATTGTAAAAATTTCATGCTGCTTTGAGTTATGGTTAAATAATTCAAACTCATGGTGAATAATATAATAGAATTAAGTAATGGATTTTAGAAGATTTCGACAAAATTTTTGCCAAAAATTTAAATTAAAAATTTGCGCCGAAACAAAGTTGAGTAAAAGTATTTTTAAGTATAACAAAATATCTACGAAAAGAAAACTCATTAAAAATGAATGAAGATTTTGAAGAAGATATCAGCAGCAGAACTTCATTAAATATGATTTAATCAATGATGCAACAGAACCTAATGAACTAAAATTACGACTTAGGAAACAAGAAGAAAATGTACGGTTCCATAAGCAAGCTTACTCAATCTTCATTACAGAAAATTAATAAGCAGCAAGACGATGATAAAAGCGAATGTAATGTATAGCGTGCACAAGCACGCAGGATGACGTTATAACAAAGTATCCTTTTGGCGCTAAACATAAATTATTAACGCTTTAATTGGATGCCAGCAAGCGGGCTGGAAAGAGACCGTGCAAAATATAATAAAAAAAAAATCATAAAAAGAATTAAAACGAAAAATTGCAAAAAAAAAAAACGAAAACAAAAATAAAAAAGAAAACCAAGGTTTAACCAAAAATGACTGATAAAAACATGCCTAAACATTGATGACGAAAAATTTAAAACGATAAGAAGAAAATTCACAAAGAAAATTGTATCACGTGCCCAAACCAACAACAGTATACAAAGCTATATATGTATGGATTATTACAGCAAAGCTATTTGCGGTAAAAACAAACTTGAGCTTAACACTGGCCAAACACCAAAAACACAGGACAATGAAGTGGTAGTTGGTGGCAACCGGAAATTGTAGACGACTCAACGTAAATGAAGTCTAAGTGTAATCATGAAAATGTAATTGAATACAAAACAAAGAAACAAAAGTGTGTTTCTCATGTTAAAAATGTTGGATAGGTGGTGGTGGCTGATTATTGGCGCACTTCACCCACCTCTGCTGTTTGAGCAGGGTCCACTAACCGCATGTTCTTCAAAGCACAAAAAAGCATAAAAATAAACCAAATAAAAAATCAGACGGCGGCAGATTGAGTAAAGATTGCCAACCATTGCAAATTGTAAAAGGAGTGAATTGAAAAAGTAAAAAAGCACAAAAAGGAAACAAGGGAAGCGCAGAAGATGAAGCCGAAAAAAGCGTTTAATTTAAGAAAAAAGAAACACGCTTTGGGCAATAAGGCAGCAAATTGTTGCAAGAGGAAATTTAAGAATATTAAGGAATTTTTTTTTCCAGAAACTTGAAGCTGCAACACGTTGAGAGAGGAAGTAACAGTTTTATTACATATCAACTGTCATTTTTACAGTGTAGTTGTATGCAAATGTTTTTTAATAGTTGTTTAATGTTCAAGCGGTATCAAAACTAGTATTGTATGGAAATGCTTGTTGATTGTCAAGTGAAATTAAGATTTAATTTTAAAAATTTTTATCGAAAACAATTTTGTAAAGAACATTCAAAGTTAAAAAAGCAGGAAATAGCTTTTTCGATTATATTGAAAAGACTTGATATCACCGTTAATGTAAAGCGCTATTTTTGGATATTCTTAAACTTTTTTCAAAAAGATTGAAGAATTACACATAAGTTTTCGTAGAGGCATAGAATATTACAGATATATGTTCCTTGTAAAATTTCGGTGTAAGTCTCTTTGAACAAGTTTGTCTATAAATGTTTTCTAAAGAGAAAAATAGTAAGTTTTTCATTACTTACTGTAGAAAGTCCAACAGCGAAAGGATGACAGATTCGATATTATACAAAAAACATTTCTACAAATGGAGTGAAAATATCAAAAGTGTTCATAATTATATTCAACAAAATCAAAATTTTTACAAAATAACAAAGTTTCGACAATGTAAAGTGTAAAAAATTGAAGTGTTGATTTTTTTATCTTTAACGTTACATGCGATTGAATATTTCTGCAAAAATATGGAAAATATTCCACGAAACCAAAACTTTTCTTCTTCGTTTTGTGGTTTTAAAGATATAAACGGTTTTATGTGATCTTGAACGTTACAATGAAGGTCTGCATTAAAAAAAAAAAATAAGGAAATAAAAAATGAAAAAACCTAAATTGAAGTGTGACAACTTCGAAGGCGTGTTTGGCATTGTTCAAAAAAAGTATGAACAAGTTTTGCGACATTTCGTAACCGTGTTCGAAACATGGATTTACAACCACACACCAAAGACCAAGCAGCAGTCAAAACAGTTGGTTTTTCCAGGCGAATCGGCACCGAAGAAGGTCATGGCGGTCGATTTTTGGAATGCACGTGGTATAATCCACATTGATTACTTTCAAAAGAAAATAACAATGAATGGTGAATATTATGCCAAGTTATTGCACCGATTCAAACAGGATTAAAAAGAAAAAACGATCGAATTTGGTCAAGAATAAAGTTCAGACAATGCAAACATGCACGGACATGTGAAGTCTTCATTGTGAAACTTCATCAATTGGGCTTTGAATTGCTTTTGTAACCACTCTTTTCTCCGGAATTAACCCCAAGTGCTTCTTTTTGATTCCGAACTTGAAAAAATGGTAGAGCGAAAAGAGATTTGACTCCAATGATGAAATTATCTCACAAACAAAGTCCTATTTTAGGGCTACAAAAACTGGAGAAACGTATAGAGCTCTATTGGACACTGTAAAGAGCTAGCTCAAAGGCGACTATTTTGAAAATTGTAAAATCTATGTAAGGCCGAATGAAAAAATGTCGTAATTTTTTCAAGTGACCAGTGAAATTTCAAGGTCTTTTATTCGAGATGCTTCCAATGTGTAAAGTTTTCAAATGATATGAAAATGTTGAAGGTCGCTTTATTCGTGAAGGTTACAAAAATGTCAAAAGCAAATATTTAGATAAAAATTTGCACTTCCTGTCATAAAAATATTTTCCACAAGCGGGCATTGAACCTTAAACTGCCGCAAGCATCAAATAAAAGTCGGACGTTCTAGCATTGTGATACATTGATGCTGCAAAATAAGTAAAAAATAAACAATTTTTGTAACACCCCTGCAAACATTTGGAAGACAATTGGAAGATTTGAAGAATTCATTTCGATTGAAGAAAATTTTTCAAAATATTATTTTGCTCGGAAGATGATTTTTTTAAAAAAAAATTTTATATCTATCATTAAAATATAAAGCAGGCTCTGAGAAATCGTAAAAATTAATAAAGACGTTGAACTTGGAAAAAATTAATTAAAATAGAATAGCACTATCGAGCCTGATAGTTTAAACTTAGGTTGCGTTCATAGTGAACGCTGATTCAGAGAGGCAGGCTGAATGTGTGTGAGTGAGCGAGATAGATAGCTATTTGTATATCGTTTGTTTGCATTGTTTCTATCTGAATCGGCGATTTTTGCTACTCTTGTCGGCGAATCGCTTAAGACCCCTTCTGTCAATTCGTGTGTGACTCTTCCTGGCGCATCGCTAAAGACTCTTCTTGGCGAATCGTTCGCGACTCTGCCTAGCAAATGGCCTACGACTCCTCTTTGCGATTCGTCGGTAAATCTTCCCGGTGAATCGCTTCTGTGGCCTCAGCTGCTTACATTCGGCGATTCCCGGAAGACACTGAGAAGAGCTTGCCGGCGATTGTTTCATCTTCCAAGCGATTATCTGGAGATTCTCAGGCGATTGAAAATATTTGCAGAGACGCGTTCTGCTCCGTTCCTAATATATCACAAACACAAACCAACACAAACCTTTCAAGCATTTCATTTTCAGCCTAGAAGATGTACGGAAAATTTATTTATTTCATTTGAAAGAGGATATTATAAGGTTGGTTGTCGAAAACTAAACAGATGACTGACTACAAGCAAACAAGCTGCTAATACATTATACAATTTAAAGCAACTAGTACAATAGTAAGACTGCCGAATAGTTTCTGCCATAGAAAATAACAAAACGACATCGAAGAAGTCGAGATGTAAGCAACATCCCGAAGCAAAGAAAAGTAGCTTAAACAGGAGCAGAGCGCGTTCGTGAACGTAGACCGCGAATTAGAGCTCTAGAGAATGCAGCCGCAGCTAAATCTACATCTAATGGTGAGAGCACAGTGATTGGAACATTACCTCAACAAAATTTTGAAGCCAACCAAGTTGATATGCACAACAGTCAACGTTCGCTGCTTTATGAGGCGCTCACTCAACATAGCAGGAGGATTCAGGATTATCAGGAAGCAGGAGACAATAATCAAAAGACAAAGTTGAGAAGACATTCGAAGACTACTAAAACAACAGCTGAACGTTCTAATTCTCAATGAAAATTGAATCAAATCAATAAAACCCTATTTATTGTTCGAATATTTTTGATTCCAAATCGGACAACAATATATAATCTTTCAATTATTACAATCTGAAAAATTTCATATAAGCAAAAACAAGACAAGACACGGGGCATTTGTTGCTACAGCACACAGTCCCGAGGTACCATGTGTTTTTATGAACAATTAAAAAATGGCATGCAGCGCACACAAATGAGAATACAAGTGAGCATATTTAATTTAAATTAAAGGTTAAAAAAATTGCTTTTATTGCACGCATTTTTAATTTTTTGATAAATAGTTAAAAAATCACATACATTATGCACAAATGAGCATATTATTATTTTTTTGATAAATCATCACATTAGGGCGTGGTATTAAGAATATTATGATTAAGTTTAGAATCACTGTCAAAATTTATTGGTTTGGTATTATATTTACACGCAGAGAAAAAAAAACGTTTATCGCCAGTTTGCTGCAAACGAACTTCGTTTGTCATGCTTCAAAACATTGTTTGTAAACGTTTGAACAGTTGGCATAATAATGGTTAGTTGCGGGAAACACGTTATTTAGTTGCAAGAAATTAATTTTGTTTGTCATAAACGGCAGTGATTTTTAAATTGCAGCAACCAAAAAATTTATTTTTTCCAACTGAAAACTTCGTTTGCAGGAAAAGAAATTAATTTGTTATAAGCGACAACTGACAAAAAAAGTTGCTTGATTTCCGTGATAAAAAGCGTTTAATATTTGCCATCAACGAAAAGGAAGTATTTTAAGAGTGTGAACAAACAGACACACAACTGTGAATCACAAGCGCAGTCACACAACTGCTACACAGCTCGCTTTCGTTGATGACAAATGTAAAATATTTGCCATAAACGAAGAAACAAGAATGTGTTACAGCTTAAGTAAATAAAAAATTCATTCTAGACAATATCTCACAATAGCTCAATGGAAGCATCCTAGACTGGCACGCGGGAGTCGTGGGTTCGATTCTTGGCTGTGTAAGTATCAAAAATTTTAATTTAATTATTGAAATTGTAATTCTGTTTCATTAACTGCTTAGTCAAAAGGAACCGTCGAAATAAGAATAATAAAAATAATAATAAAAAACATTAATTAAAAAAAAAAAAAAATTTGGTGTTGCTGTTGGGAATTGAACCCAGGTCACTCAAGTTTCTAGACTCGAACGCCAGCACGCTCGGCTAAACTTGAACTTCCAAAACAATGATAAAATTTCATTAAGTTCGATGTATTTTCGTTTCAAGCAAGAATATTTTTAAGTTGATGACAACTGAATACTCGTTTGCAGCAAATACAGTTCGCAAACGAAGTATAGTTGGTCAATTTTTCAGTTACGATAAACGAAAAATTTCTTTGCGTGTAGCTCTAATTTTTCGCCGTACTGTTGGTACTATTTCATATTTCAAAATATTTTTATGAAAACTATAGTACGTAACTATTTCAAACGGGCTTCAAAAGAGAATAACATTTTTTAATTTCATTTTTCGATGCGCAGTGAGAAATTATTTCTAAAGCTAGAACATTTTTTTGAGTGTAATTTCTTGCTCTTTTTGTACTGTTTGCTGAACTTTGTGTTTTTTTGTGTGTGTTTTAACTGTTTTTCGACACAGCACTTCAAAAACCACTGATAAATTTCATTATTTTATTTCGTAACCCGTTTTGCGTCGCAGGATATCACAGTCGAAGCCTTAAACCCTTTTTTTAACTATATATTTAAATGTGCAACCATTCAGAACAAATGATCGCATAAGTACGGTGTTGCACCGACGACCTGCAGTAACCTGCAGCTTGGGAGAGAAAATAAAAACGAATTACATAAAAAATAACTTATTTTCTTGCTTATTTTCTTAAGAAAACAATTGTGAAGTGAAATTTCGGCTTACAAATTATTATCTGACATAAATTTTGTTTTCAATCTTTTATTGGTTGATTTTGAAAAATACGATTCATTACTTCCGCAGCGCAGTTACGATGAACAACAAAATTCAGGAATATACAATAATTTTTTTTGCTGCTCAGAGAAAATTAAATTTTGTTTTTACCCTGCAAACATTTGGAAGACGATTGGAAGATTAGATCATTTGGCGACGCGCTAGCGATTCGCCTAAGGGTTCTTTGGAAGATTGATCGCTTTTCGATCGCCAAAGCGATGAATACGCGATTCTCAAAAAATTTAAAAATCTTCCTTCGCTCATTCCGGCGATCGTTGGAAGATGGATCGCTTTTCGATCGCCCAAGCGATGAATGCGCGATTGACAAAAAATGTTCAAAATCTTCCTTCGCTCATTCCGGCGATCGTTGGAAGATTGATCGCTTTTTGATCGCCCAAGGGATGAATGCGCGATTCATAAAAAATTTTAAAATCTTCCTTCGCTCATTCCGGCGATCGTTGGAAGATTGCTTTTTAAAAAGCTTTTCAAAATCTATCATTGTTGTATGAAGCAGGCTCTGAAAAATCGTTTAAATTAATGAAAAAATTCAAGTTTTCAAAAACTTCATGAAACTGGAATAAAACAACGTCTGAAGAGCCCGCTAGTTCAAACATGCAACAACTTGTAACATTCAACAACGATGCTCTGCGACAAACAAAAACACCTTCTGCCATTCTTTGGCGAATCGCTTAAGACTCCTTTCAGCGAATCGTTCGCGACTCTTCCTGGCGAATCGCCTAAGACTCTTCTCGGCGATTCGTTGGCGAATCTTCCCGGCGAATCGCTTAAGACTCCTCTCAGCGAATCGTTCGCGACTCTTCCTGGCGAATCGCCTAAGAGTCTTCTCGGCGATTCGTTGGCGAATCTTCCAGGCGAATCGCTTAAGACTCCTCTTGGCGATTCGCCGGCGAATCTTCCCGGCGAATCGCTTTTATGGCCTCAGCTGCTTACATTCGGCGATACCCGGAAGACTCTCAGAAGAGCTCGCCGGCGATTGTTTTATCTTCCAAGCGATTCGCTGGGGATTCTCAGGCGATTGAAAATGTTTGCAGGGTAATGTCGAACAATCAGAATGAAGAAGACTCTCAAAATTATTTTCTTATTCTCAAACCTGTGCGAAAATGTTCTTCTCTTTTGAAACAGGCTATACTTTATATTTACGAGTGTGCTGTTTCACTCATAATCTAATAAATAAAAATCTCGTGTCACGGTGTTAGTGTTTCAACTCTTCCGAAACGGCTGTACCGATTTTAATGAAATTTTTTTTGTACACCCAGAAAAAAATCCTGTAAAAATAACGATTTTTTAACACTAAATCATGTTATTGAAATTCAACATGATCAGTTATGTTAATAATTAACACTTTACATAATAATTCAACTCTGTTCAAAGAACGCTTGTGCAGTGCGCAAAATCACATAAAATGTCTTCTGCTGAACAGGACATTCAGAAAAGGGGCAATTTGTCACTTAATTCGCACAACGGCAAAATTATTCGCACTGTCTTTTCTTTTTATATGCTGATGCAATGAGCAAACTAACACTTACTCATGTTATTTTTAACACTGCATAATACAGTGTTAATTTTTAAAAATTGTTGTTTTGCGTGTAAAAATGATCATGTTAGATTGACAGGAGCCGTGTTGAAAAATTTTGCCTCATTTTTCCCTGGGTGTATGTTTGGTAGGAATGATAATAGGTTGTCAAGTATTTTGCACCCTTCTACTCGCGACAGACGTGGCAGTTTTTCAAGAACGCAAATTTTCGGCATAACTTTCGTCTATAAAACTAACATTACTTAAACTCGGTAAGAACTTACTATTGAGTCTTGCACTTCGACTGTAAAATTTGAGCAATCTTTGGAAAGGATGGCATGGTACCGCCCATAAAATTCAATTATTTGAAATCACATAGATTAAGAACTAAATGTCGTTTTACATTGAATCTTGGTATAAAGTAACTGATGGGCCAGTTCTTTCAATTATAAAACAGACATGGGCATTGGAAAATGGAAAGTGCCTTCACCCATAAAATTAAAATTTTTCGATACAGAATATCTGTAGAAGTAAAATGCACAGAACTCCGAATTTGGTGGTGTCCTGCTACTGGAACGGGCATTGTACATTGGTTGTGGATTCGCTTATATAAGACACATTTTTTAAATTGAATCGCTTTGGAAATACAAGTCACAAGAACGGCAGCAAAGCGCCGAGTACCAGCTAGTCTGTATATAAATAGGTTTAGGGAAAACAGTTAAGATTCATTTTCTCAGCTGTTTCTCAACCGATTTTTATAAACCTTTTTTAAATGAATCATAGTGCGGAGAAGGAGTGATCCGACTATTTTACATAAGCAAACTATACATAAGCAAACAAAAATTGATCGAGTTTCGAATTGGTCGACCCCAGGCATTACTGGCTTGATATAATTATCTAACATGGTGATAGAATAAATATGAACTGCTACTCTGCCGTCCTAAGAAAGAAAGTCATATCTCCATTTTTGTTGTTTTAAGATAACTTCACGTTTTTAATGCATTTGCGGTTGGAAACGGGTTTTTTTAGCTTAGCACAAAAAATCAGAAACTCATTTAAGTTTCCGAATTTACCCTTATCTCAATTTTGGCGTTTGTGACTCTGTTCTCCGCAAGGATGTCTTTCCTCTATACTCCGTATACATTTGAGCTTGTTATCTAGTTTAATTCAAGTTATTAAGCTTCAGCAAAGAGATTTATAGCTACTGCTGGGAGTTTCAATAGGTTTTTGCTATAATTCCAATAAAAGTTTTGAAGTGAAACTTCTTAAGCCGCGTATACAACATACGGCGAACGAATTGGGTAGTTGAACCGATGAAACGAATGAAACTGAGGCGAATTAAGGTGAATTTAGGTCAGTTTAGGTGAATTTCGGTGAATTTTATTGAAATTAAGTATTCGAAACACCCTATAAATTCAAAGGATAAAAATTATCAAACAATGGTTTGAGTCCTAGCTAACAGACGAATTAATCAATAAGGTTTTATACCGTACTTTTTGAAGGTGGCATTTTCAACTAGATACGTTCAATTTCCAACCGTGACAACTTACGCTGGAATTTTCAATCTGTATGATTCAATGGCCAATCGGATGCAATAAGATTATCTGAGGTCACAGACGGGTCAATGATTCATGGATTCCATGGATCATTTGGACAAATATGGATGATTCTATGGCCAATCAGATGCAATGGGATTATCTGAAGTCACAAGCGGGTCGTCATTCGCAGGTGGTCATTGAAACTTTAATGGATTCCATATTTAAGTACATTTTTTTACAAGACGAACTCAATTTATAGCATACTACTATAGGCCGCTACAACTAGGTGAAACTATCACAGGGCAACTCTACCGAACTCGGTTGATTCGTTTGAACCGAGCATAGAAACAAAAACGTCTAGAGTGCGATCAAAGGCCCAACAAGGTAATTTTGCAACATGACAACGCTCGGCCACATGTTACGCAATCGGTCAAAACACGCTTGAAACGCCTAAATGAGAAGTCTTACTCCTACTATTTGCTTTCTTTAATGACGCATGAAATTGAGGATAAGCACTTTCGCTCTTTTAAAATAAACTTAATCTTGTAAAGGCTTTATATGAAATGAGACTTTTTTAGTAAGATTGAATTACAAACTCTACTTTTTGGGTTAAAGTTTCACTTACACCGTGCGTGGCGGCCACACACATATTTTTTTGTTATAGGATATGTATGATACTTATCGATATACAAAAACGTTGCTATATAGTCTTTGTGATGAAAGAACCTTAAGGATGAGTTAATAAGTTTCATACGAATTAATATCCTTTCAAAGATTCTGTAATGGATAGTATTTTATGCCTTCTAGAGCTTTCACCAAGAACGATGAGAGACCAATTTTTTGGCAATAAAACCTACTTTCGCTGCTCTCTAGAATTTTGCAATGTGATCCGTCTTAAGGCAAGCGATAAAGTTTAGTATGAGCCAAATCATGATGTTGAGAAGTGCGTGTTGCATTCATTATTCATTAGAAATATATGTCTAAAATATTTTGATACTTTTCTAAATAGGCTCAAATAAGCTTAATTTTAACAGGATTTAGAAACAGCGTACTATCTGGGTTGTAGGTACTTACAAAACGGAATACTAGACTATTAAAATATTATTTCGTAAGTATAGCTTCACACCTCAAAGCATACTTTTTAGATTAAGTTAAAATTTCAAATTAAATTTAATCATGCAGTTAACAAATTAAAGAGAAACAACTGTTAACAATCAAACTGCCTCATTTTAGCATCTTTGTTGGGACAAGAAAGATAAAAAAACTTAATCCCATAAAACTAAAAAAACTCCATAAAAATTTAAACTACCTCAAATGGCGTTTCTACAAATATATTTTCTAGAAGTAAAGTTAAATGATAACCTTTTGACATAATAACCGCTTTTATCAACTATCATATACAGACACACAATATTATTTATGCAAAGAGCACTTTTTAAAAAAGAAAATATGAATTTAGTTATGTCATAAAAAAGAACTCAGATTTCAGAGAAAGTAATAGTTTGTCACAACACTTAATATGAAGCATGAACAAACAAAACAAATTTGACATTTCAGACCTTTTCCAAAAAATAACGATTTTTAGACAGTTACGTCTAAATATTATATTATGATATATTATTATATTATGATCATTGGGGTTGTGTGTGTTATTAAATATTTGTACACAATAGACTGAGAACTTGATATAAATGTTTTATACCGAAGCCCAACGGCTAAACTTCATGTTCTCAAGAAGTCATACATGTTATTTTTTTCTCTCTGAGATTTGACTTTGTCTGCTGGTTTGCCTTCTATTGAAAAATTTGTGTCAGCTGGAGGTTCGAACTCGCATCTGCATTGGCTCGCACGCTTCGCACTTAGCACGCACGGTCAAGCTTTTAATATTATGAGCTTTCTTATTATCACTAAATAAATCATTATTTAGAAATTTTGGGTTATTTCATATTTATTTGCAACTTGTGTTCTGAATGATTTCAAAATTTTTAGCCGATACACATTGACTGCAACATGCGTCCACCGACAAAACGAAAACTTGTCGTCAGAGAGAATTGTCGCAGTGTTCTCGACGACTTGATTATAATGAATGCAACAGCAACAATCTGTATGGCTGTGTTTTTGATGAATTTTATTTACTTTATTAACTTATTTTAAAACAAAACAATAATCACAAGACTCACACAATGGAAAATGCACAGCTAGCTTGAATATAATTAAAACAAAAACGTAAACAAACTTCAGAATACTCTTTTGTCGGCTGTCAAATTAGAAATAGATTGAAGTCTGCGGCTGCAACATTTGTCGTCGAATCCTCTCTTTGTCGTGCTGCAGGCAAAAATTACACTTACATAAGAAGACATGCGTTCTATTTTTTGACGTTTGTTGTTCGTCGCAGGTTGCAATCAATGTGTATCGGCTATGTGAGTTTTTTCAACATAAAATTTCTTTTCAAAGTGCATAATAAAATTTTGTTGGTTATGCCGTTAAATGTTTCAAATTTTCATGAGAAAACTTAAACTAACCTATAGAAAAGTTCTCACCAAAATATACAATAATTTATGATAACTTACAATACGATGAATATGAGTGTATTTTTATTTTTATTTTTTTACAACATTATTTCGAAGTTTTATTTTCTTTATTTGAATGTCATACTCAAACTCAACGTGATTAATCTATTTTTATATTGCCGTTTTGACATCTAAACACAAACTTTCTCTTATCAGATATAATTTAATATCTTTCAGGTAGCAGTTGAACGATTTACGAATTTCGTTAATATTTGACTGTCACCCACGAGTTACAACAACGTCTGCTTCCCATCAATGTTTATACAGCCAAATACAAACCAAACATTCCAGCCGTCTAAGTAAAAACAAATAAACGTATTCCACCAAAAACAAATATTACGCAGATCCATCGAACCATTCATCCATCTAACCATACCATCTAACCAACTCGCGGAGGAGCGAACTTAAAAATTCTTTCGGTGTACGCGTACACCTCAGATACGCTAAACTGATGCTTATCTCGATAAAATATAATTTCATTGAATTGATTTTTTTTTCCAGGCATTCGACGTTACGTGATTGAAATATAAAATTAGCTAGCTTAGAGTTTAGGATTTGTATTTGCTATCGTATTTTGATGGGTTGGCTTATTTTTATATTAAACAAAAAAACAAAAAAAAAAAAATAAGCAAAATAAAATTCTATTGGATTAAGACCGGGATGTTTATATTTTAATGTCTTGTAGTTGGGATTAAAACCAATCAAATGTTAGCGCAGACTTGTACGTGTGGAAATTCCTGAGGAGGTAGAAATAAATTCCAAAAATGATTTAGCAAAAGCTCGTTATGAGCGTTTAGCTTAATTGAATTCAATATGAAAGAAAATATCAAAGAAATTTACAACATTAATCGACATCATTAGCTTGTATAAAACGTAGAAAATATTTTTTAAATTTATGTCTATTTGAGAGCTTTTTGATAAAATAAAAATTAAGTCTAATCAAATTTGTTGGATCTCATAAATAAGGCAGCTATAATTTCCGCATGTTTCTGAGAACTATAGCAGAAATGTTAAGAATTTTCTTTAGTTTAACATTAACTATAATCAGATATTAATCTGCAAATTTTAGTTAAAATTTTGAATAAAGATACTCTTATGCAAAAAGTGCAATAAAAAGAAGAACACAACAAAAACACTGAAATATCAACAGCTGCCACCGGTCGAAAATAATACTTTAAAACAATAGAAAATATCAATAAAAGCCAAAAGCATTAAAGAATTTTTTTTTAATAAAAAAATTCCAGCAAACAGCATCAAAAGTATAGCAAGTTAAATAGCAGAGATAAAAAATCAACACAAAACAAAAAGAGCCAAAATAAAACACACATACATAAAAATATGGCAAAATATTTGCACAACAATTTGTATAAGTCGAAGAGGCAAATAAATGTGCTAAAAGTTGTTTCGTCGCTTCACTTCAGCGACTTCGTTGTAAACGCTGCTGCCTGGTCGATGATAGGCAGCGAATTACTGACAGCTCAGCAGGCGTTTTACGCGTTACTCATAAATATCCTGACTTAAGTCCTTTGCAGGGAAAATATAAAGATAGAATATGGCGGCCGGAAGTTAAATTCTTACAAAAAGTCAATCTCCCATGAAGCTAATGTTCAGCGAAGGGTGATGAAGGACAAGCATCACATATTTCACTTCCTTCACATTAACATAAGAGGGATTAAATCAAATTTTTTCATGACCTTGTTGTTGTTGTTATTATTGTTGTTGTTTTTGGTGAGTGTGTGTGTTTGAGCGTGAGTGGGCGCAAGAAATAGCAATTTATGTATTTGCGGAAAATCAAAGAAAATGTTCACACACTGCAAACAAATCGATTTGGGCGCTTGCTTGCACACAGCTGGATAACGTCAAAATTTGTGTGTGTGTGTGTGTGTGCTCTTGGGTATTTTGGTATGTTTTTTTTTTCTATAGATTTGCTAACAATTTGTAATATTCCTGCAAGTTGCTGCTTGTAAATTTCTACGAAAAAAAAATTTACAAAAAAGTACACTACTAGAACTGACTGCGTTCGCTGCTGGACGTTTATGATTCACTGCCAACTGTCGCGACTGGTCAACCACAGGCGTTTTCATACTTCATACCTAATCCTTGCATTGAGCATAAGCATTTAATTGTATGTATGAGTATTTGTTTGTAGGTCGATTCTTATTGTTCATTTGTAGCTCAGCAATTCCTCTTGTTTTTATGAACATTTCAAATATTGGCCAGAAAAACGCTTGAAATTTTCTTTACACATATACCAACAGCTGAACTGAAGCGTCTGTATATAAATCTATATATGTGTGATTATATTCATATATACTTAAATACACATATAGCTCCCTTTTTCTAGCATATAAGTTTTTGTGTGGGTGTTGGCGTATTTTTCTTTAGCGTGTAACTTTTATATCTTGATTACATTGTTTGCTGTAAGTAAAATGCTTCTACATATTTAGACTTCCGGTATTTCATCAGCCCTCTTTATTCAGCGCTGTTTGGCAAAAAAAAAAAAAAAAAATCACAAAACTTCGCAGGATTCTTTTCAATAAGCTACACGCTGTGTTTTGCAGTTGTTTCGAAGAATTTGCACTGCTTTAAGTTAAAGCAATTTTAAATCTTTTCATCAGCGTTGAAGTTACAAATGATTCTCGAAAACATTTATTATACTTCAAAGTATTTAATTTTTACAATGTTATGACTTTTCTATGATGGTCATAATTTTGGCTGAATTGTTTACACTGCATATGCTTTTAAAAAATAATTATAATTTTTTATAGAAATCCAATTAGAAATGTATCACTATCGCTGTTTAAACAAAGTGTATTTTAAAAATGATCAAACATTCGGGATTTTGCAGAATAGCAAAAGCTATAATAATATAGTATAAGAAAAATATTTGGATGACTAAAGTATTTAATTGGGAGTAATCATTAAAAATCTAAATCGAGACAGTTATTATTCGAAACCGGCAATGTCTAGAAAATACAGTGGGTGTGGTAGGATATCCTATTTTAGTGTTTCGAAGCATGTTTTGACTGGCCTTGCAGCTTGTAGTCAAACAATGTCATGCTGAAGAATGGATTTGTCATGTCTTTACTGGAATTGCAGCCATTTTTTCTTCAATGTTCGGCTCTAACGCATCATTTGTAGTTGGTAACGATCTGTTGTTATTGTTTCGTAAGGATGGAGTAGCTCATTGCTGATCCCACTAAATAAACTTTTCATCGCCAGTGACAATAGGATGCCAAAACCTTTTAAATTTTTCCATTTAAGTAGCTGTTCACATGTGATAAATCGCCTTTTGACGTGTCTCAGCTTCAGATTGCGCTGCGCCCAATTAACTTGTCATTTTAATAAAGTATTTATTGGGTTTGTCACGGGTCATCATCGAATAAAGCCTCTATCCCTTATTTTCGAACTTTTTCAGCTGCACTTTTAAAAAGCGCAAAAAACACTTGCAATTTCTCATCAACGGAACGTATTCAGCGTATGCTTCGAGAAGTAATCGATGTTCGGATGCATTTTTGTTTAAATTAAATGCATCAATTAAATTTAACTTTGCGAAAATACTGTTTTGTTAGCATGTTATTCCAAATTTTTCTCGAGAGCAAAATTTTATGAGTATGACCAAATATTAATTTTGACAGATCAAACTACATGCATTTTTAGGGGCACTTTAAGATGCAAAATTTTTGTCTAAACAATTTCTGTCTAAACAATTACTGGTATAGCATAAATTAATTTTATTGTATTTCTTAAAAACATAAAAAAAGAATCAAAATTATGATCTTCCTGCCAAAAAGGACAACAGTATGAAAACCTCTCCGATTATTCTGACAATAAGTTATGCTGTTTTTATGTTGATAAGATTTTTTCACTTAACTTTTGGTGATAAAATCTTTATTTCATTCCAATCTAGAGGATGACTAGGTAGGTAGCAATGCTAGTTCTTCCAATTGTTATTTTTTATCAGTATAACTACCAATGAAATCCAACTGTCTTTAAAAAAATTTATTTCTATGGAAAAATGACTATATCAGATGGTTATTCGAAGTCGGGTAAGCCGAAATTTATTGGCTCGTAAGTCACACACTTAGCACGCAGGGCCTCGCCATATCAAAAAACTAACCTTATTGCGTCGAAAAGTTGAAATTAAAAATTGAAATTCTTAAATTTAATATAAGATTGGTATTCAAATATTTAAATTTTTTTGACATCAAAACCAACTTTCCTCCTCACAGCTCTCTCTTGAATCAGAACAAGACTTTATACCTCAAATGGGCTTAATGTCCAAACAAAACGATGGCATATTTTCAAAATGGCGAATAAATGATATGAAAAAGTTTGATTTTCACTCAAGCATTAAGGCCGATATTTCGTGGCTGTCATCTGAAAACTGTATTCAAAAGAAGTTCCAAGAATATTCTTCTGGCATAGAAAAAAAAAAACAAAACAAATTGGCCATTTCAGCCCTTGAAAGGACTTTGACCGAGCTTCTTATGATCAATTGTGTTGTGTGTGTTATTAAATGTTTGCACACAATTAACCGAGAACTGGACCTACATGTTTTATGCCGACTCCGAACGGCTCATGTTCTCAAGAAGCTTTACATGGCATTATTTACTCTCTGAGGTTTGCCATTGTCTGCAGAGAGGTGGTGACCGATCAGAAAAATTTTTATTGAAAAAACTTTTCGCCGCGGCTGGGGATCGAACCCGGGCTCCGAGCATACTAAGCCACACACTTAACCTGCATGCCACGGCCACCACGGCATAGAGGTCTGATTAAGTTTGTGATCGAAACAAGAAAGTTTCCTTCATGTTAACCTTCTCATGCCATTTTGAAACTTTTTTTAGAACATCAGTATAATTTGAATCTTATTCCGGTAACCACACGCAATGAAAAAAAAAATTTATCGCCAGTTTGCTGCAAACGAACTTCGTTTGTCGTGCTTCAAATCATTTTTGGAAACGTTTGAACAGTTGTCATAATAATAGTCAGTTGCGGGAAAAGCATTATTTAGTTGCAACAAATAAATTTCGTTTGCCATTAACGTGAGATATTTTTAAGTTGGAGCAACTGAAAAATTTGTTTTGTTCAACTGTAAACTTCATTTCCCGAGTAAAAATGTTAATTTTTTAGGCAAAGCTGTACAACGTTCGTACAACAGGCAAACAAGAAACTCTGTAAGCAAAAAGCCGTAAAACGGCTGTACAACAGGCGCTTGCAGGACAACGACAACGTTTTACGGCTTTTTGCTTACAGAGTTTCTTGTTTGCCTGTTTTTCGAACGTTGTACAACTTTGGCTAAAAAAAATCTAATTTTTACTCGGGTTCTTATGACACACAAATTTGTAATCTAAAAAATTCATTGTACACAATATCTCACAATATCTCGATGGAAGCGTGCTAGACTGTCACGCGGAAGACGTGGGTTCGAATCTTGGCTGTGTAATTTTAAAAAAATTTAATTTAATTATTTCAGTTCTAATTCTGTTTCATTAACTGCTTCGTCAAAAATAACCGCCAAAATAAGTTTAATAACTTAAAAAATATTAATTAAAAAAAAAATATTTGGTGTTCTTGTTGGGGATTGAACCCAGGTCAATCGAGTTCCTAGACTCGAACGCCAGCATACTCGTCTAAACTTGAACCTCCAACACAATGATACAATTTCATTAAGTTCGATGTTTTTTCGTTTCAAGCAAGAATATTTTGAAGTTGATGACAACTGAATATTCATTTGCGGCAAATACAGTTCGCAAACGACGTTTAGTTGGTGAATTTTTCAGTTGCGGTAAACGAACAATTTCTTTGCGTGTATATTGTTGAACAATCATCTCAGCGGATACTTACTGAGCTCACTTCTTAAGTAATAAGTTACACGTGGCCTCAGCGTAAAATCGTTACGGTTCAAAAGTACAAATTAAGGTCCAAGCACAGTATAATACGGATCGTGAAGATTATAACCTGAACATGATATTTCAGTTTTAAAATTTATGATATCAAAAAACATAACTTTTTAGGAGAAGCGAAAAATAAAACTCTTTGGTTGAAACTGCAGAAAAAAAGCAATTATCATTTAAACACACAAGTTTCATTCTTCCAGTTAATGAAGAAAATAACGAAAAAGATAGTGAGATATGTGTTTCGTAAATTGATTTATAACAAAAAGTCTATATCATAAAATTTTGAGTTGTGACTGTTTTGTATTTAGTGCCCAAAAATAAACCATAGAGCATGTTTATGAACTATAATTGTGACTTATAAAGTTTCAAAATCCCACAAAATTAACATCTGAGAGACACAGATATCACTAACTCTATCCGACAAGCAGGTGCGCAACCAGGATTTTTTTTTTGGGGGATTTTATCAAATTTTGGACTTATATATAAAATCAATCTTACAAAGGCTTCAAATCACAGCAATAAGTTTCAACTCTTGGGTGTTAATGGGTTAAGTTAATAGGCTAGGTGGGTTTCGAAGGCTCAACGAAAGAATATGATAACTCATTTTTGTTAATATAAGAACTAAATATTTGAAGCACTAGATAATGTAGCTTGTAGAAGGGTTCGAAATTTTAACAAGATTGGTTATAACTTAAAGGGAAATCATAACAGCTAATTTGCATAAATAAGTTTGGACTTAAGCTTTAGGGAGAATATTCTGGACATATTGTACAATGTCATAAGGAAAAAACAAAATTAATTTTCAAACCGACCCACCGTCATATTTAAAATTTTAGTTAAGTTTTTATGAATAGTATGTTAATAATTTAAAAAAATATTTCAAAAATTGCTAATATTGTATACTTTTTCCACCAAAATATGCAAGTTTTGCAATCAAGATTGAATATCGGAATCTGTTTGTCCAAAAATGCTTTTATTATTGGGATACGAATACTTATCAAAATAATGCACATTTTAATTGTTTCCAAAGCCTTGCAACAAAATAAAAAATGTATATAAAAATCGAGTTTCTTTCTCAAATTTGATCTCTCGCTGAGTAAAAGTTCAAATTTTTTAGTTCAACTGTACAACGGCCGAGCAACGAAAAAAAGAAACAAGTTGTAAAATGGATGTACAACAGGCACTGTCAGGATATTTTGACCGTACAGAAGCTGTACAGCAGTGGTAGCGGTCATTTTAAAATGGACTTTCTTCTGCGTTGTTTAGGGTCTTTAGAATCGGCCAAAATGTTTTGAAATCGCCAGTTTTACAGCCGTTTACGGATTTTTTCTTGTTCTAAGAAGGTTAAACGAAGGTTTAAGGCAGTTATACGAAAGTTTTAAGGCTTGAGCTACAATATTTTCAATTTTTCTCGGGAAAAATGCAATTTTTTCTCCCCACAATGACTGAACACTTCACTTCGTTGTAATAAATAACCAATAGAATCTACTTTTGATATCGTCATATTTAACACTAACATACTAACTCTTTCTGTATGTAATATGTGAAAAATATTTTTTTTATCATAATCTTCCATTGGATTTTCAAAATCAGTTTCATGAAAATCCTTCAAAATTGCACAAATATTATTCGATTTTGATGAATGATGTCTTTTTTGAAGAGTGTCGTAAAGACTTTCGTTAAAAAAGATATTATGTCGATTTAAATCAGCATTTCCTAATTCATGCTCATTGGTATAACTTTATTATATTTCTGATAAACGGATGAACAGAAGCAAAATCAAACCAACATCTTTTTTCTAATAAGCCCATTTTTCTTAAAAACGAATAATATTTGACAATTTAGAGAAATATTTATGAAACAGATTCGAGAAAATGCGATGAAAAATTATGAATTTTAAATTTTTGCTCAGTTGCAGAAATCAATCGGAATTATTTTTTTATTGAATCACATGACTTCACTATAAACTTAATTCCTGCAGAGTTTGGGTTAGGTTATGTTTAAAAAATAATTATAAAAAAAAAAGAAACAGTTTCGATAGTATCGTAAGTGTAGACGTAGAATTCCGTTTAAGTTGTAACCTCTTCTACTTTGTCTCTTTGGTCCGATTGTTTTGTTCATTTTGCAGGTATTTTTATTGATCTTACAAAAATTAACAAATTAATTAATAACACTCAATTATGGACTATTTATTGAGGCCAAAACAAAGAAAAAGTTAAAAAGAAAGTATGATTAAATGAGCAAGCAAAAAGAAACAAGCAAAATTTCAAATTTTTTCGACCATTTCGTTAAGTTTGATAGGTTGAGTTCATTGACTTAGTTGAAAAGAAGGCGAAGCAAATGCACTTTCCATTGGTGCCACTTTCGTCTCTGCCCGATATATATTTAGTTTGCGAGCTACAGTCAGTTTAACAACTAATTTCAAATTAAAATGATGATCCCGATTTTTAAAAAATCGTATGGTAACTATATTTCAAGCTGAGCACATGCCCTTCCCATTAGTGCCACTCTCGTCACTGTCCGACATTTAGTTTGCGAGCTACCCTTTCCTCTCTGTTCGATGTATAGTTTCCGAACTACACTGTATAAAAATTAAACACATAAAAACAAAAATTAAAATTTTACGCCATCTATTGGGTAAAACCATAAAACGAAATATGATCCAACTCGTTTTTTTTCATAAGAGTTAAATCTAACCGGATCACAGACCCATTTCGTTAAATTTAACAGTTCGAGTTCATTGACTGAGTTGAAAAGAGATTCATGACCTCTGGTTTCAAAATAGAGCACTTAGTAAACTAGAACAGAAATGCATGCATAAACCCAATGCGAACCAATGCTTACAATGCTACAAATACGAACTAAAACTTCCCATTTCACACAAAACACAAAACTCAACTACACGTGTCTTTTATTCACGAACTACACGTGAAGTTCGTATTCACGTGAAAGTGCCAATGACCCACTTGTGACCTCAGATAATCCCACTGCATCCGATTGGCTATTTTGGTCCAAAAAATCCATGAAAACCATAAAAGTGTCAATGACCCACCTGTGACCTCAGATAATCCCACTGCATCCGATTGGCCATAGAATCATCCATTCTAGTTCAAATGTTTCATGAAACCCATAAAAATGCCAATGACCCATCTGTGACACCAGATAATCCCACTGCATCCGATTGGCCATAGAATCATCCATTTTGGTCCAACTGTTCCATGGAACCCATAAATGTGCCAATGACCCACCCGTGACCTCAGATAATCCCAATGCATCCAATTGGCCACAGAATCATCCATTTTGGTCTTAATAATCCATGGAACCCATAAATGTGCCAATGACCCACCCATGACCTCAAATAATCCCACTGCATCCGATTGGCCATAGAATCATCCATTTTGGTCCAACTGTTCCATAGAACCCATAAATGTGCCAATGACCCACCTGTGACCTCAGATAATCCCACTGCATCCGATTGGCCACAGAATCATCCATTTTGGTCTTAATAATCCATGGAACCCATAAATGTGCCAATGACCCACCCATGACCTCAAATAATCCCACTGCATCCGATTGGCCATAGAATCATCCATTTTGGTCCAACTGTTCCATGGAACCCATAAATGTGCCAATGACCCACCTGTGACCTCAGATAATCCCACTGCATCCGATTGGCCACAGAATCATCCATTTTGGTCTTAATAATCCATGGAACCCATAAATGTGCCAATGACCCACCCATGACCTCAGATAATCCCACTGCATCCGATTGGCCACAGAATCATCCATTTTGGTCTTAATAATCCATGGAACCCATAAATGTGCCAATGACCCACCTGTGACCTCAGATAATCCCACTGCATCCGATTGGCCATAGAATCATCCATTTTGGTCCAACTGTTCCATGGAACCCATAAAAGTACCAATGACCCACCTGTGACCTCAGATAATCCCACTGCATCCGATTGGCCATAGAATCATCCATTTTGGTCCAAATGTTCCATGGAACCCATCATAGTACCAATGACCCACCGGTGACCTCAGATAATCCCACTACATCCGATTGGCCATAGAATCATCCATTTTGGTCTTAATAATCCATGGAACCCATAAATGTGCCAATGACCCACCCATGACCTCAAATAATCCCACTGCATCCGATTGGCCATAGAATCATCCATTTTGGTCCAACTGTTCCATGGAACCCATAAATGTGCCAATGACCCACCTGTGACCTCAGATAATCCCACTGCATCCGATTGGCCACAGAATCATCCATTTTGGTCTTAATAATCCATGGAACCCATAAATGTGCCAATGACCCACCCATGACCTCAAATAATCCCACTGCATCCGATTGGCCATAGAATCATCCATTTTGATCCAACTGTTCCATGGAACCCATAAATGTGCCAATGACCCACCAGTGACCTCAGATAATCCCACTGCATCCGATTGGCCACAGAATCATCCATTTTGGTCTTAATAATCCATGGAACCCATAAATGTGCCAATGACCCACCCATGACCTCAAATAATCCCACTGCATCCGATTGGCCATAGAATCATCCATTTTGGTCCAACTGTTCCATGGAACCCATAAATGTGCCAATGACCCACCTGTGACCTCAGATAATCCCACTGCATCCGATTGGCCACAGAATCATCCATTTTGGTCTTAATAATCCATGGAACCCATAAATGTGCCAATGACCCACCCATGACCTCAAATAATCCCACTGCATCCGATTGGCCATAGAATCATCCATTTTGGTCCAACTGTTCCATGGAACCCATAAATGTGCCAATGACCCACCTGTGACCTCAGATAATCCCACTGCATCCGATTGGCCACAGAATCATCCATTTTGGTCTTAATAATCCATGGAACCCATAAATGTGCCAATGACCCACCCATGACCTCAAATAATCCCACTGCATCCGATTGGCCATAGAATCATCCATTTTGGTCCAACTGTTCCATGGAACCCATAAATGTGCCAATGACCCACCTGTGACCTCAGATAATCCCACTGCATCCGATTGGCCACAGAATCATCCATTTTGGTCTTAATAATCCATGGAACCCATAAATGTGCCAATGACCCACCCATGACCTCAAATAATCCCACTGCATCCGATTGGCCACAGAATCATCCATTTTGGTCTTAATAATCCATGGAACCCATAAATGTGCCAATGACCCACCCATGACCTCAAATAATCCCACTGCATCCGATTGGCCATAGAATCATCCATTTTGGTCCAACTGTTCCATGGAACCCATAAATGTGCCAATGACCCACCTGTGGCCTCAGATAATCCCACTGCATCCGATTGGCCATAGAATCATCCATTTTGGTCCAAATGTTCCATGGAACCCATCATAGTACCAATGACCCACCGGTGACCTTAGATAATCCCACTACATCCGATTGGCCATAGAATCATCCATTTTGGTCCAAATGTTCCATGGAACCCATAAAAATGCCAATGACCCACCTGTGACCTCAGATAATCCCACTGCATCCGATTGGTCATAGAATCATCCATTTTGGTCGAAATGTTCCATGGAACCCATCAAAGTACCAATGACCCACCTGTGACCTCAGATAATCCCACTGCATCCGATTGGCCATAGAATCATCCATTTTGGTCCAAATGTTCCATGGAACCCATCATAGTACCAATGACCCACCGGTGACCTCAGATAATCCCACTGCATCCGATAGGCTATAGAATCATCCATTTTGGTCCAAATGTTCCATGGAACCCATATATGTGCCAATGACCCACCAGTGACCTCAGATAATCCCACTGCATCCGATTGGTCATAGAATCATCCATTTTGGTCGAAATGTTCCATGGAACCCATCAAAGTACCAATGACCCACCTGTGACCTCAGATAATCCCACTAAATCCGATTGGCCATAGAATCATCCATTTTGGTCCAAATGTTCCATGGAACCCATATATGTGCCAATGACCCACCAGTGACCTCAGATAATCCCACTGCATCCGATTGGTCATAGAATCATCCATTTTGGTCCAAATGTTCCATGGAACCCATCAAAGTACCAATGACCCACCTGTGACCTCAGATAATCCCACTGCATCCGATTGGTCATAGAATCATCCATTTTGGTCGAAATGTTCCATGGAACCCATCAAAGTACCAATGACCCACCTGTGACCTCAGATAATCCCACTGCATCCGATTGGCCATAGAATCATCCATTTTGGTCCAAATGTTCCATGGAACCCATCATAGTACCAATGACCCACCGGTGACCTCAGATAATCCCACTGCATCCGATAGGCTATAGAATCATCCATTTTGGTCCAAATGTTCCATGGAACCCATAAATGTACCAATGACCCGCCTGTGACCTCAGATAATCCCACTGCATCCGATTAGCCGTAGAATCATCCATTTTGGTCCAAATGTTCGATGGAACCCATCATAGTACCAATGACCCATCGGTGACCTCAGATAATCCCACTGCATCCGATTGGCCATAGAA
Organism: Tetanocera ferruginea; assembly: GCA_958299015.1. Lineage (NCBI taxonomy): Eukaryota > Metazoa > Arthropoda > Insecta > Diptera > Sciomyzidae > Tetanocera > Tetanocera ferruginea. Next base: position 128,552,803 of record OY282640.1, read on the forward strand.
TCATCCATTTTGGTCCAAATGTTCGATGGAACCCATAAATGTGCCAATGACCCACCTGTGACTTCAAATAATCCCACTGCATCCGATTGGCCATAGAATCATCCATTTTGGTCCAAATGTTCCATGGAACCCATATATGTGCCAATGACCCACCAGTGACCTCAGATAATCCCACTGCATCCGATTGGTCATAGAATCATCCATTTTGGTCGAAATGTTCCATGGAACCCATCAAAGTACCAATGACCCACCTAGGACCTCAGATAATCCCACTGCATCCGATTGGACATAGAATCATCCATTTTGGTCCAAATGTTCCATGGAACCCATCAAAGTACCAATGACCCGTCTGTGACCTCAGATAATCCCACTGCATCCGATTGGCCATAGAATCATCCATTTTGGTCCAAATGTTCCATGGAACCCATCATAGTACCAATGACCCATCGGTGACCTCAGATAATCCCACTACATCCGATTGGCCATAGAATCATCCATTTTGGTTCAAATGCTCCATGGAACCCATAAAAATACCAATGACCCACCTGTGACCTCAGATAATCCCACTGCATCCGATTGGCTATAGAATCATCCATTTTGGTCCAAATGTTCCATGGAACCCATAAATGTGCCAATGACCCACCAGTGACCTCAGATAATCCCACTGCATCCGATTGGTCATAGAATCATCCATTTTGGTCGAAATGTTCCATGGAACCCATCAAAGTACCAATGACCCACCTGTGACCTCAGATAATCCCACTGCATCCGATTGGCCATAGAATCATCCATTTTGGTCCAAATGTTCCATGGAACCCATCATAGTACCAATGACCCACCGGTGACCTCAGATAATCCCACTGCATCCGATAGGCTATAGAATCATCCATTTTGGTCGAAATGTTCCATGGAACCCATCAAAGTACCAATGACCCACCTGTGACCTCAGATAATCCCACTGCATCCGATTGGCTAAAGAATCATCCATTTTGGTCCAAATGTTCCATGGAACCTATCAAAGTTCCAATGACCCGCCTGTGACCTCAGATTATCCCACTGCATCCGATTGGCCATAGAATCATCCATTTTGGTCCAAATGTTCCATGGAACCCATCAAAGTACCAATGACCCGCCTGTGACCTCAGATAATCCCACTGCATCCGATTGGCCATAGAATCATCCATTTTGGTCCAAATGTTCCATGGAACCCACCATAATACCAATGACCTGCCTGTGACCTCAGATAATCCCACTGCATCCGCTCGGCCATAGAATCATTCTGAACTGAATACGAACCTATCAGTTCGTGCAAAATTAAAAAAATACAACCATAAACAACGAAACAAAAACAAAGAAAGCAGCAGGCACAGCAAGTACATTATAAGCAGCTGATGATTGATTTTCTTATATAAAAACATGAATTTTTCTTCTTATATTTTACTATTTTCTGACTTTCATATCATAGTGACAAAATCCAAAGTTAGATATTCATTCAGCGTAGGATATATCTGATATTTAAGTATATATATTATCTTTGAACGATAAGTATTAAAGGCTGTAGGTATACCCTAAAGTATTCGCCAAAAACGTTGCATGACCTTCAAAAAATCTGTTAAAACGACCCCATACAAACCGCGCTGTAAGACGTAATTCTACGTCAAATAGAACGAAAAATAACAATTTTAGAGGAAAGTTCCTTGTTCACCTCGGTGGCGAGGGACTCGACCTCTCTTCTTCAAATTCAGGCTTTCTTATTTTGTATTACTTTTGAATTCATTTTCATCCAAATATTTCAAGTCGTTTTAGTAGGTTCCAAGCTAGAAGTTGAAGAGACAACACAAATCGAAGTATTGTCAAGAACCCCTCAGAATCAGTCTCAAACAACATCAAACAGAATTGATTTGAAATATACATTTGGGGTTTTTACTCATTTGATAAGATGTGTGTTTGCTTTTCATATGAACCACTTTGATTTAATTCTATTTTGCTTGGTACTACAATATTAAACCCCGAAACCCCCCTTTTGGTTCCGCTAATGCCGACAAGAAAGAATTAAGAATTAAATACTATAGAATGTACAAAATTTATTGGAATATACTTTTTAGAAGAGCGTAACTGTGTATTAACATTTTCAATTAATTTTTCTAAGTTCTGTTACTTATTAAAACTGGGTTTAACAAATTGTATTGATCTGGGATACTTATTTTGGGAAATATAACAGCATACTGATTTCGGTTCCTTGAGAAGTAGATATATTAGTTGGCAGGTTGGGTTCTTTTTTAAACCAACTATTTGTTGATGTAAAAAACTTCGATCCGTTCCGATTTTATTGCATGAAGAACCCTCTCATCAAAAAACGTATTTCCAATTAATGAATAATTTGAGAAATTTTTAGATTATGCGTTTAGTCCTTTTATATATGGCCTTGCTATATAGGATATGTTAGACTGTGTAACACAAATAAACTTTTTGAATTGCAGGGAGTGACAATTCATCTACCACGCTGCATCCAAAGATTCTCTGTTTATTAAAAGCGTTCACGATGTGGTATGTTTAAAGTAAGGCTTTATCAAAAAACTATATACAAACATATTTGTATGTATGTATATGATAAAATAATGTAATGTGCTGACTGTTGCTGAATGTTAATGTATCTTTAAGGGCGCTGGTGCAAAATGTCAAGACAATCTCTTTAAATAAATATATATTAAAATATCTTTCTTTGCAAACTTTTATTTTCTTTACACGTGCTGAGTGTGTCATAAATATTTTTTGAACATTTATTATGCTATTGATGTTCTAATATTTAGGTTAATATATATATATACATTTTTTTTTTGTGCAAAGTTAAAAACCAGGTTAAATTTAAAATAAAAAACTTCAAATGATGTTTAGAAAAAGTATTAAATCGACCGCAACTGCTTGCCAGGCCATCATTTATCCTTGCCAAAGTAGCGCACAGTTTTTGGCGAAAGCTAATATATCACTGGCAAGCAGACAGCTACCCAGTCAACTTCACAGGTTGCCACATATGGCTGCTGTTGCTGCTGTTACTGGTGCTGGCTTCTTTTTCAGTTACTCGCTAAGCATATCTTAAGTAGATTCTATGAGTTGGCAAATAAAAAAGTTTTAAGGCGTATTGCATGGCTGAAAAAGCTTTCACTTTTTATTTTTAAAGCTGTTCGTTCATACAGCATGCGAATGTGCATTAGTATTTGGATATTGCTTTGTGTTTGTTTGCCTGAATGTGTGCTAGTCGGTTATCCTGCGGCACATTTAAGCTGCAGACAGCGCTCGACTGTGATTGTAGTAGTTGGCAACACCGCAAAGCATATTTTTTCAGCTCTGTTCTCTCTAACAAATGGTCATGGTACACTTCACTCCGCTGTGTACAGTATAGTTCACGCTTATACTATTTTTTTATGGCGTTATTTTCAGTGTCTGTTTTTTTTTACTTTTTATTGCATACTTTACGGCGTTTTTTCTGCGTTTATTTTTGGGCAATATTTCTTTTGCTGCCGTTGCTGTGTCGCACGCGATTGCTACGAAATATGTGTGTGCCCGCTGCCACACTTTCACATGCTATTTTATATCAACAGCCAGGCGTTGATACAATTCCATGACTTCTATTTTTTGTGTTTTTTGTTTTTTTATCCAGCAGCTTCTACCAATACTTTTTATTTTATTTTTTTGGTGTGACTTGTTTTCATGAGAAAAAGCGTTAAATTTTCAGCATATGTGCTTTTGTAGAACGCCATTGTGTGTCATTATGTGTATGACCTTTTGCATATGTTAGTGTGTAGGTGTTTGTGTGAGTCTGTGATTTTGTCTGTCAATTTTTTTTTTTTTTATTTCGAGGTAGGTATTATTTTTTGTGCCTCCGCTTTTTTGCCAATCGTGCTGCTAGTACATACCAGCAAGGATTTGAAGAATGTCCTTGTAAAATGTTTTTTTTTTCCCGCTGATTCTGCTGCTTCTGCATGCATGTATTGCCATCTAGAGTGCCTAGGATGTGTGTGAGTGTGAGTGTGAATGCATTGGTAGTTAGGTAGGCGCGATTCAGTTTTCTACATGTGTGAATGTGTGCTATTATATTTTATTTATTTATTTTTTGTGAACCTGTGTGTGTGTTAGTATGAGCTTCATTCGGCAAACGTGCCACGCATATGGCTTCAGTAATTTTTCACCAATTTTTTTACTGCGCTGCGTTTTTTTCTATTTTTCAGCTATTCTGCCCTTTTTTGTCGATTTTTATTTTCGTCAAGCGTGTCTGAGGTTTGTTCTAGTGCACGCTGTTGAGTTTTTGGGGTGTGTATGTGTGTCTGCGTGACGGTGTTACCACATATAATTAAAATATAAAATGCGCAATTATAAATGCTAGCGTTCTTCGACTCCACCTCTCAGAATCAGATGGTGTCGAAATTTATTTTAAATTGTTGCAAAAGTCGTTCAACATTTTATTTAGCACATAAAGAGAAAAACTGTTTGCGTGCTTTTGCTTGTAATTTTAATGTTACCAGGTGTAATATTATCAGGATATTTTATGGTAGTAAGCAATGAGAACTTTAGTCTGATTTAAAAGGTTGAGAAATTGTTATAAGAAATTTTCATTAATTGAAATCCATTACTTTGGATGGGAATGAGCTATAAGAACTAGATTTTATGTGCTTATTAAGTTACATGTGTTACTAGAACTGGATTTTTTTTTTTTTTGACAAATTAGAGATTTTACGAAAAAAATTCGGTACATTTCTAAGCAATTTGAAATTCCTCGTGGCAGCTAACCAACAATTTAAAGCAACAATTTAAAGGAATTAAGCTCTAAACGCAAAAAGCTTCGAACCTGTACCTTTGAGGATGTTGATGAAGCCATGCTGAAATGGACAACCGCCGTAAGTGGTAGAAATCTTCCTGCGTCAGGACCACTAAAGAGACAAAAAGCCAATGAATTTGCATTTGCTTTAGAACACACAGACTTTGAAGCGAGTTGAGGATGATCACATAAATTCAAAAAACGATACGGTATTGTTCAAAAAAATTAATGTGCGGATAACTCTGATGCTTACTAACAGGATCGTGATGAATGGGTTATGAACTTTTTACCTAAATTAATAGAAAACTATGACGAAAACAACATCTTTTATGCCGAGGATAATGTTTTTTTTTTTTCAAATGCTTACCAAATAAAACACTGGCATTTAAAAATAATAAATGCTTTGGTGAAAAAACTAACACTTAAATCAAATTCAAATTAGCATGTCGATATAGCGCTCCGCCACACTAACAACATTCATTCTAATTTCCCTTTGTCTCCTACTTATCGATCACCTCATTTACGAACCAAGGTAGACTTGACTGAATGGATTTGACGCCTGAAATCCTTCAGTTCAAAGCTAAAAAACAAATTAGATTTGTTTTTTAATGGATTTTTTGTCTCAATAACGTCACTTTGTATGGGAATTCGGCTAAATTTTCATTCGATTTTTTCGAACATCTAGCTCAAAGTGTGTTTTTTAGATTCAAGATAGAAAAATTTTAAGTCATAACATTAATGTGTTTTTTTTTTTAGCTTAAACCAATGCTCAGGTGATGCTCCCTATAAATGTGTTAGCATTGTGTTGATTCGGAAAACGGGTAAAAGTTTAGTTGGAGGGTGGAAAATTGGAGTAGTGACGGTGAACATGTGCTTTAAATGTAAAAACTGCCAGGGAACAGGTTCTCAGGGAGATTATTCCACAATTTTAATGTGCTACTGAAGAACGAATTCTCTCTGTTATGCGAGAGCCTATTGGGCATCAAGGCAATATTATAGGAATGAGCCAGATATGCCGCTCGAGTTGACCTGGGAAATAACCGTGTACCTCCCGTGAAAACTTCCCATGGTAGCACCTGTATAAAGCACCCAACATTGCATCGATGCCAAGAGAATTGAGAGAGGATGAAACATCCCCTATTAGATTTATCGCACGACGTTGAATTCGATCCAGAAGCTCCAGAAAATGGACCCCTGCCCAAATGTGCGAATTGTTCTCCATTTTCGGCCTAATATATGAGGTAAAGATAGTGCAAAGATCAGCTGAAGTGAAGTATTGCACCGTTTCAGGAAACACAGGCACTTGGCCGCTTCTTTCGACACATCTAAAATATGATTATTTCAACGAAGATCGAATTGAATCGATATGCCCAGAACATCAAGAAAAAATCTAATTCCACAAAATGTAATCCATTCATATTAAGGGGAGCTTAGGGGCAATCCACTCGTTTGTGGCTTAACAAACAACACTGGGTCTTGCTTGCATTAAACTCTACTCTATTAGCAAGACCCTACTCGGAGATTTTTTTTCAAGTCTTTAAGGAGTGTGTTGTTCATATTTTGCCTCTTTCCGTCAATCTCCAAAGAGCTCGGGCGTTTTTTGAACGTATATGAATGACAAATGCTGCTGTTGTCCGCAAACGAATGCATTTTGTTATGACTCAACGCCAGAAGGTCGTTGATAAAAACTAAAAACAAAGTAGGTGATAGGACTGAACCATGCGGTACTCCTGCATTGATGACATGCTCTCTGGATAAAGTGTTGTCGACTACGACTCTGATTGACCTGTCACTAAGAAATCACGTGATCCACCGAGCGAAGCTATCACTTACACCATATGCGACTAGTTTCGAAACGAGCGCTTTATGCCACACTCGATCAAGTGCTTTTGAAATATCTAAAGCAACAACGCTACTCTCACCAAATAAGCGAAAGCATTGGTTTCGTTTTTCAGTGAGGAACGCCATAAGGTCAACAGTAGAGTGGGCCCTTCGTTAACCATACTGGCGTTGTACTCCAGATAATTCATAAGGTTGAAGTTTACTACACTCTCCATGACTTTGGAGAGTATTGAACATATCGCAATGGGTCGGTAGTTTGCAGGGTTCGTGGCATCGCCTTTCTTAGGCACTGGCTGCACATTTGCGACCTTCCAACATGATGGAAATACTCCTGTCCTGCAAGAGATGTTGAAGAGGTTACGCAAAGGCCCAGCCAGAGTAAAAGCACACACTTTAAGCACAATTGGTGCTATGCCATCAGGACCATAGGTTTTGTTTATGTTGAGGCTTGCGAGGACTCTTTTAACTGGTCTCGTTCGAAAGTAAATCTCCTGCATTACAGAAGGTTAACCTACTATGAAGGGCAGTGACTGATTGCTTGCCGGGATTGTGGAGTTCTGTGTAAACAATCCAGCCAACAGGTTCGCCTTATCAGCCGAGTCAGTGAATATTTCGTCATCTTTGAAGAGAGTTGGAATCGACGATGATGTCTGGTTCTTTACTGTCTTAACGAATGACCAAAAGTTTTTGCTCCCTTTGGGATAGTGAAGAATCTGTTATATTACGCGAGTTTCTTGGAGAAACTTTTCGCGGTCTAGAATTGCATTACAGCAATTCCTAGCCTCGATGCAAAATCTTTTAGTATCAGCATTTTTGTTAGAACGCCAATTCTGAAAGGCTTCCTCTTTGGACCTGACTGCAATCCTGCAAGTCTCGTTAAAACACGACTGGTCTTTTGGCTTAACGCTTCTCATTTTATTGTGAATGAAAGACCGCATACCCAAAAAAATAATTTCCTGTACCATAAGAGCCGCGATATTCACATTTCTATCAGCGAAACATAATTTTCAATTGAAGTTACGGCAAAAATTATTTAACGCAACCCAATTTCCTCTTTCATAGAATCAGGCAATCCTTTCGGGGCTTTTGGCGTAGAGTTACGAAGGTTCGAGTATGAAAAAACAGTGGAGATAATACAAAGGCCCGAATTGCCAAGAGATGCATTGACACTCACATCATATTTTACATTGTGTGAAGTCAGAAAAAGGTCTAAGATTTTTTGGCGTTGCAGGCCAACTCGTGGCATGTAAGTTGGTTACTTCACTTATTGAATCAATTGATTCGATTCAGCAAACAGCTCAACATATTGACCTTCTGGTGTTAAGGGTCCCGAAAGACATAGCCAAGCCAGATTGTGGACATTGAAATCGCCTGGAGCAACGATTTCGCTATCAGGAAACAATCCCAGAATGGACGTAATCGAATCAGATCCAGTTTATTAAAAGTGGGCTTCCTCTCTAGATTCGGGCTTCTTTAGACGTAGCAAAAATGAAGCATAAGCGAACGGACTGTGAACTTCACCCACATGGAGCAGAATTCCGGGTCAGTTATGCCCAGACTCCGCTCGCACTGATATGTTACATCTGCTCTAATAAAAAGAGCGATGCCCCTATGTAGAGAAAACAATGGCAGTAGGTGATACCCAAGGTTGATTTATTTAAGATTGCGTACATTTTTTGACGCATCCTTATTTTATGTAAACAAAAATATTTTAACGTTTGCAGAGTAGGGTTTTGTGCTGCTCGAAAAAAAAAAAGTATTTTTCAGGGTTTTGTGCAGTTTTCTGTTTTATTGTGTACACACTAAGTCAAGATGTGTTAAAATTTTGATTTTTGTCAAAATTGGAAGTAAAAGTGGTTTTTACGATCACCGTTGTCCAATGCAATGAAAGTTTCGAATATGAAAATATTTATTTGGTCTGTCTTTCTTGATTTTCTTAATATATATTTATTTCATTAAACCTTTTTTAGGGCATGGTACTGAAATCCTTCAATCAAAACTAAAATTATGGGGGTAGATCAAACTCAATGATTTAATATTATCGGGACATCCGAATAAAAAAGGACCAATAAAAGTACTAAACAAAAATTTTAGCATTCTATTTACCAAATAGTACTACAAAAAACTACCAATAGTATTATATTCAGGCAACCGTGTCCGTTCTTTACTTAAATGACTACGCCGCTCTTTTGCTCTCATTTCAAAATAAGGGTGCCGAAATGAGAAAACGTCAAAAATGTATGCAACATTATATAAATAAGCCTTGGGTGATACTCACGTATATGGAAATCCAGTGGATCTGCATCCTCGCCAACATGGGTCTCACATATTGCCATTATTTGAGGCTTATGTAGAGTACAATGTGTATAGACTGAGAAAAAAATGGTCCTCAATCCACGTACATTGCAGAAATCTATCCGAAAATGACCCGATATTATCTCTCAGTACAAATTTTCCAATACCAAATAAGGTATTAGTTACAGCTGCAAATAAGATTGAACTGTACTGTGAACAGTATTGTATTGTACTGTCATACCTGAAACATTAAGAAGTGATATTCCAAAATAAAAATTAAAAAAGTCCAAAAAGTCCAGTAATTTGAAGAGGAAAATATATCTTTTCTATTTTGCAAAAACGTTTTTAAATGCTTTTCAAAGAGATTTAATATTAAAACTACATTTTATTTATTATTTTAATATTTGCAATGCAACTTATTTTAAAGTTTTTAAACTTGATACATTTTGATTTGTTTGCTTTTAGTTATAAGGATGTAATATAATTAAAATTACATTTGTTTCACTTAATATCAGTCTAATTTTAACTCCATTTTACCATGTCCAAAGTATGCACATAATTGAATTTTAATATGGCAACACAAACAGAGAGAAACAAACACATTTACGAGCTTAATTTGCATATCACTCTAAATGCGGCTAAAATTACCGCCAACGGCAAAAGCAGTTGCTGAAAAATACATCAATAAACTAAAAGGAGAAATCATATTTACAGTTGCAATATTGCATGTCTGCGATAGATATTTTGGCTTGCATTCATTCACAAGCAAGCAGTTATGCAGAACCAGACGTTGACCTGGAATACTGAGAACTCTGCAATAAAATCATATCAGTTCACAATGCCAAATAAATATTTATTGGCCGAAAAATATAACAGGTTGCTATTAACGGTGTACGTGTTAATAATGCTGTTTTTAATGGGTGTGGTTAAACGAAGAATTATATGTTTCCCTTAAAAAACCTCTACCATAATTATGCACTTGTTAACAAGTAGTTGATTTTAGTTTTTATCGAAAAAATATTTTATTGTACGATACAAAGTAATGATATTAATTATGCACTATCGTGCGATTTAAGTGTTTGCTTTTGGGGCAAAAATTGAACAAAACAAAAAATTGCTAAAAGTAGCATTATAATGTAAGCCACGTTGTACGAGTAGTTAGAGAATTATTTACCCTGATTTAATTTTAATTCAATTAAACCCCCTTTTTATAAAGATACGAACAGCGTATGTGTTCGTTTTGCATGAACAGTAACGTTGCCAACACTTTGGTAGGAATTTACCCTAATGGTTTTATTTTTGGGTCACTTTTTGTAGCTACATTTTCTTAATAGCTTGTAGTTAGGAGTGGTTATGTGAGCGGTTATGATTTGCCTGTATGATTGGGTAGCTATAAGCCGAATGTTTTTGAAATTTTTTTAATGATACTTATATTTTTTGTGTGGCTGAAATTAACAAAACTAAGAGCTTGGATTAAGGATTTAAGTGAATGGCCATAGAATTTGCACTTTTCTTAGGGCTATATTGTTCTGACTACGGCTGAAATATGCTTATTAATTAACCCTATATTTGTATTGTTAAATAGTTGTGATAGTTAAATAGTTAGCTTCAAATTATAAGTTTTATAAATGCTATCCATTTTGCAAGGAAGTTAAGTTTGGAACACAAATAAATTTAGTTTTGCAACAATTTCAGTGCCAAATTCGAATAAAAGAAAATGTTAGCCATGCATGTTATTCCTGTTCAGTAAACAATTGAACTTCTTAATGACTTTTGGCCTTCTTAATGACCGTCTTTTTGTTAACTGTAACGTATGACCGAAGCCATTTATGTCGAAATATATAAATTTTTTTGTAGTTTCATTGGTTTTCTTACGATTTATTTTCATTAATTCCCAGATTTTTCGATTGGCCAAAGTTCGGGGCAATTTTGAGGATTCGCACTTAATGGTACCACGGTGACATTGTTTCATTTTGGTTCCAATTCAATATTCCATGAGTGTAGTAATCTGTTGCTAGGTTAAACCAAAAAAATACTGGATCTGGGTGCTAACGTACAAAAGGCAGCAAACGACGCTCTAAATACTATCTGATGTAAATTTCGGTGTTGATGGATCTGTCACAAAATTCTTACTTCAAAGGCCACACATTTGATATGCTTTTGTTATGTACATTTTGAGGAAACTCCACATTTTTTTTCAGCGGTAGTTCAGTTTGAAATCCGTTTTGCAGTTCTTTCATAGTCCGTGATCACACAGTTACGTTTGTACAAGTAATCACGTAACAGTTTCAGAGCCCTGTTCTTATCTATCAAGTACTTTTTGCACTTTCAGTGTCATCTACCTCATTACCCTCGTTACCCTTTCTTACAACAATAACATCATAAACACACAGTCTGAGCACGCTTCAACTTTTAGCTTCAACTTTCGGAAAACGGTTTTTATAAAACAACATAATTTTATTCAATAGAATAGATTCTTGGCAATGTTAAAAACGCTGTTCCTCTCTTCTATGACACAATTTTCGACTCTTCACACAATTTTTCCTTTTTTTTAGCTTTGAGCTACGGATTTCAGGTATCAAACCTATTCAGTCAAGTCCGCCTTGGTTCGGAAATGGGGTGGTAGATAAGAAGGACAGATAGGGAACAAGTGTAGAATGTTGAAAGTGTGACGGAGCGCCATATCAACACGCGAACTTGAATTTGAGGCAAGTGTTATGGCTTTACCTCAGACAGTTCGAGTTACTAAACAATCGTATTTCACATCTATAACATCTATACTACCAACTACAAGTTTCAAAGACGTATATTTTGATGAATTTTTCATTTCAGTTGATTAGAAATGAGGAAAGAATTACAGAAAGGAAGAAGCGCAGGACCATGGCTAGACCGGGATTCTTATTCGGAACCACTGGGTTGGCAGTCAATCACGCTTACTCGGTTTTGAACTCGGGATTAGTTGGTTCGCACGCCACACACTTAGCACGAACAACCACGGCCGCTTCAACTTTCTACACTCCACAATGGTCTCACAGACCACTTTTGCTGGCCAAAACCTATATTTTTCACACTCTGTTTTTGTTGCTTTATCGTAGTAATCTAATCTGTTTGAAAAACGTCGGCGTTTATTTCGAAGCTATTGAAATATAATTCTTGCTAAAAATAAACAAAGTTAAAAGAAAACTAATACATGCAAAATAAAGCTTATAATAATTACTTTCTTTTTTATATACTAAAATTTTTAAAATCAGATCTGGAGTAGTGAAAAAAAAAAGAATAAATTTTGATGTAATGAATTTGTTTTATTATGTTTTGTGTTGCGATTTTTTGCGATTTTTTAGAAAAACCATTTTTTTGCAGACAACTTCTGATTCTGATTCAAAAGGCAGATATTTTTCAGAGTTTGACGAAAAGAGCATATTTAAGATGAAAAACAGTCTTGTGTTATCAATTATTTGCTGGAAAAAATTGGAATGAAAACATTGATGATGAATTTTCAAAGTATTTGACAAAAAAGTGCGCAAACTTTTTGGACGCCATATTGGATCCGCCATTTTTTATTTTTCATTTTTTTTATCAAATTCGAAATCAGTGACACAATTTTGGCCAGAAAAAGTGTTAAGCGAGCCCATTGTGCACTCCTAAAAAATATTGGCCTTAATATCAATATAATCATCATATCATCATATCATTATATCATCATATCATCATATCATCATAACATCATATCATCATATTATCATATCATCATATCATCATATCATCATATCATCATATCATCATATCATCATATCATCATATCATCATATCATCATATCATCATATCATCATACCATCATATCATCATATCATCATATCATCATATCATCATATCATCATATCATCATATCATCATATCATATCATCATATCATCATATCATCATATCATCATATCATCATATCATCATA